>CM038673.1:4301108-4901108 GCA_021605145.1 Aegilops bicornis | reverse complement strand
CGAGTCGTTGAAGTAGTTCGGCATTGGTGGACATTGGCTCGATGAAGCAACAGTTCGGCCATGCCGATGCAGGTTGTAACTTGTGACGTGGTCAATACCGCTTCTTTGAAGTGGCCGTGCGGCGATGCCGGTGTGCCCGCTCCGTGTAATCCGTGGGGCGGTGATGTTGGTGATGATTTATCTTTGGCGATTCCGAACTCTTGTTAGGCTCGCCGAGGTGAGTATCCAAAGAAGTTGAGCTCGGCTCAAAAGCGATGACATGTCTAGCGCAGATCGGCAGCCGTGGAGCTATATTGCCGGACCGGTTTGACACCAGCGTGATGGCGAAGATTACCTTAGAGGAGGATTAAAATTTTATGGGCGTGTGTTTGAAAACAATGCGCAATACCTTAGAAGAAAATTCCTTTTAAAAAGGTTGTCAAATATCACGTTCATAAAGAAACATGAATTCGGGTCGGATCCGTATTCGCGTAGGAAACAGATCTGAAAAGTGATGCATAATCGGGAGGTTCTCGGAGTTTGGACGGTCGGATCAAGTTGAATGTTTGACAGGTGGTAGATATAGGAATTCCACAGCCGATCAACTGTTGGATCTTCCAAAGGACGTCCGAGCTAGATGCTGGACACCACGCTCCAAACTCGTCCGGATTCTCGTCCAGATTCAATGTGGCTCCGGTATATCGGAGATTGCCGGAGATTCCTCCATCGGAACTCGACGAAATTTTCCAGCGTCATTGTAGACTCAATTCCGCACAATTCCACTGAAGCAATTGTTAAAGCGACACACGAGGAGGCGGTGGTGGCGGATACAAGTTCACTGTCCAGAAAAATAATACGGTTGCCTGAGGGCAATGTTGACGTTGAGCCCCTGAGCGCCATGGATGATTCGTCCGTGATCTTGATAGAGATCGGAGTTGATGTTGATGAAGGCCCCTTGCCCGAACATGACGATCGGAGGCAGGGCACAGTATTTGGTCAAGCCGAGGTGACCGGTCGAGCCGGTGACGAAGAAGTCGACGTCGCAGTTGATCTGCTGACAAGCCATTGATCCTTTTGCCGATCACACATCGGAACTCTCAATAAAAGCACCAATGTCGATGTCAAAACCGGCGGATCTCGGGTAGGGGGTCCCGAACTGTGCGCCTAAGGATCGATGGTAACAGGAGGCAAGGGACACGATGTTTACTCACCGGGCCCTCTCTATGGAGGTAATACCCTACTTCCTACTTGATTGATCTTGATGATACGAGTATTACAAGAGTTGATCTACCACGAGATCGTAGAGGCTAAACCATAGAAGCTAGCCTATAATGATTATGAATGTTGTCTCTCTATCGACTAGCCTGGCCTCGGTTTATATAATGCACCCGAGGCCTAGGATAACAAGAGTCCTAGCCGAATACGCCGGTGGGGAGGAATCCTTGTCTTGACCACCAAGTCTTGTGGAATCTTCCTTGTATGCGTAACTATGCGGACTGGCCCATGAGTATACGGCCATGGGGGTCCTCGGCCCAATCCAACTGATCGGGAGATGACGTGGTGAGTTCCCCCTAGTCCAGGACACCGTCACCCCCTGACTGTCGGGACCCACCAGCTACATCTTCACACGCAAGGAAGTGCGTCCGGGCAAAAAAACAAACGATTCGCCCCCCTGACTGCTGGGACCCACCAGCTACATCTTCGCAGGCAAGGAAGTGCACGGCGGTGGGACCCACCTGGTCAAGCGCACGAAGCGTTGTCATTATGGTCGCGAACGATATGCGTACATATATACTTGGTCGATGTAGAGGCGCCGCACGCAGTCGTAGTAGAGGCGCGGACGTAGCATGTACACGCACGCACAGCCGCCGTGGTGCAAGAAAGGAATACGCCACGTATGTGTACATACGGGCGATGTCTCGAACGCCTACTCGCGCATACATACATGGCTGGGTCGGAACGGAGAAACAGCATCGTCGTCGTGTTCATGGGGAGCCAACCGGCTGGGTCGGAACGGAATGCGTGGTCGTGTTCATCGGGAGGTCTTGGACGGAACAGGCGATTGAAACGAGGCCTGGCGTACCGCACAACGGAGGAAACGGACCTCCTACGTTCGGAACGGGGTCCTGTTGATCGGGAGGGGTGTGGCGTACCCCAAAACGGAGGAAATGGACCTCCTACGGTCGAAACGGGGGTCATGTTGATCAGGAGGGGTGTGGCTTACCGCAAAACGGACGAAAGGACCTCCTATGGTCGAAACGGGGGTCCTGTTCATCTGGAGGGGTGTGGCGTACTGCAAAACGGGACGCCATGGGATACTGTTCATCACCACCGTCGACCTCCTCCAGCCTCCACGGGCTCCTGCTCATCCAACCTCCACCGCGCGCTACTCCACCGGCTACTGTTCAACCACCCTTCCACCATCTACTGTTCATCCAGCCCTCCACACCACGGGGTCCTATTCAACCACCCCTCCACGGGCACCCCTCCATCGTCTACTATTCATCCAGCCCTCCACAACACCATGGGGTCCTGTTCATCCAGAGGCAACGCCACCGCTCACTGTTCATCCAAACCACCCCGCAACGCTCACTGTTCATCCCAGAGGCAGCATCGATCGGCTTAAGTTAGTAGCAGTAGCGAAGGAATCGCTCGTTCGGGTTCAGCTAACAGCCATCGATCGACCGCCAGTTCGTGAACGCGTAGCTCGCAAAGGTAATCGCCGGGTTCGATTAGAGCCCAACGCCTCGCTTCGGGTTCGATTAGAATAGCGCCTACACGCACAGCAGCGTCGTGTCTGAGAGAAAGCATATCGCTTCAGCCCCGACCTCCCACCGTGAATCGAACCGCCTCAAATTTTCCTCCCCTCGCTTCTACCACGGTTTTTTCCGTCATGGACGGCCCAAAGAATGTCATGCAGCTGCGTCTCCGCCCGCCCAGACGAAAAGCCCATTTTACATCATGATTTTTTGTCATAGAAGTAGGAGCCCACCACATCTATGATGATACCGGGTTTTTTCACAATTATCGTCATAGAAGTGTCATATGTATGACAGAAAAAAATTTCGTTCGGCCCAAAATATCATGGATGTGTATTTTTTTTGTAGTGTTAATGATGTGCTTACATTGCAAAGTCGCATCCGAGATCTCCTCAAGGGGGACGTCAGTCTTGTCAAGGTAATGCAAGTTATGCTAGTTCGTCGGGTCCTGCCATGCCAACGTAGATCTCTCCGTATGTGGGAGTACAACCTGGAACGACCGGGAACTATTCAACAATTCTTCGGCGTGACGCTCGAAGAAATGTATGGATTATTCTTCGAATCACGAATAAAGTGTACGAACACCACCGAGGATGCGGGTCTCAACTGCAACCGTCTAGACACCCACGTAAGTAACTCTGCGGCTGAACATGCTGTCTTGTTATTTGTCACAACATCATTCTGAAAAAATCGCTCTTGGCCAGGACTAGATAAGAAAGGCAGAGAGGATCAGGTGTTCGGCCCCCCTTCCCAAAGGCTCACCGGATCCTGTACTAGCCAGGATGCTTGAGCACGCACCTCATCAAGTTCCATCAGGGGAAGATAAAGGAAGGAATAAAGAAGCCGAAAGCGGGCTTCACACATTACACATCCAAACCGGGGGAATTAGTGTCTCCGCGAAGGAGGATAATCGGGGAGAAGAATCTAGAATCCCCTCTCCCCAAGGAAGTAAAATGACCGCCTCTGAAGACTTGGAAACGAAGGTTTCCAAACGAGGGAAGAAACCTTCGCCAGGGGCCCTACCCAGAGGGCGCCCTCGCACAAAGCACCAGAAGGGGGCCAGCCCTCCACCGAGCTGTAAGTGAACAAGAGTACTTTGGTAAATATATCCTGCTTTACCTCCGAGGACAATAACCGAGACATATATCTTGCAGTCCGGCACGTAGCCCTTCTCGACAGAGTTCGTCTTCAGGGGATCTTCTTCTGGAGATGATGGAGAGCGAAACGCCTCCCCCTGTCTCCCAGCCTCCCGGGGCAGACGACCCTAAGGTGTCATCATGGAGGATTTCTCCTGATCCACCAAGGCCAGAAGGTAACCCTTCGGCCACCCAAAGTCTGGAGTATTCGATTCCTAAGGAGAGCAAGAGAAAGAGTCCGGGACTGCCCGGTGCACAACCAGACGCACTGATGGGTCTTCTGGAGCAAGCGGCTATGTCAGAGGCGCATCATACTTTAATGCGTACGGTGGTTGAGAGGATTTCATCCGCCAAAAGTGGGTTGCATGAAGCTTTTACGAGCCTGCTAAGAGGCTTGAGGTACGCAGAGAAATATATTTTTTTGACGGTATCGCACACGCTAGGTGTGCTCTATACAGATAGTAGCCCCTGAGACTCTGGTTGCTATCCAGAGGCGGCAAATAGAGGATCATAGTCCCAGGTAATGATCGCGCTGCTTTCATGTGCAGGCGGCTGAGGGTCCGGTGGCTGGCCGGACTGCTGAGTTTGCCGAACTGAGGCGACAGCTTGACGCGGCAGACGCCGACATCGTGCTTGTGAACAAGCGGCTTGACGAGTCACAGGTTATGTATTTTCGTGTGGTCAACAAATATTAAGAGGAGCATGATGCTAGTATCTATAATATGTTGTGACTGCAGATGGAGATGCCGCCGTGGAGACCCTTCGGGCGGAACTTGCCCGAGCTAAGGAACAAGCCAGGAGAAGTGATGCGGCCGCCCAAAAAGGCGGCCAAAGAGTTAAGAGCCGAACAGGCTGCTCATCGCCAGAGCGAAGATAAAATAGCCAAGATGGCTGTTGAACTGAAAGATGCCGCCGGCCGATATGAGCTTCTTGAAAAGGAAAGCCAAGCGAAAGTGGCTGACTTGAAGAAAGCCATGGAAGCAGCCAAGGAAACCCGCTTTAAAATCAGAGCGGCGAAGGAGGAGCTCCGTCAAGCCGGAGATATCGCAGCTGGTAATCCCTTTTTGTTGCGGACGAAGTTCGGAGATCCGAAGTATGCCCCTCTGGATCAATTATGGAGTGCTGCAGACGCGTACTTGGACTTGGCAATGAGTGCTGCTAATGCGACTGCGTTTTTCGAAGATCAGAAAGATCATGAAGTGGAAAGGTTGTTCTGGTCGCAGTTCAGTGCTCCAACGCGTCTGCATCTGTTAAATGAACAAATGGCCGAGTGGGCCGAGCTCTATAGGTTGTCTGGACTTGCCATGACGTCTGTCGTGGATCATCTTTGGCCGAAGGGTCCACGGCCGAATAGTTATTCTGGTTTAGTGCAACAATTCCTTGGTGTTGTGCCGCATATCGACGCTGTAAAGAGGTCGTTGTGCATAGAGGGTGCGCGGATGGCTCTTGCCCGTGTTAAGACATACTGGGCAGAGATGGAGGCCACAACTATTGCAACCCGGGATCTGGCCGTAGGCCAGGTCTCGGCCGAGCACTATTTTGAAGAAGTCCTAGAAGGCGCTCGTTTAATAGAGGCTCAGTGCTCGAAGAGTATCATGTTCGAGTGACATGTATCCCAATTGTAAAAACAATGCTATTTGGATTATAAAGGTTGTGTTTATACTTTTGCCTGAAAGTATTATGATGCCTCATGTGCGGCCGTTTATGTATGTATATAACCTGAAAGTTTGCGTTAAATGTCGGCTTTACGCACATAATGCGGGGGTGTTCGAAAAAAGCGTGTATTCACACTTGACCCAACGTCTTGGTCCATTAAGGAGGTGATAGCTCGGCGAACAAGGCAATCGGACTATATAGCTTTAACACTTTCACTTAGCCATGGGAGTTTGACGGTGGGGCTACTATATAGCCCCTGGTACTTCCGCGCTCATCCAAATACGGTGCGCCTACATACATGACCGGGAAACCGGTCCTGCGTTAATGCGGAGGAATCATGAAGATTCCGCTGAGTCATCGAGTGGTTGACCAGTCTCGCGCTTTATCATGACGGTCAGTTTTCGGCTTTCTCTACTGAGGTGCTCATCCAGATGAACCAGGGCACAATCGCAGTAGTTCTCCCGGTGCCACCTTAGCCGATACAGCGGAACGTAAGGTAGCAAAACACGGGAGCCGGGCAAACCCAACTATTGACCAAAGACATGATTCGGAGCTGATGCATATAAGGCCAAACTCGTGACGCTGAACACTCCCTAAGGTATTCGGACTTTATAACATATACTGGGCTGAGTAACGCCCTCGATAATGAGCTCTGAATTTCCAGGTACGTGCATCAGTCTGACGTGACGAAATGCCAATACCGCTAGCATCTCTCTCGGTTGTGTTGAGTATTCGGAGGGTGTGAAGCAACAAGAGACAGTAAAAAAGGTTTACACAGGGTCTTAATCTAAAAAGAAACCTTTGAGCGGGGCCCTGTTGCACGTCTGCTACCGAGTCTCCAAGCAGCCGTATCCTCGAAGGGTGTAGCATGATGATCATCTGAAAAGAGAAAACCTGTAAAAGTCTTCGTGCGAAAAATTGGTTATTTTTAATGAACCATTTAAAATGCAATCTAAATAGGGTCGAGCCGAACTGTAGCCTTTTTTACATGCGGGAAGCCCCTAGCACCACCTATGGGGGTATATCCATCGACCCAATCTCAGGTTTATCTGAGCTGTTATAGCTAGTGGTGCGCCGGACTCGTCTAACCGTGTCCACGGTCTTGACGACCGATCATTTATCCTGGTTGGAGAGGTTCAGTGTTCGGCTGCTAGAGCCGCCACATATTTCTCCATACGTGAGGAACGCTCTTTGTTTCTGCTAAATATCATGATGCCACGTGCACCGGGCATCTTGAGCTGAAGATAAGCGTAGTGCGGTACTGCATTGAAACGAGCGAAGGCTATTCTTCCGAGTAGTGTGTGATAGCCGCTTCGGAATGGAGCGATGTCGAAGGTTAATTCTTCGCTTCGGAAGTTGTCGGGAGAACCGAATACAACCTCTAAAACTAGAGACTCGTGCAGCGGGCCTCTGGGTCTGGTATTACTCCTTTAAAGGTAGTATTGCTTTGGATTATTCTTGTCGGTTCTATCCCCATTTTGCGGACGGTGTCCTGATATATCAGATTAAGACTACTGCCGCCATCCATAAGGACTCGGGTGAGGTGGTATCCGTCAATTATTGGGTCTAGCACCAAGGCAGCCGATCCTCCGTGCCGGATACTAGTCGGGTGATCCCTGCGATCAAAAGTGATCGGGCGGGCCGACCAAGGGTTGAACTTGGGGGTGACGTGCTCCACGGCGTATACGCCTCGGGGTGCGCGCTGGCGCCTCCTCTTCGGTATGTGAGTTGCGTAAATCATGTTTACTGTTTTGACCTCTGGTGGGAATTTTTTCTGTCCCCAGTGTTCGGCTGGCGAGGCTCATCCTCGTCTTCGCTTGGTGTCTCCCTCCCCTTGTGTTCGGCGTTTAGCTTGCCGGCCTGCTTGAAGACCCAGCATTCTCTGTTGGTGTGATTTTTGCAGGTTTGTCTTAGGTGCCATGAATCTGACATAATCTGTCTAGAATCTTGTTTAGGCTGGACGGTCCATCTCTGCTGCCTTTAAGTGGTTTTTTTGGTTGACCGGGTCGAGAGCCCCTGAATCCGGCGTTTACCGCCGTGTTGTCTGGGCTGTCTTCATTTTTTCGACGCTTGCTTTTATTGTGTCGCGGTTTCCGTTGCCATCCCTGACTTCGGATGTGCCTGGGTTGCTGGTGCCGCTACGGGCCAGCCAGATGTCTTCGCCCGCGCAAAAGAGGATCATAAGGCTTGTTAGGGCTGCCATTGTCCTTGGTTTTTCCTGGCCGAGGTGTCTGGCGAGCCATTTGTCCCGGACACTGTGTTTGAAAGCCGCTAAGGCTTCGGCATCCGGGCAGTCGACAATTTGATTCTTCTTAGTGAGAAATCTGTTCCAAAGCTTTCGGGCTGACTCTCCGGGCTATTGAATTATATGACTTACATCATCTGCATCCGGAGGTTGGACATAGGTCCCTTGAAAATTAGCCCTAAAAGCGTCCTCAAGCTCTTTCCAACTTCCGATTGAGTTTTTGAGGAGGCTTTTCAACTAGTGCCGAGCTGGTCCTTTCAACTTGAGGGGCAGGTAATTGATGGCGTGGAGATCATCTCTGCGAGCCATGTGGATGTAAAGGATAAAGTCCTCAATCCAGACCCCAGGGTCTGTCGTTCCGTCGTATGCCTCTATGTTCACGGGTTTGAATCCCTCTGGAAACTCATGATCCAGCACCTCATCGGTGAAGCATAAGGGGTGCACGGCACCCCTGTATTTGGATGTGTCATGGCATTCTTCTGACGTTTATAGTGTTTGGTTTTGATTCCGAGCTGTTATTCGGTCAGTATAGTCATTTTGGCGTCCATGATTCTGTGCCGGAGCGCGCTTCCTAGACCCGTAGATGGACCTGTCCATACCGGCTTTTTGTGCAGGTCCTCACGTAAATCGTGCGCTGACTTGTGTGCGACGTTGTTAGCCGCCCTATCGCGGCCACGGGGTGGTCGGTCCGGCTGATCGGTCGTTTTATTTTTCGGCTGAATGGGCTCTAAAGCCTCGTCGTCGAATTCAGGCAGCAGCTTGCGCTTTGGATAGCTCTTTGTGTGGCGACTGCCCCTGTACTTTTCTTTAGTGTCAAGCAATTTATTCCATCTGTTGTTGAGCGTATTCTGCGCGGCCTTAAGCCTTTGCTTCTGCTTCTTCAGGCTCCTCATGGTGGCAATAAGCCTTCTATGGAGGTTCTCTTGTTCCAAGTGCCTTTCCGGGATGATGTGTGCGTCGTCGTCTGGACTGTTCTCCTCTCCGGAGGCAGGTTGATGAGTTTTACCCTCGGCGTCGCCATGATCGGACAGCGGCTCCGTACTATGTTCGCCGTCCGCTGGCTCATCCTGCTCCATCGCTGGGTCCATGTGGTCGTCGTTTCCTTTGGGATCGACCGGGGTATTATTCTTTCTTGCGCTGTTATCGCTATTTTGCCGAGGCGGATTTGGAAGCGGCGCCACGTAAATCCGCTTTGGTTGCTTCTCGAGGGAACTATCCTTCCCTGCTTCCTCCCGTTCCTCGTCGTTGTTTTCTTTGGGTGTATCCACCATGTATATATCGTGTGATGAAGTGGCAGTCCAGCGCACTATGGGCGGTGGTTCCTGTTTCTCTCCTGCATCGTCGTCCATACCGTCGATGTCTTCGGAGTCGAAATCGAGCATGTCGGTTAAGTCGTCGACAGTGGCTATTAAGTGGGTGGTGGGTGGGGAATGAATTTCTTCGTCGTCCGCTTCCCACTCAAGCCGGACATAGTTCGGCCAAGGGTCTCCTGACAAGGAGAGAGACCTCAATGAATTTAGCACGTCGCCCAAGGGCGAGTGCTGAAAGATATCCGCGGAGTTGAACTCCATGATCGGTGCCCAATCAGATTCGATAGGCACGGACGCATGCGGTTCGGAGCCCGTGACCGGGGACGAATCCAAGGGTCCGGCGACACGGGTCTCATAGGAGGTGAAGTCAGTATTCAGCTCTATCGCCGCTGAGTGCGCGGCCTCCATGGCGGGGTCCATCCGCCCATCTTCGGACGGCGCGATCTGCTCCGGATTGAGGGCCGGAGTAGCCACAGGTGTGATCTCCCGAACACCATCCGACGGCAGAGCTAAGTCATGCTCGTTGTGACTGCGCGGCACACCTGACATGGGCTCGAATCCGTCGAAGATCAAATCTCCGCGGATGTCGGCAGTATAGTTTAAGCTTCCAAACCTGACCTGGCGGCCAGGGGCATAGCTCTCGATCTTCTCCAGATGGCCAAGCGAGTTGGCCCGCAGTACGAAGCCGTCGAATACGAAGATCTGTCCGGGGAGAAAAACCTCACCCTGGATCGCATCGTTGCCGATGATCGAAGGAGCCATCAAGCCTTTATCGTGACGACACAGTGGAACTCTCAATTGAAGCACCAATGTCGGTGTGAAAACCGGCGGATCTCGGGTAGGGGGTCCCGAACTGTGGGTCTAAGGCTGATGGTAACAGGAGGCGGGGAACACAATGTTTACCCAGGTTCGGGCCCTCTCGATGGAGGTAATACCCTACTTCCTGCTTGATTGATCTTGATGTTATGAGTATTACAAGAGTTGATCTACCACGAGATCGCAGAGGCTAAACCCTAGAAGCTAGCCTATGATTATGATTGTTGTGTCCGACGGACTAAACCCTCCGGTTTATATAGACACCGGAGGGGGGCTAGGGTTACACAGAGTCGGTTACAAGGGAGGAGATCTACGTATCCGAATTGCCAAGCTTGCCTTCCACGCAAAGGAGAGTCCCACCCGGACACGGGACGAAGTCTTCAATCTTGTATCTTCATAGTCTAACAGTCCGGCCGAGGTATACAGTCCGACTGTCCGAGGACCCCCTAATCCAGGACTCCCTCACCGGATACCTATCCGGCACGCCGAAGAAAGCTTCCGAAGAGTGGACCTCTGAATGGTTTTACATCGAGCACGTGGTACTTCCAGATCCAGTCCGAAGGGGTCTCCCCGAGTTTGCAAGTGTTCCTCTAAAGAAGCGCCATAGCTGGCGCCCTCGGAGCCTCGAGGAGGAAGATAGTGTGGAAGTCCGCCAACTCCTGAGCAAGATCAGGACGCTTGCCCAGTCCGGATACACAATACTCGAAGTGATGGCGACCTCCATAGTGCGGGGGGTCCAGCCACTTCAATATAGAGGAATTCCCATGTGGAACTACAATGGGGAAGATGACGCCTCCCGCTGCGGCAGGAAAGGTCCGGACACCCCTGCCGCCCTAGCCAAAATATTGGCCGAACTGTACAAGGGTGAGGAAGAGGAGCTCCTACGCATCACGCACAGAGAAGGATATTCCATGTATAGTCCTCCTAGATGGGCAAGCCCCCAACTCTTCTGCTCTACTCACCTCACTCCCTGAGCTTTGCTTCAATGAATATTAACCCGTCCATTTGTAACATAATTGGCAAAAGATTTCCGAGGGGCTTCACATCCCCGCCCCGCAGCCCGAGGGCCACAATTGGGACCTTGACCCTGGATACGAAGAGGATCCGGATATATTTGTGGTGCTCGAGAATGTCGTGTTTTACCAGGAGAGGTACGACGGCACCGAAGTGCCCATCATCACCGATTACCCTGGTCTTCTCCCCACTTCGCACGTAAGTAGTCAGGAGACATCTCCCCCGAAAGGGTTCCCTCATTTCGCCTCACCCACCGCACTGTCTCGTGCTACGAAGGGGAGGCGTTCTACATACAGTGCTACTCCAGGAGCGACTCCGAAGAGAGCGGCTCCTGCACCGGGCAAGCCTTCAAAGAGGAAGGAAAACGAAGACACGGTCGGGCTCTCGTCAAAGAGGTATGGGTTTGCAAATATGTTTTCTTAATAGTCGCATCCAACCATGACTTTCATGTTCGTCCTGTATCAGGAAAAGAGTCCGCCAGACTGTGTCCATGGGTCTGGTCAGTAATACTCCCAACAGACAGGATCCAGCCTCAGCCGAGGGGACGGGGGCCGATATGGGAGTGACGTCGGACTGTCCTTCGGCCGAGGGCTCGGAAAATATGTCCGTCACCAACTCAGAAGTGGAGAGCGCCATGAATCATCGGCGACGGAGGGCCATTTTACTAGACCCCCGCTTTTTGAAAGAGGCGTTTAATGCCTTCGGCTCGGCTGATGCATACATCCGAGCTGCTCGAGATGGGCTTAGCAGAGCCACAAAGCAGCATTTAAAATATGTGCAAGTAAGTTTACTGTGTCTCGGTATGATAACCGTATGCCAGTAGCCCCCGAGACTTAAAGTAGTTGGAACAACTGATTTGAGGATCGCTGCATGATCAGGTTCTGTCGGAGAAGAACGACGTGCTAGCCCAAGAGCTAGAAAAGTGTCGGACGCAGTTAAATGCAGTGACCGCCGAACTGGAAAAATCCAAGGCGGCGTCTTCCGGTGATATTTCCCTCCATCGAGAAACAGTTATTGCATAGTGACCGTGTTAGCACTGCAGCTTTATCTCATAACAGGATCTTCAGATCAATTGAAGGAAAAAGAGTATAAAAGACTGCATGCCGCAGGCGAGCGGGTTTTGACCCATGTCAAGCAGGAGAAAAACAAACTCCAAGATGCAAATATCCAGCTTGGGGAAGAGCTGAAGGATGTGCGGGCCCAGCTAGCCGACTCCGTGAAGGAGAACAAAAAACTGTGAGGCGGCATATTCAGTATGTGGCCATATTGACCTTATAACAGTTTGGAAGTAAAAGTAGCTGATATAGCTGTGAGTGCAGGTATATTGACGGGCCGTCCTGAAGGGGAGGTGTCCGGATCATCAAGTGATCTTCTGCAAGGGCTGTCGCGGTTGCACGAGCAAGCTCGGCAGGCAATGCGGAGTGTGGCCAAGGCCTTATAGCCATCCGACTCCCCTCCAGGGAGTATGGAGAAGCTTGTGGAGCTGTTCAAGGGAGTGCGGCGGCGTATCCGACTATGGAATATATCGGCCTACCGAGAGGGTGCACGAGAGGCCTGGGCCATGGTAAAAACGCGGAATACCAAGCTGGATCCGAATCACATGGCCCGGGTCAGACCGCTAGGGTCAAATGGGGAAGAGATTCCCGTTAGTTTAGTATATGACCAAGTAGAGGCTGCTGCTAGATATTCCCAATAGAATTTTAAATTAGATCGCCTGTTGGACGGTATACAGGAGAAAGTTTTTAAGTCCTAAGTGACTATGTACTTTCCTTCTAGCTAAATTGTAAAACGATTGTCATGGCCGACCTTTTCGCTCCGACCTCTCGACCCGAAGGTGCGGAGTTTTTCCGAATACCTGAGCGGCAAAATAAACCGGGGTATGCGTGGAAACCAGGTGTAGGGGTCATAGTTGCTTGAACAGACAAGTTGTATCCGGCTAGTTATGTTATATTACATTAAAATTGTAAGAAACATCTTTCAGAGAGAATAGTTCCGTTAAGGGTTCCTTTCCCTGGGGTGCATGCATTTATGTGCCGGTCCGGACCGTGATGAAAAAATCACAGTGTGTATAACTTCTAGGGGTTCACAATGGAACGAGTGCAAAAACATCTTTTGTTCACCGACCAAATATTCCCTTAAGAACGCTAGCTTTCGGCTTCACCCAGTCTGAGGTACACATCCGGATGACCCGACAGTAACAATCGCAGAGGTGCTCCCTTTATGCCCTAGCCGAACTAACGTTAGTTCGTAGGGCATAAGCACAGGAGCCAGGCAACCCAGCTTGGCCAAAACTTAAGTCATATCGATGCATATAATGGCAAAGAAAAGGTACATATGGGAGAAAACGCATATGTGATGAGCTTGATGATCAGGAAATGGTAATAGCAAGCTTCTGTCCAAGAAGCCCCTAGGTATAATGGACGTACATACTTGAAGATGTATGCGTCGGGGGTGCATGGTCTAACCGCATGAAAGCTTTTAAGGCTAAAGAGAAAACCCGAAAAGAGAGAAAAAATGATGAAAACAATAAGAGGAAGGAGACGAACAAAGAGTTTGGTGCTAGGCATAGAATCTTCAGAGTCTGGCCACGTTCCAGGGGTTCAGCTCTATTCGATTGTATGACGCATCATGCAAGCGGTACGCCCCTCCGGTGAGAACTTCGTCAATGATGAAGGGACACTCCCACTTGGGCTTGAGTTTGTCCTTTTTCTTCTCCGGTAGGCATAGAACGAGTTCTCCGACGTTGTAAGTTTTGGCCCGCACTTCTCTGCTTTGATACCTACGAGCCTGTTGTTGATAAAATGGGGAAAGGGCTTTTGCGATGTCGCTCTCCTCCTCCAGGGCATCTAAGTTGTCCTGCCGATCGAGCTCGGCCTCTCTCTCTTCGTACATGCGCACTCGAGGTGAGTCATGAATAATGGCGCAGGGTAATACTGCCTCCGCGCCGTACACCATGAAAAAAGGTGTGTATCCGGTAGTGCGATTGGGCGTGGTCCGCAGCCCCCAGAGTACGGAGTCAAGCTCCTCAACCCAGTGTTTGTCTCATTCCTTCAAAGACCGCACTAGTCTGGGCTTAATGCCGCTCATAATGGGACCATTGGCTCTTTTGACTTGACCGTTTGTCTGTGGGTGATAGACAGAGGCGTAATCGAGCTTGATGCCCAGATTGGCGCACCAGGTTTTCACTTTGTCGGCTGTGAAGTTGGAGCCGTTATCGATGATGATACTGTGCGGGACACCATAACGGTGTACAATGCCGGATATGAATTCTATCACTGGCCTAGATTCGGCCGTTTTAACTAGTTTGGCTTCTACCCACTTAGTGAATTTATCCACCATGACCAGCAAATATTTTTTCTTGTGGCTTCCTCCTTTAAGGGGTCCAACCATATCCAGTCCCCAGACCGCAAAAGGCCAAGTGATGGGGATTGTTTGTAGAGGCGATGGGGGCATATGGCTTTGGTTGGCGAAGAGTTGGCATCCGACGCAACGTTGGACAAGGTCCTGTGCATCTGCTCGGGCCGTCGGCAAATAAAACCCTGTACGGAAGGCTTTGCTAACAAGGTCCCGAGCTGCGGCGTGGTGCCCGCCAAGACCGGCGGGAATCTCAGCCAGGAGCTGCCGCCCCTCTTCCTCGGAGATACATCTTTGAAGGACTCCGGTGGCGCTTTTCTTATAGAGTTCTCGTCGTGAACCTTATAGGCCTTCGAACGCCGGACAATGCGGCGGGCCTCATTCTGATCCTCAGGAAGTCCCTTCCTATTAAGGTAGGCCAAGAAGGGTTCGGTCCATGGGGCAATGACCACCATAATGAGATGGGCCAATAGTGTTATTTCGGTGGTTGAGCCGCCGATGATATTTGTGTGTTCAGAATCTGGAGTTATCTTCGGATCCGGACTAGTGTTGACGCTTTCCCCCCGCCACACCACGGATGGCTTAGAAAGTCTTTCCAAAAAGATTTTGGGTGGGACGGGGTCGCGCTTGGCGCCAATATGAGTGAGAACGTCCGCCGCTTGATTACTCTCTCGGGCCACGTGATGAAACTTGAGCCCCTCGAACCTAGCCGACATCTTTAATACGACATTATGATAAGCTGCCATCTTTGGATCCTTGGCATCGAAATCTCCATTTATTTGAGATATTGCCATGTTTGAGTCCCCGCGCACCTCCAGGCGTTGTATGCCCATGGAGACAGCCATCCGGAGACCATGCAATAAGGCCTCGTATTCGGCTGTGTTGTTGGAATCTGTGTATAGTATTTGGAGTACGTACTGGACGACATCTCTAGTAGAGGAAGTTAAAATGACGCCCGCTCCTAGCCCCGCGAGCATTTTGGAGCCATCGAAATACATAACCCAATTGGAATATGTGCCGAACTCTTTAGGGAGTTCGGCCTCTGTCCGTTCGGCGATGAAGTCAGCTAGTACTTGGGATTTAATAGCTCGACGTGGTTTGTATGTAATATCAAATGGAAGGAGTTCAATGGCCCATTTGGCAATCCGGCCCATGGCATCGCGGTTGTTTATAATGTCTTTAAGTGGTACTTCGGAAGCCACCGTGATCGAACACTCCTGGAAGTAGTGTCGGAGCTTTCGGGATGCCATGAAGACTGCGTATGCTATCTTTTGATAATGGGGGTACCGGGATTTGCATGGTGTAAGGACAGTGCATACGTAGTATACTGGCTTCTGAAGCGGGAATTTGTGTCCGTCCTGTTCTCGTTCAACGACGAGCACGGCGCTCACCACCTGATGTGTTGTCGATATGTATAATAACATGGGTTCGCCGATGTTTGGCGCGGCCAGGATTGGGTTGCTCGCTAGAAGGGTTTTTATTTCCTATAGTCCGGTTGTTGCCGTGTCCGTCCACTAGAAGTGATCGGTTCGCCGTAGAAGGCAATAGAGTGGCACTGCCTTTTCTCCCAATCTGGAGATAAAGCGGCTTAGAGCTGCCACGCAACCCGCGAGCTTTTGGACTTGTTTAAGGTCTGTTGGCATAGCCAATTGTGATAGAGCTTGGATTTTGGCTGGATTTGCTTCAATTCCTCTGTTGGAAACGATGAAGCCCAGCAGTTTTCCAGCGGGGGCGCCGAAAACGCACTTTTCCAGATTGAGCTTAATGTCATACGCGCGGAGGTTATCAAATTGGAGACGTAAATCGTCTATTAGTGTTTCGATGTGCCTAGTTTTGATGACAACATCGTCCACATAAGCTTCAACTGTCTTGCCGATCTGTTTCTCCAGGTGTGTTTGAATCATGCGTTGGTATGTGGCACCGGCGTTCTTGAGCCCGAAGGGCATGGTGTTGAAGCAGAATGGCCCATATGGGGTAATGAATGTTGTTGCAGCTTGATTGGATTGCTTCATTTGATTTGATGGTATCCGGAATATGCATCAAGGAAACACAGTGAGTCATGTCCTGCGGTAGCATCAATGATTTGATCAGTGTGGGGGAGGGGGAAGGGATCCTTAGGGCAAGCCTTATTGAGGTCTTTAAAATCGACGCACAACCACCTGGATTTGTCCTTCTTTGGTACCATCACCAGGTTTGCCAGCCAGTTCGGGTGTTTTATTTCTCTGATGAATCCGGCCTCAATTAGCTTGGCCAGCTCCTCCACCATAGCTTGGTGTTTGGGTTCGGAAAAGCGCCGCAGTGCTTGTTTGACTGGTTTGTATCCCTTTAAGATATTAAGGCTATGTTCGGCCAGCTCGCGTGGGATTCCAGGCATGTCAGAAAGGTGCCAGGCGAATATATCCCAGTTTTCGCGAAGGAAATCCCTTAGTGTGGCGTTGACCGTTGGGTCTAGTTGTGCTCCAATAGATGCTATCTTCTTGGGGTCCGTTGGGTGGACCTGGAATTTGACTATTTCTTCTGCCGGTTTGAAGGAGGTGGATTTGGGTCGTTTGTCTACGATCACATCGTCCCTATCCACCATGGAGCGCAGTGCAGTTAATTCTTCGACCGCGAGGGCTTCAGATAATGCCTCAAGGGACAGGGATGCGGTTTTGTTTTCGGCGCGGAGTGCTATGTCCGGATCACTGACAAGAGTGATTATGCCGTTTGGTCCGGGCATTTTGAGCTTCATGTACCCGTAATGAGGTATAGCTTGGAAGCGTGTAAAAGCATCTCACCCCAACAGGGTGTGGTATCCGCTGCTGAAAGGAGCCACTTGGAAGGTTATTTCTTCGGACGCCAATAATTCTCCGGCGTGCCGAATACCACGTCAAGTGTGATTTTTCCCACACACCGCGCCTCCCGACTGGGAATAATTCCTCAGAAGGTCGTGTTGTTTTGCTTGATGCGGCTTATGTCTATTTCCATCTTGTGGAGTGTATCCTCATAGATGAGGTTTAGTCCACTGCCGCCGTCCATGAGGACCTTGGTGAGTCGAAAGCCGTCCACGATGGGACTGAGGACTAATGCGGCTGGTGCTCGGACTGTCATGTATTTTGATTCGTCACCGGCATTAAAGGTTATAGGCGTGTCGTTCCAAGGGTTTATCGCGGCGATTTGACAGACTTCGGCGAGGTCGTGGAGTGCCTTTTTGCGCTTATTGTTTGAAGCGAATGTCTCGAGGACCGTCAATACTCCGGGGTCGTCGTCTTCTGGAGGGTGTTGCTCTGGGGTGTTTTTGGTAAGGATGTCCTCGGCGCTCTTGGCTACCTGCCGGAGTATCCAACATGCTCTAAGGCTGTGGGTTGGTATGGTGTCCGGTGCTGTGTGTATTTTGCACGGGCCATCGAGCCATCCCTCCAGAACGGTTCCGTGCCGCGTAATGGGTTTATGTTTCTTGGCTATTGAATTTGGGCGTGTCACGGGGATACGCCCTTTTCGCTGGGTTGGGCCGGTTGAGTTGGGGCCGATGGCTCCCAACAAGCTGCTGATCTTTCCAGCGCTTTCCATTGTGTTGTACTACATGCGATAGTTGCCAAGTCAGCCGAAGTGCGATTATGCGGCGGCGATTAATGGCTTTGAGGATTCCTTCTTCGTGAAATTGTTGCGTAAGCGGCGATATCGCGTCCTCGTCGCTGCAATCTTTAACCTTGTCCTTGACAAGGAGGAATCTGGCCCAGAAGTGGTGGACCGTTTCCTGAGACTGCTATTGTATGCTCATGAGAGCGCTTATGTCTAGGTGGGTGGGTGGAATTGAATCCGGACCCTGACCCGATCGATGATCCGGAGTCTGAAGGTTTTTTGGACCTAACAGTCAAGACTCCGGAGTATCTTCTGGTTGCTTATGCCGGCCGTCTGATTCTATGTTCGGAAGGCCGGTCACCTCCTTTTGCTGGTGGGGATCCGGCTCTGTTGGGTCGGCGATTCGGACATAGTCCGTCTTTAGTATAGGGGAAGAGTCGTCGTATTGCTTCTCGACCACCGCTATCAGGTGGGTGACTAGTGGAGATTTGATTTCTCTTTGGTCGGGTTTAAGCCCGATCCGATCGTAATCTGTGGCGATTCCCAGGGCGGTGATGCGATCAAGGAGCTCGTTTAAAGACGAAAACTCCACCGGGTCCATCTGCTTGGAGTGTTTGGAGTTGATACGAAGGGGATTTTCGATGGCCCGAGAGGTCATTGTCGTGTTTCTAAGTCTGACAGTAGAATGGGGGGTAGGTATGGAGAGGCAAGATCCTAGCTATGGAGTAGTTGTATAGCAAGGGATTTACGAGTTCAGGCCCTTCTCGGAGGAAGTAATAGCCCTACGTCTCGGAGCCCGGAGGCGGTCATTTGGATAATATGCGTATGTGTTACAGTGGGTGCGAACCCTTCTACCTATGGAGGGGTGGCTTATATAGAGTGCGCCGGGACCCCAGCCAATACGTAGTAGAGGGTTTAGGGTGCTGCGTTAAGGCTAGGCGTTGGTAACGCCTTACATAAAGTGTCATTAAGATCATAAAGACTATTAAACTACAGACCGTTTGGGCACCGAGTGGCTCTTGGACTCTGGTGGTCGAGTGGGTCTTCATGGTCGAGTGTCTTTGAATCATCGAGTGGAAACCTACTGTGTCGATCGGAAGGCCGCTTCTCTTGCGAGTGTCCTTGTGGAGGGTACCTTTGGGCAGGTCTATGACCCTACCCTAGGTACATGACTTCATCATTAGCCCTCGAATGGATCGAGGTTTGAGTGAGGAAGGAGTTGATAATCTTTCCGACCTGTCCTTCGTGTTGCGGGTGTGTCTTACTCTGGATCAACGACCTTTTAGTGATGGCATCAACTTCTCTTTCAGTCGGCTTGATCCATTCTTCACGTTTTGTTGAGTGAATTCTTTGAACTTGAGGATTTCCGAGCGATGGATCGGAGGAAATCTGCTATCTCACAGGTTGCCCCGCGGTTAGCGGATTTCGCGGGATCCGAATTTTGGGAAGCGCGCGAAGCGGAGAAAACTGCGTCACCCGGATGGGATAAGACAATGACGCCTCGATCTTCGCACTGCCTTTTTCACCACGTATCGCGTGCGTGCCTGTTGCGGGATTTTGACGGGATTGCCTGGGCCTACTGGTCAGCCACTCGGAAGCGGCCCCATATAAAGCGTCGGACAGGGCATTTTGAACAGTGCGACCTCAATTTTCTCCTCCCTCCGCCTCCAAACCTTCTCGCTGCGCTCTTAGCTTGTCCAGCGCGGCAGCTCGGTACTTGCTTCGCCGGCGACCATGGTGAAGGAGAAGACCGCAGCCCCGAACGGTGAAGAAGGCGGCGAAGGCTAAGGGGAGAGCGCCCAGTCGGGGCGGATCCTCTTCGCGGTCCAAACTACCGCAAGGCTGGGTCCAAGGAGATTGGATCCGCTCGACCATCACCGAGAAGGACCTCACCGATGTGGCCAATGAAGGGCTGATCCCCCATGGGTCGGCGAGGCTTCCGGGAACGGAATGGCAACCGCAGCCTGAAGAGGGTGAGTGCGTCCTCCTGGCCACCCACGTAGATCGGGGATTTTCTCTGCCGCCAAATCCTTTTTTCCGGGGGTTTTTGAACTTTTTTGGAGTGCAACTCCATCATTTCACTCCCAACTCCATTGTCTATCTTGCTGCCTTCATTTTGTTATGCGAGAACTTCTTGGGTTGTCGACCGCACTGGGGTCTCTTCAAGCACATATTCACCTGTCGCTCTCAGACGGTGAAGAAAACGAACCCGAATGACGAGAGGACCCAAGTAATCCAGATGTGTGGGGGACTCGGGGTCCAGATGAGGGGAAGAGCGCCTTTCCAGCTATGACTCTCACTGACTCGATTAGAGGGTGGCAGTCGACCTAGTTCTCTTGCCAAGACCAGCCGACGCGGGGCGATCCGGGCTCCCTCCTTTCTCCATGAGTCGAGTGAACAAGCCATCTTCCACGAAGGTGTTACCAGGAGAAAGGCCCAAGTAAAATTGCTGATGGAGCGTGTAGTCCAGCTCATTCGCGATGGGGTGACCGGCATGGATCTCCTGGAGGTTTTCCTTCGACGGCGTATTCAGCCACTCCAATACAGAGGACATCCGATGTGGATGTACTCTGGTACGGATCATACCACTCGGGTCCATCCAGAGGAGGTCGATGACGCCACGCTGGAGAAGTGGATGACTGCCATCACAGAAACAAAGACAACCCTCGGAGCTAGGAGGATTCCACCACTCGACCGGTCTTACGAAGTAGACAAGGTACAACCACTTAACTTCGATTGTGATTCGGCTGCATTCATTACATTTAGATGCCAATTCGTCCGACTTTCGCCTTTGTTTGGTTGTCTTCTAGGTCACCACCGAGATGTACTCGATTCCCAATGGGGCGCAGGAAACAGTCGAAGAAGAAGAAGGAAGTGGAGGTGAAAGTCAGGAGGAATGGGAGTCCAACAGCGAGGAGGATGAGGGGGATGACAGCTCTGATGAAGAGGAGGAGGAGGAGGAAGAGGAGGAAGACGTCGATCCTCCTCGCTCGGAGGGAAGGTCCAAGTTGACGCATGACCCGGCGGCTGGGCGCGGTAAAGCTGTTGTGCCCACTGGGCAGTCGATGAAGCGACCTAGGACAACTTCCCCTGCTCCGACTGAGAAACCGCCGAAGCAACCTCGAGCCACGTCGTCAAAGCCGGCGAAGGCCCTGCCCAAGATGCGGATGGTCATCCCCACCATCTCCGGGTAACCAATAGAACCTTGTATTTCCTTATTCAACATGAGTGATTTTTTGGTCGACTTGATGACTGATCAGCCGATTCTTCAAATCTACAGTGCCGCTACCTCCGAGACTTCAGCCAAGCACGAAGATCAGGAAATGGAGGATGCTGCCACCTCCAACCTTGGTATGATCTCTAAGGTTTCGCTTTCAGTCGACTGGAGCTTTTAGTCGATTGGACTTCCATGTTTACTTTTGAATCTTTCTTGTAGTTCCGCCTCATGTCATTCATCTCCTCGATGATGACGAGGAAGCGCCATTGAGGAAGAGGAAGAACAAGAGAGTGCCTGCTGGCAAGGCTGCTCGATCAAGGCGATTCCCGAGACGCTGATTTCGAGGGAGGCAACCCCACTCGGGCTTCGTGTCTTCATTTGTCGCTGACAAGTGCCCGACCCACTTCGTCAACTGCTGATCCACCATCTCTCTTTGCTATACACCACGTCCCGGAAGACCAAGTGAGTGCTGCTAAGGAGGCCATACGCCAGGCAGGGATCATGATGGAGCAAGTGAAAGCGGTCCGAGAGGCGGTCGAGCGGCCTATGATGCTAGTTCAGCTCTCGAGCAATGTCCAAGTAAGTCAATCGTTGCTTGCTTCGTTAGGATATGCTACCTGAAACCGCTTCATACGGAGATTTCCATATCCGTACACGACCTTTGGGTGGGTGTGTCGATTGACCTTTTGTGGGCGACGTTGAGTGCTCTGCTGGTGTAGTCCCCGAGACTATGGTCGACTGTGTGCGATCGGCTATAGTCTTTATCTTGTGAACTTCTTCACCGACACGGACGGACCAAGTCGAATGGAACCATAAAACTGGTGGGGCACGCTAAGTGCACCCACTGGTGTAGTCCTCGAGACTATGGTCGATTGCGTGCAAATCGACTATAGTCTAAAGAACTGTGTTGTTGTCGTTTTTTTTCTCTCTTTTGGTCGAGTGGTCGAACCATATTGGTAAAACCAGTGGGGGCACGCTGAGTGCACCCGCTGGGTGTAGTCCCCGAGACTACTGTCGAATGTTTTGATTCGACTGTAGTCTTAGAAATGCTACTATTTTTCCTTAATCTCTCGGAAGTGATCTATCTTTGATGTCTTTCATTGGTTGACTCTTTGTAGAAATCTTGCGAGCTTGTGGCTCGCTATACTGAGTTAGAGAACAAGCAGATCCAGCTCAACCTCGATTTGAAGCTTGCTCAGGAGAATTTGCGAAGGCAAAGGATGAAGCAAAAGGTATGGCTGGTGAGAACTTTTGACTTGCCTTTGTTTTTCTGTTCATTCTCAACTCTATTCTCATTGTTGCTTTGTAGATAAAGCTGGAAGAGACTTTGAAGAAGAAGGACCTTGACCTTGCGAGAGGCACGGAAGGCGGCTTTGGAGAAAACAAAGCTCATTGAAGAGAAGCTTGCCTCGATCGACAAACTTGAAGATGAAAATGCCAAGCTGAAAGCCGCTCTTGGCGGCTAACAAGGAAGTTAGTCGTTGAAGAACGACAAGATTGTTACGTCGACAAGGCTAGCCAACTGGCGGGGAAGCGAAACGACCTGGAGATTTATCTTGGAGGGCTCGCCAAGAAGTTGTTTCTCATGCTTGAAGGTAATCTCGTTTACCCGACTGTCTTGCTATTACCGGCTCATCACATGATCGTTATTTTGAGTCTGAGCTGTGTTTTCAGAATTCTGCCAAAACTTTGAAGAAGAAACCAGTCGAGTGGAAACCAGTTTGGACCCCATCAACTCTCCTGTGAAGGACGAAGCTGCTATGAATGTGCTCATCGAGTCTCGCGTTGCTAGCGTGGTGGATTATCTTGCTCGACTGAAAGTTGCAGTGTCGCGGATCGACTTGATTCTCTGGCCAGAACAGACTCTTCAGAATGACCTTGAATCCCTGATGACTCGACTGAATGAGATTCCAAGTGGGAGGCTGGCTCACCACTCGGTAGGATTTGAATACTTAGGCGAGTACTTGGACTGCAGCTAAGCCTCCGAGTGGGAGGCTGGCTCGCCACTCGGTAGGAATTTGAATACTTAGGCGAGTAATTGGACTGCAGCTAAGCCCCCGAGTGGGAGGCTGGCTCGCCACTCGGTAGGATTTTGAATACTTAGGCGAGTACTTGGACTGCAGCTAAGCCTCGAGTGGGAGGCTGGCTCGCCACTCTCGGTGGGATTTTGAATACTTAGGCCAAGACTTGGACTGCAGCTAAGCCTCCGAGTGGGAGGCTGGCTCGCCACTCAGGGATTTGAATACTTAGGCGAGTACTTGGACTGCAGCTAAGCCCCAGTGGGAGGCGGCTCGCCACTCGGTAGGATTTTGAGTACTTAGGCGGCCAGTTAAGCTAAGCCCGAGTGAGAGACCTGGCTTGCACTCGGAAAGGATTTTTTACAAACTTAGGCGAATTGGATTCGCAACTAAGCCACCCACTGGGGAAATTTCAACAAAAAGTAATAACAATCATGGGAAAATTATAACATTCTTGTCTTAGATAAACAAACTACAAAAGTACTTTTATTACATCTCAACCGAGTGAGTATTAAGTGTAAAAGGGGCGGAGCAGCTCCGCGTTCCAAGCTCGAGGCTCGTCGATCTGGCGATCAACATTGTAGAGATGATATGCTCCGTTGTGGAGAACTCTTGTGACGATGAAGGGACCTTCCCAAGTGGGGGCGAGCTTGTGTGGTTTCTGTTGATCCACTCGGAGGACCAAATCTCCCTCTTGGAAGGCTCGACTCTTCACAGTTCTGGCATGGAATCGACGCAAGTCTTGCTGATAGATAGTCGAGTGGATCAGGGCCATTTCTCTCTCCT
Organism: Aegilops bicornis; assembly: GCA_021605145.1. Classification (NCBI taxonomy): domain Eukaryota; kingdom Viridiplantae; phylum Streptophyta; class Magnoliopsida; order Poales; family Poaceae; genus Aegilops; species Aegilops bicornis. The sequence continues at coordinate 4,877,257 of CM038673.1, read as the reverse complement.
CTTCCAAGAGGTCGATTGCATCTTGCCGGGCTTGTTCCGCTTCTTCTTCAGAGTATAGCTCGACTCGAGGCGCATTGTGAAGCAGGTCACTCGGCAGAACTGCTTCAGCTCCATAGACCAGGAAGAATGGAGTTCTCCCAGTCGACCGATTAGGAGTGGTCCTCAAACCCGCAGAACTGATGGAAGTTCGTCGACCCAAGCTCTGCTACGTGCTTGAGATCACGCATCGTACCGTGGTTTCAGCCCTTTGAGAATGAGGTCGTTTGCACGCTCGCTTGTCCATTCGACCGAGGATGAGCCCTTTGAAGCATAGTCGACCAGCGTGCCTTGAGAGGCGCAGAAGGCTTTGAACTTGTCATTATCGAAGTTTGACCCATTGTCGGTGATGATGCTATGCGGAACTCCATATCTGAATATCAACTCTCTCGATAAAACTGTAGCAAAGTGCATGCATCGAGGTTCTTGATGGGCTTGGCTTCGATCCACTTGGTGAACTTGTCGATCGCTACTAGCAAATGAGTGAAGCCGCTTCGCCAGTTCTCAACGGTCCAATCATGTCCAATCCCCAAACAGCGAAGGGCCAGACGAGTGGAATGGTCTTCAAGGCTGAGGCGGGCTTGTGCGACATGTTGGAATAGAACTGACATCCTTCACACTTGTCAACTATTTCTTTTGCCATTTCATTTGCTTTCAGCCAGTAAAATCCCGCTCGGTATGCTTTAGCCACAATGGTCCGAGAGGACGCATGATGGCCACAGGTACCCGAGAGGATATCCTCAATAATAATCTGACCTACTTATGGCGTGATACACTTACGGCCGACTCGACCACGCTTTCTACGAACAACTGTCCCTTGATCACTGTAAAGGCCTTGGATCGTCGGATGATCTGTCGAGCCTCTTCTTCATTCTCTCGGGAGCTCTTTCCTTAGGATATATGCGATGTACGGCCTTTGTCGATCGGGAGTGATGACCACCACTTCCATAATTAGGTCGACCACGGCTGGGACCTCAACTTCGATCGGATCATTGGCACTCTTTTGCTGCGGGCTTCTTACGTGAAAGGATCCTCCTGACCGATGGTGCATGAATGTGCTCCAAAAATACATTACTGGGAATGGCTTCCTTTTGGATCCTATCTTCGCCAAATCATCCGCAGCTTGATTTTTTCGATTCGGGTATATGATGAAGCTCTAACCCCTCGAATTTCTTCTCCACTTTCTCAGACATTACAATAACCTGTCATAGCTGGGCTTCGACATCCCACTCCTTCATCACTTGATTAACAACCAGATCCGAAGTCGCCGTAGACCATAAGGCGACGGACGCCAAGTGAAATGGCCATGCGCAACCCATACAGGAGTGCTTCATATTCTGCTTCGTTGTTGGAAGAATCAAAGTGAATCTGGAGAACATATTTGAGCCTATCTCCTTGGGGGGAAACCAATACAACCCCTGCACCAGAACCGTTCAGCATCTTGGAACCGTCGAAAAACATAGTCCAGTGTTCCGAATGAACTTGAGTCGGAAGCTGTTGTTCAATCCACTCGGCGAGGAAGTCTGCTATTGCTTGGGACTTGATGGCTTTCTTTGCCTCGAATTTGATATCAAGGGGAAGGAGTTCAATTGCCCATTTTGACACTCGACCAGTTGCATCTCTGTTATGAAGAATTTACGACAATGGGGCGCCACGACGAATCGTAATGGAATGATCGGAGAAATAATGAGCAACCTTCTTTGTGGTCATATAGATCCCATAAACAAGCTTCGATAGTGAGGGTATCTTTGCTTTGATGGGGTCAAGACTTCGTAAAGATAATAAACTGGGCGTTGAACTTTGAAGGCTTTTCCTTCTTCTTCCCGCTCGACCGCAAGTACAGTACTGACGACTTGTCCAGTGGCTGCAATGTAAAGCAGCAAAGGCTCTTTGCTGATTGGGGCAGCAAGCACCGGCTGGGTGGAGAGCAGAGCTTTGAGCTCTACAAACGCTGCATCAGCTTCTAGAGTCCACTCGAACTTGTCCGACTTCTTCATCAGTCGGTAAAGAGGCAATGCCTTTTCACCGAGGCGAGAGATGAATCGACTTTAAGAGGCCAAGCATCCAGTAAGTTTCTGCACATCGTGCACACGCACAGGGCGCTTCATTCTGAGTATGGTGCCAACCTTTTCAGGGTTAGCATCGATTCCTCGTTCAAAAATGAGAAAACCGAGTAACTTTCCACCAGGAACTCCAAATGTACACTTTGATGGGTTAAGCTTGATATCATACCTCCTGAGATTGGCAAATGTTTCAAAGAAGGTCACCAACAGGTCGGAACCCTTTCGTGACTTGACCACTATATCATCCATGTACGCCTACATTCCGTGATTTGAGTGAGCAAACACTTCTGAATCATCCTCATGAATGTGGCTCCGGCATTCTTGAGACCGAATGGCATGGTGACATAACAGAAGCACCTGAATGGAGTGATGAACGCTGTTTTAATCTCATCGGGTCCATACAGATGGATCTGACGGTACCCAAAATAGGCGTCTAAAAAATACAACCTCTCACATCCCGCAGTTGAGTCGGCTATTTGGTCGATGCGAGGAAGAGGGAAATGATCTTTCAGGCAGGCCCGATTGATATGCTTGAAATCGATGCACATGCGCAACGACTTGTCCTTCTTGGGGACCATGACGACATTGGCGAGCCACTCGGAGTGGTAGATCTCTCGGATGAACTCTGCCGCTAAGAGCCGAGCCACCTCCTCGCCAATGGCCTTTCTCTTACGGACGGGCGGACGCCAAGATACTCTTTAACCGGTTTGAATTTTGGGTCAACTCGTAGGTGATGCTCAGCCTGCCCCCTGGGAACACCCGGCATGTCAGCAGGCTTCCATGCAAAGATGTCCCAGTTCTCACGGAGGAACTGGATGAGCGCTTCTTCCTATTTTGAGTCGAGTGTTGTTGAGATGTTGGTCGGAGCAGCATTGGGATCAGTCGGGTGAATGTGAACCTGTTTTGTCTCACCAGTCGACTGAAATGCTGACTCCGTAGCAGGCTTCTTAGCTCGCAACAAATCACTCGGATCTGCAGTTTTCTGATACTCTTGTAGCTCTACCACTGCCAACAGAGCATCGGCGATCTTAGAGCCTTTCTGGAAGCACTCTTCTGCCTTCTTCCGATTGCCCGTGACAGTGATCACGCCCTTGGGACCGGGCATCTTTAGTTTAAGATACACGTAACATGGTCGGGCCATGAAACGTGCATAAGCTGGCCTTCCCAGATTAGCGTGATAAGCGCTCTAGAAATCCATGACCTCAAAGGTCAACTTTTCTTTCCGGAAATGCTTCGAATCACCAAAAACTACATCAAGAGCAATTTGGTCGAGTGATTCAGCCTTCTTTCCAGGAATGACTCTGCGGAAGCTCATGTTACTGGTACTGAGTCTGGACATCGGAATGCCCATCCCTTCCAACGTCTCCGCGTACAATATGTTCAAGCCACTACCACCATCCATCAGGACTTTGGTCAGTCGAGTGCCCTCAACAACTGGGTCGACCACCAATGCTTGCCTCCTAGGGGTGGCAATGTGCGTCGGGTGATCAGGTTAGTCGAATGTGATGGCGGTCTGGGACCATTTCAGATAATTGGGAGTCGCCGGAGCAACCAAGTTCACTTCCCGATTGATAACCTTCAATCGACTTTTGCTTTCGACGTCAATAAAAATCATCAGGGTGGAATTGACCGGGATATCCACCATCACCGCTATCATCTGTCCTCAACTTTGTTTGTTTCCTTATCCTTATCCTTGAGCTGTTTCCCTTGAACCGCTGAATCAAGAGCCGACATCGTCGAGTGGTATGTTTCGGTAAATGAGTTTACCCTCTTCATCTTTCTTTGTATGAATATGACATGGCAAATCCAACACGCCGTTTCCATCCTAGTCTTTCACCTTCTTGGGGTTCCAAGGACCCTTGGGTTTCCCCTTGAACTTTCACAGGGTCACGGCCAAGGCCTCTCCGGAGCGGCTGGCTCGGCTTTGCTTCTGCTTCCATTTGGAATTTCCTCCGCCGCCTCATTGGCGGCCGATTTGTATTTACCAATTCGAGCCGATACTCTTCTTCACCATTTGCATACTTGGTGGCAATCTCCATCATCCGACTCAGGGTCATATCTCGGTTCGACCAAATTTCAAACTCAACTCTCTCGTTCTTGACACCTTCTTTGAAGGCACAGATCGCTCGGTGATCGATACATTCTCGATCGTGTGGTGCAAAGTGATCCACCTCTTGGATATAATCTCTCAAAGTTTCACTCGACTTTTGCACACACGCATCGCAACTCCGTCAAACCATCGGGTGGTTTGCAAGTTCCTTCAAATGTCCTGACAAACACTCGGGCAAGATCTTCGCAAGTGTAAATACTGTTGGGCGCTAACTGATTCAACCACGCCCTAGCTGAACCCTCCAACATAAGAGGCAAATGCTTCATGGCTACCTCATCGTTGCCACCGCCGATCTGAACAGCCACTCGGTAATCTTCTAGCCAAGTGTCAGGCTTGGATTCACCAGTGAACTTACTGACTCCAGTCGCCAACCTGAAGTTGGGAGGAATCACCGCGGCTCTGATGGCTCTGCTGAAACATTCTGGTCCCGAAACATGAACTCTGCTGCTAGAAGGAACATCTCTATCATGGCCGTCTCGGTGAGCTCTGTTCCTGTCGACCAAACCTTGAACGATAATAGATCTCGCATCAAAGCCTGGTTCCCTGGGGTCGACTGGAACTCTTCGCCCAGCACTGTGTTGGCGCTCGTTGCCCTGGGCCGAGGAGCGTATGATCCACCCTTGGGAGGAGTGGGCACTTTCGGCGTCGATCGTTGCGATCGAATCGGTGCTCATACTGCTCACTGACCCTTGTATCGATCATCACGCCGCCCCCACGTTCCTCATGCCTCGGGGCGATCTCGGACTATGGGCCGATCGACTGAATTCACGGCGACGGATCGGCTGTGAATCCTGTTCCGCGACCGTGATACAACTGAAGTTTTGATCTCCGCCGCCCGGAGCAGATCTCTCGATTTGCAGCAACCTCTACCCGCTCCGTGGGAAGGCTGAATTGACTACGCTATACGGGCGGCAGCTGCTAAATTCTGAATCGGAGTTCGATATACCTGAGTTGGCGGTTGAAAGAGTCGACGCCGACCGGATTCTCGAACCCTTGGTCGCAGCCATCGAGTACTCGCTGAAGGTTCTCCGATCAAGTCGCGCCAGCCAGTTGGCTGTTGCGCATCCTCCAAGGCACAAGCCTCGGGGGTTTCTCCAACGATAGGAGTATGAAGTGCATCCATGTTCTGACGGCAAAGCTCCTCCCTCTGGAGCGAAGTGAGGGGCTCGGGCAGGTACTCTTCGTGGGCTTGCTCCGGATCGCCTCCACCGTCACCTCTGTTGGTGCGGGTGCATCCGGGGGGACTGCGTGGTCCATTGACCATCAGAACTTCTGCCGCCGGGTCACTGCTATCGCATTCGGACGCGGTCTCTGTGGAGCCAGTCGACAGGTCGAACAGGCCGTAGAGAGATTCGTCGGGCTCGATCGCCGCGACTTGGGGGGTGGCCAATTGGCGGGCCACCACATGCCTCACCCACCACTGAAGCCTCGACCGACCGGAACGCTTGCGCCGGTGGGAGATTGGGAGCAAAGACGGCACAGGAGCTGACCCATACTGGGTCGATGGTTGCACTTGTGAGGAGGGCCTTGCGCGGACATCTGGCGAGTCACGTCGCCCAGCACGCCGAGCTGGCGATCCACGTCGAGTGGAGCCTCCTGAAGCCAAGCGGAGTCGTCGACGATGAACGTGAGCACACCGAGACGGATCTCGTGGCCGTCAATCAGAACTCCACCTGAAACCATGATGTAGGAGATTGAAAGAATCCCAACTTCTCCAACAAATCGCTAGAACACCTGCCCCACGGTGGGCGCCAACTATCATGGTTCTAAGTCTGACAGTAGAATGGGGGGTAGGTATGGAGAGGCAAGATCCTAGCTATGGAGTAGTTGTATACGCAAGGGACTTACGAGTTCAGGCCCTTCTCGGAGGAAGTAATAGCCCTACGTCTCGGAGCCCGGAGGCGGTCGACTAGATAATATGCGTATGTGTTACAGGGGTGCGAACCCTTCTACCTGTGGAGGGGGGTGGCTTATATAGAGTGCGCCAGGACCCCAGCCAGCCCACGTAGTAGAGGGTTTAGGGTGCGTTAAGGCTAGGCGTTACTGGTAACGCCTTACATAAAGTGTCATTAAGATCATAAAGACTATTAAACTACTGAGACCGCTTTGGGCACCGAGTGGCTCTTGGACTCTCGGTGGTCGAGTGGGTCTTCATGGTCGAGTGTCTTTGAATCTGTCGAGTGGAAACCTACCAGGTCGACTGGAAGGCCGCTTCTCTTGCGAGTGTCCTTGTGGAGGGTACCTTTGGGCAGGTCTATGACCCTACCCCAGGTACATGACTTCATCAGTCCTCGTCGGCTTAACGGCCGTACGGGCGGTCATGGTAAAGCCGCCCAGCTGAAGGGTTTGGCCTGGGGCTAGTCCTCCTCCAGCGGTGATATTGTCTTTAAGGACGATGCGAGTCATCGATCCTGCCGTCGACGGCACAGTGGAACTCTCAATGAAAGCACCAATGTCGGTGTCAAAACCGGCGGATCTCGGGTAGGGGGTCCCGAACTGTGCATCTAAGGTCGATGGTAACAGGAGACAGGGGACATGATGTTTACCCAAGTTCAGGCCCTCTCTATGGAGGTAATACCCTACTTCCTGCTTGATTGATCTTGATTGATATGAGTATTACAAGAGTTAATCTACGACGAGATCGTAATGGCTAAACCCTAGAAGTATAGCCTGTATGACTATGGTAATGAATATCTCCTTTCCGGACTAAGTCCTCCGGTTTATATAGACACCGGGAGGATCTAGGGTTACACAAGGTCGGTTACAAAGAAGGGAATCTACATATTCGGTCGCCAAGCTTGCCTTACACGCCAACGAGAGTCCTTTCCGGACACGAGTGCAGTCTTCGGTCTTCGTATCTTCACAGCCCATCAGTCCGGCCCATGGCTAACAGGCCGGACGCCCGAGGACCTCCTAATCCAGGACTCCCTCAATGTGCGCTACAACACCCTTGCACGCGACGAAGGTAGGAAGACACAAAACAGTGCCATCATGAGCATGGATACGTACGACAGAGAGACAACTGAAATGTATGCTAACATAACAGACATTGTTCGATTGGTGTATATCTCCGATTTCGAGGATCATCGGTGTGTGGTTACATTGTGTTGTCGTTGGTATGACCTGTTTTCGAGGATCATAAAACCAAGAGGCGATGATTATTTCAAATCCATCAATGTCAAGGCGGCGTTGCATCAACGAGCCTTTTATTTTGGCAAATCAAGCAACACAGATATTTTTCTTGGAAGACACATTTGCACGTAGCGATGACTGGAGAGTATTGCAAAGGTTTGAGCAGAGGAATTCGTTTAATGAAGTTGCACAACAAGATTATGCTTACAATGCTCCTGATGTACAAGATTCCACAGATGTTCCTAATATCTTTGAGAACCATCACGTCAATGACGCTAGCGAAAAGATTGCATGTCGTGCTGTGGACATACAAGATTTGATCAAGAAGAAGCCAACGTTCGAGGACATTGAGGATGAAGAAGAAGATGACACTCTGGGGAATTACAATTCAGACTGACACACATGGCGAAAATGTTGACGCTGCTGCTGCGGATGATGATTAGATTGCTTTTGTCGTATTTGCTTGTCAGAAGACGTTTTTTTATCTACTATGTGAAATTCTGTTTGCTATGACAACTGAAACCTGATGAACGTGTTGTTTAGTATTTTGTTGTGAGAACATCACTTGCTATGTATGTTCATTTGTGTTTGGTGATTGTATGACGACTAAAATGTTGGGGAACGTTGCAGAAAATTAAAATTTTTCCTACGGTTTCACCAAGATCCATCTATGAGTTCATCTAGCAACGAGTCATGGGAGAGTGATTGCATCTACATACCACTTGTAGATCGCGTGCGGAAGCGTTCAATGGAACGGGATGATGGAGTCGTACTACGCCGTGATTCAGATCACCGATGACCTAGTGCTGAGCGGACAGCACCTCCGCGTTCAACACACGACGGAGGCGGATGGCGTCTCCTCCTTCTTGATCTAGCAAGGGGAAGGAGAGGTTGATGATGATCCAGCAGACGACGGCGTGGTGGTGGATGCGTGATACTCGGCAGGGCTTCGCTAAGCAACTACGGGAGGAGGAGGTGTAGCAGAGGGGAGGCGCCAAGGGCTTCAGGTGCGGCCACCCTCCCTCCCTCCCTTTATATAGGTGCAAGAGGAGGGAGGGCGCAGCCTTGCCCCTTCCTCCAAGGAAGGGGTGCGGCCAAGAGGGGGGGAGGAGTCCATCCTCCCCAAGGCACCTCGGAGGTGCCTTCCCCCTTTAGGACTCTCCCCATTTTCTTATATCTTGGCGCATGGGCCTCTTGGGGCTGGTGCCCTTGGCCCATATAGGCCAAGGCGCACCCCCTACAGCCCATGAGGCCCCGGGCAGGTGGACCCCTCGGTGGACCCCGGACCCCTTTCGCACTCGGTACAATACCGATAACGCGCGAAACTTTCCGGCGACCAAAATAAGACTTCCTATATATAAATCTTTACCTCCGGACAATTCCGAAACTCCTCGTGACGTCCGGGATCTCATCTGGGACTCCGAATAACATTCAGTTTGCTGCATACTCATATTCATACAACCCTAGCGTCACCGAACCTTAAGTGTGTAGACCCTACGGGTTCGGGAGACATGCAAACATGACCGAGACGGCTCTCGGGCAATAACCAACAGCGGGATCTGGATACCCATGTTGGCTCCCACATGCTCCTCGATGATATCATCGGATGAACCACGATGTCGAGGATTCAATCAACCCGTATACTATTCCCTTTGTCAATCGGTATTTTACTTGCCCGAGATTCGATCGTCGGTATCCCAATACCTCGTTCAATCTCGTTGACGGCAAGTCACTTTACTCGTACCGTAATACATGATCCCATGACCAAACACTTGGTCACTTTGAGCTCATTATGATGATGCACTATCGAGTGGGCCCAATGATACCTCTCCGTCATACGGAGTGACAAATCGCAGTCTCGATTCGTGTCAACCCAACAGACACTTTTGGAGATACCTGCAATGCACCTTTATAGTCACCCAGTTACGTTGTGACGTTTGGTACACCCAAAGCACTCCTACGGTATCCGGGAGTTACACGATCTCATGGTCTAAGGAAGAGATACTTGACATTGTAAAAGCTCTAGCAAAACGAACTACACGATCTTGTGCTATGCTTAGGATTGGGTCTTGTCCATCACATCATTCTCCTAATGATGTGATCCCGTTATCAATGACATCCAATGTCCATAGTCAGGAAACCATGACTATCTGTTGATCAACGAGATAGTCAACTAGAGGCTCACTAGGGACATATTGTGGTCTATGTATTCACACGTGTATTACGATTTCCGGATAATACAATTATAGAACTTATAAAAGACAATTATCATGAACAAGGATATATAATAATTATACTTTTATTATTGCCTCTAGGGCATATTTCCAACTGTCTCCCACTTGCACTAGAGTCAATAAGCGAGTTACATTATGAGGAATCGAACACCCATAGAGTTACGGTGTTGATCATGTTTTGCTCATGGAAGAGGTTTAGTCAGCGGATCTGCAACATTCAGATCCGTATGCACTTTGCAAATTTCTATGTCCCCATCTTGAACATTTTCACGAATGGAGTTGAAGCGGCGCTTGATGTGCCTGGTCTTCTTGTGAAACACAGGCTCCTTGGCAAGTGCAATAGCTCCAGTGTTGTCACAGAAGAGTTTGATCGGCTCCGACGCATTGGGTATGACTCCTAGGTCGGTGATGAACTCCTTCACCCAAATTGCTTCATGTGCTGCCTCCGAGGCTGCCATGTACTATGCTTCACGTGTAGATCCCGCCACGACGCTCTGCTTTGCTGCACCAGCCCTCTTGCTCCACCATTTAACATATACACGTATCCGGTTTGTGACTTTGAGTCATCAGATGCAATGTCGAAGCTAGCATCGACGTAACCCTTTACTACTAGCTCTTCGTCACCTCCATAAACGAGAAACATGTCCTTTGTCCTTTTCAGGTACTTCAGGATATTCTTGACCGCTGTCCGGTGTTCCTTGCCGGGATTACTTTGGTACCTTCCTACCAAACTTACGGCAAGGTTTACATCAGGTCGGTACACAGCATGGCATACATAATAGATCCTATGGCTGAGGCATAGGGGATGACACTCATCTCTTCTTTATCTTTTGTCGTGGTCGGGCATTGAGCCGAGCTCAATTTCACACCTTGCAAAACAGGCAAGAACCCTTTCTTGGACTGATCCATTTTGAACTTCTTCAAAATCTTATCAAGGTATGTGCTTTGTGAAAGACCTATGAGGTGTCTCGATCTATCCCTATAGATTTTGATGCCTAATATGTAAGCAGCTTCTCCAAGGTCCTTCATTGAAAAACTCTTATTCAAGTAGGCCTTAATGCTGTCCAAAAGTTCTATATCATTTCCCACCAAAAGTATGTCATCTACATATAATATGAGAAATGCTCTGAGCTCCCACTCACTTTCTTGTAAACACAGGCTTCTCCATAAGTCTCAAGCATAAACCCAAACGCTTTGATCATCTCATCAAAGCGAATGTTCCAACTCCGAGATACTTGCACCAGCCCATAAATGGATCATTGGAGCTTGCATACCTTGTTAGCATTCTTAGGATCGACAAAACCTTCCGGCTGCATCATATACAGCTCTTCCTTAAGATAGCCGTTAAGGAATGCCGTTTTGACGTCCATCTGCCATATCTCATAATCATAGTATGCGGCACTTACTAACATGATTCGGACGGACTTAAGCTTCGCAAAGGAGAGAAAGTCTCATCATAGTCAATCCCTTGAACTTGTCGATAACCCTTAGCGACAAGTCGAGCTTTATAGATGGTAACATTACCATCCGCGTCCGTCTTCTTCTTAAAGATCCATTTGTTTTCTATCGCTCGCCGATCATCGGCAAGTCTGTCAAAGTCCATACTTTGTTTTCATACATGGATCCTATCTCGGATTGCATGGCTTCAAGCCATTTGTTGGAATCTGGGCCCGCCATCGCTTCTTCATAGTTCGAAGGTTCACCGTTGTCTAACAACATGATTTCCGTGACGGGGTTGTCGTACCACTGCAGTGCGGAACGTGTCCTAGTGGACCCACTGAAGTTCAGTAGCAACTTGATCCGAAGTACCTTGATCATCATCATTAATTTCCTCTCCGATCGGTGTAGGAACCACAGGAACATTTTCTTGAGCTGCACTACTTTCCGGTTCAAGAGGTAGTACTTCATCGAAGTTCTACTTTCCTCCCACTTACTCCTTTCGAGAGAAACTCCTTTTCCAGAAAGGATCCGTTCTTGGCAACAAAGATCTTGCCTTCGGATCTAAGGTAGAAGGTATACCCAATGGTTTCCTTAGGGTATCCTATGAAGACGCATTTTTCCGACTTGGGTTCGAGCTTTTCAGGTTGAAGTTTCTTGACATAAGCATCACATCCCCAAACTTTTAGAAACGCACAGCTTAGGTTTCTTCCCAAACCATAATTCATACGGTGTCGTCTCAACGGATTTAGACGGTGCCCTATTTAAAGTGAATGTAGCTGTCTCTAGAGCGTATCCCCAAAATGATAGCGGTAAATCAAGAAGAGACATCATAGATCACACCATATCCAATAGAGTGCGACACGACGTTCGGACACACCGTTCTGTTGAGGTGTTCCAGCGGCGTGAGTTGTGAAACGATTCCACATTTCCTTAAGTGTGTACCAAATTGCGTGACTTAAATATTCTCCTCCACGATCCGATCGCAAGAATTTTATCTTCGGTCACGTTGATTCTCTACTTCATTCTGAAATTCCTTGAACTTTTCAAAGGTCTCAGACTTGTGTTTCATCAAGTAGACATACCCATATCTACTTAAGTCATCAGTGAGAGTGAGAACATAACAATATCCTCCGCGAGCCTCAACACTCATTGGACCGCACACATCGGTATGTATGATTTCCAATAAGTTGGTTGCTCGCTCCGTTGTTCCGGAGAACGGAGTCTTGGTCATCTTGCCCATGAGGCATGGTTCGCATGTGTCAAATGATTCATAATCGAGAGACTCTAAAAGTCCATCAAGATGGAGCTTCTTCATGCGCTTGACACCAATGTGACCAAGGCGGCAGTGCCACAAGTATGTGGGACTATCGTTATCAACTTTACATCTTTTGGTATTCACAATATGAACATGTGTAACATTACTTTCGAGATTCATTAAGAATAAACCATCGACCATCGGAGCATGACCATAAAACATTTCTCTCATATAAATAGAACAACCATTATTCTCGGATTTAAATGAGTAGCCATCTCGTATTAAGCGAGATCACGATACAATGTTCATGCTCAAACTTGGTACTAAATAACAATTATTGAGGTTTAAAACTAATCCCGTAGGTAAATGTAGAGGTAGCGTGCCGGGCGATCACATCGACCTTGGAACCATTCCCAACGCGCATCGTCACCTCGCCCTTCGCCGATCTCCGTTTATTCCGCAGCTCCATGTGAGTTACAAATGTGAGCAACGGCACCGGTATCAAATACCCAGGAGTTACTACGAGTACTGGTAAGGTACACATCAATTACATGTATATCAAATATACCTTTAGTGTTGCCGGCCTTCTTGTCTGCTAAGTATTTGGGGCAGTTCCGCTTCCAGTGGCCCTTCCCTTTGCAATAAAAGCACTCTGTCTCAGGCTTGGGTCCATTCTTTGACTTCTTCCCGGCAACTTGCTTACCGGGCAGGCTGAAACATCCTTGCCGTCCTTCTTGAAGTTCTTCTTACCCTTGCCCTTTTTGAACTTAGTGGTTTTATTGACCATCAACACTTGATGTTCTTTCTTGATTTCAACCTCTCACGACTTGAGCATTGAAAATACTTCGGGAATGGTCTTCACCATCCCCGCATATTGTAGTTCATCACAAAGCTCTTGTAGCTTGGTGGGAGCAATCAAGGATTCACAATGACCGCCTCGTCCGGGAGGTTAATGTCCAGCTGGGACAGGCGGTTGTGCAACCCAGACATTTTGAGTATGTGCTCACTGACAGAACTGTTTTCCTCCATCTTACAACTATAGAACTTGTCGGAGACTTCATATCTCTTGACCCGGGCATGAGCTTGGAAAACCATTTTCAGCTCCTCGAACATCTCATATGCTCCGTGTTGCTCAAAACGCTTTTGGAGCCCCGATTCTAAGCTGTAAAGCATGCCACACTGAACGAGGGAGTAATCATCAGCACGAGACTGCCAAGCATTCATAATGTCTTGGTTCTGCAGGATGGGTGCATCACCTAAGCGGTGCTTCTAGGACATATTGTTTCTTGGCTGCTATGAGGATGATCCTTAGGTTAGGACCCGGTCCGAATAGTTGCTGCCATCATCTTTCAGCTTGGTTTTCTCTAGGAACGCGTTGAAGTCCATGGTGACATTAGCGTTGGCCATTTGATCTACAAGACATTTTGCAAAGATTTTAGACTATTGTTCATGAAAAATAAAGTTCATCTAATCAAATTATTTAATGAACTCCCACTCAGATTTGACATCCCTCTAGTCATCTAAGTGATACATGATCCGAGTCGACTAGGCCGTGTCCGATCATCACGTGAGACGAACTAGTCATCGTCGGTGAACATCTCCATGTTGATCGTATCTTCCATACGACTCATGTTTGACCTTTCGGTCTCTTGTGTTCCGAGGCCATGTCTGTACATGCCAGGCTCGTCAAGTTAACCTAAGTGTATTGCATGTGTAAAACTGTCTTACACCCGTTGTATGTGAACGTAAGGATCTATCACACCCGATCATCACGTGGTGCTTCGAAACGACGAACTTTAACAACGGTGTACAGTTAGGGAGAACACTTTCTTGAAATTGTTATGAGGGATCATCTTATTTACTACCGTCGTTCTAAGTAAACAAGATGCATAAACATAATAAACATCACATGCAATTATATATAGTAGTGACATGATATGGCCAATATCACATAGCTCCTTTGATCTCCATCTTCGGGGCTCCATGATCATCCTGTCACCGGCATGACACCATGATCTCCATCATCGTGTCTACATGAAGTTGTCACGCCAACGACTACTTCTACTTCTGTGGCTAACGCGTTTAGCAATAAAGTAAAGTAATTTACATGGCGTTCTTCAATGACACGCAGGTCATACAAAAAATAAAGACAACTCCAATGGCTCCTGCGGTTGTCATACTCATCGACATGCAAGTCGTGATTCCTATTACAAGAACATGATCTCATACATCACATATATCATTCATCATTCATCACAACTTTGGCCATATCATATCACAAAACACTTGCTGCAAAAACAAGTTAGACGTCCTCTAATTGTTATTGCAAGTTTTACGTGACTGCAATAGGGTTCTAGCAAGAACGTTTTCTTACCTACGTGAAAGCCACAATGTGATGTGTCAACTTCTATTTACCCTTCATAAGGACCCTTTTCATCGAATCCGCTCCAACTAAAGTGGGAGAGACACACACCCGCTAGCCACCTTATGCAACTAGTGCATGTCAGTCGGTGGAACCAGTCTCACGTAAGCGTACGTGTAAGGTCGGTCCGGGACGCTTCATCCCACAATGCCGCTGAAGCAAGATAATACTAGTAGCGGCAAGAAAGTTGACAACATCTACGCCCACAACAAATTGTGTTCTACTCGTGCAATAGAGAACTACGCATAGACCTAGCTCATGATGCCACTGTTGGGGAACGTTGCAGAAAATTAAAATTTTTCCTATGGTTTCACCAAGATCCATCTATGAGTTCATCTAGCAACGAGTCACGGGAGAGTGATTGCATCTACATACCACTTGTAGATCGTGTGCGGAAGCGTTTAATGGAACGGGGATGATGGAGTCGTACTCGCCGTGATTCAGATCACCGATGACCTAGTGCTGAACGGACAGCACCTCCGCGTTCAACACACGTACGGAGCGGATGACGTCTCCTCCTTCTTGATCCATCAAGGGGAAGGAGAGGTTGATGATGATCCAAAGAGCACGACGGCGTGGTGGTGGATGCAAGATACTCGGCAGGGCTTCGCTAAGCAACTACGGGAGGAGGAGGTGTAGCAGAGGGAGGCGCCAAGGGCTTACGGGTGCGGCCACCTCCCTCCCCTCCCTTTATATAGGTGCAAGAGAGGGGAGGGCGCAGCCTGCCCCTTCCTCCAAGGAAGAGTGCGGCCAAGAGGGGGAGGAGTCCATCCTCCCAAGGCACCTCGGAGGTGCCTTCCCCTTTAGGACTCTCCCTTTTCTTATATCTTGGCGCATGGGCCTCTTGGGGCTGGTGCCCTTGGCCCATATAGCCCAAGGCGCACCTACAGCCCATGTGGCCCCTCGGCAGGTGGACCCCGGACCCCTTTTCGCCACTCCCGGTACAATACCGATAACGCGAAACTTTTCCGGCGACCAAAATAAGACTTCCTATATATAAATCTTTACCTCCGGACCATTTCGAACTCCTCGTGACGTCCGGGATCTCATCCGGACTCAATAACATTCGTTTTGCTGCATACTCATATTCATACAACCCTAGCGTCACCGAACCTTAAGTGTGTAGACCCTACGGGTTCGGGAGACATGCAGACATGATCGAGACGGCTCTCGGGCAATAACCAACAGCGGGATCTGGATACCCATGTTGGCTCCCACATGCTCCTCGATGATATCATCGGATGAACCATGACGTCGAGGATTCAATCAACCCCATATACTATTCCCTTTGTCAATCGGTATTTTACTTGCCCGAGATTCGATCGTCGGTATCCCAATACCTCGTTCAATCTCGTTGCTTAAATAAGTCACTTTACTAAATGCGTAATACATGATCCCATGACCAAACACTTGGTCACTTTGAGCTCATTATGATGATGCACTACCGAGTGGGCCCAGTGATACCTCTCCATCATACGGAGTGTCAAATCCCAGTCTCGATCCATGTCAACCCAACAGACACTTTTGGAGATACCGGTAATGCACCTTTATAGTCACCCAGTTACGTTGTGATGTGTGCTACACCCAAAGCACTCCTACGGTATCTGGGAGTTACACGATTTCATGGTCTAAGGAAGAGATACTTGACATTGGAAAAGCTCTAGCAAAACGAACTACACGATCTTGTGCTATGCTTAGGATTGGGTCTTGTCCATCACATCATTCTCCTAATGATGTGATCCCGTTATCAATGACATCCAATGTCCATAGTCAGAAACCATGACTATCTGTTGATCAACGAGCTAGTCAACTAGAGGCTCACTAGGGACATATTGTGGTCTATGTATTCACACGTGTATTACGATTTCCGGATAATACAATTATAGCATGAATAAAAGACAATTATCATGAACAAGGAAATATAATAATAATACTTTTATTATTGCCTCTAGGGCATATTTCCAACATAAAACATGATGACATTGTTGTTTAGTTGTACTCATATTTGGCTATGAAACTTGAATTTGATGACATAGTTTGCTGTTGGACTGCAATTTGCTCGACATCTTCGAATGGGAACAAAGCTGACCTGACAGGGCCTCTGCTAATTTATTTATTCATTACCACAAGGGCCTATGCTATTTATTTATTTAGGAGCAAAAGGGGATACCCCCCCCCCCCGATTTCTTTTAATAGTAATGATTAGTTGTTAACAAAACTACGCCCAAATTTCGCTACATGTGTTTCATTCATTACTAGTTTCAGCAAAGTGCTCATGTCATAGCCACTAAATACATTATGATGCTACATACACTGCAAATAAAGAGACAATCATCCTACAGAGCAAATCGAGTTTGCCCATTATCTTTACAAGCTCTTTCATCTCCTCATTGTTGTCAAGGCCGTTCAGCAGCTCTTGCTTGGCCATGATCAGAGGAACTGCATCTTAAACCTTCTGCTCTGCTCTTCCTCTTCTGTCGTTCCTTCAGTTACTTGTCCAACACCCCAACCTGCTGGTATTGAGATTCCTCGGCTAACCAAATAATCAGCATAGCTGCATTCCCCCACATCAGCAACTTCCTAGAAATACAAATCACACGAATCTTCCCTTTTCTGCACGAATCAAATTGGAAGTCATCAACTAAACTATTAAAAAAACCAGCAACTGAAAGCAGCAGAACAACACTTAAACATATTATTACCCCATGATTCGGGCATTTGTAGAAGACTCGGCCAGGGTTGAGGATTGTGGTTGAGACGCGACAGATGACTCTGCGTGATTTGCAAAGATGGCACCACACCAACGGCAGCGGGTTGCGATGAGCAACCGGCTCATGTGCGATGTCTTAAGCAATGATGTGATGAGACCCACAGGAGATGGTATGGGTGGTGACTTGGCGCATATCTGGTTGTTGCCTGCTGAAGAGCATGTGGACGAGCAACTAGCGGACATGGTTGCTGCGGACAGAGCTTTTGATGCTATGCAGAGTAAGTAGAGAAGAGGAGAAACGAATGTTGGATATGTCAGTTTCATTACTTGCAGAGTAGCATAGCACCATATATAGTCATAGTCTAGGTTTGGATTCGAACCAGCTACATGAGCACGTCTCTTGTTTTTTCTAAAACTCAGCAACGTCTCTTTACTGGTACACTAGCTTGTTCTGTACGCCTTCTCAAGTCTTTGGTTTTTTTTTCTTTTTTTGCAAGGAAGGAAGGAGGACAAAATTGAGAGTTCCTGGGACTCGAACCCAAGACCTCTTGGTTGAAAACCAAGGGTGCTAGTCACTTATGTGGCGAACGTTCCCTGGGAGGAGGACGGCAGACGAACGCATTTTCCTCGCAGTTTTAGTTGCGACGCAAGATCGAACGGTCGCAGTTTCGGGAATGTTATCAGGCGAACGAGCCCAGTTTTTCTTTTCTTCCTATATATAAAAAAGTATGCTACTTGGTGTCGGCTTAGTCAACAAACGATTGTGCCAACCTTGACCGTTGGATTGACATTCGATGTCTGTCGTGTTTCTTCAATCTATTCTTCTTCCAGCCGCCAAAGCCAAACCAGCGCCGTGGACCGCTTCTCTGCCTCCCACGGCCGGGTCAGGCTGTCTTGCCAGCATGCATCATGGCCACATCGCACCCTAAAACTCTGTGCATCTTCCTCGGCTCCTGTTTGTTCCCGTCCGAGGCCTCACCATCGCCCTCCGCCTTGGTTCGCTCGCCGTGGCGCCGCCCTCCGGTGTTGTCAACATGGTCAACAACCGAGAGGAATAAGGAGATGACTGTACATGGTGAGGATGACAGTAGGGACCCAGCAGCGTGCTGTGACGCCCGAATAATTAAGCTACAGTAATCCCCGCTAATGGTGCCATGTCATCACATTTCTATTGCTAATCCTCACTTGATCCAAATCATGTTTCAAATTCAAATTCAAATTCAAATTAAAGTCCAAAATTCAAATTTCTCAAACATGCAATATAAAATGTGCAAAGTGTGGCGAATATTCCATAACCAATTATGGTGCTGACCCAACACTTTTGTAAAGTATTTAAATGCCCTTTTGTGATTACAATAGACGCTAAAAACAATTGTTAAATTCTTTTAATTAATAAACAAAATTAAACTATTTTATTTATGTGCCAAACCATTTTATGGCGGTGCATAAATTTGCATTTTAAATTATGGGCCAAGTCTCTTATTTTCACAAAACCCCTTTTGTTGTTTAAATTAAATACTGATCAGAACTAAAAAAACAAAAAAATATTAAAGAAAAGAAAAACCTCACCTGGTCACCTGGGCCTCTAGTGTACAGGGGAGGCCCAATCCACCTAACCCCACATCCCCTTCCTCCTGTTCACAGGAGGGGGTCGTGGCCTCCATCCATGCCGCCACGTCCTCGGCTGTCGCCGTGGCGATCATCCGCCAGTACCGCGAGGGAGATAAAGACCCCCCTCGACGCCCCAAACCATAGACCTCTCTCACTCTTCCCCTCTCGCCTCCGAGATCCGTTTCTTTCCCCTTTACACGAGCTTCGCCGGCCTTGAACTCCTCCGTCCCGCGGCCACCGTCGTCCCCATCGATCATGAGGCTGTCCAGCGGGAGCGCCATCGTCGACTACATCATCTTGGAGGAGCCGTTCGAGCCGGAGAAGCCTTCCCTCTTCGCCTTCGCCTAGTCTTCCTCGACTATGGACGCCGCCTCCCGGGAACGACTCCGTCGCCGGCACCGCATCCCCGACCACCGCCTCGAGCTGGCTCCACCGAGCCTCGACGACCCCCTTCTCGTCAACGCTGTGAGCGGACGCCTCCTCTCCCCTCCTCGATTCACCGTCGTAGGTCGTCGTCCACGCCCTCCGTGCTCCCCCGCGCCCCTGGCCACGTACGGCCATGCCCTCGGCCGCCTGCGCGTGCCCCCGCGAGCGCGTGGCCGTGCCCCCGTTGCCTCCTGCTGTTGATGCCTGCTTCCGCCCCCGCGCGTTCGTTGCTGCTGCGTTGCTCTGCCTGCTGCTCTTGCGTCCGCCGAAGCTGTTGCGTGTGCCGTTGCCGCTGCTGCTTGCTGGCTTGCGCTGCTGCTGTGCTCTCGCTGCCCTCATTAGCCACTGTCGCCGCTGTCTGCTCGTGCACTGACCTCGGTTGTGGTCGTAGCCATGGCCGAGTGCCCATATGCGGTGCGTTGGTGCCAAGTCCTGAGGCTGGCTATGCCTCTGGCCGGCCCTGCAATTAGATTAGTGGCTAACTAGTACTAGTTACATTAGTTGCTACCCTATGACATATGGGTCCCATTTAATTAGGTTAGTTTTATTTATTTGTTTAGGTGTACGGTCAATGACATGTGGGTCCTGTTTGACCCTGTTGACCAGTCAACAGTTGACTGGACTAGTTGACTCTGTCAACCAAACCCTTTGGTCCCACCTATAAGCCACTGTGGCTAGTTGCATCTAGGTGTAAAAAGTATATTCTGTTTTCAATTCGAATTAATAATAAATCTAGAAAAATATTAAAACTTGGAAAAATCATTTAAAATAAACCATAACTCGGATGAAAAAGTTTTATACATGAAAGTTGCTTAGAAAAATGTGACGAATCCGAAGACGCCCTCCGTTCATCTGTCACGTGCCCCTAGCATAGTGAACATGCAACCTTCCCACTCTGTTTCATCTGTCCAAAAATGCCTAACTCCGGGAAAACTTTCCCGGATGTTATTCCCCTTCGCCAATATCGCGTAGTACCGCGTTAGCACACATCTAGCGCCGCGTTTCGTCATGTCATGCATAGTGTTGCATCTGTTTGCTTGTATTTACTATTTCTTCCCCCTCTTCTCATCGGTAGACCCCGAGACCGCTGCTAATGCCCCTGTGATCGGCTACGTCGTCGACGACCCTTCTTCCCTTTCGGCGGAGCTTCCAAGCAAGCCCCCCCTTTGATCATCCCGATATCGCCCATTCCATTCTCTCATGCTTGTATTAGATTTTTCTACTGTTATTGATTGCTCCTATTCTGATGCATAGCCTGCTTTCGTACCTGATATTGTTACCTACCTGCTTATCCTAAACTGCTTAGTATAGGTTGGTTAGTGATCCATTAGTGACCCCCACCTTGTCCTTGTTGCCCCTGCTTCATCATCGACGACTCGATCAACGTGATCGACAACCAGAGCCCGACACCTCACATCACATCACGCCCCTTTTTGTTGCTCAACTCTGCAGAGTTACCATCGAGTATCGAGGGTGGAACCTCTTACATCACTCCTGATGAGATCTCTATAGTGTAGCTATTCGGCCGTGGTCAATGAGGATGATTTCCTCTTTCACCATTCCCGATACGGCTCTGTCGTGCAACACCTCAAGTGTGAACCTCGAGGGTGGATCCTCTTACATTCACCTTGATGATCACATCGAGTGGAATCCTCTGGGGGTGATTCCTCGGGTTTTCCCCTTGATGTTTGGACACACGGTTACCTTGACTTTACTCGAGACATTGGTGAAAGTCGAGCAGGCCCGGAGAGCACCCGAGGAGTTGTTACAGTGGCGGCTGGCTGTTTAGGGTATCACCCGGGAGGGGGTGATAGCTCCGGACTTGTCCCGACAGCCGTCACTTCTTATAATAATGCACTAATAGGTTTGGGTATTTGTTCTGAATTGGCCTTTGGCCTTTACGCACTAACCACCACGCGAGTATAGTTATGGGCCTCGACGTCGTGGTATCAGCCGAAGCTTTGTCAGACGTCCAGTTCAGCATGGCGGCACGGTTGGATCGTGCTGGCCATCCAAGGCGGTGCTGGTATCCACCCTGCGGGCAACTACCCGGAGTGCAACGGGCGATGGGCCCAAGACCCTGGGGCGCTTAGGATGTAGACCGGCGGGGACCTCTCTGCTGATCCTAGGTAGGGCTGCGACGTGTTGATCTTCCGAGGCCGGGCATTGATCTAAAAAAGTGTGTCCGGCGAGAGTGATCGAGCGTGTTGGGTTACGTGGTGCACCCCTGTAGGGAAGATATATATATTCGAATACCATGTCCGCGGTAATGGATGTTCAGACTTGTATCCTGGTCTTATACAACTAGAAATGGATACTTGATATGTGATGGATATGTTGGCTCCGGGATTGCTTCCTCGCAGGGAGTCGAGGAAGGATCTCTGGGCATTAATTCTACAACATGCTTGTTAATTATAAACTCCTATTCTTTAATCTTCTACATGTTGCAAGATGCTTGGAGCTGCTTGAAGATGCTAGTCTTCGATAGGCTAGGCCTTCCCCTCTATTCTGGCATTCTGCAGTTCAGTCCACAGATAGAGCCCTTCCATTTGATACCAATGCATACTTAGTATAGATCAGATGCTTGCGAGTACTTTGGATGGTTACTCACGGTTGCTTTGCTCCCCCCCCCCTTTGCCCTTCTTTCTTCTTTCTGGTTGTTGCTACCAATGGATCCCTGGAGCCAGATGCCACCCCAGTCGACTACTACTACTACCCAGAGGGTGCCTACTACTACGTGGAGACCGCCGACGACCAGGAGTAGTTAGGAGGTCCCAGGCAGGAGGCCTTGCCTCTTCGATCGTTGTTGCTTTTGTGCTAGCCTTCTTAAGGCATCCTTGTTTAACTTATGTCTGTACTCAGATATTGTTGCTTCACGACGCTTGTGTATCGAGCTTGTATTCGAGCCCTCGAGGCCCCTGGCTTGTAATATGAAGCTTGTATTATTTTGATTTGTGTCTAGAGTTGTGTTGTGATATCTTCCTGTGAGTCCCTGATCTTGATCATACACATTTGCGTGTATGATTAGTGTACGGTCGAATCGGGGGCGTCACAAGTTGGTATCAGAGCCGACTAGGAACCCCTTTCCAACTCCTTGGCCGAAGTTGAGTCTAGTCTTTGGAAAATTGTTTTACTAACATGGTTGTGTGGCTTACGGGCCCACGTCGCCATTGGGTGGTATTAGGATCTTTTATTCCTCATCTATACTCTGGACTCTGGTCTCTTCTCTATTCAGGTTAAATGATTTTGCTAACTTAGGATCTCGTGATCACATCCCTCTGGAGGTTTGTGTTACCCCTTTCTCGAATTGTGGGCCAAGATCGGCTTCTCAATATTCACTAACCGCAGGATCCTCTTGTCGAGGGCACCATGTGTCACCACTTGCAAATCCCTTGCTCTAATAGTTTTTTCTCCGACATTGATGTAGCCTTTGCTATGTCCCGTTGTGGAATCCCTCCATCGCGTGCATCCATACCGCCTAGTATGTCTAGGATGTTTCTCTTGTCCGAGCTCATTCGAACAACGTGTAATTGGCTCTGAATATGCAGCCGTATGTCTTTATTGACCATTGCTTTGTGCATACTATGCCTTGCTCAATGTTCAAGTTACACCATGAAGGACTCCATACACTTGCTCCATCCTTTGCTGAACTACCCCCTGTTGCATTTAAGCAGGATGGTTAGACCCGCTGGTCATGGCCGCCCGAATACATGGCCGGAATGGTACCACAGTTGAGCTGAATCACCAGTCCATGGAAGGAGTCATGGCTCAGTTTTCGTGGCCCAATATGAATCAGCAGTCAGCCCCAGTAACACTGCAATACTTTGCGCGTCTCAACCTTGTCATATACCACAGCTCAACTCAGCCATTTGATGCTCATGACTGGCTCCATGACATCACTTTTGAGTTGGAGTCTATTGATGTAACCCCTGCCAACTATGTCACCTTCGTAGCTTACTACCTGAAAGGTCCCGCTGCTCAATGGTGGGACAGCCACATGCTTTCTTACCTGTTGGAACCACCATCGCTTGGCTAGAATTCCAAGCTGCATTCCGCGGGCCAATGTTGAACCACCATGGTTAGTCACGACGTCCCCGTTGAACTTGAAGGGTTGGAATTCCATGTTTCCCCATTGTTTTGAAGTCGTCCAATACCGACCTCATTCTGGGAATGGAATGGTTGAAGACACATACCGCTTCTACCATTTGCGCCGCCAAGACCGTCCATCTAATACATCCTTCAAGTGAGATAGTAAGCTACCATGCTCATCTTGTTCGAAATGCCGAAGCGCGGAGTTATTCCTTGAACGCGTAAAAACTTCCCCTCTTGTGATAATTGAAAATGCTCCAGCCGTTTGTGAATTCCAAGATGTCTTTTCAGAAGAACTACCCAGTACATGACCTTGAACTTGCTGTAGTTAAATTTGCACTGAAGTTGTGGCAGCATTATCTTCCCAGTAATCATTGCGAGATCGTCACCGATCATCAAAGTCTGAAGTATCTGTTACTCGGCTAGATCTGGATCTTCGTCACCAACGATGTATGGAAACAATTACATACTATGACTATGGTATTTCTTATACCCCTGGCAAGGCTACTGCCGTGGCCGATGCCCTAAGTCACAAGTCTTATTGCAACAACCACACGGCTTATAAAGCTCAACCCTTGCAAGATGATCTCACTTACATAGAGCATCCGATCCGCGTTCTCGTTCAAACTGAAGGTCGCACCCGTCAGCGGGCTATCAAGTTTCTAAAAAGTTCAGTGTTCAAATCCTTCTGAAGATGAAGCCACTTGGGAACTCGAGGATCATCTTCGAGATGAATACCCCGTTTTGTTTCCGTCTACCTCCTAAAATCTCGGGATGAGATTTCTTGTAGTGGAGGAGAATTGTGATGCTCGGATAATTAAGCTACAGTAATCCCCCGCTAATGGTGCCATGTCATCATATTTATGTTGTTAATCCTCACTTGATCCAAATCATGTTTCAAATTCAAATTAAAGTCCAAAATTCAAATTTCTCAAACATGCAATATAAAATGTGCAAAGTGTGGCAAATATTCCATAACCAATTATGGTGTTGACCCAACACTTTTGTAAAGTATTTAAATGCCCTTTTGTGATTACAACAGACGCTAAAAACAATTGTTAAATGCTTTTAATTAATAAAAAAAATTAAACTATTTCATTTATGTGCCAAACCATTTTATGGCGGTGTGATGACCCACAAGTATAGGGGATCTATCGTAGTCCTTTCGATAAGTAAGAGTGTCAAACCCAACGAGGAGCAGAAGGAAATGATAAGCGGTTTTCAGCAAGGTATTCTCTGCAAGCACTGAAATAAGTGGTAACAGATAGTTTTGTGATAGGATAATTTGTAACGAGCAACAAGTAACAAAAGTAAATAAAGTGTAGCAAGGTGGCCCAATCCTTTTTGTAGCAAAGGACAAGCCTGGAAAAACTCTTATATAAAGAAAAGTGCTCCCGAGGACACATGGGAATTTCATCAAGCTAGTTTTCATCATGTTCATATGATTCGCGTTCGGTACTTTGATAATTTGATATGTGGGTGGACCGGTGCTTGGGTGTTGTTCTTACTTAAATAAGCATCCCACTTATGATTAACCTCTATTGCAAGCATCCGCAACTGCAACAAAAGTATTAAGGTAAACCTAACCATAGCATGAAACATATGGATCCAAATCGGCCCCTTACGAAGCAACGCATAAACTAGGGTTTAAGCTTCATCACTCTAGCAACCCATCATCTACTTATTACTTCCCAATGCCTTCCTCTAGGCCCAAATAATGGTGAAGTGTTATGTAGTCGACATTCACATAACACCACTAGAGGCTAGACAACATACATCTCATCAAAATATCGAATGAATACCAAATTCACATGACTACTAATAGCAAGACTTCTCCCATGTCCTCAGGAACAAATGTAACTACTCACAAAGCATATTCATGTTCATAATCAGAGGGGTATTAATATGCATAAAGGATCTGAACATATGATCTCCCACCAAATAAACTAACTAGCATCAACTACAAGGAGTAATCAACACTACTAGCAACCTACACTACAAAAAAATACACTTCCGCGATGATACGTGTTTGTCACAGTAGGTCGCGTTTTTTGTCATGCATGTACATCCATGACAAATTTATGATGTAATCAAGATAGTCATACCGTCGTCAGAGAAGTGTTCCATGACATTACCAAAATTATCATCACGGAAGTGTCCACTTCCATGACGATAAATCCCGCTTCACGTAAGTGCTTTTCGTCAAGGGTGACCGACACGTGGCATCCACCGTAGCGAACGCCGTTAAGCTATCGGGTCGGATTTTGGATCCGATAACCCGTTAACGACCACGACCAATGCCGATTTTCCACGTGTAAAATTCTCATTGGCTGACGGATCCACGTGTCAGCTCCGCGTTGGCACATGTGTCACTCATCCAACGGTCGAGATGGGCCTATGATATGTTGACACATGGACCGGCCCAAAAGTGACCCACAAAGTTTAAATGGGTCGGCCGAACCAAAGGCCTATAAGATTTAGCAGACCATATTGGCCGGCCCAGCTAAAGGCCCACAAAATTTAGCGGACCATAATGGGCCGGCCCAGCTAAAGGCCCACAAGATTTTGCGGACCACAATTGGCCGGCCCAGCTAAAGGCCCACAAGATTCTGCAGACGATAATGGGCCGACCCAGCTAAAGGCCCAACATTCTGTGTCAAATCGGCCCGTCAACGGCCTGGTCTAAACTTGTCATCAATGCGGACCATGGTAACTTCTGGCCCGTTAACAATCTGCTAAGTAATTGGGCCGAATTACGGCCCGGTGTATTTCCGGCCTATTAAAGGCCCGGCTTCATTTGGGCCCATTTACAGGCCATCAAAACTTTCGGCCCATAAACGACCGTGAAGGATTTGGGTCATATTCGGCCATGTCTGTCATTCGGCCTGTTAGAGGCCCACTATAGATTTGGCCCACTTTCGGCATGTTATCATTTTCGGCCCATTAACGTCGGACGTAAACCACGGGCCATATGTGGCCCAACGTCATATCGGGCCCATTAACAGCCCATATAAAAATGACGATAATCTAGCCCGACCGAAGTTCCGGCCTGTTAAAGGCCCGTGTATTAGGTCGACGCATTTACGGTCCGTCCGAATTTCGGCCTGTCAAATATCCGCATGGTAAATGGGCCACCATTTCGACTGCTAAGTCCGATGGGTTATTTGGCACAATCGAGGCCCAATCTCACTTCCGGTCTATTAAAGGCCCATGTTTTTTATGGGCTCGACATATTTACACACGTAAGCGGCCTACTTTTATCGAGGGGCCCGAATTACATTTAGGCACATTAAAGGCCCACTATGGGCACAGGCCTACGGAAAAATTTGAAAGCTTATGCTAATTTAAGCCCAGATATTTTTAGTGGGCTACATGCCAATTTCGGCCCGTAATCGTTCTTAGCCCAATTGGAATGGGCCCGGCGAATGTTGGCATGTTGGGCTCCTACGAAGCTTTCGTCCGAATACATTACTAAGATAAACCTACACTATACAAGAATAACGTCATAATTATCGCGGCACTGTGGCAGCATCATAAATGTTGTATCACAACAAAATAAATTCCAATCATACAACAAAAGGCATGTTGGCATAAAGTTTATAGTCCTTCGGATAAAAGCACCATCGGATGTATAGAAGCACAGATCATTTGACCTGAGTGCTAATGTTTCAGGCTGTAGAATCTGATGGAGCAGCACGATCTCCACCTTTTTTCCACCATTGCTATTCAACAACGAAGCGAATGTCTGATAGTCTGGTTTCAAAACCATTCATATCTTGACGGCATTTCTCAACCACTATTCTTGTTTCCGAAACAACGTCCATTAGGGATTGGACTTGTATGCGGAGCATGAATATATCACTGGTCTAGCAGGAAGATTTTGTTCAAGATGGCGATTTGGACGAGGTTACCTTGACAACCAACCCGAATTACGCAGGAAGGTGCTTTTTGCCTTTATTAGTGGAGAGATACCGACGATCGCGCAAAGCAAGAGGTGACATTGTGCCTGTAGTAGCCTCGTCACCTCCACGTGGTTGTGGCTATTCAATCATTTGTTCCATAGCTTCCTGAAAGTTTGAACTTGTAGATTAGTGTACCAGTGAGTTACTAATGAGATAAAAACAAACAAAGTAGGTTAAATGTTTATACATAACTTATTTTGGTGAACTACTGTAATACATTAGCATGTATTGTAGTGCCAACTACATAATAAAATCACTTTCGGAACATATGTCCATGTAGCATGCCTACTATATTGTCTATTTCCTCACATTCGTTGAGATCTAAGGATAAAGAGACATGGTTTAAAGTAGGATGAACATAGTATGACATCATTCATATCATGGGCAAACAGATATAAAACAAACAGGCTATTTTATCATTGTGTGCACGTGAACATAACAACTAGATTACAGATCAAGACCAAAAGAATATCCTTCATCTCTTTTAAACCATGTAAGGTGAAATGATACGTTAAGACAAGCGTGTATAAAAGTGAACAGAGTAATCGACATTGGCTGCAAACCAAGTAGTTAAATGAACACATCACAGTACCAATCAGTTCAAGGCAGGAGGAGTAAGAACTTACAACATCGGCTTGAACTGGTGTGCTCATGCCCTTCATCTTGCTGGTGCGGCAATCGTTGAAGATTTGCACTGCATTCGGTTCAGGTTCTTTTTGGTCCGCACGGGCTTTCCGTTGTATTTGGAACAAGTCAATATAGATACGATAATATGGAACAAAAAAAGAAGGAAGTAGTAGCTATTTACAAGAGCCTCGCAGTGTGCAATATAGCTACGAGATCCTGTTGTCTGTTGGAATTTCACTTTAGAACGGTTGGTTTTGTTCTTCAAACAGTTAGCCTAGAAGAAGATACACTTGTAGGCACATACATAAATACAAGTTAAATATGTGGTCTGATCAAATACATATAGCCTACGATACTTTGGATCGGACCGGTGTTTAATGAGGGATGTCCGGTCTTCATCTGTAATATATTCCTTTGGAGATTTTGGGCGATTTCATTGTTAGCCTTGCCTTCAAAGTGAGATTTTCTAAGGTGGTACCGATCTTGTCATGAGCGGTGAAAAACATGAGTGCATGCTTGTTTAGTTGCATCATCTTCGGATCCAACTTGAACCTCATCTATTGAAAAAGAATGTGAGTCTTATTAGGAGGAAGCTAGAAAGTATGGGATGAGCAAGACAATATTACTAATTGCGATGAATAACATTACTTACGGATAAATGGTCAAGGAAGGTGTTAAACTGGGTATTGTCTTTCTCATTCCTGTCTTTGGATCCACGTTGGGAGGATACGCGCATGACACCTAACGGCAACGGCTACCTCGATACTAACTTGGGCGACTCAGAGCATCACGTGGCCTTTTTAAAACCTGCCTCGAATGGATCTCCATTCTTCCTCCTTTAGATTTTGTTAATCTGTCAAGCATTATCCCCGATGTCTGTTTCCGCTTGCGCCCGTGGTGCTAGTTCAACAACGAATATGGAAAGTGTTAGTGTACATCAAACCGTGAGAGTACATATAAAGGAGCATGCAAGCGCAACTTGACTCGGTCAGTAACGTCTTGGTGTTGATGCTCATGAGGTTCATCTGATCTTGCCAAGTGATGTTGTGTCAGCGATTGCTTTGGAAGTAGTGTTAGGTGTGAAGGCAGCTTGAGGAACTGGCGATTCGGAGCAAGCGAACGAGTAACTGGTTGAGATGTCGGTACAGTTGAAGCGGATCTGCGGTACTGGTGGAGTAGGTGATCTTGTGTTTGTAGATTTAGCCGGTGGACTTGGACCTTCTCTTGCACTATAAGTACCAGCAGAATCTCGATGGCGAGCCTTTTACATTTCACCCGACGAGTAACAAAGACACTCCCTACTATATTATTTTCCTTGCTCTTTTTGACTTTGCCATGTCAAGCTGTACCCACAACACAAAAGAATAAAATCACTCTTCGTAACTCATTGATGCATGATCTGAGACAAGCAATACTTTGATGTAAGACAACCGTATGAGGATGGAATATGTAACAAAAACAGACGTCATGACATATTCACAGCTACGATGTGCAAACTAAGCGAAGTATTTTCAAGAAAATAGAAGTAATGCAAGCTAGACACCATATGAAAGATGCAACCAATATTACTCTGCCAAGTTAAAAGTGTCTTGTCATAAGTGGCAATTCGAAAAATTAGAAGCAGTACAACTTAGAAATCAATGCAAGATGCAACCACTATCAAACTGCCATGTTAAAAGCATCCAATCATGAGTTCTTGATGCGGGATACACAACAAAGATACTTTGATGTAAGAACATGGTATGATAGATAGATGCGATGTATTCTAGACACGAGAAAGCCATGTCATATGCACATGTATAACGTATAAACTCAGCAGGTGCAATTTAATCAAAATAGAAGAAATACAGGCTAGACAACATATGCAACATGAAACCAATTATCACACCTGTCAACTTAGAGCAAGCACCTGCGATGGTGGAGTGCGGAGATGAACTCATCATGTAGACTTGGGACTTAAACTTCATTAGCGATAGCAGTGGCAAATCTAGAGAGTCTCTGTTTGCGTCGGTGCGAGTACCACCAACATCCCTAACTTACTCTTTTCCTTCCTATTTTACGATATTGCCTTATGAAGTCAAAACCACAAGAAGATGAATAAAATTAGCTCTGCATAATTGGTTGATGCATGATACGCATTTAACACTACTTTGATGTAAGGCAAGCGCAGGAGGATGGAATATATACAAAAAAAGACAGCGTTTCATATTCACACGTATGATAGGAGGATGGAATATGTATGAAAAAATAGTAAGTGGAAGGCATTTCAACAAAATTAGAAGAAATGAAAGCTAGGCACCATATGAACATGCAACCAATATCACTCTATCAGGTAAAAAGTGTCTCGTCGTAAGTGCCATTTCAAGAAATGAGAAGCAGTACAAGCTAGAAGACAATGCAAGATGCAACCTACATCACAGTCCCAAGTTAAATGTGTCTTATGGGTAAGTGATTGTTGCAGGTATAAGTTGTAAGCTACGCAGATGCAATACAAGCTAGACATCATACGCAACATGTAACCACATATAATAGTGCCAAGTTAGAGAAAGCACCTGTGATGGTGGAGTAGGGGAGATGTGCTCATCATCTACATAGCTACGTTGACTGTCTAGCCTTGCGTTGTCTTGCGAATCTTGTTGGGAGGATG
The DNA here is from genome assembly GCA_021605145.1 of Aegilops bicornis. Lineage (NCBI taxonomy): Eukaryota > Viridiplantae > Streptophyta > Magnoliopsida > Poales > Poaceae > Aegilops > Aegilops bicornis. Next base: position 4,846,493 of record CM038673.1, on the reverse strand, counting down.
GCAGAGTAGAATATGTAGAGAACCTCCGTTTCAGTTGCTCGGAAGGACCACCATCATCCAATGCCTTGCCAATTTCCTTCAGCTTTATTGATTTTGCATTGTGAGGTCATACCGACAAGAAAAAGGAATATCATTCGCTCTTCAGAACTCGTTCATGCATGATCTCGATTTAACACTACTCGATGAAAGGCAAAGTCATGATACGAGGATGGAATATATGCGAAAAAATGGACTGACTTGACATATTCACACTTATGATGTGGTAACTAAGCAGAAGGCACTTCAACAAATTAGAAACACCGCAAGACACCATATGGAAGGTGCAATCAATATCACTCTGCCAAGTTAAAGCTGTCTCATCATAGGTGGCGTTCATCAAACTAGAAGCAATACATGCTAGAAATCATATTCAAGACGCAAACCAATATCACACTGCCAACTTAAAGGTGTCCCATCATAAGTGACTGATGCAGGATACACAAGAAGAGAAGTTAAAACATGGTGTGATAGACAGATATAGTATGTACCAAAAACAGGAAAGCGTGTCATATTCACATGTATCATGTGTAAGCTAAGCAGATGCAGTTTACACTAATTAGGAGCAATATGAGCTAGACACCATATGCAACATGCAACCAGATATCACACTGCCAAGTTAGAGCAAGCACCTTGGATGGTGGAGTAGGGGAGCGGAGACTTGGACCATGTAATGCACTATTAGTACAAGGAGAATCGGTACAGATGCTCCGTTTACGTTGCTGCAGAGGACCACCATCATCGCCTTCCTTACTCTTTTCCTTCCTCTTTCTTGATTTTGCCTTGTCAAGTCAAACCCACAAGAAAAAGGAATAAAATTTGCTCTTCAGAACTTATTGATGCATGATACTGACAAACACTACTTTCATGTAAGGCAGCCGCATGATAGGAGGATGGAATATGTATGAAAAACAGGATGGCGTGACATATTGACATGTATGATGTATAAAGTGTAAACTAAGCACAAGGTGCTTGAACTTATTAGAATCGATGCAAGCTAGAAACCATATGAAAGATGAAACCAATATCACTCTGCCAAATTAAAAGGGTGCCCTAACAAATGTATTTGACCAAATTAGAAGCAATACATGGCAACAGCTAGAAATAATATGCAATATGCAACGAATAAAGGTGACTCATCGTAAGTAATTGATGCAGGATCTGAAGCGAGGTAGTTTCATGTAAGAACAAGGTTAACACATAGATGTAGTGTGTACCAAAAATAGGAAGGCATGTCATATTCACAGGTATAGTGTGTAAACTAAGAAGATGCAATTTACCCTAATTAGAAGCATTACAAGCTAGACACCGTATGCAACATGCAACCACATATTGCGAAGTTGGAGCAAGCACCTGTGATGGTGGTATAGGGGAAGTGCTGTCTTCAAGTACAGAGCAACGTTTAATATCTTCATTTAGGCTTGCTGTTTCTTGAGAATCATGTGGAGAGGATGAAATTGCATTCTTTATAAGAGTATTGCGTCTCATATTAACCCAATGCGTGGATCTGTCTCATCATAAGCGATAGACGCAGGATACACAAGAACAGTAGTTTGATGTAAGAACATGGTGTGATAGGCGGATGTAGTATGTACCAAAAACAGGAAGGCGTGTCATATTCACATGTATAATGTGTAAGCTAAGGAGATGCAATTTAACAAATTAGGAGCATTGATGAGGGATACACAAGAGAAGTAGTTTGATGTAAGAACATGGTTAATAGAAAGGCGTAGTATGTACCAAAAACAGGAAGGCATGTCATATTCACAGGTATAATGTGTTAACTAAGCAGATGCAATTTACCCTAATTAGAAGCATTACAAGGTAGACACCATATGCAACATGCAACCACATATCACACTGCCAAGTAAGAGCAAGCACCTGCGATGGTGGTGTGGGGGAATTGCGGTGATCAACTAGAGAGCTACGTTGACTATCTTCATTTAGCCTTGTTGTTTCTTGAGAATCATGTGGGGAGGATGATACTTCACTCTTTAAACGAGTAGGGCGTCTCACAGTAACCCACCCGGGTGACTGTCTCATCATAAGTGATTGACGAGGGATACAAAAGAGCATTAGTTTGATGTACGAACATGGTTAATAGACATATGTAGTATGTATCAAAAACAGGAAGGCATGTCATTATCAAAGGTATAATGTGTAAAGTAAGCAGATGCAATTTAACCAAATTGGAAGCAATACAAGCTAGACACCATATGCAACATGCAACCACATTTGACGTGAAGTTAAAGCAAGCACACAGGATGGTTGTGTGTGGCAATTGAGATCATCAACTGCAGAGCTACTTTTCTTGTCTCCAATCACGACAATCGCAGCCATTAGAGCATTGAAACGCCATCGCTTATCTTGAATTACCTTGGGCGACTTACATCTTTTCTTTTACGCATTCATCAACACTGCGTCGTAGTCTGAAATACCCATGCATAAAAACAATAGTGTGAGTATGGGTGAAGTGTGTGCACAATTAAATGCAGTGTAAAGGTAGCAGATAGCAGGTTAGTGAGAAATAAATGACGGGAGACATATGATAGCTCTACAACATGCATGGCACACTCAATTACTACAGGATTCTATGAAAATAACAGTCGACTGAAAGCAAATAGATCAGTCCATTTTTTCTGCACCGTCCGATGTACAAAGAACGGGAGATCGCCTTCATCTACCTCCACCGGTCGGTGTTGACGATCTTCCTCGAAACACCAGCGACCACCGCCCAAGATTCCTCCCACTGCGCCCTCCCTCGACCTCACCGCACCCGTGCTTGGCACCGCCCCGCCATCCATTCAAGCCCGCCGACCTCCAGATCGGGCGCAAGCAGCTCTCGGCCCCACACCCCTATGATAGACATCGATGCGCCGCTTCCCGGGAACAGGCGGACTAGGTGCTCCGCGCCTAAGCGGTGTCGCTTTTAATTGCGGTTCGATTGACCCTTAATTGAAATACAAAGCGGCTCTTGACCTCTAGCAAAGGTGAAATAGTAAAAGGGAGGAAACCTTGTGCATTTAGTATCACGAAGAAGATGCGAAGAAGCGCTCAACTAGTTTCTTTCGTGGGATGAATACGGTGTGAGCGGAAGCGTAAGATTTGCACGAATAAGGGAAGAGGAGTACCTCTTTTCTGCTGGCGATGTTGTGTCCTCCTTCTGTTTTTCGGCGATCTGGTTGTTCGCCGGAAACCAGAAGTTGTGGAGGACGGTGCAGCCTTGGACGAACCCATGGCCAGGTTGTTGAGTGTGGTGCGGTGGCCGTCTGTCGGCGGCGGGGAAGCAGATCCGAGGCAGCGAACGACGGCGTAGCAGGAACAGCTCCGGTGCGGTGGACGGTTGCGACAGTGGAGCCGCGGCAGTGAGGCGCAAGATGGGACGGAGTGGTTCTGGTACGGCGCACGTCGGTGTCGGTGTCGTGGAGGCAGCTCTGCCTCAGCTTCAGCTCCTAAGTCCTTGAGGGCATTGCGGTTGCAGTTGTGTTGGACGACGACGTCGGGGTACCGGCTCCGGCGTAATGGAGGAGGGCGGCGGTGGATTGGCCGCTATGGGGTGGAGGACGGAGGAGGTTGGGGTTTCGCGGCTGGTGGAGAGGGCGTTTCGCACTCCACGGAGTATGAATGGGGAAAGCGGAGGGAGGCGGGCTGGCGGGGAACTAAGGGGAACAATGTTTCAGTTTGAGACGCGCTTGTTTGAAATTTGGGGAAAGTTACAAACTTTTCCCCCATCTAAAATTTCGGACATATTGCGGGTTGGGGGTAGGACAGTCATGTCAGGTGTCCCAAATGTGGGCGGGATAGATTACGGCCGAGCGCATGGGTGTTTAGGCGCCCAGCGTATGAATGCTTCTCGAGGCGGTTGAGGCTGGCGGCTTGGTGAAGTTACAAACCTACCCGGTTTAGACCTTTGGACATCGGGCCGATAAGCTACACGGGCCAGAGTCAGACAGTAATTTCCTACCACCAAAACATTAGTCTCAAGGTTTGGTGACGAGAGGCCTATGTGGCGCTTCATTCAATATTTGGGAGCAGAAGCATTAACGTTTTCGGTTCTCTTGAATTGAACTTTCAGGATTTGTCAAACTTCACAAATCTTTACTCTTGAAAATCCTAAAGCTACGATTATTTTGGAACGGAGGGGGTACATTTTAATATACATTGTACACGAGTATATATTAAAACATATGCAACTACCTCAGTTCATGCATGGTTCCAGGTATAATCTCCTTGGTTGCATAAAAAAGTTAGATATGCGTATGAATATATATACCATGTTCAAACTCACAACAAAGATTGATGCCCCCTTTTACATCTGATTTACAAATGCCATTATATCGGGTTCAAATAGATGAATGCACTTCCTATGAATTCGAATCTTTGAAACCCCCTTTATGTTGAATTCGACATGTATGTTATTTTGTAGCTAGCAATTTGGAATGTATCCATGCAAGTGACAAATGTATAAAGTGCTTCACACTAACAACATGGAGTGCACTAATTAATGTTTATATATGAATTGCAAAAGCATCCATTGCCTGTATTTCAAACCGCTCTCACTCTATGGATCGATAATATGAAATAAACACATGCACATGCTAGAATTCAATAGAGTATGGGTGTCTGATAGACCAATTTTCGTCCATACGCAATTTTGCGAAATTCATGATCTCATCCAAAAATAATAATGCCATTTATATTTTAATTTAATGCGTAGAACCGCCTTTTACACGTAGATATCTCTCTATCTAACGCATAAGTGCACACACTTTATATGCATCGGCATTTCTCTTTCACACATGCTCACAATCTCTCTCGTGGTGTCGGGGTGTCTCACGCACATGCTCTCTCTGTTCTCTATCTCTCTTTCTGACTTCTATTTAACACTCTTTTCAATTATCTAAGTTGGAAAACACTATTTCTCTCACATGCATATTTACACATGCACGGTCTCTACTAGCCCTCTATACGCACATATATGCCTACGTGTCTCCGCATGCACATTATCTTTTAGGCCTCTCTACACATTGCCCCCGACACACCTCTCTAATAGTAGTTGGCAGATATGATTTCATCATATCATTTGGTAGGATATCCTCGGCTGTTAGGCTGGATGGTATCTGAGGCAAAGGTTTACCCTAGTTCGGATCGGACCCTTGCAGTTGAAGAAAGAGCCTACTCCTGATGCTGTATATTAGTGTTAGGGGTGTGTACAAAGTACACGTGAATACCGTGCATTGTGCGTGTGTGTATATATACTATCGACGAACTAGCCCCCAAGCTTGTATAACATACTAAGGGCCTAGGGTTACAAATCATATATAGTCGGCTTATCACCAGTGGGGATAGAGTCCTCTGCGACTCTCATAGCTTCGTGTTGTACGCCGAGTCCTCCACATGGGTCTCCGTATAACACGTTTCGGTCCAACCTATATGTGGCGCAGGATGGAACCGACCCATGAGTCTTCATGTTGACCCACCACAACTAGAAACGATGTGCCCACCACACCACACACGCAATCGGCCACTAAGAAAATAAGCATATACGATAGTACAACGGTATCTAGCAAGATACGTCTCCATATTTTTTTGATGACACTGATGGACTTTGCATTTGATGTGTGCTCTGTATTTTGTTGAGGACACTTACGGTCATTGTATTTGAAGCGAAAACATGATATGGTCACTGGACTTCAGAATAAGCTCATCACGGTCACCACATACATTTTGTCGTGCTAACCAACATGTGGTTGGATGGTTAGAGGACAGTGGTTTCTCGAGCCCACCAAGGTTAAAGTCCCGGTGCTCGCATTTATCTTGTGTTAATTTCAGTATTTTCCGATGATGTACGTTCAGTGGGAGGAGACGTTCCACTCGACTACGAGGCACCTATGCTGACTTCATAAAATCTCAAGATCATATATGTTGGCCCACTCTCTCGAAGGTGCGGCGGCGGACCGGCGGTGGGGAGTGGTTTCGGGGAGGGCGGGCCGGCCGCGGGCGGCGGGGGCGGGCGGTTCGGCCGGTGGTGGTTGGCGGCTCGGGGGGGTGGAGTTTGATGATAAACTGGAGGCCCTTGATTTCGTATCCAACGGCTGGAAAATCCAATGACCAGAGATTAAAAAGTCAGTCGACTGACTTGTAGCCTCACCCCGCACGTACACCTGCACGCACGCAAGACACGCACGCATGTAGGCGTGCAACATGCATACGCATACATAACGCATACACGCACGCATGCTGGCGTGCAACACTGACACGTACACATGCACTCACGAACACACGCATGTACACACCCATGCATGCAACACTGAAACGCACCCTTGCACGTACGCACCCACGCATGCAACACTGAAATGCACCCTTGCACGCACGCAACACTCGCACGCCTGCATGCACACAACACACGACGCAAGACACACACTTAACTACATGAAAAAGATGACGTCACACTCAATGAACAATCATCGGTTTATGAAATGCCCGCTTCTGACCGCCCTGGCCCACCAAAGGTTCCTCTGCTGTGTGCTGCCTGCGTTGGGTCACTGACATGCAGGCCATGCACCCAAAGAGCCCTGCGTCGCTGGAAGAATGGCGCGGTGTCCTAGGTCATAGTCGAGGCGCCACTCATGACGCCCGGCTGAACACGCCTGCCGTACGCATTCAAACGCCTCCATGAAACCCGCCCGTGTCGGCCGAGAAACCCACTCTGGACACACGTCCGTTCATGACCGGGCGGCGTTAACGCATAGCCGCCGAGCTCCTCCCGTCCGCCGTCTATTTAATCTCCTATTTAAACGAGGCCAAACGCCGGCCAAGATTCGCACACCTCCGCCGCTCCCCTATCTCCTCCACCATTTTGTCCACGCTTACAATGGCTTACAAAGAGTAGTTATTCCGCATCCAAGCCGGCTGGGTAGCCCGCCGGATACGAGCTATGCAGCCCGCTGAACCACCTCCCTCCCCTCGCCCGACGGATCTAGTTGCCGCCCCAAGCTGGCGCGCGGTTCAGCAACTCGCCGCTCCAGGCCAGCTCGACGAGGAGCGGCGCACAGGCGTCGTTGCTGCCGTCCACGCTGCCGCCTCGTACCGTGTCTCCCGTTTGTGTGGCCGAGACTCCCATGCCGGCGGCGCGCGCCATGCAAGCAGCGAAGCCGGGTGGGCAGAGCGGCGAGTGGGTGGCCAGCGCCTCGCGTCCGCCGCCATCATCGAGGAGAAGTAGAACACGGAGGCGGCCGCCGCTGGGTCCCATGAAGGCCACTGCGAAGGAGACGCCGGCGTACACAGCAGGTGTCTTGCCGGATCCTTTTGTTGTGAGGACCTTCATCGACCCCGCATGGGCTCCATGGAAGAGGTCAATGTTAGGATGAACTCGAGCCGATGCCGGCCATGGAGAAGTAGTGGCCGGTGATGAACTTGAACCGGTGCCGGCCACCATCATCTTCGGCACCACCCAATGATATCAGTTGGGCAGTGGGGAAGCGAGCCGTCCTTTGCGCTGAAGCATATACCTCCGAGGCTCCCGGCAGTCCGGTGATCGTGCTGCCGGACATAAGGAACACAAATCGATCGGGGGGCGACCATTTAGGCCATGTATTATATACTGTCTGCCCGTAACTAGCACCGCATAGTTCATTTGAATGTAATGAAATCCGTCATGTTTGTGTGAAAATCCGGTATTTTATATGATTTCCGTCGTTGTTTATATGAAATACTCCGGTGGTTGCGTGAATGAGTATCGGTTTGTTCACGTCTTTGCGTGAATTTCGTCCGGTTGGTTGAGTTGCTGTCATAATGTGTGCGGCTACGGTTGGATGGCGTAATTTGCGGGTCGCCGGTCGGTCTGCAGGCGGCTCGGGCTGCGTTGTGGGACAAAAAAACATAGCTCATGCAAGCTCGTCTGCAACGTGCGTGCTGGAGGATGCATGACAGCATGAGCACCCGAGCCATTCCTCGTTCATCGGTGGCAAAGGCACCGGTGGACAAAAGGGTCGCCAATATTTTGGCTACCCCGGGCAAGATCCAAAAAACCCCTCCCAACAGATTCAAATCCCTCGTTCGCCGTGGAATTTTGCCATGTGTTGTTTTCATGGACTAGCAAGATGCCCGTGCATTGCAAGGAACATCAAGATGCATTTTTTACAAACTCCTGCATGCATGCAAGTGATAATTAATGTCCTCCTTTGCTAGTACCACGAGGCAAACACCATTAATATTGCATCGATTAGTATTAGTGGCCTTGTATATCTACAAATTGTAATTTTGATAGTGGCCCCTTGTATATAAAAATGGACGGAGAAATATGAGAGATAAGGTGAGGAGGAGTGGGGCGTGGTGCCGTGGTGGTGACTGGTGGTCGGACTAGCCGGAGGCATGGGGATGGACGGCGCATTATGTGTAGGTTTGTATCTCTCTCACACACACCCACGTAGGTGGGGGACGTGCACAAAGAGAAGAGGTGCACGCACGGCGCATGTACTCCCGTCTCTTTCCCAACCACACCCGCGCGGGTACACGGTGGAGCTCATTTACAGACGAAAAAGGAAGCCCACGTGGTAATTTGGCACGTGTCTGGTTGTCCACTTGGTGGAGGGAGGATCGTCTACCACGGGTGAACAAACAAATTGCGACTTGACGTTATGTTAAATTAAAAAAGAGGCAAACCATGTGGGGCCTACCTTAGAGGCAAGGCTCTATACACTGGAGTACTTTTGATGTGTCCCGTCAACTCACGAGCGAGGAGAAACTTGCTTAGTACGCCGTCTCCCCGCCCCAGGCGCGGTGGCTCGCAGGATGTGGTGAAGCTGGAGTACTTCTGTACGCCTTTACGCCCGCTCCCTCTCCCACGCACGCGGTGGCTCGCAGCACGAGGAGATAATTTTACTACACCCTCCGTTTACTCCTCGTCCCTACTACGTACTTTGGTTAGTACTCCTCCATTTACTTATAAAAGGCCACTATAAAAAATACATTTTGCATCTATACAAGGCCACAAATAGTAATCGAGACAAAAGTTACTACTCCCTCCTTTCCAGTTTATGGCTCAATTTCAAAATCTCTCCAACCAAGGTAGACGGTGAGTGGTCGAATTAATTTCGTAGTTTGCATAGTACGCTCGTTTTTCTCAAGAAGTTATGTTTACCGAGGCATTAATTAGAACGAATGCATGAATGACCACTAAATTTCCATGAACTTGTACATGCATTGGTTAGTTTCCTCTTGACACTGCTTGCGTCGGGTGATCTAATGCACCTCGAAAATCCAACATGTAATGGTACTACTACTAGTATAGTACTAGAATTGAGACTTATCAAACGGAAAAACGAATGTTTTTTAGATGAGCCCTATAAACCCTAGTGGGTACGTACTCCGTAAAAACAGATTTTTCCAAAACTAAGTCGCTCCCTTTCATGAATTATGTAGTATACTCCTCCGTCGACGCTCCCTTTCATGAATTCTGTACTTCCTATCACCGACATGTGGGACATATAGCAACCGGGTCGACGTGTCAAGCACCAAATAACAGTGCAGAACAGCAGGGGGGACGCACCCCACTCGTACCGGCCCAGTGTTAGTAATGAGCAATGAGACGTCAAATCACAATGCCGCACCTTCCTAGACGGACGAAGCAACCATTATTTCACACTTCGTTCGACATCATCTCAAACCACGTACTAGTATTGCTTACGCCTCAAGAGGGACACGCGCATCGCCTTGGTACATCATGACACGTGGGACCGCATGACAGGCCATGCTCCCCCGCCGATTGCTGGGTAAAATCACCTCATTTTTACTATACTTCCTCCGGATCGGTTTACTACATGGCATGCATGTCGTTCTAGGTTGAGAATTTAACTGGCTATATATATATATATATATATGTGTGTGTGTGTGTGTGTGTGTGTGTGTGTGTGTGTGTGTGTGTGATGAACAGTATGCTAGCCTTTTAAAAAATGTATACTTTTGTACAGTAGTACTCCACTATCGATGGATTGCGCCATGGAGCAAAAATTGAAATTTTAAAAAAAAGGTGGTACATATAGAGAGCACTCGTCGCCAAATTATGCATATTGTACTATTTAAAAAGCTAGTATGTGCTTAATTGGGGTGCTAAATTCTATTAAGGAAATACTAGTACTAGTATGTACAATCTGAAGAGTTAAAGTAACGAGAAGAAACATAACATAGTTCTGCTGGGGGCTCAGCACAACACACCCCTCAAATTAAACTAAGCACGCCTGAAATTAAACTATGCAACTAGTCCGGTAGACACTGCATTAGAAGTTTAGAACCGCCATGAGCAACGACACTACCACCTTACTCGGAGTCCTCGTCCACGTCCTCGACTTCGTCCTTGTCCCTCTTCCTCTTGGCTGATACTTCTTTGCTTGAACCGCCAACTTGGTTGTTGCTCTTCATCCAACCCTTGTAGATATTGAAAGAAAGGTAGCCATCCATTGCAGCGTAGTGGATGTGGTCTATATTTAGTACATTCCGCTGCCATGCATGAAGATGAAACGTGTAATGAGGTTTCTCCAGTTTGCGGTACGAAGGATGAACCATGGCTCCTGCCAGGGTCAGCATTGAGGGCTGGCGAGAGGGCACCAGCCGTTTCTTCTGGAGGTCGAAAGGGTTGCCTACAACTAGGCCTATCCGACGCATGACTTCTTTGTCGTTCTTAAAGTCTACAGTAACGAATTTGACTGTTTTGTCCTCGAGGAAGTTCTTAAAATCCTGCACTCAACGTAGGCATGGCATATGTGGTAGACCAAGCAAACGTTATGTACGCAAACCTGGATCACGGCGGGCTTCTTCATCTCTTCGTACTTTATATCCTTCTCTTGTCACACGACTGTGGTGTACTCAACATCTAGCCCAGCGACCCACTCATCATGTGAGTTTTCGAACATGCGTCTGAAGCGAGAAAGGCATCCTTTCACCGTCGCGGAAGTACGGGTGTAGATGACGTCGAACTCATCGCCGGTGATGGTTCTAACCTTGTACTCACCGCCGATCGGGGAGATTTGGGACGCCATGGATTTGGGAGGAGGGTTAGGATTAGTGGAACTGCCGTAATGTGAATGGACGGGATAACTAGGAGCGAACCGCCGTAGTATTAAAGGACGTGCGGGAAAGAGTATGAGCGAACTGCCAGCGTGCGAACGACAGGGTAGTGGCTTTCCATTCTCCCATGATACGGGCTTCCGAGAGCCCTTGGATCTGAGATCGAATGGTTGCATGGCGTGATTCTAGACCTATGGGTGAATATCCTATCCTGGAGGGTTATTCTTAATATTTTCAGCAACTTAGCATGCGACCGTTTGATCTCAGATCCAAGGGCTGCCAGCAGCCCGTATCATGGTCGCGCCTACAACGACCCTCGCGTCGCTCGCGTGGTCGTGCCCTTGGAGATTTAACACGGTGCGTTAGGCTATCTGATGTTGGCATGTCATACATAGCCATCACTTAGTCACTCATACTACAACAAGGTTGGCTATAAGGTTGGCTATAATTGTATTTTTTTACTCCTCTCTATCTCTTTCTTCGTACTCCCTCCGTCCATAATATAAGAACGTTTTTGACACTAGCTAGTGTAGTGTCAAAAACGTTCTTATATAATGGGACACATGGAGTACTAGTATTTATTGCATTTGCCAAGGAGTGACCTCTTCCAATGAAATGGTGTTGCTAAGTTTGCTTCATTTAATTAGCTATAGACTCAAAATTGTCTCTTCACCTAGGTACACGCGCTTAGCACCGTTTCTTCCTTGGGTCACCAAACTAGTCTCTCTCTTCTTGATTAACTTGCCACATCGGACTTTATGCCTATGTGGCAAGCTTAAGCACCTAATAGGGAGCAAGTAAGTACAATAGTACGCTTTACATGGCATTTTTGCATATGTGGAGGAAAGAGAGGCAAGGAAAAAGTGGAGAAGTGGGCTCTCATGCAAGAGACAGCCTCTACTACTACATGGTGGAGCCTTGGGAGAGGCACCTGTATGGAGGTGGTCAGGAATCAGGAGACTCACGCCGGTCGTAGCGCCTCAGTTAAAATGATAATGGCAAGTCAAATCACGGGGCCCCACCCGTCCAGCAGTACCTCGCTGTCAAATCACACAGCCCTACGTTTGCAGCAGCCTACTCCCTCATCTTCTCGCGTCTCTGTCGAACCGACTAGGCAGAACTGCCCCGCCTACCGCGCGGGAAAAGCCCCACCCTCGACTTTTAAATACAACTACTCCCTCCGTCGGATGCGTTTGGTTGAAGGTATCGTATGAATGGATTGGGACCATTCAATTTTTTGGGGATTGAACCATTCAATTCATGTGTTTGGCTGAATATAAGAGATGAGCTAATTATTTAAGACGGGACCACCAGTCATGCTCACATAGTCATGCATGCAAAGGGTGGCCATTTGATTTGGCTGATTTGGTTGGGTGGAATGGTTCAAAGCATCTTCAAGGCATATTCTCTTTTTTTGACTCGAACCATTCATGTGCTTTATAACCAAACATGTCTATTTTCTGAACGATCCCAACCCATTCATGACCACCCTTGCAACCAAACACACGTCATCTTACGAAAACCAAATAATCCCACAATACTAAGGCACGGTGCATTAACTTCTACCTCGTTTCTTGTTTCTTCACATATCAACCAATAAGAATCCAATGATATACTTTTTGTGACATAGTAACTCATATTTAGTTAGTCAAATGGATGACCTAGAACTACGTGCAGGCCCTATAAACCGAGGCGCCTAAAATAAAAAACCGAGAGCGGAGAGGGTAGTTCAAAGACGTATCTTTTTAGATCAATATAGTCGGGATTCACCAAGGAGCAAAACCAAGTGGTAGGCTGCTCTGTCGTGTTGGTGTAGCAACTCAAGGTGGTCGATCCGCTTTACGAAATGGCGACACACTTAACAGGACCCCTTTGGCGGACATGTGGCTCATCCACCGTCTTGTTCCACGTGCGATGCACCAAATTATAGTTCAAGCAGCGGTTGGAATTGGAGGCACCCTGTTCAGAAGCGCCCTTGATAGTAGAAAATGAGCGATGAGGGGTCAAATCACAAAGCCCCACCTTTCCCGCATTAATCTTGACGGACGAAGCAACCATCATTTCACTCTAGCGCGCAAGAGCATAAAGAAAAGAGAAAACAATGATGCATGCGGCAGCTACCTAGGGCACCCTAGGGTAGGGGTCTCCACTACAGATCCTTTTTTAAAGCGCCTCCACTACAAATCGGCTTCTCCCTCATCCTCTTGAAGAAAACCGATGATGAGTGCGGCGGTAGGGTTTGTAGGAGTACTACGGCGTGCAGGGCCACGTCGTAGTAAACGGGTTTGAGTCGACACCTTAAATATGTGTGGGCCGCTTGGTTTTACGGGAACGAGGCAGCATTTTGGGTTCGGGGACGGTGGAGATATAGCACGCATAAAAAAATTGTGGACGTAGGTTCGACCGAAAGGCAATGATGCATGGGCCTGCATTTTGATATACTCGGGGCTGCGTGAAATTTGCTACTCTACTCAAAACTAGTAAGGTACACATGTATTGAGCCCGAGATTTGAAACCAAATTATGAATAAGTACACACTATAGCATGTAAAGCTTTGAGTCATATATGCATGATGTAGATGTTCGTTTAGTTCTTATAGTTCATCTCATTCAAAATCAATTAGTTTTATAAAATGTTAAGATTCATGGGGTTGTGCATTGTAAATCATAAAGTAAAAAACAAATAATGGCAATTCATTTAGAAAAAATAATCAATTATGATCTGTAAGATTCTAGAACAAAGGAGAAGTGCTTGTGTTTTGAGGTTTGTGCATTATGCTTAAGTTCAACCATGGAGTCTTCTAAATTGTACATGTGGCAGATCTGGTGGAATGTTGATGATATCCAACGGCAAGTAGTGCTCGGATTTTCCCATCTCTGCACTATCGGGTTAGCTTCATCCAGCGACCATCTTTCAAAGTTATTGTCACACTATATAGTTCTTGTGCCATAGTTGCATGTTTTGGAAAAAAGCTACTAGTGGGTTGTACTATCTATTTAGGAATAGAAGATGCATACGTGGAAGTTGTAGGGACAGAGATGACATGGAGCATCTCAATTCCTATGAGTAGGGATTGGAAAAGAGATGTCATTTGGTTCACATCATAGGAACTTTTCTATTGAATCTAGAGATGACACGTATCTCAATTCCTATGAGGAGGGATTATTAAAGAGATGTAATTTGGTTCATATCATAGGAACTTTTCTATTGAATATACGCTAATGTTTATTTTCCTTTGAAATTAAGGGAGTATAGGAATCCATTCATATGAACCAAGTGGCTCTAAAGCTATAGAAATGATATCATGTTTATTTCCTTTGAAATGTAGAGTATATGAATCTATTCCTATGAACCAATTGGCTCTAAAGGAAAAAAATCCTATAAAATCATATCATATAGAGTTCTGTGATATTCCTCGACACTAAAGGATGGTTGAAATTGCTGCGGGTGATACGATGGTCTTTCTTTGTAGACTCCTCGCCCATCTTTATAGTTACCTATCGAAGATGAATGAAATGATATATACAGGTATTCTACATGTGCAATTTGGTACACGAAAACTTCGGTAAAAGTTTGCGAGGTTCTAATTTTCAATAAAGCTATATGCACCTTGCATTTGAACGAAGGGAGCATACGGCAGTTGCTAACACTCACGTGGAAGATTTGTGTGTAGGAAGAGTGGCTGTTCTATTAAATGACATGGCAAAACTGACACTGTCGGATGCCGATCTAACGGTTCTTACGGTGTTCGTCAGGAAAAGGCATGTGGCGAACGTTTGTCGGATAATGATTTACGGACACATGCATTGCATTGATACGTGCCCCCCTCTCTCTCTCACGCACACGCACTCACCCGAGTCCTCTCGCAGACTCGCACGTCGCACCCATCCTCTATCTGTAGGTAGACGTCACACACATATGTGCTCTTCACACCCTACCCTCAGAACTTCTAAAAAACAAAAGACGGCGCGCACATTTTATTTTAGCTCACACATCACACACTTATACTATTACTCTTGCGGCGAATGTTCTTTGGGCATAGTATATATTGTACTCTCACGAAGAGAAGCGGTGCACGCACGCACTAGTTCTCTCACACCCACTCGCGGGTACATGTAGGAGCGCATTTTTTTGAAGCCGGTACAACAAAATCACTCCTCCATATATAAAAGCAGGAGCCTTGGCGCTTGCTTTACTAGGGTTCCTCTCGTGCACTCTCTCATGCTCTCCAGATCTAAGCAAGACATAGGTGGCCACACTCTCTCTCTCTCAGCTCACGGCTGGGCACAAATCGGCGGACAACCTCGACCAAGGCGGGGGTGTAGGTGCATCGTTCACTGCCGGGCGGCGGCGAGGAGGAGACCAACAGACTGCCAGCAGCGTCTGATCGTGGCCGTGCCGTTCTCTCCAGAGAGTGCCGGCTCGGGAGGGCCTCCGACCCTTCTTCCTCCCTGCGGTATTGTGGCCAAGATGCGGCCTCCCGACACCGTCTTTTCCACATGCCGGCGACCCTCGGTATATATTCCTTGAAACCTGCCTTGCTCTCTGCCCCAGCTCTTCCCCTTCGTGTGGATCCTTTTCTACTTACATCCGTTGTTACAAATCCACCTAGACTTCTACTATTATTAGAAGTAAAGCTAGTTCATCTGATGAACTCAAAGCGTTGGTTCAAACAGGGAAGAAAGTGGGAAAGTTGTAGCATGAATCTAGGGCTTGGTTCTAAGAGGAAGCGGGGAAAGTAGTAATATGTGTCCTTTGTTTAAATAACTGTATTTCGTATTTGCGCAAACAGGGATGCTCCATATCGTTTCGGGATGTCTGTCTCCGTATCGTTTCTATCCGCGCAATCAAAAGCACACACCTCAGTTTTAGTACCAGTGCGCAAAATGAGATGGCTATCCCTCGTTGCCGTCGTCTAACCTCCCGTCTTCAAGGTATCCCTACATTGGTAGTAACTAAGGTAGAATGACCAACGCAATCTAAAAGAAGCTGATTCGTACATTTTACTTCACGATTGCGGTGCAGGGAATGACGAAAACAAGCGCATCCTAGTCCGGAATGCACTTTCTACCAGTTCATCCATGGACCGAGGACTAGCTGCACGGCTGCACGGGCGGTTTTTGGATAGGTGCCTGCAGACAAGAGGCATTGTGGTCTGCTTATTTACGCAAATAGTGGTGCTTAAATTTAGTGGAATGCACAAGCATTTCAGCTGGTCAAGATACCTTTGCATGGTTCGAGTTCAGCATTCCAAATTGAGACCACAATTATAACTGGTTATTACGGAATGAGAGAACGTAACCACGAATGGTGGCACAAGAAAAACCAGAGTGAGCTCCAGAAATTTAAGCTGCCGGGAGGCCCTTTGCTCGGAAGAAGCCTTGCTTGTTTTTTTCCTGATTTGTAAACCTTCTCACAACTTTGTCTTTTGCTGTGAACTAGTATATGTTTGTTATGTTCTATGAATCATTGAGATGTATAAAATTGCTTAACTTATGCTTTTCAAGATTTTTATGAAGACGAAGTTTAATTGTGAGTGTTCCACATGAGCGCTGGACTAAGCGTGTGAATGTTTGGAATTTGTTACATTGTGGCCTCAATTAACTGCATGAACCCTTTGTAACAAGATACATAGTAGTTGCTTATATGTCGACATGCCAGATTGTTGATTGTTAGCTTGTCGATAGCCTAGTGTTGAAGCGAGCTGAGCCAATGTGTCGTGTTTTGCACAACTGGCCTTACAAGTGGGGTAGCACCAACAGTGTTTACAAGTACTTATGTATACGTCGGTATACGGTTCTCGAACGAGTGCTCTATTTCATCAAAACACACACTGCTCGTATGATAAACTGTGACAACTTATGTCTTACCATGCCATATTCATGAAAAAACTAGTGAGATGCATCTGTTTCGGCAACAATTACGATTATATTGAAGACAATAACGCTAGAACGATATGTAGCCAACCGTGCAAACACAAGATTTGTCACATTCTTCCTGCTGAATGCGAGGTTACTATTGTCCATCAGGCTTAAGTTTATCAGCAGCATGGTTTTGACGGATGGGTATGTCGAAGAGCAAAAAAAGGAGTTTCAGGTGGGCAAAAGATCTTACGAGCGTGCGGGCTTCTATTTACAACATATTGTGGTCATAATCCGATGAAATTTTATGATCCGGGATGTTCATTCTATGGACTGACCTATCCATTTATTTGTATTTGCCGAAAATAATGCTTTGGAGTTAGATGTTGTTGCCCTTTTCAATCTGGGTTTTTTGTAAACCTGATGAACAATCAACCCTCGTGCTTTTGTACAGTTTGTAAGTTGGAGTTACATGTTCCTGCCCTTTTCAACTCGGCTGTGACTGTCATATTTTCTTTGAAACAAGGCAAGTGGCTTGCCATTCATTTAATTTAGAGTGAAATATTGTAACAAATCACAACCAAGGGAAATAACATCACTCACGCCGGCTGCTTGAGCTCACTGTGCATTACAGAAGCCAAGTGACTAGCCCCCATCACACCCACCAGTCAACCCTCGTACTCCCCTCCGCCTGCGACTGGACCGGCGCATCTTCAACGGCTCCTGTTCATTCCGTCTGAGGCCTCGCCGTCGTCCTCCGCCTTGTGTCCTTGGTTCGCTCGCCGTGCATGGTGCGCCGCCCTCTTGCGTTGTCAACGTCGTCAACAACCGAGAGGAACAAGGAGATGACTATACGTGGAGAGGATGACAGTAGGGACCCACCAGCGTCATGGCAGTACGCAAGCAAGTGCCTCTATAGTACAAGCCCAAAAATATGGTTCCTCCTAATGGTTGGACATCTGGGGCTCACGCCATCGTCAACGTAGTCAATAAACGAGAGAATTACACTACGAGCGGCTGACACCAGGGACCCAGCAAGTTGCGCAGTTTTTTTTGAGACAATGAGGAACAAGCAGTTGTTATTCATACTAGTTTTAGCGATGGATCAGGGTAACAACGGGGCTGTTGCCCATCTAGCCAGGGTTTTATTTATGTTTACCACATCATGAGCCCAGTTGTGTTTTTTTGTTGCTGAAAATGGCTAGCCCAGTTCTATTTTTTTAAAGAAATACCCAAACAAGGCCTACTTGCTTTTATCGGCCTATTTGGCTGCAAATGTTTCAAGACGAGGAGAGTTTCATTCGGTTTGCCCGAGAAATGGCACATACATTTTAAAAGACATCCAACCGAATTAGTTTCATTTTTTCATTACAAGATCTTAAATTCCATAGATTTTTTATGCGTGGACAATTATTTTGATTTTATATTTATATAAATTATTTTTCAAAATAGTTTGAATGTGAATCGATATTTCTGGATTAAAAAGCAGTTGACCTTTTGAAATATACAAAATTTCGTATACTTTTTAACCGTGGCCACAATATGGGATGTAATGCTAACAAAAAGAAGATGGGCTCCAAAAAGATTCTTAAGAATTAGCAAATGGGGTGTACATTATTAGAAATAATGGCAGATGGGTTGTATGTTGTTTTCCACAGATTTGAGGTTGACTTAGTCGCCTACTACAGGTTGACGCGTATGCTTTCATAAAAAAAGGTTGGCCTTTACGCAACACCCTGTCAACTTAGTCAACACACGAGAGCGTTGATCGTTGGATATCCATCCAACGGCTGTCATGCTTCTTCAATCTCTACTCTTCATGCTCCGGCCGCTCAAACAAGCGCCCGGCGGGACTACTGCTCCCTCCTCCCATGCCGGCTATCTTGCCGCACAGCCTCACGGCCCCACCGTACTCCCATCGCTGGCCTAGCCATCCCTCTACTCACCCACACTGCTGTTATTCTCCAAATGACGGCAGACGAACTAGTAAACCCTCGTACTCCTCCGCGTGGGAAACAAGCGCCAGTATTCCCTGGCTCCGTGTCGTTCCCTTCCTAGGCCTCGCCGTCGTCCACCGCCCTGGTGCTCTCGGCGCGACCTGGTCAACGTGGTCAATGAACGACATCCATCGGAAGTGGACTGTACGTGGAGAGGCTAACAGTTGGGTCCACGGCCGCACATAAGGAAATGCCTCCTTATTACGCGCAAAATAATGATTCCTCCACCTGACAGCTAGGACCCACAGGAAGGGCCTTTGTATTTCGCGAAAAAAACGTTCCCCTGACCGGTGTCGGACCCACCAGCTATATCTTCGCCCTCAAGGAAGTGCCTCCTTATTACGCCCAAAAAAATGAATACCCCTTGCTAGCTGGGACCCACCATATTGTTGGGCTGAATTGTGGGCCTACTAAGTTGACGGGGACGGAGGGCTTTGTCAACCGTCAATACTCCGATGACCGTATGATGTCCATCCAACGGCCATACGGCTTCTTCAACCTCTGGTCTTCTTGCTCCAGCCGCCCAAAGCAGCGCCGGTCGTGCCGCCTGCCTCCTGTGGCCGGCTGTGCTACCGCCTGCTCCTGCCTCCCGTGGCCCGGCTCCGTGTCGTCCCCTTCCTAGGCCTCGCCGTCGTCCACGCCGTGGTGCTCTCGGCGCGGCGTGGTCAATGTGCTCAACGACCGACTTCCATCGGAAGAGTACTGTACGTGGAGAGGCTGACAGCTGGGTCCACGACAGCCGCAAGGAAGTGCCTCCTTATTACGCGGAAAATAATTATTCCTCCACCTGACAGCGGGGACCCATCCAACGGCCATAGTGCTTCTTCAACCTCTGGTCTTCTTGCTCCAGCCGCCCAAAGCAGCGCCGGTCGTGCCGCATGCTCCTGCCTCCCGTAGCCGGCTGTGCTGCCACGGAGGCCTCAACGCCCCTACTATTCCCACCGCGGGCCAGGCCCTGCGGCGACGGCAGCCTCACACCGCAGCCGAACCAGTGAACCCTCGTACTCCTCTCCGTGCGGGCTTCCACTGCCGCGTCTTCCCCGGCTCCGCGTCGTCCCCTTCCTAGGCCTCGTCGTCGTCCACCGCCGTGGTGCTCTCCGCGCGGCGTGGTCAACGTGGTCAAGAAACGACTTCCATCGGAAGAGTACTGTACGTGGAGAGGCTAACAGCTGGGTCCACGGCCACAACCCAGTTTTTTTGTGATTTGCCAATTAAGTCGCTTTGTCAGGCCTGTTGGGCTGCAAATCTCTCAAGACGAGGAGAGATTTTCATTCGGCTGGCTGAGAAAATGGCCTATAAGCAATGAGAAATGGGCTGTACATTTTTAAAACACATCAAACCGGCAATTAGTTTCAAATATATTTTTTTCATTTCAAATTACATTAATTTTTATGCGTGGAGAATTTGTTGGATTTTATATTGATATATATTTATTTTTTAAATCGGTTTGAATGTGAGTCGAAATTTCGGGATTAAAAACAGTTCGGACCGCACTGAAATATGCAAAATTTCATATAATTTTTTAACCGTGGCCACAATATGGGCTGTAATGCTAACAAAAAGAATATGGGCTCCAAAAAAAGCTTAAGAATTAGAAAATGGGCTGTAAATTATTAGAAATAATGGTAGATGGGCTGTATGTTGTTTTCCACAGATTTGAGGCTTTCCTAAAAAAAAGGTTGACGCACAAGCAATGACGGTTGGATGTCCATCCAACGGCCGTCGTGCTTCTTCAATCTCTGCTCTTCCTCCTCCAGCCGCTCAAACAAGCGCCCGGTAGACTACTGCTCCCTCCTCCCATGGCGGGCTGTGCAGCCTTGAGCCTCACGGCCCCACCGTACTCCCATCATTGGCCTAGCCATCCCTCTACTCACCCACACCTGCTGTTATTCTCCGACGACGGCAGACAAACCAGTAAACCCTCGTTCAGTCGTACTCCCCTCCGCGTGGGAAACAACTGATAAGTCTTCCCTACCTCCGTGTCGTTCCCTTCCTAGGCCTCACCGTCGTCCACCGCCCTGGTGCTCTCGGCGCGGCCTGGTCAACGTGGTCAACGATCGACATGCATCTGAAGTGGACTGTACATGGAGAGGCCGACAGCTGGGTCCACGGCCGCACGCAAGTAAATGCCTCCTTATTACGCGCAAAATAATGATTCGTCCACCTGACATCAGGGACCCACCGAAAGGGCCTCAGTATTTCGCGAAAAAAACGTTACCGCCGCTGACAGCTCGGACCCACCAGTTATATCTTTGCACGCAAGGAAGTGCCTCCTTATTACGCACAAAAATAATGAATACTCCCCCTGTTAGCTGGGACCTAGTATAGTGGCAGGCTGACCTGTGGGCCTACTAAGTTGACGGGGTCGGAGGGCTTTGTCAACTTAGTCAATATGCATGATTCTAGCTCTAGTGACCGTACGATGTCCATCCAACGGCCGTAGTGCTTCTTCAACCTCTGGTCTTCTTGCTCCAGCCGCCCAAACTAGCGCCGGTCGTGCCTCGTGCTCCTGCCTCCTGTGGCCGGTTGCGATGCGGCGGAGGCCTCACCGCCCCCTACTATTCCCACCGCTGGCCAGGCCATCCCTCTACTCACCCACACCCCCTGTTATTCTGCGGCGACGGCAGCCTCACACCGCAGCGAACCGGTGAACCCTCGTACTCCTCTACGTGTGGGCATCCACTGCCGCGTCTTCCCCGGCTCCGCGTCGTCCCCTTCCTAGGCCTCGCCGACGTCTACCGCCTGGTGCTCTCGGCCTTGGCGTGGTCAGCGTGGTCAAGGAACGGCTTCCATCGGACGTGGGTATGCGTGGAGAGGCTGACAGCTGGGTCCACGGCCGCAGCAAGGAAGTGCCTCCTTATTATGCGCAAAATAATTATTCCTCCACCTGACAGCGGGGACCCACCGGACGGGCCACCATATTTAGCGAAAAAAGTGTTTCCCCCCTGACTGCTAGGACCCACCAGCTACACCTTCGCACGCAAGGAAGTGCGTCCGGGCAAAAAAAACGATTCGCCCCCCTGACTGCTGGGACCCACCAGCTACATCTTCGCACGCAAGGAAGTGCGTCCGGGCAAAAAAAAACGATTCCCCCCGGAATGCTGGGACCCACCAGCTACAGCTTCGCACGCAAGGAAGTGCACGGCGATCGGGACCCACCTGGTCGAAGCGTGCGTGGCGTTGTCATGCAGGTCGCGAACGTATGCGTACATATATCTTGGTGGATGTAGAGGCGCGCACGTGTCGTAGTAGAGGCGCGCACGTAGCATGTACACGTACATACAGCAGCGAGGGTGCAAGAAAGAAAATACGGCCACGTACGTACATACGGGCAGGGTCTCTAATGCCTATCGCGGATACGTACATGGCTGGGTCGGAACGGAGAAACAACGTCGTCGTCATGTTCATGGGGAGCCAACCGGCTGGGTCGGAACGGAATGCGTGGTCGTGTTCATCAGGAGGGCTTGGGCGGAATAGGCGATGGAAGCGAGGCTGGCGTACCGCTGGCGGAGGAAGCGGCCTTGTGTTCGACCGGCCACGTTGAAGCGGGGTCTGATGATCGGGAGGGGCTGGCGTACCGCCAAAGCGGAGAAGCGGACCTCCTACGGTCGAAGCAGGGGTCCTGTTGATCGGGAGGGTGTGGCGTACCGCAAAAGCAGACCAAGCAGACTTGAGTTGGAGCACTACGGTCGAAACGGGGGGCGGGGAGGGGTGTGGCGTACCGCAAAACGGGATACTGTTCATCTCCACCGTCGACCTCCTCCAGCCTTCACGGGCTCCTGTTCATCCAGCCTCCACCACGCGCTACTCCACCGGCTACTGGTCAACCACCCCTCCACGGGCACCCCTCCACCGTCTCTTGTTCATCCAGCCCTCCACACCTCTGGGTCCTGTTCAAACACCCCTCCACGGCCACCCCTCGACCGTCTACTATTCATCCAGCCCTCCACACCACGGGTTCATGTTCATCCAGAGGCAACGCCACCGCTCCAATTCATCCAACCCCCATAGCGCTCACTTTGTTCATCCTAGAGGCGGCATCGATCGGCTTGATTAGCAGCGATAGCGAAGAATCGCTCCATCGGGTTCGATTAACAGCCATCGATTGATCGCTCGGGTTCGATGTAGCGTAACTGCGGTCTGTCGCCCGGGTTCGATTAGAGCCCAACGCCTCGCTTCGGCTTGATTAGAGCCAACGCGTCGCACCTGCAGCAGACGTCGTCACGAGAAAGCAGCGCATCGCTCGCCCCGACCTCCCACCGTTATCGGCAACTCCCGAAATTTTCCTCCCCTCGCTTCTACCACGGTTTTTCCGTCATGGGCGGCCCAAAGAATGTCATGCAGCTGCGTCTCCGGCCCGCCAGACGAAAAGCCCATTTTACATCATGATTTTTGTCATAGAAGTAGGAGCCCACCACATCTATGATGATACCGGTTTTGTCACAATTATCGTCATAGAAGTGTCATATGTATGATGAGAAAAAAAATTCGTTCGACCCAAAATGTCACGGATGTGTCTTTTTTGTAGTGCTACTAGTACCAATCCGGACTTGGAGACAAGAATTGGATACAAGAGATGAACTAGGGTTTGGAGAGGAGATGGTGCTTTGGTGAAGATGTTGATGGAGATTGCCCTCTCCCGATGAGGAGGCGTTGGTGATGACGATGGCGATGATTTCCCCCTCCGGGAAGTGTCCCCGGCGATCTGACTCTGCGGAGCCCTAGATTAGTTCCGCCAAGGTTCCGCCTCGTGGCGTGAGTCTCGTCGAAAGGTTGCTTATGATTTTTCCTTGGCGAAAGACCTCATATAGCGAGAAGATGGCCAGGGGAGCCACAGGGGCCCACGAGGCGGGCGCGCTGGGGGGGTAGTAGGCGCGCCCCCACCTCGTGGCAGGTGGGCCCCACTCTGGCGTACTTCTTCCGCTCAATATTTTTTATTATTTCCAAAAATAACTTTCGTGGAGTTTCAGGACTTTTGGAGTTGTGCAGAATAGGTCTCTAATATTTGCTCCTTTTACAGCCCAGAATTCCAGCTGCCGGCATTCTCCCTCCTTATGCAAACCTTGTAAAATAAGAGAGAATAGGAATAAGTATTGTGACATAACGTGTAATAACAGCCCATAATGCAATAAATATCGATATAAAAGCATGATGCAAAATGGACGTATCAACTCCCCCAAGCTTAGACCTCGATTGTCCTCAAGCGGAAGCCGATAACGATAAATATGTCCACATGTTTAGAGGTAGAGGTGTCGATAAAAATAAAATACGGACATGAAGGCATCATGATTATTCTCATAACAGCTATGTATATAGATATTGCCATATGATTTCTTATGCTCAAGTAATAATCCATTCACAATGTAAAAGTATGAATCAGAAACTTTATTGGGAACTAACAAACTATAATCTCAGTCATTGAAGCAATTGCAATTTATCATAACATCAAAAAGAGTCTATGTCAGAGCTTTATAGCAAGTCCACATACTCAACTATCATTTAGCCTTTCATAATTGCTAACACTCACGCGATACTTGTGGTTACGGAGTTTTAATCGGACACAGAGAAAGATAGGGGCTTATAGTTTCGCCTCCCAACCTTTTACCTCAAGGGTAATGTCAATAATAATAACTCGTGCTCCCCTACATCCAATTAGATATATCTATCAGGATCTTTCCAACACATTGTGCTTGCCAAAGGATAAAATGTAAAAAGGAAAGGTGAAGATCACCATGACTCTTGCATAAGGTAGAAGATAATAATAAAAGATAGGCCCTTCACAGCGGAAGCAGAGGTTGCCATGCGCTTTTATGGTTGGATGCACAAAATCTTAATGCGAAAGAACGTCACTTTATATTGCCCCTTGTGATATGAACCTTTATTATGCAGTCTGTCGCTTTTATTTCTTCCACATCAAAAGATTGTATAAAGCTTATTTTCTCCCACACTAATAATTCATACATATTTAGAGAGCAATTTTTATTGCGTGCATTGATTACAACTTACTTGAAGGATCTTACTCAATCCATAGGTAGGTATGGTGGACTCTCATGGCAAAACTGGTTTAAGGGTTTTTGGAAGCACAAGTAGTATCTCTACTTGGTCTTTGAGAATTTAGCTAACATGAGGGGAAAGGCAAGCTCAACATGTTGGATGATCCATGACAACATACTTTATCTAGGATATAAGAAAACATAACCCATTACGTTGTCTTCCTTGTCCAACATCAACTCTTTAGCATGTCATATTTTAATGAGTGCTCCCAATCATAAAAGATGTCCATGATAATATATTTATATGTGAAACCTCTCTTTCCTTATTACTTCCTATTAATTGCAACAATGACCAAAGCTATGTTTGTCAACTCTCAACAATTTTTTATCATCATACTCTTTCTATCTGAAGTCATTACTCTCAATAAGATCAATATGAACTCTTTATTTCTTTTATTCTATTTCTCTTTTCTTTTATTCACTCAAGATCATGGCAAAATAATCAAGCCCTTGACTCAACACTAATCTTTATTATATAGCTCACGGACTCGATTACATAGAAAGATCATAAAGCAAAAACTCAAAACTAGATCATGCCATAAACTTTATTCTACTAGATCAAGATACTACTAATAGGATCGAACTAAGAAAAACGGTGAAGATAGGAGATGTGGTTGTGATACGATACCGGGGCACCTCCCCCAAGCTTGGTAGTTTCCAAGGGGAGTGCCCATACCCATGTGATTATGTCTCCTTCTTTGTTGTTGGTGAAGAAGGTGGAGGTGTTGTTCATGATGCGGGCTTATCGTCCATCTTCCAAGGCATAGGCTCACCATCATAGAAGGACGATCGAGTTTCCGGGATCCTCAAATCTGCAGCCAAACTCATCCTTTTGAATCTATATTCATACTCACAGTCTTGGTTTTGCAGGTCATAGATTTGGGCTTGAAGGTGCTCGATCTTCTCGTGAAGCTTGAAGATGGCCTCCCCGATGTTGTCGACATCCGACTTGTGGTTCTTTGGTGAACTCCGTGATCATCATGTGGTTGGAGTTGAGTCCATGTTCCACCATCCCTTGGCACTTGAAAACTTGTTGCTCCACTGCTTCGAGCCTTGTCTCCACGCTTCCAGTCCCCTTTGCTCCCTCAGCATCGCGGATGTGCAGCAACCCATCACGCATCTCAATGGTTTGAGGGTGTCGCAGCACCTCCGCTAGGTAAGGGTTGATGACCTTCTCGAAAAACTTGTCCTTGGAGGCACTTGGGGACGTCATGATAATCTAGATCTGTCAGAAAAACAGCTCGAAACAAGAACAGAGGATAATTGCGTGATACATGAGTCAAAACCTTCGGGAGAATATATAATGAATTTTTACCGACCAAAATACGTATCGTGCAAGAAAGCGGAGTCCGGAAGGCACACGAGGTGCCCACGAGGTAGGCGGCGCCCGGGGGGTAGGCGCGCCCTCCACCCTCGTGGAGCCCTCGTGTCCTTCAGGACTGCTTCTTATTTTTCTATTTTTCTAAATATTCCAAAACGGAGAAACATTGCCTTAAAAATTGTTTTGGAGTCGGTTTACTTACCGTACCACATACTTATTCCTTTTCGGAGTCTGAAAAGTTCCGGAAAGTGTCCCTTATGTATTCCTCTGGGGTTACGGTTTCAATAACACTGGTTTCAACATTTATAGGATTACCTGAGATAATAATGTTTGATTCTTTGACCGTTTACCACCTTCTGATTTGTGCCTTCGAAATTGTTGATTTTTATGGCACCGGAACGATAGACCTCCTCGATAACGTAGGGGCCTTCCCATTTAGAGAGAAGTTTTCCTGCAAAAAATCTTAAACGAGAGTTGTATAGCAATACATAATCACCTACATTAAACTCACGCTTTTGTATCCTTTTATCATGCCATCTTTTAACCTTTTCTTTAAACAACTTGGCATTTTCATAAGCTTGGGTTCTCCATTCATCAAGTGAGCTAATATCAAATAACCTCTTCTCAACGGCAAGTTTGAAATCATAATTGAGCTCTTTAATAGCCCAATAAGCCTTATGTTCTAGTTCGAGAGGTAAGTGACATGCTTTTCCATAAACCATTTTATACGGAGACATACCCAGGATTTTTATATGCAGTTCTATAAGCCCATAATGCATCATCAAGTTTCTTGGACCAATTCTTTCTAGACCTATTGACAGTCTTTTGCAAAATTAATTTGAGCTCTCTATGGCTCAATTCTACTTGACCACTAGACTGCGGGTGATAAGGAGATGCAATTCTATGATTAACATCATATTTAGCAAGCATTTTTCGGAAAGCACCATGAATAAAGTGTGAACCACCATCAGTCATTAAATATCTAGGGACTCCAAACCTTGGAAAAATAACTTCTTTAAGCATTTTAATAGAAGTATTATGATCAGCACTACTACTTGGAATAGCTTCTACCCACTTAGTAACGTAATCAACAACAACTAAAATATGTGTATATCCATTAGAGGCAGGAAAAGGTCCCATATAATCAAAGCCCCAAACATCAAATGGTTCAATAACAAGTGAATAATTCATTGGCATTTTTTGGCGTCTACTAATATTACCAATTCTTTGACATTCATCACAAGAGAAGACAATCTTACGGGCATCCTTGAAGAGAGTAGGCCAATAAAAACCAGATTGCAATACCTTATGTGCAGTTCTATCTCCAGCGTGGTGTCCTCCATAAGCTTCGGAGTGACACTTGCGTAGGATCTGTTCCTGTTCATGCTCAGGTACACAACGTATAATAACACCATCTACTCATTCTTTATAAAGATGTGGGTCATCCCAAAAGTAATGTATTAAATCATAGAAAAACTTTTTCTTTTGCTGGTATGTGAAACTAGGTGGTATAAATTTAGCAACGATGTAATTAGCATAATCAGCATACCAAGGAGTATGTCGGGGAGGCTGATCATACCCGCGAACACCTATGGGGCCGGCAGAGCAGGCCCCTTGTGGTTCGGAGGGGGGCGGAGATCGCACGAAGAGCGGATCGAGGCGAGGCACACGAGCAGTTTACCCAGCTTCGGAGCTCTCCGGATAGATAAAACTCCTACTGTTGCTTGTTTGATCTATTGTGTTCTTGCTAGGGAGCAATGCGAGCTACAAAACCTAACGTGAGTGTCTCTGGTCTTGAGTGGGTCGAGTGAACCGAACGAGCCGAACCAGCCGAACCCTTTCTACGTTGCACTCGGGCCTCCTTTTATATGCTCAAGGGGTCTCCGAAAGGTGGCAACATAGGCGGGGGTACAAATGTAAAAACAGGAGTTGGTACACCTACTTGAACAGTGTATGATGCAAAATACCTAACTTTGGCGGCAAGGGACAAAAGCAATAAATGCCCGTCGTTGTCGCCCCAAGCGATTAACGAGAGGCCGTCGAGTGCGCCTCCGCTTCGCCACGATGGCGAGCCTGTCGGCGCCGCTTATCGCTGCTCTCCGCTGGCTGCCTGACCGCTCGACACGCAGCGCATGGAATGGTCCCATGGCGACACGTCGCTGGGTGAGCTGGGCGGAGGCGGAGAAGTTGCATGCATGACAGCGCCTTGTCAGCGGCCGAATCCTGTCGCGCCCGGAGACTTGTCGCTCGAGTCTTCGGCAAGCTCCTCTTGCCGGGGCCTTGTCTTCTGCGTGCACAGGTGGCCTTCTGACAAGCTCCTCTTGTCGGGGCCTTGTCTTCTCAATCAAATACTTTGTTCTTGAATGGCTCCAAAGGAGCCACGGAGGATATTGGCGGTGGCGAGGCAAACCTTGCCGCTGGTGCTGCAATTGTCTGCGTGCAGTCACGGGATACTAGGGTACCCCTACTCTAGTACACCGGCAGAGCCCGGGCTGGGCATTACAGTGCCGGCGCTTGTCGGGCTAGGCCAGGCGTGCCGGACACGCGCGGCCTCGACCACGTCGCAACTTCGCCCCGGACCCACCACGATCCCCACTAACGGCACGCACCGGACGTGGCGTCGTGCGAGATATCGTGGTAGCGGTCGTGGGGGTTCTTTATTAATATAAGCGGGCGTCCGCCCCTCCTCCCTTTATAAGCGGAGAAGCAGAGGCAGGCCGACCACCCCTGCCATTGTTGTCTTGTCAAGTAATCACCACCGCTCCCCTCTTCTTCTCCGGTGCGAAGAGAGCAGCGCCCCGCCCCCCTTTCGCCGCAAGCACACTCACCGCCGTCGACCTCCTCCGCCCTCCTCGCCATGGCTTCGAAGGCCGATAAGGAGAAGGGCGTCAAGTCAGCCGAGGCGCAGAGGCTCGTGGCGCTGCGCAAGGAGCGAGCCATCTTCCCCCCGCAGCTCGGCGCACGGGAGCTGCGGGACGTCTTCTACCTTTTCTGGTCGACGGAGACTCGTGCGCATCCGCGCGAAGTTTGGTGCTCCCCGCCTCCGCCGCTGATTTGGCCCCAACAGGGTACCCTTTCTTCGCCCTTTTCTTCTATTGCGGTCTTTGCCCGCCGTTTTCCGAGTTCTTTTGCGACATAATGAACACCTTTAGCCTCCGCCTCCTTGATTTCACCCCCAACGCCATCTTGACCATGGCCGTTTTCGCACATTTGTGCGAAAACTTTGTCGGAGTCCACCGAACATGGCACTCTTCCGCCATTTCTTTGTTCGGCATCGAGAGAGGAGAGCCACTTGCCGGAGGGATAGCACAGGTCTCTAGGATCGGCAAGAAAGAGGCCTACCTAGAGGGGAGTTCGGAACAAGTGGGAGGTGGAGAGCCAAGCTGGTGTTGGGTCGTGAGGAGAACCCACAGCCCTTCACCGCCGTCGCCAAGCCCCAATAGTGCGCGGCAGGATTGGAAGTAACTTGGCGCGGAGGATGCGGTGAAGATAGCTGTGACCCGAATTCTGCGCCTCGGGCATGCCGGGTTGACAGTAGGAAGCGGTTGGCGCAGACTTCATTCGCCGCCGCGCCATCCCTTGCGGGAAAGGAGGAGGCCTGCTTGGGAGTTCGAGTCTGGCGGACATCATGAGGCTGCGCCCGGGCCTGAATTGGAACTTCAACATCATGGAGCTGGACTCGGTGCTGCTCGAGCTGTTCAAGAACGACCCGAACATCCAGTGGTTCAGGTTGCCGCGAGTCGTCCCCACTGTGCAACAACTTCGGCGCTCGACCGCATCCAGCGCCATGATGCCTTGTGCGACTCCCACGGAATCGTCCCAACATGGCGAGAGCCCCGGCGAGATCGTGCAGCAATTCTTCGATGATTTGCAAGAAGTGCCGATCCGCGCCGACGAGCGAAGAGGCTCACCGCGACACCCCGACCGGAGATGGCGAGGATCGCCACCAGGTGGAGGCGGCGGCAGCAGCGCCGCTGGAGCCTTCGGGTTCACCGTGGAGGAGGCGGACGCGGCGAAGGCGGCAAGCTCTGGCTGGCGAGGGAGGTCGCCCGGCGAGGCGAGCTTGTCGAGCCCGAGCGGGTCGAGTGGACCCGCCGAGGCGCTTCTTCCCACCGCCAAGCGACTTGCCGCCAGCCGAGCCCCGGCTCCGAGGAGGCGTCTCCGCAGAAGTTGGAGACGAGCAGGGCGACAGACCGGCCCACAAGACAGCGCCGCTCGACAGCGCTCCACCGCGGCAAGCGAGGTTGCTGGAGGCGCCCCAAACTGCAGCGACAAGCGGGCGGAATCTTCTCGAGCCGCCGCCGACGCCTCCGCTAAGCGGCCAAGAGAGCCCACTCCCCGCCTCATCGCCACGAGGCGGGCGGAGTTGACTTCTCCGCGCTCAGCTCCGAGGAGGAAGGCGAAGAGTAAGCTTCTTGAGATTGTGCTTGTATTTCTTCAATTTTTATTGCTTCATCTTGAATCTGATTTGCTTCGTTGGACTCTTTCCTTTTCGGACGCTGGCCCGGAAGAGCGAAGAGGGCCAAGATCCCGGCAGTGCCCGGCGAGACGATTCTCCCGTGGCTGACGGGGACGCGTCGAGACCGCCTTGCGGACCCGGCAACCCTCCCTCGAGCAGCCCCAGCCTGGCCCCAGAGTAAGTGTGCTGTTTTCTTCTTATTATTAGGTGTGCGGGGTGCTCCTTCTTTGTTGATATCTGTGTGCTTGTGTAGGGCAGAGCAGCCTCATCGGGAGGGCTCGGAAGCCGCCTCGAGATCCCCGCCCGCCACTACGCCGCCAAGGGAGAACTCCCCGGCAAGGGAGCTCCCTCCGAAAGGGAGGCCACCCCGGCAAGGGAGGCCACTCCGGCAAGGGAGGCTACCCCGGCAAGGGACGGCACCAGTGACCCTCTAGCGGTCGAGGTCATAGCTGTGGATCCCGTTGCAGGTAACTCCCTTACACGAAATTTTCCCTTGGGCTTGCTTTCTTTCGTTTCTCTTTTTTGAATATCTGCTTGACTGCTCTTTCTTCGTCTGACGCAGACCCGATGGAGGTCGAGGCCGCCGGCGAGGAGGAAACGCGCGGCAACACCGACGAGGCTGCCGTCGAAGAAGAAGAGGTCGTCGTCGTGGAGGAAGGGGCCGTCGCCGATGAGCCTGTCGGCGAGGAGGCCACCGAGGCTGCCGATGCGGAGGCTGGCGAGGGGTCGGGCGATCGTACTGACGGCCCTGAGGCCATAGGAGCGGCAAGCGCTACACCGACAGCCGACTCCCCCGCCGCTGCCGCGGCGTCAGGCTCCGAGGAGCCCCGGCCAGTGCCTACGAAGGCGGAGAAGGCGTCTTCATCAAGCTTCCACGGGAGCCGAGCTCCGAGCGCCCGATCGAGGGAGAAACCTTCGACGGCGAGCTGCTTACCTCCGCTGGGCCGACGCTGGTGGGCGCCAAGCAGCGGCGGCGAGTCCGAGGAGGAGCGACTCTTGAAGAAGCTGTTGTCGCTCTACCGCACCGGCAGGCCAAGTTAGAGACCCGGAAGCCCTTGTCGCGAGGCGGGAGCGGATATGGAGAAGCGTGCCGAGGAGCTCGGGCGCCAACAAGGAAGCCCTCCGCGGCGACGTGGCGGAAGCAGGGGCAACTTCGCAGAAGAGCGCACGGCCTTCATCCTTGAGAAGGCGCGGTGATGAGGCAGCGGGCGGGCTGCCGAGAAGCTTCGCCGCAGAAAGCGAAATGGCGCAGCGAAGGTCAATCTGGACAGCCACGAATAAGACCTTGCTGCAGGAGTCGCTGGCGGGCGCCGAAGCGAAGCGACGCTGCCGCAGCCGCCGAGGCCGCCAAGGAAGAGTGAAGGCGAAGGTGGCTGTTGGAGGCCACCCTCAAGAAGAGCGGTGAAGAGCTTGCCGTGCTCAAGCGTGGTAGCGAAGGGCGCCTACACCCTTGGCGAGCTGAGCTGCCTCGCCGACAGGCCAAGGAGCTCGGCGCCGCCAAGGATTCCAAGGCGGATCTGGAGCTGGCCCGACCACTCGACGCAAGCGTTGGATGGCGCCAGAGAGCGGGAGGTGGGCTTGTTGGAGGCGATCAAGGCCAAGGAGGAGCTGGCTGGCGAATGTTGTCTCCGTCGAACACCTTGAGGAGAGCGTGGAGCCTTGGACCGAAGGTCTTGTGGACACCGCCGCCCGACATCCACAACGAGCTGATGGAGCTTGGGATGGCGGACCTTGCGTACTCCTCCGACGAGCATCTCCAACCCAGCGCCAAGCTCGGCTTATTCTTCAAAGGCGTGGCGGCCAGGTCTCCGGCGACTCGAGAGGAGGTCCCGAAGCGGTGGCCGAGGAATCACGCCAGTCTGCAGGAGCCCTCGAGAAGGTGTTGATGAAGGTGGCCTTCCGCAACCCGGCCTCAACCTTAACGGCGTTCTCAGATCCTTGCCGTCCGACGCCAATGTGGAGGAGCTCAAAGCCCTTGTCGCACCCATTGTGGACAAGGTGAACAAGATCAAGCGGATCGAGGGCGACCGCGTGGACTAGGCCGCCAACCTTATCTTTCTCTTGTCGCTGTTGATCATGTTTAGAAAACTTTGTTAGATCAGCGACAAGTTATTCGTAATATACTCTATCTTAGGTGAATCGATCAATGCAACGTTATTTCCTCTACTTGATTTCTTCCTTTATGCGTTTACGCCTTACGCATTTAGGGGACTTGTCGGTGCGGGCACTTTTGCCTTGGCGAGTCTTGAACGTCGACTGACCTATTTGGCGATGTCGCCTCCGACAAGCAACCTTGTCGCGACTAACCGCAGCTCACTTAAGTTGTTGAGCGGACTCGAAACAAAGTAAGGGCGCGACCAACCCGGCGAGTTGGTTCCTCTGCGCATACGGAGTTCTCCATACAAAGTACTATCGTTCGAGGAAGATAACTTAAAATTTAAAAATTGATTGCTCAAACTTTGGCAACTTAGCTTTTACATCTCTTGCTTCCCGATGAGGTGAAACTTCCTCGGCGGTGCACGGTCCATAGTATTATCTCCTCCTTCCCCTGGTTAACTTGTGCGCGAGGGAGCCCTTCTTTCTTTGAGAAAAGAAAAGAAGAGGAAATAATGTTATGGAGCCCAGTGACTCGATTCTGCTTACGGGTATGGTTGCTGCACAAAGTGTTAGCCAAAACATGCAATAAATTGATGAAAGCATGAACTTGACAAGTTATGCGCCAACACATGAGCTTTCTTGATGCACGGGTCTGCGCCCGGCTTTGTACAAAGGATTACATGCATTGCGGCAAGACTTGTACAAGAGGTGGTTGTCGAACGGGTTCCGACAACCGCATCTATGGGTAAAACTTACGAAGATGCCCAATGTTCCAGGAGTTGCTCACCGAACGCCATCTTGATCTCAAAGCGGACAGCGCCAGGGCCTAGTGACTCGTTTCACCCGATAAGGGCCTTCCCACTTGGCGTCAACTTGTTTGAATTCTTGGCGGACTGAACGCGCGAAGAACAAGGTCGCCTTCCTCGAGACTTCGGCATTAACCCTGCGGCTATGGTAGCGGCGCGAGCTTCTTTAAGCGGCGGCTCGCCGCAATGACTGAAGACGATCCTCCTCGAGGAGCAGCGTCATCTTGTCATAGCTGCTCTTGCTCAAGCTCATCATAAGCGGCGGTCGAGTCGATCCGTATCTGAGTTCCGTGGGAGAACTGCCTCTGCTCCATAGACTAGAGCAAAGGGTGTGCGGCGGTGGCTCGATTTGGCGTCGTCTGATCGACCAAAGAACCACCGGCAGCTCCTCGATCCAGTTTTTCCGCACTTGTGCAGCTGTCGAAAGTTCTGGTCTTGACCCGCGCAGCACTTCAGCATTGCCCTCTCGCTTGACCGTTGCTTCTCGGGTGAGCAACAGCGAAGCAAAGCAGACCTTGGCGCCAAGGTCTTGGACGTCTTGCATGAAGGTGCGACTCGTGAATTGTGTGCCGTTAGCCGGTGATGATCCGGTTGGGGATTCGAAACGGCAAACAATTGACTGAAGAACTTGATTGCCGATTGTGCCGTCACCTTCCTCATCGCTTCCATTTCCGGCCACTTTGTGAACTTGTCGATGGCGACGTACAAGTACTCAAAGCCCCGATAGCTTCGGGGAAGGGGCCGAGATGTCGAGCCCCAGACCGAAAATGGCGAGGATAAAGGGATGCGTCTGGAGAGCTTGAGCTGGCTGGTGTATCTGTTTGGAATGGAATCGCACGCTTCACACTTGGTTACTTGTGCGATTGCATCACGGAGGGCTGTCGGCGAAGAAACCCTCTAGGAAAGCTTTGCGGCAAGTGCTCTTGCGCCAATGTGGTGACCACATATGCCTCCATGTATCTCGCCAACAGCTTTTGTCCATCTTCCCTGGGAATACACTTCAATTTCACACCGTTGAGTCTTCTTCTGTACAGTATGCTGTTGACAAACTGGTACATACTTGACTGTCGGGCTACTCTTTCCGCTTCTTCTTGCTCTTCGGAAAGTTCTCCTGTCTGGAGGAAATGGACAATCTGCTGCGCCCATCCTGGAGCTTGTGGCTCGACAACGAGGACTAAAGGCACATCTGTTGCTGCGGGAATATCAGCTTCCACGGCAAGAACCTGCGGCCCTACCGGAGCTTGATGCTCCCCGACAAGCTTGCCGGAGCAAGACTTGTCAGGAGCGTCTGCTTCAACGAAACAAACCCTGGGGTCTGTCGGAGCAGACTGCTCCTCAGCACTGTTGGTGTTGATCTTGGGGACCTTTGCAACGACGGCTTCGGGAAGCTCTGTCGGAAAGTAGTCACCAGAGGCCAACTTCCTCTTTTTGCCTTGTCCAGTTGATGGTGTTACGGTTGGTTGCCGCGGAGCGTCGCCGTTGGCAAAGCAGATGAGGATCTGGATAGTGGCCCTCCACTCGTCGACCTTGTCGACCGTTGGAGAAATAGTCGAGCAATGAGCTCTCGCGAGAAAGCTTCTGCTTTGGAGTAGTAAGCGGCATTGGAGAGCGGTGCGAGGCGGGACACGCTCGGACTTCTAACTACGTTAGAAGGCGGCGCCCCATCCGGCGACCGTATCTCACTAGTGCCAGCATGTTGGCGTGCATGCTGGTCTTGAGGGTCTCGATCCAACGAACGTATGGCGTTGTGAACGCCATGACATTGTTGGTCCCGCGTCTCCTGAGATGGGCGCGGGGGATGCATGGACGCCGAGGTTTGCGGTGCCTTGTCCTTGGACTTGGCAACATCGCGAGCACCTTCGTCGGCGCCCGTCCTTCCGCCAGCGTCTGCCCCACCACCCGTTTGCTGCGGTGAGGGTGGAGTGACGCAGACGGCTCCGCTGCCGCCCGAAGCCTTCTTCTTCGGTGGCATATTGAGGAAGATGTTGATGGCGCTGCTCGTGTGAACGCCGGATCAGGTTCACACAGCCTCGACGCCTACAGGCGCGCCAAAGATGTCGGGAGGCTAATCGTACGCGAACACCTATGGGGCGGCGGAGCAGGCCTTGTGGTTCGGAGGGGGCGGAGATCGCACGAAGAGCGGATCGAGGCGAGGCACATGAGCAGTTTACCCAGCTTTGGAGCTCTCGGGAGATAAAACTCCCTCTGCTGCTTGTTTGATCTATTGTGTTCTTGCTAGGGAGCAATGCGAGCTACAAAACCTAACGTGAGTGTCTCACGGTCTCGAGTGGGTGAATGAACCGAGCAGGCGAACCAACTGAACCCTTTCTACGTTGCACTCGGGCCTCCTTTTATATGCTCAAGGGGTCTCCGGCGGTGGCAACATAGGCGGGGTACAAATGTAAAACAGGAGTTGGTACACCTACTTGAGCGATTATGCGGTGCAAAATACCTAACTCGGCGGCAAGGGACAAAAGCAATAAATGCCCGTCGTTGTCGCCCAAAGCAAATGTAACAGAGGCCGTCAGTGCGCCTCCGCTTCGCCACGATGGCGAGCTTTGTCGATGCCGCTTATCGCTGCTCTCCGCTGGCTGCCTGACCGCTTCGACACGTGAGCATGGAATGGTCCCATGGCGACACGTCATTTGGGTGAAATTTGGAAGCGGAGGCGGAGAGAAGTTGCATGCAGCAACAAGCGCCTTGCCGCGGCGAATCCTGTCGCGCCCGGAGACTTGTCGCTCGAGTCTTCACGGCAAGCTCCTCTTGCGGGCCTTGTCTTCTGCGTGCACAGGTGGCCTTCCCGACAAGCTCCTCTTGTCGGGACCTTGTCTTCTCAATCAAATACTTTGTTCTTGAATGGCTCCAAAGGAGCCACGGAGGATATTGGCGGTGACGAGGCAAACCTTGCCGCTGAGGTCTTTGCAGCTGTCCGTGCTGCACGGGATACTAGGGTACCCCTACTCTAGTACACCGACAGAGTACAACGAGAAGTACTTATGACATTTAATTGCTCATCAGGGAAGCTATCATCAATAGGTAGTGGGTCATCAAGAACATTTTCTAACCTAGACAAGTTATGCGCAGCAGGGGTTCTCAGCTCCTTTTCTATCAACAATATGCAAATCAAATTATTGTAGCAGGAGAACCCATCTAATGAGTCTAGGTTTAGCATCTTTCTTTTCCATAAGATATTTAATAGCAGCATGATCAGTGTGAATAGTTACTTTAGAATCAACAATATAAGGTCTGAACTTATCACAAGCAAATACAACTGCTAATAGTTCCTTTTCAGTAGTAACATAATTTCTTTGAGCATTGTCTAGAGTCTTACTAGCATAATGGATAAAATTTAATTTCTTCTCAACTCTTTACCCTAGAACAGCACCTACAGCATAATCACTAGCATCACACATAATTTCAAAGGGTAAATTCCAATCAGGTGGCTGAACAATAGGTGCAGAGATCAATGCTTTCTTAAGTATTTCAAATGCTTCTACACAATCATCATCAAAGAAAAATGGTATATCTTTTTGTAATAAATTATTCAGTGGCCGAGAAATTTTGGAGAAGTCCTTAATGAACCTCCTATAAAATCCGGCGTGACCAAGGAAACGTCTTATACCTTTGATGTCCTTGGGACATGGCATCTTTTCAATAGCTTCAACCTTGGCCTTATCAACTTCAATACCTCTTTCGGAAACTTTACGCCCCAATACAATACCTTCATTAACCATAAAGTGGCACTTTTCCCATTTCAATACAAGATTAGTTTCTTCACATCTCTGCAAAACTCGATCAAGGTTGCTCAAGCAATCATCAAAAGAGGATCCATAGACAGAAAAGTCGTCCATGAAAACCTCACAAATCTTTTCACAAAAGTCAGAGAATATAGCCATCATGCATTTTTGAAAGGTAGCAGGTGCATTACATAAACCAAAAGGCATACGTCTATAAGCAAAAGTACCAAAAGGGCAGGTAAAAGTAGTCTTAGATTGATCATTAGCTGACACAGTTATTTGAGAGAAACCAGAATAACCATCTAGAAAGCAATAATGTGTATGTTTGCATAATCTTTCTAGCATTTGATCGATAAAAGGTAAGGGGTAATGATCAATTACCATCCTATAACCTGCAATAATTCTTTACGGGACCAATTCATCTTTATCATTAGGAACAACAGTAATACCTCCCTTCTTAGGGACACAATGGACAGGACTTACTCACTGACTATCAGCAACGGGATAAATTGTACCTGCCTCTAGAAGCTTTAGTATTTCTTTTCTTACCACTTCTTTCATCTTAGGATCTAGCCTTCGCTGATGATCACTAACT
The DNA here is from genome assembly GCA_021605145.1 of Aegilops bicornis. Lineage (NCBI taxonomy): Eukaryota > Viridiplantae > Streptophyta > Magnoliopsida > Poales > Poaceae > Aegilops > Aegilops bicornis. Next base: position 4,808,467 of record CM038673.1, on the reverse strand, counting down.
GGTTTGGCGTCTTCTTCCAAATTTATTTTATGTTGACATAGAGTGGGACTAATGCCCTTAAGATCATCAAGAGTATATCCAATAGCAGCACGGTGTTTCTTCGGAGTTTTCAATAATCTTTCTTCTTCATGCTCTGAAAGGTTAGCACTAATAATAACATGATATATCTTCTTTTCATCAAGATAAGCATATTTAAGAGTATCAGGCAACGGTTTAAGCTCAAACACGGGATCACCCTTGGGTGGAGGATCATCCCCTAGGATTTCAACAGGCAAATTGTGCTTCAGAATAGGTTCCTGTTTAAAGAATACTTCATCTATTTCCCTTCTTTCACTCATAAACATATCATTTTCATGGTCTAGCAAATATTGTTCTAAAGGGTCACTAGGAGGTACGACAATAGAAGCAACACCAATAATTTCATCCTTACTAGGCAATTCTTCTTCACGGTGTTGTCTACTAAATTTAGAGAAATTAAACTCATGAGACATATCACCCAAGCCAATAGTAACAATATTCTTTTCGCAGTCTATTCTAGCATTGGCATTGTTCAAGAAGGGTCTACCAAAAATAATGGGACAAAAGCTATCCTGTGGGGAACCAAGAACAAGAAAATCAGCAGGATATTTAGTTTTCCCACACAAGACTTCAACATCTCTAACAATTCCCATTGCTGATATAGTATCTCTATTGGCAAGTTTAATTGTAACATCGATATCTTCTAACTCAGCAGGTGCAATATCATGCTTAATTTCATTGTATAAGGCAATAGTGTCGGTGTTCTGGGAACGGGGGTACCCAGACTTGCCTGCCTGCGGCCTGCGGCGTGGCTCAAGTAGGGGCCCAATGCAGCCCATCTTCATCAGCTCAAGCTCAAGACCCTCACGAGGGGCCAAGTGTAGCGACCCGACTTCAGATGGTCAAGTACGTATACATGTCATCCTGGATCGGTAATCTTGACACACACAGTACTCAAAGGATTTATAACAGACTAGCAATCACACACTTATTACATCGAATGTCTCAAAAGAGAACTTATTACAATAATATGGCTTAAGGCCATCTAATACGATAACAGCGGAAGGCTTGGAAGATAAAGTGAGTCCATCAACTCCAACGGCATAGCATAGCTGAGCTGCAACAACGACCTATCGAACCTTAATCCTCGTCTGAAAAGTCTGCAACATAATACGTTGCAGCCCGAGAACGGGTCAGCACATGGAATATGCTGGCAATGTAACACAATGGAGCAATAACAGAATAATGCTAACACTAGATGCATATTTAGCTGGTGGAAAGCTCTACGATTACAGTTTGCGGAAAGCCAATTTTTCCCTACATCAAAGGAATAAATTTTATTTAACTATCATGGTGGTTGAAACATCATTGAGAAGGTATAACCCCAACTCAATCCCAATTAAAGTAATTAACAACCCAACAATATTAATTTAGAGTGATGAGATACATGTAATTACTCAAGTACTAGATACTCGTAATTGTCCATAACCGGGGACACGGCTAACCATGATTAGATTGTACACTGCAGAGGTTTGCACACTTTTCCCCACAAGACTTCGATCGCCTTCGTTAATTTCTCGCACTACATGGTGTTTGAGAAGCGGATGACCGAGACACAGTCTTTCTAAACATTAACTCTCTACTCGGATAGATCATACCAAACCTACAAAACCCACTACCTGATCTACCTCTTCAAGAGCTTCACGTAACTTACTCAACTATGCTAGAGCCCATAATAGCTTGTGGCTGCACACGGAAGTTTCTAGCATGAATAATCTCAGTTCCCTTTGAGCCTGGGTGGCGGTCCATAGGAAGATCACACGGGTACCCGGGATTTCGGAAAAATAAAGCAGACAACCTTTGGGTTCCCGGTGCCTCAATCCACCCAGATGTGTATTTAAGTTGCCACCTTAAAGTAAACCATTAATTAACAATCTCACATCTGTCATGAATATCTCTCAAACCCAAACCACGTCTACGAGCATAGCATAGCAATATAAGCAACACGTAGAAGTAACTCCCGAGGGTTTGATAGTAACAGGGCAATAGGTTCCTACCTCATCATCTACTTCACAACCCACAAATTAATGACATCCTAACCATGCAATGTTTGAGGGTTGAACTAATGCATAAAAACTGGGTATGAAAAGAAATATGATCAAGTGTTACTTGCCTTGCTGACGATCCGTGAATCCTAGAGACTCGTAGTAACACGCTTCGCACTCCGGGAATTCTATCGCAAGAAAACAATACATACATAAGCAACAAGCAAGATGCACAAACGAAACTTCAACTGAAAGAGGTTGACCGGAGGGTTCAACTTAAGAACTCCGGTTCACAAGAAAAATCAAACCAAACGGAGCAACGAAACTCAAACGGCGAAAGAAACAAGATCCGTTTACTAATCTGAACTAGGGTCAAATTTTACAGAGGCAAAAACTTGTTTGAGTTGACTATTCGGAAAGAGGGTTTGAGATGAAACTCAGCGCTTGAATCGCTGGAGCGAAAAGTTATACTAATTCGAACATCGGATCAGAAATCGCGATCGGAAAAATCGCGGAATAAATCCGACAAAAGAAAACGACGAACGGCTAAACGAACGAACGTTCGTTAGCAGAAACTAAACGACGAACATGTTCGAAAAAAACGAACGAACGAAAGAACGCTCGCAAAAAAAATAAACCGGAGAATAAAACCAATCTATATAAAAAAAGGCTAGGGTTTTTCTTCAAAAAAAACCGAAGGGGTTTTCTAAAAACCGTGACGAGGTCTACCTCCGTGAGGTCGTCCGTGGCGGGTGGCTCGTGAGGCTCAATGAGGGGCGGGTGGTGGCGGGATCTTGAGGTGGCGGCGGGAGTCGTGGCGGCTAGAGGCGGCTCGGCTCGGGCTCGAACTCGGGAGAGGGGCCGATGGTGGCGGTGGTGGTTTAGAGGGGTCGTGACTATAAATAGGTTGGGGTCCGACTTGGGAAGGGGCAAGGCGGCGGCGGCGTGAGTCCGGGTCGAGACCTTGGCAGTAACGCGGGAAGGCGGCGGCGACTTCGTGGCTGGGCTACCTTTCAGTGGGCCCTTGGCCGCCGGGCGGGTCTCTTTTTAACATTCCATGAAACTTATAAAATCCTAGAAAAATAAATAAAAATCTAAAAATACCAAAACAAATTTTCTTTGCCTAAATAAAATATTTAGAACAAGATGAACTTTTCTTGGCCCCTAAAATGCAATTTTTAAATCATGCAAATTTTTCTCTAGGGCAAATAAAATTCCAAATAAATAAAATAAAATCCAAATAATGATTTTAACATTTTTCCTCGGATATTTCAATTATTTTTGGAGAAGTCATATTATCTCCTCTCATTTATTATTAAACATGAAATATTTTCCGGAGAGAAAAATAATAAAATCCAAAGTCCTCGTCTTCATTATTTGATAAAATTCAAATATGAAAATCGGAAAATCCCCAACTCTCTCCGAGGGTCCTTGAGTTGCTTAGGATTTCGAGGATGGCAAACGAAAATGCAATAAAATATGATATGCATGGATGACCTATGTATAACATGCCAAGTTGAAAATTTGGGATGTTACAAACCTACCCCCCTTAAGATGAATCTCGCCCTCGAGATTCGGGTTGGCTAAAAAATAGGTGCAGATGGTCCTTGCGAATATCATCTTCTTGCTCCCAGGTGGCTTCCTCCTCGGTATGGTGGCTCCAATCGAACTTTGCAAAACTTGATAACCTTGCTTTGAGTGACTTGGCTGTCGAAATCAAGAATCTTCTTGGCTTCTCCTCATAAGTCAAATTACTATCCAAGCTGTATCGCCTCTAGGGGCCTTGTATCATTTAACGGTATATTGGCCATCTCAGCGTGGCACTTCTTTAGCTGTGATACGTGAAACACATCGTGAACTCCTGACAATCCTTCAGGTAACTCCAGCTTGTAGGCAACTTCTCCCATCCTTTCCAAAACACGATACGGTCCTACAAATCTTGGGGCTAACTTTCCCTTTACTCCAAAACGTTTCACTCCCCTCAAGGGTGATACTTTCATGATAGGCTCTGTCTCCAATTTCATAGGTTACTTCCTCGCGTTTTGAATCTGCGTAACTCTCCTGTCTAGGCCGAGCAATCTTTAGTACATCTCTGATCAGTTTAACCTTCTCCTCTGATTCCTTGATCAAATCTGGTCCAAACAATGGCGGTCTCCAACCTCATCCCACATCAATGGTGTTCTCGTCTGCGTCCATCTGAGCTTGAACGGTGCCATCTTCAAACTGGCACGGTAGTTGTTGTTGTACGAGAACTTCTGCGTCGGCAAATTGTCATCCCAACTAGATCCATAATCTAGCGCCTGGGCTCTCAACATGTCCTCCAGAATCTGATTGACTCTCTCTGTCTGTCCATCCGTCTGTGGGTGGAACGCGGTACTAAACTCCAATCTGGTACCCAAAGTCTGGTGTAGCTGATGCCAAAACTTTGAAGTAAACTGTGTTCCTCTATCTGATACGATGCTCCTCGAAACTCCGTGCAAACATACGATCCTGGTCATATATATCTTGGCCAACTTGGCACTTGTATAAGTTGTTTTCACTTGGATAAAGTGAGCTACTTTGGTCAAACGATCCACAACTACCCATATTGAATCATATCCTGCCTTGGTTCTGGGTAATCCGGTAATAAAGTCCATGCCAAGTTTGTCCCACTTCCATTCGGGTATTGGCATAGGCTGTAACAGTCTTGCTGGCTTTTGATGCTCTGCCTTCACTCTTTGACATACATCACATACGGCTACATACTCGGCAATATCCTTCTTCATACCAGTCCACGTAAGCGTTCCTTCAAGTCCAAATACATCTTGGTGTTTCCGGGGTGAATCGAGTATGGTGAGTCATGGGCCTCTTGAAGTATTAACTTCCTGATCTCCGAATTGTTGGGCACATAAATCCGGTCCTCAAACCACAAGGTATCGTGCTCATCCTCGCGAAAACCTTTGGCTTTTCCTTCGCCCATCTTCTCTTTTATCTCAGAAATCTCTTTGTCCTTCTTCTGAGCTTCTCGAATCTTGTTCAATAACGTCGACTGAACCTCCATTGTTGCAAGAAAACCTCTTGGAACAATCTCCAATCGATGTTCCATGATCTCCGCAGCTAACTCCTTTGGCAATCCTTTGCTTTCAAGGATATTGGCATAACTCTTCCGGCTCAAAGCGTGCTTTCTGACGTTGGCCTTTCTGGATGATAGTGTAGCTTCATGTCGTAATCCTTTATGAGTTCCAGCCATCTCCTGCATCGAGGTTTAACTCCTTGATGTGAAAATGTACTTCAAACTCTTATGATCCGTGTACACATCACAGCGGTTTCCAATAAGATAATGTCTCTAGGTCTTCAGCATGTACTACATTGCTAACTCCAAATCATGTGTGGCATAGTTCAACTCATGTGGCTTTAGCTGTCCCGAGGCATCTGAAACAACTTTTACATCTGCATAAGAACACATCCAAGTCCCAAGCGAGGCGTCACGGTACACTTGAAACTCCTTATGTATATCTGGCAATGTCAAAGCCTTTGGGGCTGTAGTCAACCGCTTTCTTCAACTCTTGAAAGCTTGTCTCGCAATCCTCCGTCCATTTGAACTTAGTATCCTTCTTTAGCAATTCAGGTCATTGGCTTAGCAATTTTGGAAAAATTCTCAATGAATCTCCGATAATATCCTGCCACCCAAGGAAATCGCGAATCTCGCCGATGAAGTGGGTGCCAACCATTCGATGTTGGTGAACCTTCTTTGGGGTCTCTTGCTATACCCTCTCCGATATAACATGCCCAAGAAATCCAACTTCCTTCAACCAAAACTTCGCACTTGCTGAATTTGGCGTATAACTGGTGTTCCCTGAGTTTCTCGAGAACCAAACGTAGATGTTCCGCGTGCTCCTCTTCGTTCTTCGAGTAAACCATAATATCATCAATAAACACCACAACAAACTTGTCCAAATACTCCATGAACACTTTGTTCATCATACTCATGAAATAGGCAGGCGTGTTAGTCAGTCCAAATGACATGACCGTATACTCATATAATCCATACCATGTGGTAAATGTTGTCTTTGGTATATCCTTCTCTCAAATCTTCAACTGATGGTATCCTGATCGTAGATCAATCTTCGAAAACACCTTAGCTCCTTGCAACTGATCAAACAGATCATTAATCATTGGTAATGGATACTTGTTCTTTATCGTTACTTCATTGAGGCTCGGTAATCAACAACCATCCTTAGGGATTTATCCTTCTTCTCAATCAAAAATCTTGGGGCTCCCCAAGGTGATGAACTTCTCTGAATGTAACCTTTCTCCAATAGCTCCTTGATTCGCTTCTTAATTTCCTCCAGAACATTTGCGGGCATCCGGTAGGGTCTCTTTGATATTGGCCCTGTACCTGGCAATAGTTCTATCAGAAACTCGATGTCTCGATCCGGTGGCATGCCTGGTAACTCCTCTGGAAAAACATCTAGATAATCCTTTACTATAGGTACTTCCTCCTGTACAACTCCCGTGAGGGTATTCACTTGGCTCCTCCTAGGCACATGCCTAGATACATACTTAATCCCTTTTCCCTCTGGGGTGGTAAGATAAATTGACTTGCTAGCACAGTCAATACTTCCTCCATACTTTGACATCCAGTCCATACCTAATATCACATCCAATCCTTGCGACTCCAAGATAATTAGGTCGAGACGGAAAAACATGCGTGCCAATGATTTGGGGTATCTGGGGGCACCATCTGCTAGCCATGTACTCTGCTGCAAAGTAGCTCACTAGAAGAGGGGTCCTAAGGGTTTGGGTTGGTAACTTAAACTTTTCCACAAATCCCCTTGATATGTATGAATGTGATGCACCAGTATCGAAAAGAACAATAACGGTAAATGACTGAACCAAAAACTTACCTATAACCGCGTCCATTGCTTTTCAACATCCTCCACGTTAACGTGGTTCACTTGTCCTTTGTTGAATGGATTGGGCTTCTTCCCAAAGTGCTTCCATTTCCGTTTCCATTCTTTCCTTGATGCAGTCATTGGCATAGTGCCTGTCTTCCCGCACTTGAAGCAAATAACTTGGCTTAAGTCCCTCTTGGCGGGTGTAGCTGGGTTAGAGCGATTCTGATTATTGTTGACTCCATTCCCATTCCCATTCTTCGCACCATTTTGATTATGCGATCCTCCTCCAGTATGGTTATGTCCTCCATGGTTATGAACAAGTCCTCCCGAGTTCGAGGTTAAGCGGGGCTTCTGGTGAGTTCCTGAGTTATACTTACCTTGTCCATACTTCCTTTTACGGTTCTCAATCTGCTGTTGCTTCCCTTCAATCATTAGGGCCTTATCTACCAACTTCTGGTAGTTGTTGAAGGTTGACACCATCAACTGCATACTCATCTCATCATTCAGCCCTTCCATAAACTTCTCTTGCTTCGCGGCATCTGTGGCCACATCATCAGGGGCATAGCGTGATAACTTGCTAAACTCATCCACGTACTGGGCCACAGTACGGTTCCCCTGGCATAAGTTGCGGAACTCGCGCTTCTTTATCTGCATGGCTCCAGTTAAAACATGGGCCGTGCGAAAAAGCTTGTTGGAACTGGTCCCAAGTGACATTGGCTATAGGAAAAGTAGCCGTGTAATTCTCCCACCATGCGGCTCTTTGGTCCATCCAATTGATGTGCGGCAAAGCGCACTTTTCAAAGATCCGTGCATCCTGCGGTGGTTAACTCCTTCCAATACGGTGTAGCCAATCATCGCAACTATTGGCTCGGTGCTACTTTGGAAAACACGGCGGTTGTAACCTCGTAAAGCGGGCTAAATTGTCCATCGGGCGCGGGTTATTGTTGTTGTTGTTGTTGCCTGATTACGAACTAGCAACTGCATCATCAAGGCATTCTGTCTTTGGATCAACTGGGTGAGCTCCAGTGGGAAAACAAAACCGGGGTCACGTCTCGGAGGCATCTGAGGGTTTAGATGGAAGAGATTAGAATAGAAAGAGGTCTAGTGAGAAAACACTACCCATATGCACATGAGGCAAACACACACATTCATTCAATCAAGCAAGGGCATACAATACCCGCGATGACCTATGTATAACATGCCAAATTGAAAATTTGGGATGTTACACCAAGCCCCGCGAGGTGGACGACAGGAAGCTTCCTCAGGAGCAGCCTCATCAGGCAGGCTCGTGAGGAGGCGGAGAGATCAAGGCAAGGGCACCTCGCGAGGAGCCCGTGACGCAAGCCATGACGATCGAGACGGTGAGGCGCCCGACTCTGCAAGATGTCCTTGTTTTCCCTTCGGTGCAAAGGGGGCAAGCACAGGCCAAGGCATCAGGCAAAGGTTACCGTTTCGGTGCAACAAGACCAAGACCAGTAGAACGGCAGGATGAAGGTCATCGTGGAGCCCAGGACGACGTCATCGTCAGAGCCTTTGGCAGCCGAAGACCAACTTTAGTCAGGATAAGTGTACCAGATGTTCCCCTTCAAAATGTCCAATTGTTGGCGCCCTTCCCGCTCATTATTTGGGAAGAGGCCCAGGGCCTCCCTCCATAAATAGGACTAGCCACCACAGTAGAAGGGAGAGGATCCAGATCACGCATAGACGAGAGAGAGGCGACTGAACTCACCCAAGCAGTTCATCGCACCAGCTCAAGAACAGCCCTCGCGAGGCTGTTCTCCCTTTGTACTATTCATCATCAGCCCCTGAGGCAATCCACCACACCACACACTGGAGTAGGGTATTACACCACAATGGTGGCCTGAACTAGTATAAATCTCGTGTCCCTTGTGTGTTCTTCTTTCTAGCCTAGATCCTTTGCGAGACTTCAAGACGTGAGCTGGTAGGGGAAAGATCTTCGCGCGCATCCCAGAGTTCGAACCTCAAGGGTCTGCCGGAACCCGAAATCCGACATTTGGCGCGCCAGGTAGGGGCACGCCGGAATCTTTCTTCTACTGGTCGTGTGTGATCTTCCTTTGTGTCCATGGCCGACGCTCGCTGAGGGAGTCCTGGATTAGGGGGTATCCGGACAGCCGGACTATGTAAATCATCCAGACTATTGAAGCGTGAAGATACAAGACTCAAGACTTCGGCCCGTGTCCGGATGGGACTCTCCTTTGCGTGGAAGGCAAGCTTGGCGATCCGGATATTGAGTTTCCTTCCTTATGGCGACTCCATGTAAACCCTAGCCCTCTCGGTGTCTATATAAACCCGAGAGGTTGGTCCTTAGAAGGCCGATCACAATTACAATCATACCATCATAGGCTAGCTTCTAGGGTTTAGCCTCTACGATCTCGTGGTAGATCTACTCTTGTACTACCCATATCTTCAATATTAATCAAGTAGGAAGTAGGGTTTTACTCCATCGAGAGGGCCCGAACCTGGGTAAACATTGTGTCCCTTGCTTCCTGTTACCATCAGCCTAAGACGCACAGATCGGGACCCCCTACCCAAGATCCCCCGGTTTTGACACCGACATTGGTGCTTTCATTGAGAGTTCCTCTGTGTCGTTACTGCAAGGCTCGATGGCCCCTTCAACCATCGTCAACAACACGGTCCCAGGTGAGACCTTTCTCCCCGGACAGATCTTCGTGTTCGGCGGCTTTGCCCTGCGGGCCAATTCAGTTGGTCGTCTGGAGCAGATCGATAGCTACGCCCCTGGCCACTAGATCAGGATCGGAAACCTGAACTACAGGGCGGACATCCGCGGAGACGGGATCTTCCACGGATTCGGGCCTATGCCAGGAGCACCGGACAGTCACGACGAGCATGGCCTAGACCTGCTGTCGGACAAAGCTCGGGGTATCACCCCCGCAGTAGCCTCGGACCTAAATCTGGAGCAGGCCGCGTCGCCTAAGGACGGAGGGCTGGACCCCGCCCCGCAGGTCGCACACTCATCGGCGGTGGAGCTGAACACGGGCCTTACCCCCGTGGTGGCCTGTGACTCCGGACCTCCGGATTCGTAGCCGGATGTTGGTTCCGATCCGCGCACTCCCGAGCCAGTCGAGCCAGGTTGGGCTCCGGTAATGGAGTTCACCGCTGCGGATATCTTCCAGCACTCGCCCTTTGGCGACATGTTGAACTCGTTAAAAACTCTCTCTTTGACAGAAAATTCCGGGCCAAACTATGTCCGGCTCGAGTGGGAAGCAGGCGACGAAGAAATTCGTTTCCCACCCACCACCCACTTCATAGCCACGGTCGATGATTTAACCGATGTGCGACTTGACTCACGAAGGCATCGGCGGTATGGACGACGATGCAGGAGAAGATTCGGAATCTATGGGGCGCTGGACTTCTGCCTCGTCACACGACATATACATGGTGGATACGCCCAAAGAGGACAAAGCGACAATCCGGAAGATAAAACCCCCGGGCAAAAGCGAAAGCGAGGGCGCAGACGCCGTTCTAAGTCCAGCAACAGTAAAAATAGCGACAAGAGCGCCAGAAGGATTGATACTACAGCCAACTCCGAAGGCAACAACGACCATACGGACCCAGCAAAGGAGCAGGGCGAACCAGGCCACCCCAGTCACAGTACGGAGCAGACGCCCAAGGAAAATGATCCCGACGGACGAGGTCATCAAACCGAACCAGCACAAGAAAATAGTCCGGATAATGATGCATTCATCATCCCAGAAGAAACACGTGGAACGAGATAACCTCCATCGAAAGCTTATGGCCACCGCAAGAAGTCTAAAGAAGCAGAAGCAACGGCTCAAAGCCGCACAGGAAACGCTCAACCGTAGATGGAATAAAGTGCTGACATCGAAGAAAGATACGATGATGATCGCCATACAAAGAGCTATCCAAAATACAAGCTCTTTGCCCGAATTCGACGAAGCCGTGCCACTTCATAACCGCAACAAAGCAGCTACCGACGCCGCGCACGATCTACGTGAGCACCTGGATAAGAAAGCTGGCGCGGCCAGGTCCATTTATGGATCTAAAGGACACACTCGGTGGGGGACTATGGTCACCAAAACAATTATGCCAATCAAATACCAGTTCGGAATAAACACAGGACACAACAACAGCCGACGGCATGCCACAGCACGTCCAGACACAAAGGAGTTGCTCACCCCCTGTGCTTTACGGAAGAAGTACTGGACCATGAATTTCCACGGGGCTTTAAACCTGTGAATATAGAGGCATACGACGGAGCGACAGACCCAGGTGTCTGGATCGAGGATTTTATCCTGCATATACATATGGCTCGTGGGGATGACCTCCACGCCATCAAATACCTTCCCCTCAAACTGAAGGGACCAGCTCGACACTGGTTGAGAAGCCTCCCCGAAAATTCAATTGGGAGTTGGGAGGAACTCGAGGACGCTTTCAGGGCCAATTTTCAAGGGACTTATGTCCGGCCTCCGGATGCGGTCGACTTAAGCCACATAATCCAACAGCACGGAGAGTCCGCCCGCAAGCTTTGGAACAGATTCCTCACAAAGAAGAATCAAATTGACGATTGTCCGGACGTCGAAGCCTTAGCGGCATTCAAACACAGCATCCGCGACGAATGGCTCGCCAGACACCTTGGCCAAGAAAAGCCGAGGACAATGGCAGCCTTAACAAGCCTCATGACCCGCTTTTGCGTGGGTGAAGATATTTGGCTAGCCCGTAAAGGCACCAGCGACCCCAGCACATCCGAAATAAGGGATGGCAACGGGAAGCCACGGCGTAATAAAAACAAATGCCAAAACAAGGAAGAGAGCCCGGATAACACAACGGTTAATGCCGGATTCAGGGGCTCTCGACCTGATCAAAAAGAAGCCATTTAAAGGCAAGAAAGAGGGACCGTGACGGTCTGAATAGAGTCCTAGACAGACCGGTATGCCAAATTCATAGCACCTCGACAAACCTGCGAACCACACACACGGAGAGTGCCTGGGTCTTCAAGCAAGCCGGCAAATTAAATGCGAACACAAGGGAAGGAAACACCAAGTGAAGACGAGGATGAACCTCGCCTTGACCGAACAACTGGGGACGGAAAAAAATTCCGCCAGAAGTTAAAACAGTGAACATGATCCACGCGACTCACACATCCATGAGAAGGCACGAACGCGCGCATAGAAACGCGCTCGATATAGAGCCCATCGTACTCACACCTAACTACTGGATGTCTTATCCGATCACCTTCGATCACTTGGACGACTGAACTAGTATTCGGCGCGGAGGATCAAAGGCCTTGGTGCTTGACCCGATAATCGATGGATACCGTCTCAACCGTGTCCTCATGGACGGCGGCAGTAGTCTCAATTTAATATACGAGGACACTACCCGCGGGATGGGGATAAACCCATCCAGAATTAACCAAAGCAACACCACCTTTGAAGGGGTGATACCAGGCGTTGAAGCCCACAACAGGGGCTCCGTCGTACTGGAGGTAACATTCGGCTCTCCAGGCAACTCCAGAAGCGAAGAGCTACTCTTCATCATCGCACCCTTCCAAAGCGACTATCATGCATTGCTTGGAAGAACGGCCTTCGCCCGCTTCAACGCATTGCCGCACTATGGCTACCTTACACTCAAGATGCGGTCCACGTGGCGTCATCACCGTTAAGCGGAATCACGAGCGCTCTTCACCTTGAGAGGAATTCGACGGCAGCCTAGCGGTCGGACTATAAGCGGCCTCCAAAATCAGAAAACATGACTGGTCATTAAGACCACAGACACGGTTAGACGAGTCCGGTCGCCCAGATAAAATTGAATCAGGACACCGTATATGTAATCCCATAGTGGACACCAGGGGCTATAAATATTTAATACAGCCCCACACTTGGCTCAACCTTATTGGCAGGCCAACATATTACACTTTTACTATCCATCGCATACTTACGTTGTACTCTCCTACGAGTTTTCTTTTTTCATAGACAACGTTCGCGCGATACCCTTCCAAGATACGGCACAACGGAGACAAAGGCGCAGAAGTGCAGCAGGGCCCCGTTCAACAGGTTTCTTTTTAGATTAAGCCACTTTGTAAACCTTTTCTATTGCCTCTTGTTGTTTAACCATCCTATGGGTTCCATACCCATAGAGGATACTGCCGTTATTGGCATTTCGCCACGACAGATTAACACACGTACCTGGAAACATAGGGTTTATAATGAATGGGCATTCTTGAGCTCGTAAATGCATTATAAAGTCCGAATACCTTCGGGAGTGTTAAATCCACGAGTTTGGCCTTATATGCATCAACTCTGAATCATGTCTTTGGTCAAATGTTGGGTTTGCCCGGCTCCTGGGTTTGCCGCCTTACGTTCCGTTATTATCGGCTAAGGTGGCCAAAGGAGAACTACTGCGATTGTGCCCTGGTTATTCCAGACGAGCACCTCAGTAGAGAAAGCCGAAAACTGACTGTCATGATACAACGAGAGACTGTTCAACCACTCGAAGACTTATCAGAATCTTTAGGATCCCTCCGCATTAACGAAGGACCGTTTCCTGGTCATGTACACACTCTCCCGTATTCGGATGCGAAAGGTACCAGGGGGCTACATAGTAGCCCCAACGTTAGACTCCCATGGCTAGCGAAAGTGTTCTGACTATATATAGTCCGGTTGCCTAGTTCGACGTGTGATCACCTCCTTAATGGAACAAGATGTTGGATCAAGTGTGATTAAGCATATTTTTCGCGAACACCCCCGCATTGTCTGTTTGGGGGCTGAAGCCAACGACTGCTAACTTTCGGATTACATATTCATGTTTATTTTGATTATGAGACAATATTTATACTGTTTGCCTGAAAATGTGATTGTGTCCCACATGCGGCCGTTTATATATATATATATATATATATATATATATATATATATATATATATATATATATATATATATATATATATATATATTGTTTCATAATCAAAATAAACATTGTTTTTACAATGATTCGATTCATCACTCGAACAAGACATTCTTCGAGCACTACGCCTCTATTAGCTGGGCACCTTCTGTGACCTGCGCCAAGTAGTGCTCAGCCGGATATTGGCCCCCCGCCGGATCATGGGTCACTATAATGGTGGCCTCCATATCCGTCCAATAGGCTTTAACACGGGCAAGAGCCATTCGTGCACCCTCTATGCACGCCGACCTCCTCATGGCGCCGATCCGAGGCACGGCCCCAAGGAATTACTGCACCAAGCCAAAGTAATTGTCCGGCTTAGGCCCCTTCGGCCAAAGATGGTCTATCACAGACCGCATTGCAAGCCCAGACAGCCTGTGAAGCTCCGCTACAGCAGCCATCTTGTCACTTAACGGCAGTGGGCGAGTGGGAGCATTGAATTGTGACCAGAAAAGCTTCTCCACTTCCTTATCACCCTGATCTTCGAAGAACTTGGCAGCGTCAGCTGTACTCTTTGCCAAATCCGCATACGCGCCAGCGTCCATCCAGGGAGCGTATTTCGGATCGAGAAACTTCGTCTGAGCAAGTAGGAGCCTCGGCCCGCGATTTCTTGGCATGTTGAAGCTCCTCCAGCGCACCCACGAGCTCGATCTGTATTTCCTTGGTGGCATTAAGTGCCTTGTTCAGTCGGCCGAACTATCCTTATGCTCCTTTTTAAGGAGCTCATACGATCGTGACGGCATTTTTAACTCCACAGCCATTTCGGCTATCTTTTGCTCGCTTCGGTGATGAGCAGCATGTTCGGCTCTCAATTCCTCGGCCGCCTTTAGGGAAGCCGCATTGCTAACCCGAGCTTGTTCCTTGGCCTGGGCAAGTTCTGCCCTTAGGGCCTCCACGGGAGCAGCACCATCTGCAGTTCGAACATATTACATTAATATCATGCCGCCTCCATATCTTCCTATACAAAGGAAGGCAGAGCACATACCTTGTGATTTGTCCAGCCGCTTGTTCACCAGCGTGATATCGGCATCAATCGATCCAATCTGCCTTGTTAGTTCGGCAACTTCAACGGACTGGTCGGCGGACGAACCCACAGGTACTGTTGGGGAACGTAGCAGAAATTCAAAATTTTCCTACGTGTCACCAAGATCTATCTAAGGAGAAACTAGCAACGAGAGAGAGAGGAGTGCATCTACATACCCTTGTAGATCGCTAAGCGGAAGCGTTCAAGTGAACAGGGTTGAAGGAATCGTACTAAATGCGTGATTCAAATCACCGGAGATCCTAGTGCCGAGCGGACGGCACCTCCGCGTTCAACACACGCATTACAGCCGGTGACGTCTCACATGCCTTGATCCAGCAAGGAGAGAGGGAGAGTTTGAGGAAGACTCCATCCAGCAGCAGCACAACGGCATGGTGGTGATGGAGGAGCGTGGCAATCCTGCAGGGCTTCGCCAAGCACCGCGGGAGAGGAGGAGTACTTGGGAGAGGGGAAGGGCTGTGCCAGAACTTGGGGTGCTGCTGCCCTCCCACCCCTCCACTATATATAGGTGAGGGAAGAGGGGGCCGGCCCCCTAGATCTCATCTAGGGTTGGGGGCAGCGGCCAAGGGGGGAGGAGTGCCTCCCAAGTCAAGTGGAGGCCCTCCCCCTTAGTGTTTCCCCTCTCCCATCCGCATGGGCCTTGGAGGGGCTGGTGCCCCTGGCCCATTAAGGCTAGGGCGCCCCCTTACAGCCCATGCTGCTGTATTGGACGTGGTGGAACATCTTCCGGACCTCCGGAATCCTCCGGAACCTTCCTAAGCTTCCGGTACAATACCGGAAAACCCGAACTTTTCCTAACCCAACAACAACTTTCCATATATAAATCTTTACCTCCGGACCATTCCGGAACTCCTCGTGACGTCCGGGATCTCATCGCGACTCGAACAACATTCAAGAACCACATACAAACTTCCTTTATAACCCTAGCGTCATTGAACCTTATGTGTAGACCCTACGGGTTCGGGAACCATCTTGAGACATGGCCGAGGCGTTCTCCGGTCAATAACCAACAGCGGGATCTAGATACCCATGTTGGCTCCCACATGTTCCACGATGATCTCATCGGATGAACCACGATGTCAAGGACTCAATCAATCCCGTATACAATTCCCTTTGTCTAGCGGTATTGTACTTGCCCGAGATTCGATCGTCGGTATGCCGATACCTTGTTCAATCTCGTTACGGCAAGTCTCTTTACTCGTTCCGTAACACATCATCCGATGATCAACCCTTGGTCACATTGTGCACATTATGATGATGTCCTACCGAGTGGGCCCAGAGATACCTCTCCGTCACACGGAGTGTCAAATCCCTGTCTCGATTCGTGCCAACCCAACTGACACTTTCGAAGATACCTGTAGTGCACGGTTATAGCCACCCGATTCACGTTGTGACGTTTGGTACACCCAAAGAATTCCTACGGTATCCGGAGTTGCACAATCTCATGGTCTAAGGAAAAGATACTTGACATTAGAAAAGCTTTAGCATCTGAACTACACGATCTTTGTGCTAGGCTTAGGATTGGGTCTTGTCCATCACATCATTACGCTAATGATGTGATCCCGTTATCAACGACATCCAATGTCCATGGTCGAAAAGCTGTAACCATCTATTGATTAACGAGCTAGTCAACTAGAGGCTTACTAGGGACATGATGTTGTCTATGTACCCACACATGTATCTGAGTTTCCTATCAATACAATTATAGCATGGATAATAAACGATTATCATGAACAAGGAAATATAATAATAACTAATTTATTATTGTCTCTAGGGCATACTTCCAACAGGTACCTGCACGTATTTACAGCGCAATCATTGATTTATGATCCCCCGTTTGCCGCCTACGGCGGGCAACCAGAGTCTCAGGGGCTACTATCTATATGGAGCACACCTAACGCGTGCCTCATAGGCAAAAATAGTGTATTATTCACTACATACCTCAAAGCCTCTGAGCAGGCTTGTAAATGCCTCATTCAAACCGCTTGTAGCAGATGAAATCTTCTTGAGCACCGTGCTCATTAATGAGCGGTGCTCCTCCAAGAGCGCAGCTCGCTCTAGTAGGCCCGTCAGTACGTCCGGCCGGACATTGAACTGTGCCGGACCCTTCCCATCACCCCTCGTGGGAGCCAAACGCTCCGGGCTCAGGGCGGCTGACGCATTGGCTTCTGGCTTCGGAAAATCTGGACTCCTTCATGACGACACCTCGGTGTCGTCCGCTTCATGTGCCGAAGAGGTGGGTGGGGTCTCGCTCTCCATCATCTCCGAAGGAAGATTCCCCGAAGACGAACTCTGTTGAGAAGAGCTGCTAGCCGGACTGCAAAAGACGAATCCTGGTTATTGATCTAGGAGAAACACAGTACCTTCAAATTAATGATTGACTTACAGCTCGGTGGAGGGCTGGCCCGTTGGTGGGCATGACGCGGTGAAGGTGCCCGTCGGGGCAGGGGCCCCTGGGATACCTTTTTCCCTGGTTTGGGCATTTCCGTCTCCAAGTCTTCGGAGGCAGCCCTCTTCTTCCCGCGCGGGAAGGAGGCCTTAGCCTCCCCTTCCCGACTATCCTCCTTAGGGGAGGCGACAATTCCCCCGGTTCGGATGCGTAGCGTGTGGAGTTCGGTTTCTTCGCTCTTCCCCTTGTCCTTCCCTGAGGGCATTCTGCTGAGTACCCGGTCAAGCATCTTGGCCATGGTGGGACCAGGCGAGCCTTCGGGAAGTGGCGCCGGACACCTGATTCTCTCCGCCTTGCTGAGCCATTCCTGGCCACGGATGATCTTCAGAATAAATAATTATGACAAATACAAAACAAGGTGTCCGGTATCAAGGTTACTTACTTGGGTATCTAGGCGATTGTAGCTTAGGCTCGCATCCTCGGTGGTGTCCGGACACTCTACTTTCGGTCCGAAGAATAATTTGCACATCCCTTTGAGCTTCGGGCCGAAGAAGTGCTTAACAGTCCGCGGACCCTCCGGATTGAACTCCCACATCCAGAGAGGCCGGCGTTGGCACGACAACATCTGTTGGATTAACATCACTCGCATTATACTAACAAGGTTAATGTCCCTCTCAAGAAGCTCTCAGATACGGCTCTGCACTACCGGTACATCACCAGTGGGCCCCCAATTATGTCCTACATCGGTCCAAGACACTAGCTGTGACAGAGGGCCCGAGCGGAACTTGGGGGCGGCCACCCACTTTGTGCCTCTGGGAGCCGTGACATAAAACCACCTCTGTTGCCATACATCGGATACTTCTGGGAAAGAACCCTCTGGCCATGGGGCATCAGCGTTCCTGCTTATTACGGCACCTCCGCACTCCGTGTGTCGCCCCTCGATCATCTTCGGCTTCACATTGAAGGTCTTGAGCCATAAGCCGAAGTGTGGGGTGACATGGAGGAAGGCCTCGCACACTATAATGAACGACGAAATATGGAGGATAGCGTTCGGAGCTAGATTATGAAAATCCAACCCATAATAGAACATGAGCCCCCTCACAAAAGGATCGAGGGTGAGGCCCAAGCCATGGAGGAAGTGAGGAACGAACACGACGCACTCATTGGGCTCCGGTGTAGGGATGACCTGCCCTGGAGCAGGAAGCCTATCTTTGGATGTCGGCGGTCCGGATATCCGACATCCTAAACCGCAATGTCCTCCTTTTGAATTGAGGAGGCCACCCACCAACCTTGAGGGTTGGATCCGGACATATTGGAGGGTCTGGGGTGTTGGAGCTTAGATCTCGGGTGTTAGAACTCGAGGTGCGAGAAGGCGCGAGCGAGGTGGAAAAGAGGCATAGGCCTCAGCCCCTTTTATAAAGGGGGTGAATATCAAGAGTCCTTAGGGTGACTGCTTGAGGTTTACCAGACGGCACCCGGAGTCATACCAACGGTCGTCATAGGGCTACGCACGCCCTCATTAATGGAAGATCCCATAATAATAGGAACACGATCTCTGCCTCGACAGGACGTGCCAATAAAACCGCCTTGCAGCGCGAGTCGAGATGGGGCGAAAAGCACCGGTTCGTGCTGAACTGGGCCACGATGCGAAGGCACGACGTACGAAGATTGCCAGCGGATCAGATTTATGCTATGTTCCCTACAATGGTATGTAAATATCATCTCGCAGATCCGGACACGGTTTAAGTGTTCGATAATTACTTTGGAGTACTCGGAGAAGGAACCCGCCCTGCAATGCCGAAGACAAGACTGCGCACCGGACTCATCGTCATTGAAGCCTGGTTCTGGAGACTCTTGAGGAGTCTGGATTAGGGGGTATCCGAACAGCCGGACTATGTAAATCGTTCGGACTATTGAAGCGTGAAGATACAAGACTCAAGACTTCGGCCTGTGTCCGGATGGGACTCTCCTTTGCGTGGAAGGCAAGCTTGGCGATCCGGATATTGAGTCTCCTTCCTTGTAACCGACTCCATGTAAACCCTAGCCCTCTCTGGTGTTTATATAAACCGGAGAGGTTGGTCCTTAGAAGGCCGATCACAATTACAATCATACCATCATAGGCTAGCTTCTAGGGTTTAGCCTCTATGATCTCGTGGTAGATCTACTCTTGTACTACCCATATCTTCAATACTAATCAAGCAGGAAGTAGGGTTTTACCTCCAAAGAGAGGGCCCGAACCTGGGTAAACATTGTGTCCCTTGCTTCCTGTTACCATCAGCCTAAGACGCACAGATCGCGACCCCCTACCCGAGATCCGCCGGTTTTTAACACCGACACTCGCCGAGCTTGCGCCGAGCGTCGGGCTGCTCTCACCACCCGCGTCGCCCAGACGGCGCCCGTCGGCGGTCGCCCCCGTTGTTCCCCGTCGCCTGCCGCCAATGCCGCCATCGTCGGGCGCAGAACGAGCGGCAGCCTCGTCTCAGATCCTTCGGTGTGGCGGGAAGGCCGCACCGCCACCCGTCTGCCGACTCCGGCCCGGTTCGTAAATCCCACGCCCGTCGCGCCCCCACGGACGCGCATGCTGCGCTGCTCCTGGCGCGTGAGCTCCTGCACTACCGTCCCGTCGACGACCTCTACGAGGACTGGCTCGCCCGCATCACCGAGCTTCGTCGGCGCTGCGAAGGATCTCCTATGCCATCTCTCTCGCTGCCTCGCCCTCCATCCGGCGCAGGAGGCGAGGATCAGGAGGTGCCTCCGCCACCTCCTCCCCAAGAAGGCGCCCTGGCTCCAAGGCGCGTGGCCCCAGGACGAGACCCTCCGCGTCCAGCGCCTGCACGACAAGAAAGGAGCTGCCAAGAAATCCGTCGTCCCCAAGAAGATGCCCGCGCGCTCCCAGCACCGGTGCGCCATGACCGCATCCCTGCACCACCACGTCAAGACCCCGCGCTGCTCCAGGCAGCGGCGCGCGGGAATCCCTAGGAGCAAGCCCCGCATCAGCAGAGAGCTCCGGTGGCCACTGCAGGCTGCCGCGCCTTCACCGCCGAGCTGCGTAGCGTCGCATGGCCCGGCAAGTTCAAGCCGGACCTGCCTCCTCGCTTCTGACGACGCTGCAGACCCAGCGGAGTTCCTCCAGGCTCTACGAGGCTGGACATCGGAGCCGCCGGGACGAAAAGGTCATGGCGAACTGGTTTCCCATGGCGCTCAAGGACGGTGCCCGCACCTGGCTCCTGAACCTGGCTCCTGGCACGATCTCCTCCTGGGACGAGATGCGCACCCGCTTCATCGCCAACTTCCAAGGCACTCGCGACCGGCCCCCGGCCATGAGTGACCTGCGCCGCATCAAGCAACAGCCAGGAGAGACCCTGCAGAAGTACATCCAGCGCTTCAACAACGCTCGCCTCAAGATCCCCAGGGTGACTGAGGAAGCCATCATCTCAGCCTTCTCCGATGGCGTGCGCGACATCAAGATGAAAGAGGAGCTAGCAATCCATGAAGACCTGTGCACATCCCTGGAGCTGTTCAACTTGGCGACCAAGTGCGCCAGGGCTAAGGAAGGGCGCCTCTCCCTCCTCCAGCTTCCGGCTGCCGATCCAGAAGAGAAGAAGCCCAAGGTCAAGGACGTGAAGCGTAAGGGAGCTGTTGTGCTCGCTGAGCCGGACACTAAGCGGCGAGGATCAGCCTGAGTCATCCAAGGGCAGCCGGTACTGCGTGTACCACGACCTCCACACCCACAACACCAACGAATGCCAAGAGCTCAGGGCTGTGCGAGATGGGCATATCGGCCGATGCCCCGAGCGCAACGACCGGGGCTATGGCCAAGGAGCAGGAAGAGGCGGAGGACGATGGGAAGACCGTGGCCCTCGCCAAGGGTGGCGTGACCGACCTCGCGAGGACCGCTGGCAGGACCAGCCTCGCGAGGGAGGTTGGAGGGATCAGCCTCGTGAGGATCGCCCTCAAGGCAACGCAGGTCTCCCTCCTCTGCCACCACCGCCAAGGAGGAATGAAGACCATCATCAGGACGAGGGGGCCGGGGGCTTCCGGGAGCCGCGCGCAATCACTTGCATCTGGGCGCTCGGGCCCCGACCTCTCGGCGCATCTTCAGCGGTTTGCTCGGGAGGTGAATGCAGTCCTCCCCAAGCTTAAGGCCACGCGCCCTCTCGGGTGGTGCATGCGCTATCACGTTCAAATTTCGGCGGATCAGCTCAAGTGCGCAGCAATGGCCGGAGTCCTCGATGCTCTGTTCCCGATCATCGGCAATGTGCAAGTCACCAGGACCCTCATCGATGGCGGAGCGGGACTCAACGTCCTGTCCGTCGAGACATTCAACAATCTCCAAGTGCCATATGACCAGCTTCAGCCAACCAAGCCTTTCTCAGGAGTCACCGATGGTTCCACTGTTCCGATAGGGCAGGTTCGCCTCCCAGTCACCTTCGGGCAGCACAACAACTACCGCACCGAGCTCATTGACTTCGGCGTCGCCCACATTCGCCTGCCATACAACACCATCCTCGGGTACCCAGCCCCGGCCAAGTTCATGGCAGTAACTCACCATGGCTACAATGTCCTCAAGATGCAAGGAAGCGGTGGAGTCATCACAGTGCCCTGTGAGGAAAGGGATGCAGTGTGTTCTCTTGAGCGTGCCTTCCAAGCCGCGGCAATTGAAGACCCAGATCACAGGAGCGGAGACTTCCCGAGCCAGTCCCTAAGAAGAAGAAGGCTTCACCTGACCCAAACCCTCAGGAGGCAGGCACCTCCAGAGGCGTTGCATCAGGATCCGCGCCCGTCCAAGGGGCGCCACCCTCTGTCGCATAGGAAGGCGCGCCCGGCGCCCTCCTCGGGCAGGACTCGGGGGCTCTTTCTGGGAGAGCCACCGACTTTGCCAAGGTCACGAGGGAGGCGCTCGGGCACCACTTGGAGGCGTGCTTCAAGGCACGTTTCCCTCGGGAAGGTATGAAGCGAGGAGGGCCAAACCCTCATGAGTTCATCGCGAGGAACACTCAGGAGCTACAGGAGTCAAGGGTCATGCATGGCAGCCACCGCTTGCCCGCCGTGGCCCCACATCTAGGTGAGGATGGTGGGCTATGCGTCTGCATCAACGTACCAGGGCTCAACCGAGCCGCGTCTCAGGAGCGCCTCTGGCCTTCACGCGTGGGGCGTTGTGAGGGCCCACCTCACAGCTACGTTCGCATGCCTTCGGCTGCCGAATCACGGCCGCCGCTTCGTCGGCGCCCTGGCGAGGAGCACTCTGGAGGCTCAGGAGGTCAGGCATCGCGCGGTTCTGGCGGAGATGGAGATGGCCCTCTAAGATCCACCCGTGCCCCCGGAGCCTCCCGAGGCTCCAGGTCCCGGGAGCTCGTGAGGGTCGGCCTCCTCACCGCGCGTTGTCCGCTGCTTCAGCATCCTTTCATCTCCAATGGTATTAGGCCCGCAGCACTCAGTGACGTCGTAGAGCTGGTGAAGGCTTGTGAGGCCTGGCAATTCCACGCCAAGCAGATCCATCAGCCGGCAGGGGGTCTGCAGACTATACCCCTCTCATGGCCATTCGCAGTTTGGGGGCTGGACATTCTGGACCCGTTCCCTCGGGCGCCAGGGGGCTATCGCTACCTCTACGTCATCGTGGACAAGTTCACCAAGTGGGCTGAGGTGGAAGCTGTCCGCACCATCCCAGCGGGCTCCGCAGTCAAGTTCATCAAGGGCCTCGTGAGCCGATATGGGGTGCCTAACCGCATCATCACCGACAACGGTTCGCAATTCACCAGTAATCTCTTCAAAACGTATTGTGCTAACCTTGGAACGCAGATATGCTACGCTCGCAGTAGCACGCCCAGAGCAACGGCCAGCCGGCGAGCCCACGCGGAGGTCCCGAGGGGCCTCAAAACCAGGACCTTCAAGAAGAAGCCGGAGGCGGCGGGGGCTGGTACTGACGAGCTCCGATGCATGTTGTGGTCTATCCGCGACGACAGCGGCCAAGCCGGTGGAGAGACCCTTTCTTCCTCGTCACGGAGTCGAGGCCGTCCTCCCTCATGAGGTCGGTCGTTCCGCACGACGGTCTGGCGTTCGACGAGACGCAGCAGGACGCCATGCGGGGGACGGATCTCGTGCTGGGGGAGGAACGTCGTCGAGAGGCCGCGCTGCGAGCGACAAGGTATCAACAGGCGCTGCGACGATACCACTGCCGCAACATCCGCCCCAAAACTGTTGAGGTAGGGGACCTCGTGCTCAGACGGGTCCTCTCCAGGGAGGGGTTGCACAAGCTCTCTCCCATGTGGGAGGGCCCATTCAAGGTTGTTCATGTTTCCAGGCCCGGCTCCACGCGCTAGGAGACCCAGGAGGGGGTGCCCATCCAGAACGCGTGGAACATTCAACATCTTCGAAGATCTACCCCTGAGCGAGGCCCAGTGCCTATGGAAAAGGCCCGGTGCCTGTGAAGAAGGCCAATGCCTGTGAAGCTGCCACATTTTGGGGAAGGCCCGGTGCCTGTGAAGAAGGCCAATGCATGTGAAGCTCGCCGCCCGTGACACTCTCACGTAATAATGAGTGGGGCTGTACACGCCCCGGAGTCTCCGGAGTGCCGCCCTCGGGCCTCGGGGGCTCCCGCCCACGCCCAGTGGCAGCACTTAGCTCCGCGCTGGTGAGAAGACGTCGAAGACTAGATTAGGTGTCGGACGCGGCTTTTTCATTTGCTTTTTGCAGTTGGCTTGTTCGTTCCTATTTGAAGTTTTATTGGAGCTGTTGCCGTCTCTGTCTTGTGATTCTTTGTCTTTTTCACTCACTTGCCTCGTTTTCTCTCACGCAAGTCTCGTGAGGGAGGTACGCGGGCACCCTCGTGAGTGTTTTCCGCCTCGGTCTTTTGAAGCTTTCCTATCCGAGTCCGCCACGGAAGCACCCCTCCCAGTCCGTGCCCCACTGGAATCGCGACGCGAGCACAGGACCTGGGTCGGTCGCCCCCGCAACCGAGACTGGCAGCTACCCCTCCTAACTAATCCTTGCAGGACATGAAGCACACGGCGAGGCCTCGGCCTCGGGAGGCGAAGACCGCGACAAGCCTCCACGAGCTAAGTAACTCCCGCACACGGGCACGCGGCACGGAAACATAGCACAGAAATAGCGAAAACAGCACGATAATTAACAGCAACAGTTCAACACGCCCCCGTGGGGCCCTACACTACTTTCTTTTTGCACAGGAAAGGAAGAAAAACAAAATAGGCACGACTTGCTCGGCACCAACTCGTGGCGAGGGATCGTACTGCCTCCGGAGCGCAGTCAGATTCCCCCCTCTCGCTTCACCGGGGCGCGACGGCGGACTGACGCGCTACCTTCCCCCAGGCGGGCGCGGCGGCGCAGGGGCTGGCCACGACCCCCGCTAGAGGAGCTGCTGCCTGAAGGAGAGTCGCCGAAGCTTGGCGAGCCCCGAGCGCCGCTGCCCACACGCCTGCCGCCATCTTCGTCCTGATCAACGCCGGGGCTAGGCACCCGGCCGCGGTCATCGTCTTCGGGGCAGCACCCAGCACGGCGACCGTCTTCCCCGAACACCCTCACATAGAGGGTGACATCGCCGTCGAATTTGAAGTGCAGGGTGCACCGCCGGCTCAGGCCACGTGCGCGGGCAAACATTTGCCAGCCGCGTGTCAGGGCCACACTCCCGGCGGCGGAGACCTCCACCGAAGCCCAGGAGGCCCTGCTGCAGCAACCGTCCGCCTGAAGCCAGAGGCCGCCCGGAGCGCCGGCCGGAAATTCACCTACAAAGAAGCAGGGGAGCTGGAGCCAGGTGCTGGTCGGGTCCGCCGACCACACGATGAACTCCGGCAGCACCTCCGCCGAGCGGAAGCGCGGCCTGGGGGGTCGCGCAGCCACAGCGTGCCTCCCATCGGCGGATGGGCACTCGTCGCCGCGCAGGGGGCCGTCTCCACAACCACGGGAAGCCACTACGGGGGACGCAGGATGCTTGCGAGGGCGGCCCCAGCCGCGCTTGGTCGGAGGAGAGTCAGGCCCTTCCTGACGAGCCTTTCCCTTCTCCGCGGCCGAGAACCTCTTCAGCGGAGCCATGGGGATGGCGAGTAGCTGGGATGGAGAGAAAGGAGTAGCAGGAAGGAATGGACTGGAAGAGCTCGCGCCATTCCGTACATATAGCCGGAGGAGACCAACCGTCGGCCTCCACGACTGCAGGTAATCATGACCCATTTTTTGCATGCAGGGACTTGTCAAGTCATGCGGTTGCCGAGGCATCGTGGGGAAGCGGAGACGCCCATGTCCAATCAACCGCCACGCGGCGCCCAAGGCCGCAAGCTATTGGGGCCCGCGGCGCTTCGCACTTGCCCCTTCGCTCCACTGCTAAGCCAAGTCCGGGCACGCCTTGGGCCCGAGGGCTCTGTCGGCTGCAGGGCAGGCGTCCCAGACTTGTCGCACTGCGGCCTGCGGCGTGGCTCAAGTAGGGGCCCAGTGCAGCCCAGGTTCATCAGCTCAAGCTCAAGACCCTCGCGAGGGGCCAAGCCTCGCGGGGCGGACGACAGGAAGCTTCCTCAGGAGCAGCCTCATCAGGCAGGTTCGCGAGGAGGCGGAGAGATCAAGGCAAGGGCACCTCGCGAGGAGCCCGTGGACGCAAGCCATGACGATCGAGAGCGGGCGCCGGCTCGATGTCCTTGTTTCCCCTTCGGTGCAAAGGGGGCAAGCACAGGCCAAGGCATCAGGCAAAGGTTACCGTTTCAGTGCAACAAGACCACCAGCAGAACGGCAGGATGGAGGTCATCGTGGAGCCCAGGACGGCATCATCGTCAGAGCCTTTGGCAGCCGAAGACCAACTTTAGTCAGGATAAGTGTACCAGATGTTCCCCTTCAAAATGGCCAATTGTTGGCGCCCTTCCCGCTCATTATTTGGAAAGAGGCCCAGGGCCTCCCTCCATAAATAGGACTAGCCACCATAGTAGAAGGGAGATGATCCAGATCATGCATAGACGAGAGAGAGGCGACTGAACTCACCCGAGCAGTTCATTGCACCAGCTCAAGAACAGCCCTCGCGAGGCAGTTCTCCCTTTGTACTGTTCATCATCAGCCCCTGACGCAATCCACCACACCACACACTGGAGTAGGGTATTACACCACAATGGTGGCCTGGACCAGTATAAATCTCGTGTCCCTTGTGTCTTCTTCTTTCTAGCCTAGATCCTTTGCGGGACTTCGAGACGTGAGCTGGTAGGGGAAAGATCTTCGCGCGCACCCAGAGTTCGAACCTCAAGGGTCTGCTGGAACCCGAAATCCGACAAATAGGTATAACACTAGCACTAGCACCCATATCACATAAGCCATGATAACAATTATCTCCTATTTTAACAGAAATAACAGGCACGCCCACCACAGGTCTATGTTTATCTTTATCACAAGGTTTGGCAATTCTAGCAGTTTCACCGCAGAATTGAATAACATGCCCATCAATATTATCAGCCAAGAGATATTTAACAATAGCAATATTAGGTTCAACTTTAACTTGCTCAGGAGGTGTATAAGTTCTAATATTGCTTTTATTTAACTGATTGAAGCTTTAGCATGATCCTTTATTCTAATAACAGGGAAAGGTGGTTTCTCAACGTAAGAAGTAGGAACAATAGGATCATTATAAGTGACAATCTTTTCTTCAACTTTAGTAGATGCAGCTACTTTTACTTCTATGGGAGGATGATATTTAAACCACTTCTCCTTGGGGAGATCAACATAAGTAGCAAAAGATTCACAGAAAGAAGCTACTATCTCAGAGTCAAGTCCATATTTAGTGCTAAACTTACGGAAAATATCGGTATCCATAAAAGATTTGACACAATCAAACTTATGTGTCATACCTGACTCGTTACCTTCATCGAGATCCCAATCTTCAGAGTTGCGTTTAATTCTATCCAATAAATTCCATCTGAATTCAATAGTCTTCATCATAAAAGAGCCAGCACAAGAAGTATCGAGCATGGATTGATTATTGCGAGAAAGCCGAGCATAAATTTTTTGAAGAATTATTTCTCTTGAGAGCTCATGATTGGGGCATGAATATAACATTGATTTAAGCCTCCCCCAAGCTTGAGCGATGATTTCTCCTTTGCGAGGCCAAAATTATATATATAATTGTGATCACGATGAACAAGATGCATAGGATAATACTTCTGATGAAATTCCAATTTCATTCGTTTATAGTTCCATGATCCCGTGTCATCACATAGCCTATACCATGTCGATGCATCTCCCTTCAAAGATAAAGGGAAGACCTTCTTCTTAACAACATCATCGGGTATACCTGCAAGCTTAAATAATCCACAAACTTCATCCACAAAGATTAGGTGCTCATCAGGATGCTTTGTTCCATCTCCTACAAAAGGATTATCTAGCAGTTTTTTTAACATCCCGAAGGAACTTCAAAGGGAACATTTTCATTTTCAGTAGGTTCAGTAGGTTGAGGCGAAATTCTTTGCTCTACTGGTCGGGGTGAAGATACCCCGAACAAGCCCCTCAGAGGATTACTTTCCATAGTAACAAGTGACAGTAAATTTCAGCACACTATATAAATTTTTCCTTACCAAATTCCACCTACCAAAGGCGCTTCACTCCCTGGCAACGGCGCCAAAAAAGAGTCTTGATGACCCACAAGTATAGGGGATCTATCGTAGTCCTTTCGATAAGTAAGAGTGTCGAACCCAATGAGGAGCAGAAGGAAATGATAAGCGGTTTTCAGCAAGGTATTCTCTGCAAGCACTGAAATAAGTGGTAATAGATAGTTTTGTGACAGGATAATTTGTAACGAGAAACAAGTAACAAAAGTAAATAAAGTGCAGCAAGGTGGCCCAATCCTTTCTGTAGCAAAGGACAAGCCTAGACAAACTCTTATATAAAGAAAAGCGCTCCCGAGGACACATGGGAATATCGTCAAGCTAGTTTTCATCATGTTCATATGATTCGCGTTCGGTACTTTGATAATTTGATATGTGGGTGGACCAGTGCTTGGGTGCTGTTCTTACTTAAACAAGCATCCCACTTATGATTAACCTCTATTGCAAGCATCCGCAACTACAACAAAAGTACTAAGGTAAACCTAACCATAGCATGAAACATGTGGATCCAAATCAGACCCCTACGAAGCAACGCATAAACTAGGGGTTAAGCTTCTGTCACTCTAGCAACCTATCATCTACTTATAACTTACCAATGCCTTCCTCTATGCCCAAATAATGGTGAAGTGTTATGTAGTCGACGTTCACATAACACCACTAGAGGCTAGACAACATACATCTCATCAAAATATCGAACGAATACCAAATTCACATGACTACTAATAGCAAGACTTCTCCCATGTCCTCAGGAACAAGCGTAACTACTCACAAAGCATATTCATGTTTCATAATCGAGGGGCATTAATATGCATAAAGGATCTGAACATATGATCTTCCACCAAATAAACCAACTAGCATCAACTACAAGGAGTAATCAACACTACTAGCAACCTACTAGCACCAATCCGGACTTGGAGACAAGAATTGGATACAAGAGATGAACTAGGGTTTTGGAGAGGAGATGGTGCTTTGGTGAAGATGTTGATGGAGATTGCCCTCTCCCGGTGAGAGGAGCGTTGGTGATGACGATGGCGATGATTTCCCCCTCCGGAGGGAAGTGTCGCCGTGAGCAGCTCTGCGAGCCCTAGATTGGTTCCGCCAAGGTTTACGCCTCGTTCTTGGCGGAGTCTCGTCCCGAAAGGTTGCTTATGATTTTTTCCTCGACGAAAGACCTCATATAGCAGAAGATGGCCACCGGAGAGCCAACAGGGGGCCCACGAGGTAGGGGGGCGCGCCCTGGGGGGTAGGGCGCGCCCCCCACCCTCGTGGCCAGGTGGGTCCCCCTCGGCGTGCTTCTTCCGCTCAATATTTTTTATTATTTCCAAAAATGACTTTCGTGGAGTTTCGGGACTTTTGGAGTTGTGCGAGAATAGGTCTCTAATATTTGCTCCTTTTCCAAATTTCGAATTCCAAATGCCGGCATTCTCCCTCCTTATGTAAACCTTGTAAAATAAGAGAGAATAGGCATAAGTATTGTGACATAACGTGTAATAACAGCCCATAATGCAATAAATATCGATATAAAAGCATGATGCAAAATGGACGTATCATGGTGCCTAAATTTGCATTGTAAATTATGGGCCAAGTCTCTTATTTTTACAAAACCCCTTTTGTTGTTTAAATTGAATACTGATCAAAACTAAAAAAACAAAAAATATTAAAAAAAGAAAAACCTCACCTGGTCACCTGGGCATCTACTGTACAGGGGAGGCCCAGCCCAACTAGCCACGGCCTCGGCTGTCGTCGTGGCGATCATCTGCCGGTACCGTGAGGGAGATAAAGACCCCCTCGACGCCCCAAACCCTAGACCTCTCTCACTCTTCCCCTCTCGCCTCCCAGATCCGTTTCTTTCCCCCTCACACGAGCTCCGCTCGCGTTGAACTCCTCCATCCCGCGGCCACCGTCGTCCCCGTCGATCGTGAGGCTGTCCAGCGGGAGCGCCGTCATCGACTACATCATCTTGGAGGAGCCGTTCGCGCCAGATAAGCCTTCCCTCGTCGTCATCGCCTCGTCTTCCTCGACTATGGCCGCCGCCTCCTGGGGACGACTCCGTCGCCGGCACCGCATCCCCGACCACCACCTCGAGCCGGCTCCACCGAGCCTCGACGACCCCCTTTTCGTCAACGCTGTGAGCGGCCGGCTCCTCTCCCCTCCTTGATTCACCGTCGTAGGCCGTCGTCCACGCCGTCTGTGCTCCCACGCGCCCCTGGCCATGTACGGCCACGCCCTTGGCCGCCTGCGCGTGCCCCCGTGAGCGCGTGGTCATGCCCCCGTCGCCTCCTGATGTCGCTGCGCTGTTGCTGCCTGCTTCCGCCCCCGCGCGTTCATTGCTGTTGCGTTGCTCTGCCTGCTGCTCTTGCGGCCGCCAAAGCTGTTGCGTGTGCCGTTGCCGCTGCTGCTTGCTGGCTTGTGTTGCCGCTGCTGCTTGCTGGCTTGTGCTGCCGCTGCCCTCGTTAGCCACTGTCGCCGCTGGCTGCTCGTGCACTGGCCTCGGTTGTGGTCGTAGCCATGGCCGAGTGCCCATGTGCGGTGCGTTGGTGCCAAGTCCTGAGGCTGGCTATGCCTCTGGCCGGCCCTGCAATTAGATTAGTGGCTAATTAGTACTAGTTAAATAAGTTGCTACCCTATGACATATGGGTCCCATTTAATTAGGTTAGTTTTATTTATTTGTTTAGGTGTACGGTCAATGAAATGTGGGTCCTGTTTGACCCTGTTGACCAGTCAACAGTTGACTGGTCAACTTCTGACTGGACTAGTTGACTCGATCAACCCAGCCCTTTGGTCCCACCTGTAAGACACTATGGCTAGTTGCATCTAGGTGTAAAACGTGTATTCTGTTTTTAATTCGAATTAATAATAAATCTAGAAAAACATTAAAACTTGGAAAAATCATTTAAAATAAACCGTAACTCGGATGAAAAAGTTTTATACATCAAAGTTGCTCAGGAAAATGTGACGAATCCGAAGACGCCCTCCGTTCATCTGTCACGTGCCCCTAGCATAGTGAACATGCAACCTTCCCCCTCCATTTCATCTGTCCAAAAATGCCTAACTCTGGGAAAACTTTCCCGGATGTTATTCCCCTTCGCCGGTATCGCGTAGTACCGCATTAGGACACATCTAGCACCGCGTTTCGTCATGTCATGCATAGTATTGCATCTGTTTGCTTGTATTTACTGTTTCTTCCCCCTCTTCTCTTCGGTAGACCCCAAGACCGCTGCTGATGCCCCTGTGATCGACTACGTCGACGACGACCCTTCTTCCCTTTCAATGAGCTTCGGTGCAAGCCCCCATTTGATCATCCCGATATCGCCCATTCCATTCTCTCATTCTTGCATTAGATTTTGCTATTGTTATTGATTGCTCCTATTCTGATGCATAGCCTGCTTTTGTACCTGATATTGTTACCTACTTTGTTATCCTAAACTGCTTAGTATGTTGGTTAGTGATCCATCAGTGACCCCCACCTTGTCCTTGTTGCCCATGCTTCATCATGATGACTCGATCAACGTGATCGACAACCAGAGCCCGACACCTCACATCACATCACGCCCCTTTTTGTTGCTCGACTCTGCAGAGTTACCATCGAGTGCCGAGGGTGGAACCTCTTACATCACTCCTGATGAGATCTCTGTAGTTTAGCTATTCGGTCGTGGTCAATGAGGCTGATTTCATCTTTCACCATTCCTGATACGGCTCTATCGTGCAACACCTCAAGTGTGAACCTCGAGGGTGGATCCTCTTACATTCACCTTGATGATCACATCGAGTGGAATCCTCCGGGGATGATTCCTCGGGTTTTCCCCTTGATGTTTGCACACACAGTTACCTTGACTTTACTTGAGACATTGGTGAAAGTCGGGCGGGCCCGGAGAGCTCCCTTGGAGTTGTTACGGTGGCGGCTGGCTGTTTAGCGGTATCACCCGGGAGGGGGTGATAGCTCCGGACTTGTCCCGACAGCCGTCACTTCTTCTAATAATGCACTAACAGGTTTGGGTATTTGTTCTGAATTGGCCTTTGGCCTTTACGCACTAATCACCACGTGAGAATAGTTATGGGCCTCGACGACGTGGTATCAGCCGAAGCTTTGTCAGACGTCCAGTTCAGCATGGCGGCGTGGTTGGATCGTGCTGGCCATTCGAGGCGGTGCTGGTATCCACCCTGCGCGCAATGACCCGGAGTGCAACGGGCGATGGGCCCAAGACCCCGGGGCTCTTAGGATGTAGACCGGCGGGGACCTCTCTGCTGAGCCTAGGTAGGGCTGTGACGTGTTGATCTTCCGAGGCCGGGCATTCACCCAAAAAAGTGTGTCCGGCCAGAGTGATCGAGCGTGTTGGGTAACGTGGTGCGCCCCTGCAGGGAAGATATATATTCGAATACCGTGTCCACAGTAATGGACGTTCAGACTTGTATCCTGGTCTTATACAACTAGAAATGGATACTTGATATGTGATGGATATGTTGGCTCCGGGATTGCTTCCTTGCAGGGAGTCGAGGAAGGATCTTTGGGCATTAATTCTACAACATGCTTGTTAATTATAAACTGATATTCTTTACTCTTCTACATGCTGCAAGATGCTTGGAGCTGCTTGAAGATGCTAGTCTTTGATAGGCTAGGCATTCCCCTCTATTCTGGCATTCTGCGATTCGGTCCACGAATCTGACCCTTCCATTTGATACCAATGCATACTTAGTATAGATCTGATGCTTGCGAGTACTTTGGATGAGTACTCACGGTTGCTTTGCTCCCCCTTTTTCCCCCTTCTTTCTTCTTTCTGGTTGTTGCAACCAGATGGTGGATCCCTGGAGCCAGATGCCACTCTAGTCGACTACTACTACAACTACCCAGAGGGTGCCTACTACTACGTGGAGACCGCCGACGACCAGGAGTAGTTAGGAGGTCCCAGGCAGGAGGCGTTGCCTCTTCGATCGTTGTTGCTTTTGTGTTAGCCTTCTTAAGGCATCCTTGTTTAACTTATATACGTACTCGAGATATTGTTGCTTCACGACGCTTGTGTATCGAGCTTGTATTCGAGCCCTCGAGGCCCACGGCTTGTAATATGAAGCTTGTATTGTTTTGATTTGTGTCTAGAGTTGTGTTGTGATATCTTCCGTGAGTCCTCGATCTTGATCGTACACATTTGCGTGTATGATTAGTGTGCAGTCGAGTCGGGCGTCCTGCGTCTTGTGATAATTTTGTTTTTTCCTCACGAAGAAGGGTATCAACTGGGTTGTTCGGGAGCTGTGGCCCGTCTAGTAGCACATGACCAGCCCCGTTTGTTTATTTCCTTTCTAAAAATGGCTAGCCCAGCTATTTTGTATTTTGCAGAATAACCAACGTAGGCCTACTTTCTTTTCTACGCCCTTCTGGGCCGGAAATCTTTCAAGACGAGGAGGGATGCATTTTGCCCAGAAAATGGGCTATAAGTAATAAGAAATGGGCTATAAGTAATATTAAATGGGCTGTAAAATGAAAAATACAGCAAACGGGCAATTAGTTCCAAAATACTTTTTTCTTTCGGATTTTGATATTTTAAATTTCATTGTTTTTGAGCGGGTAAAATTTCATTGGATTTAAATTAAGGTATGTTTAGTTTTTAAATTAATTTAAATCTGGCTAGAAATTTCGGGCTGTATGCTGTTTGGGATAGATTTGGAGGCTGAGTTGTGAGTCTACTAGGTTGACGTGTAAGAAAGGCTTTGTCAACTTAGTCCACAAACGATTCTAGCAGCAGTGACTGTTGCATGTTAATCCAACGGCCGTGCTGCTTCTTCAATATCTGATCTTCTTGCTCCAGCCGCCCAAACCAGCGCCGGTGGGACTGCTGCTCCGCCTCCCGTGGCGGTCTTTGCCGCCTGCCGCACCGCCCCACCCTACTCCATTGATGGTCAGGCCATTCCTCTACTCACCCACACCTCCTGTTATTTTTCGGTGACGGCAGCCGGACCAGTAAACCCTCGTACTCCCCACCGCGTGGGCAACCACTGCCGAGTCTTCCCCGGCTCCGTGTCATTCCCTTCCTGGTGCTCTCGGCGCGCCGTGGTCAACATGGTCAACGAACGACATCCATCGGACATGGACTGTACGAGGAGAGGCTGACAGCTGGGTCCATGGAAGCACACAAGGAAATGCCTCTTTATTACGCGCAAAATAATTATTCCTCCACCTAACATCTGGGACCCACCGAAAGGGCCTCTATATTTCACGAAAAAATGCCCCCCCCCCCCCGCTGATAGGTCGGACCCACCAGCTATATCTTCGCACGCAAGGAAGTGCCTCCTTATTACGCACAAAAAAAATGAATACTCCCCCTGCTAGCCGGGACCCAACATAGTTGGAGGCTGACATGTGGGCCTACTAAGTTGACGGGGACGGAGGGCTTTGTCAACTTAGTCAATATGAACGATGTCCATCCCAACGGCCGTAGTGCTTCTTCAACCTCTGCTCTTCTTGCACCAGCCGACCAAACCAACACCGGCGAGACCGCCTGCTCCTGCCTCCAGTGGCCAGCTATGCTGCCGTTGAGGGCTCACTACCCCCTACTACTCCCACCGCTGGCCAGGCCCTGCGGCGACGACATGCTCACACCGCAGCCAAACTAGTGAACCCTCGTATTCCTGTCTGCGTGGGCTTCCACTGCCGCGTCTTCCCCAGCTCCGCGTCGTCCCCTTCCTAGGCCTCACCGTCGTCCACCGCCCTGGTGCTCTCGACGCGGCATGGTCAACATGGTCAAGGAACGACTTCCATCGAAAGAGTATCAGACGTGGAGAGGTCGACAACGGGTCCATGGCTGCAGCCGAAGTGCCTCCTTATTACGCAGAAAAATAATGATTCCTCCACTGACGGCGAGGGACCCACCGGATGGGCCACCGTATTTTGCAAAAACATTTCCCGATTGCTGGGACCCACCAGCTACATCTTCGCACGTAAGGAAGTGCACGATACCGGAACCCACCGGTCGAAGCGCACGTAGCGTTGTCATTCTGGTCGCAAACGTGTACATACATACTGGTCGATGTAGAGGCACGCACATGTTGTAGTAGAGGCGCGCACGTAGCATGTACACGTACGTACAACCAGGGTGCAAGAAAGTAAATACGGCCACGTACGTACATACTGGCGGGGTCTCAAACGCCTACTCGCGCATGCGTATGGCCATGGCTCGTGTACATGGCTGGGTCGGAATGGATAAGCTGCACCATCATCGTGATCATGGGGAGGCAACTGGCTGGGTCAGAATGGAATGCGTCGTCGTGTTCATTAGGAGCCAACCAGCTTGCACGGAATAGCTGATGGAAATGAGGCCTAGCGTACCGCAGAACGGAGGAAACGGCCTTGTGTTCGACCGGACACGGTCGAAACGGGATCCTGTTCATCGGAAGGGGTCTGGCGTACCGCAAAACAGAGGAAACGGACTTCTCTTGGACCTCCTACAGTGGAAATGGGGTCATGTTGATCGGGAGGGGTGTGGCGTACCGCAAAACGGAGGAAATGGACTTGTGTTGGAGCGCTACGGTCGAAACAGGGGTCATGTTCATCGGGAGGGGTGTGGCGTACCGCAAAACGGGACTCCACGGGATACATTCATCTCCACAATCGTTGCCTCCACAGACTCTGTTCATCCACCGTCGATCGCCTCCACGGGCTCATGTTCAACCACCGTCGACCTCCTCCGGCCTCCACTGCGATTTGTTCATCCACGGGCTCCTGTTCATCCAGCCTCCACCGCGCGCTCCTCCCCCGGATACTGTTCAACCAGCCCTCTCCACGGGGTCCTGTTCAACCACCCCTCCACGGGCTACTGTTCATCCAGCCCTCCACCGGCTACTGTTCAACCAACCCTCCATGGGGTCCTGTTCATCCAGCCCTCCACAGGGTCTTGTTCATCCACCGGCTCGATCGATCGGGGTCCTATTCATCCAGCGGCAACGGCCTCTACTACCACAGGGTCCTGTTCATCCAACCCCCCCCACGAGGAACCTTCATCCAAACCCCCCCACCAACAACGCTCACTTTGTTCATCCAGAGGCAGCATCGATCGGCTTGATTAGCGGCAGTAGCAAAGGAATCACTCGAGTTGATTAACGGCAAAGGGATCGATCGCTCGGGTTCGATAACGTGAATCGGTGCAATCGCTCGGGTTCGATTAGAGGCCAATGCCTCACTCGGGTTCGATTAAGCGCAACGCCGCGCACGCTGCAGCAGCGTCGTCTGAGAGAAACGTGCATCGCTCGGCCCCCGACCACCCACCATAACCGGGAATTCCTCGTTATTTTCCTCGCCCTCGCTTCTACCATGGTTTTTTTCCGTCATGGGCGACCCAAAGAATGTCATGCAGCTGTGTCTCCGGCCCGCCCAGGACGAAAAGCCCATTTTATGTCATGATTTTTTGTCATAGAAGTAGGAGCCCACCACATCTATGATGATACCGGGTTTTGTCACAATTATCGTCATAGAAGTGTCATAAGCATGACAGAAAAAAATTGTTCGGCCCAAGATGTCACGAATGTGTCTTTTTTTTGTAGTGTTGGCCTCACCGTTTCAAATGGCTCTGAGGATAGGATCACTGATGAGGAGGCTTGGGTCCGTGTGCACTGCCCGTGGACCGATTCTGATGATCGCACTGGAGGCCCTCCACCTGCTGCAGACGAGTCTGACGAGGAGGAGGAGCATGATTGGTGATGTCCTGGAGTGCTGCTACCACCGGCGTTCTTAGGTGTCCTCTCTACTCTTTTGGTGTCTCGATGCCAAAGGGGGAGAGAGTGTAGGGATTTACAGCGTGTCTTGAGTCAAGCATGTGTTTCTCTCTTTGCCGTTGCTTTCCATGCTCGAACTCTTTCGTTTGCTTTGGTTGTGGTTGTCCCGTGTGTTCGAGACCATATCACTACAAAAAAAATACACTTCTGTGATGATATGTGTTTGTCACAGTAGGTCACGTTTTCTGTCATGCATGTACATCCATGACAAATTTATGACAGAATCAAGATAGTCATACCTGTGCTATCGTAGAAGTGTTCCACGACATTACCAAAATTATCATCACGGAAGTGTCCACTTCCATGACGATAAATCGCGCGTCATAGAAGTGCTTTCGTCAAGGGTGACCGACATGTGGCATCCACCGTAACGGAACGTTGTTAAGCTATCGGGTCCGGTTTTGGATCCGATAACCCGTTAACAACCCCGACCAATGGGGATTTTCCACATGTAAAATCATCATTGGCTGGAGAAAACACGTGTCACCTCACCGTTGGGACAGATGTCATCCACTCATTGGACCTAGAGCGCCTATGATACGTTGACACGTGGCACGGCCCAACAGAGGCCCATATAGGTTAAAAAGGCCGGCCCAGTCAAAGGCCCATAGTACTTACTCAGGTACTAGTGGGCCAGCCTAATAACGGCCTGCTTAATAAAGGCCCATTTACTACGGCCCGGCCGATCTCGCCGTTAATTGTTCGTGAATATTTGGGCCCATTTACGGCCCGAAGCCGATCCGCACGCGTTAATTGTTTGCGAATATTTGGGCCCAAATACAGCCCGATGACTTTCATCTGTTAGAGGCCCGATGTAGACATGGGCCCATTTCAGCCAGTGTGTGACTTTTGGCACGAATGGCCCGTCGCCCATGGGCCATATATAGTCCGACAGGACATCGGGCCCACCAACGGCCCGTGATGAAGGTGGCAACAGTTAAGCCCAACGTGACTTTGGGCCTGTTAAAGGCCTGTCGCATAATTTGGCCAATTGATGTCTGTACTAAGCTTTCGGCCTCTGAAAGGCCCATGATATCAGTGGGCCAACTAAGGCCCAAGATATGTTTCGACCGGTAATCGCTTCGATATAATCGGGCCCAAAAGGCCTGTCTACATTTCAACTTCTTTGAAGGCCCGTCGACGACTAGTGAAAATTGAGGCCCAATATGCATTTCGGCTGCTAAAGGCCCATGGTTTCATCCGGCCAGAATAAAGCCAAGACAATATTCAGACATTAATGGCCCAACGCTACCTGGGCCAAACTAAGCGTTGGGTCCACAAAAGTCCCAACTAAAATATAGGCTGGTGTAAGTTGTGGGCCTCGTGCAAAGTGTGAAGGCCCCAATGATTCGGGCCCAAGAAAGATGCAGGCCGGCCCAATTGTGGCCCACTAAACACCAGGCCCGTTAGAGGCGAATGTTTCAGCCCGGTCGACTACATCTGATTTTTTTTCAGATAGCGAATGATGGCAGTAACTAGCAGGAATTTAGAACAAACCTACTCAATACAATAAAGAAATTACTGCTACCTCTTGAGCACTGCGTTGCTTTTCCCTTGAAGAGGAAAGGGTGATGCAGCAAAGTAGCATAAGTATTTCCCTCAGTTTTTGAGAACCAAGGTATCAATCCAGTAGGAGACCATGCACAAGTCCCTCGCACCTACACAAACAAATAAGAACCTCGCAACCAATGCAATAAAGGGGTTGTCAATCCCTTCACGGTCACTTACGAGAGTGAGATCTGATAGATATGATAGGATAATATTTTTGGTATTTTTATGATAAAGATGCAAAGTAAAATAAAAGGCAATAAAAATAACTAAGTGTTGAAAGATTAATATGATGGAAAATAGATGTAACGCCCGAATATTCAAGCTATAGTAATCCTCCGTTAACGAGGCCATGTCACCACTATTACTGTTGCTAATCTCTATTAGATTCAAATCGGTTCGGATTCAGTTTTAAAATAAAGTCAGAGTTTAAAGTTTTCAAAATGTCAAATCTAAAATGTGCAAACTGTGGCAAATATTCCATAACCAAATATGGTGGTGACCCAACATTTTTGTAATGTGGTTTAATGCCCTATAATAATTAAATCAGCGGCTTAAAGAATTATGTAAATGCCTTTTATGATTATTAAAATATTAAACGGTTTTAAATAGGTGCCCAAACTTTTGGAATAATTCTAAATACTAATTTAGGGGCTAGTGCTATATTTTACAAAAGCTAAAAGTTAAGTTAGAGCAATAAAAGAAAAAGAGAAAACAAAAGAAACACCAGGGAAAAAAAGATAAGGCCCCGCCTTTCCCCTGGGCCAAGCCCACCTGGGCCGGCCCAGCTTCCCCCCGCACCAGGTGCTCCCCTCCCTTGTTCCTCGGGCGCACCCGACCGCGCCCGCGGTCTCCACCGCACCCTCTACTTGGCGGCCGGGAGGGGATAAGGGCAGCAGCTCGCGTCCCCTCGATCCCCTCTCCCACTTCCTCCTGCCTCCCACTCCATCATCCTCTCCCTCCTGCTCCACCTCCCTCTCCAGATCCGCCATCGACAAGTGTTGATGTGGCCGCCACCGTCGACCACCGCGGCGACCGTCGTCGCCGTCTGTCTCCGAGGCGTACACGGACCCCATTGTCCACAACTACGTCGACTACGCCGAGCCGATGAGCCGGGGAGCAGCCACCAAGCCGTCTGCTTCTTCTTCTCCGTCGGCCACCACGAATTCGCCGTCGACCTTCCTCACCTCCGGCCACCCCTGCAGCTACTAATCTGACGCCGGCCTCCGTGAGCCGCCCGGTGAGCTCCCGCTCCCTTCCCTCCCTTGGCGTCGTCTTCAGTCGCCCGAAGTGGTAGACGCCGCGTAGCCGAGCTCGCCGTCGTTGCTTCCCCTCATCACCGCAGCCATAGCCGGCCAGGCTCGTCCATGAGCACGGCCACGTGCTCCTCGCCTCCCACGCACCCGCTTTCATTGCGGCTGCCGTGGCCCCTCTACTCGCTTGCCTTTGCCGTGATCGCGTCCGGGCCGCACTCACCGCGTCCGAGCCTCGCCGCCGCTGCCCCGACCACGCCGTCGCGTCCACGCCCTTGTCGAGCCCAGCCCGACCATGCCCCACACCTTCACCTGATCGCGCCGCTCCCGCTCGGCGACGCCCATGAGTGGCCCTACCGGCGTCTTTGCGTCTTTGTCTGGTATGTTGCAGTACTGATGACGCTTGCTACCGCTGCTCTGCTCCATGGCGCGCACCGCATCCACTGCCGCCAAGACGCCGTCGCGCCTTGCTGCGTCGCCGTCGCCGCGTGCTACCGCTGCTCTGTTATTTATGGCTGCTGGCGCCTACGCCGCAACGCTCCCGCCCGCTTGCTCCGCCGCTACTTGTTGTCTTGATGCTAATCTTGTAGCTAGTGCTAGCTAGCTTTTCAAATTTTACATCGACTAACCCTTTGGACACCCTCTAAATCTGCAAAAACCACGGTTAGCAGGAGTAAAAATAATTTGACTAGGTAGAACACTTGTCAAAGCTCAAATGTTTCCATTGGACCAAATCAATTTGATGCATGGATTAATTCCTGTGAAAATCACAAAACGCTATCTTTTGTTAACAGAAAACAGAATTGTGTGTTGCGTGCTGTGTGTGGCCAGCTTGGCCACGGCCGTGTGTGGCCGGCCCTTGTTAGTGCTAGTTTAGGTTAGTAGTAGTTAATTAGTAGCCTATGTACAGATGGCATGTGGCCCCCACTAGTTTAACTTAGTTTGGGCTAATTAAATGGCACCTATTACACTTACATGTGGGCCACACCTGCTTCTTTGACTAGTCAAATTTGACTTGGTCAATTCGGATTAAACTAAATATAATAATTCCAGAATTCTGTTTAAAACTCTAGAAAATCATCGAAATTAATATGTAACTTGGATGAAAAAGTTTTATACATGAAAGTTGCTCAGAACGACGAGACGAATCCGAATACGCTCTCCGTTCATGTGTCACATGCCCCTAGCATAGCGAATGTCGAACTTTTCCCCTCCGGTTCGTTTGTCCGGAAATGCCTAACTTCGGAAAACTTTCCCGGATGTTATCCCCCTTCGCCGGTATCGTGTAGCGCCGCGTTAGAACACCCCTAGCCCTGCGTGTTACCCCCGTCATGCATCTGTGTTGCATCTGTTTGCATTTTATTTACTGTTTCTTCCCCCTCTTCTCTCCGGTAGACCCCGAGACCGCTGCTGATGCCCCTGTGATCGACTACGTCGACGACGACCCCTCCTTGCTAGAGCAACCAGGCAAGCCCCCCTTTGATCATCCCGATATCGCCCATACTATACTCTCATGCTTGCATTAGATTTTGCTACTGTTATTGATTGATCCTATTCTGATGCATAGCCTGCTTTTGTAACCTGTTGTTGTACCTTACCTACTTATCCTAAACTGCTTAGTATAGGTTGGATAGTGATCCATCAGTGACCTCCACCTTGTCCTTATTGCCCCTGCTTCATCATCGACGACTCGAGCTACATGATCAACGACCGTGAGCCCGGCACCGCACATCACATCACGCCCCTTTAGTTGTTCGACTCTGCAGAGCTACTATCGAGTGCCGAGGGTGATCCCTCATAACGCACTCCTGATGATAATTCTGTAGTGTAGCTATTCGGTCGTGGTCATCGAGGGTGATTTCCTCCTTCACCATTCCCGATACGGCGCTTTCATGCAACCCCTCAAGTGTGAACCTCGAGGGTGATTCCTCTTACGTTCACCTTGATGATTACATCGAGTGGAATCCTCTGAGGGTGATTCCTTGGGTTTTCCCCTTGATGTTTGGACACACGGTTACCTTGACATTACTTGAGACCTTGGGGAAGTCGGGCGGGCCCAGAGAGCACCCGCAAGATGGTTACGAGGCACGGCAGGGAGCCCTCGTGTGGGCTGGGCTTGCCCTTGTCGTATTTCCTCGAGACGAGGCGACGAGGTCACATTATCGTGAATCTCTGCTCGTCTCCGCGAGCTAACAATACACTATGGTTTGGGTATTTGTTCTGAATTGGCCTTTGGCCTTTACGCACTAACCACCACGCGAGAATAGATATGGGCCTCGATGTCGCAGTATCAGCCGAAGCTTTGTCAGACGTCTAGTTCAGCAGTGCGGCACGGTCGGATCGTCTTTGGCCATCCGTGATCTTGGTATCCACCCCGCCATAGCGACCGGAGTCTTTGCAGCGATGGGCCCAAGACCCCAGAGTGCTTAGGATGTAGACCGGCGGGGACCTCTCTGCTGAGCCTAGGTAGGGCTGCGACGTGCTGATCTTCCGAGGACGGGCATTGAACCCGGAAAGGTGTGTCCAGCCAGAGTGATCGGGCGTGTTGGGTAATGTGGTGCACCCCTGCAGGGAAGATATATATTCGAATACCGTGTCCACGGTAATGGACGTTAGTACTTGTATCCGGATCTTATATAACTAGAAATGGATACTTTCATATGTGGCTCCGGGATTGCTTTCTGGCAGGGAGTCGAGGAAGGATATCTGGGCATTAATGTTACAACATGTTTGATAAATATAAATTGCTATTCTTTACTCTTCTACATGCTGCAAGATGCTTGGAGCTGCTTGAAGATGCTAGTCTTCGATAGGCTAGGCCTTCCCCCTCTATTCTGGCATTCTGCGATTCGGTCCACGAATCTGACCTTTCCATTTGATACCAATGCATACTTAGTATAGATCTGATGCTTGCGAGTACTTTGGATGAGTACTCACGGTTGCTTTGCTACCCCTTTTCCCCCTTCTTTCTTATTTCTGATTGATGCAACCAGATGGTGGATCCTTGGAGCCAAGTGCCACCGCCGACGGATACTACTACGTGGAGACCGCCAACGACCAGGAGTAGTTAGGAGGTCCCAGGCAGGAGGCCTTGCCTCTTCGATCGTGTTGCTTTTGTGCTAGCCTTCTTAAGGCATCCTTGTTTAACTTATGTCTGTACTCAGATATTATTGCTTCCGCTGACTCTTGTGTATCGAGCTTGTATTCGAGCCCTCAAGGCCCCTGGCTTGTAATATAAAGCCTGCATTATTTTATTTGTGTCTAGAGTTGTGTTGTGATATCTTCCCGTGAGTCCTTGATCTTGGTCGTACACATTTGCGTGCATGATTAGTGTATGATCAAATCGGGGGCGTCACAATAGACCCGGGGGCCATAGGTTTCACTAGTGGCTTCTCTCAAGATAGCATAAGTATTACAGTGGGTGAACAAATTACTGTCGAGCAATTGATAGAATTGAGAATAGTTATGAGAATATCTAGGTATGATCATGTATATAGGCATCATGTCCGTGACAAGTAGACCGAAGCGATTATGCATCTACTACTATTACTCCACACGTCGACCGCTATCCAGCATGCATCTAGAGTATTAAGTTCATAAGAACAGAGTAATGCTTTAAGTATGATGACATGATGTAGAGGGATAAACTCATGCAATATGATATAAACCCCATCTTGTTACCCTCGATGGCAACAATACAATACGTGCCTTCTTTGTCCCACATCCTTTGGGAAAGGACACCGCAAGATTGAACCCAAAGCTAAGCACTTCTCCCATTGCAAGAAAGATCAATCTAGTAAGCCAAACCAAACTGATAATTCGAAGAGACTGGCAAAGATAACCAATCATACATAAAAGAATTCAGAGGAGATTCAAATATTGTTCATAGATAATCTTGATCATCCACAATTCATCGGTCCCGACAAACACACCGCAAAATAAGATTACATCAAATAGATCTCCAAGAGAATCGAGGAGAACTTTGTATTGAGATCCAAAGAGAGAGAAGAAGCCATCTAGCTAATAACTATGGACTTGAAGGTCTGAGGTAAACTACTCACACATCATCGGAGAGGCTATGGTGTTGATGTATAAGCCCTCCATGATCAACGCCCCCTCCCGCAGGACGCCGAAAAAGGCCCCAAGATGGGATCTCACGAGTACAGAAGGTTGCGGCGGTGGAACTAGGTTTTCGTGGATGCCTCTGATGGTTTGGGGTACGTAGGTATATATAGGAGGAAGAAGTAGGTCGGTGGAGCCACGAGGGGCCCACGAGGGTGGAGGGCGCGCCTGGGGGGTAGGCGCGCCCCTACCTCGTGGCCTCCTCGTCTTTTACTTGACGTCCACTCCAAATCCTCTGGATTACTTTTGTTCCAAAAATCACGTTCCCGAAGGTTTCATTCCGTTTGGACTCCGTTTGATATTCTTTTTCTGCGAAACCCTGAAATAGGCAAAAAAACAGCAATTTGGGCTGGGCCTCCGGTTAATAGGTTAGTCCCAAAAATAATATAAAAGTGTATAAATAAGCCCATTAAACATCCAAAACATAATATATAATAGAATGGAATAATAAAAAATTATAGATACGTTGGAGACGTATCAATTACTGCATAGTAACTAAGAATAAACCTACACTATACAATAAAGGATTTATGGTATATTACATCCACTCGGCATCGAAGTTCGCCACCAGTGATCATAATGCGCAAGGAAGAAGCAGATTACAAAAACTGGGCACCATTGCAGCAGAACAAAATAATCTTGAACCGAGACCACTTCCAAGACAGTTCTAGAAAGGTTAGCCTTGGCGAGAAGCTGCACAAGCTATTTGAGCAAGGCTATGAGACCGACCTAGCATGT
Source organism: Aegilops bicornis (assembly GCA_021605145.1). Lineage (NCBI taxonomy): Eukaryota > Viridiplantae > Streptophyta > Magnoliopsida > Poales > Poaceae > Aegilops > Aegilops bicornis. The sequence goes on along the minus strand of CM038673.1, from coordinate 4,764,153 downwards.
CGGGTCATAGCTTCCTGTGTAGATGTTTAGCGATGAGGTTCTCATTGGTGTTCTCTGCAATCTTTCTTAGAGATAGGACTTCAAGTCGAAGTTGAGTTACGGAATGCCTTTCTGCTAGAACTTGGGACTGAAGAAGTCGAACTGATTCAAAAAACGAATTGTGTGAGCTTGTCTGACTGCTAGTCTCAAGTAACTTGAACACTGCATCAAGACAAGACTTTGGGGTTGTCTCGCTATCTTCAAGATGTTTTGCCTTCTTTGCTGCAATATATGTTGGGTCTGTCTCACAGCCTTCAGCAGACTTGTGCATGCCATCAGGCATACCGCCCTGAAACAAAGTAGAGAGATGACAGGTTTTGCATGTGTATAAACAAAGATGATAATTGTGTTGTCAATTCCATCCAATTTCAAATTAGAAAATAAAGAGTAAGTTCAAAATATCAATAGCATAATTTGGCATTGTTCATAATGCGGGGAGCTTCACCACACTACTGGATTACCATGTCAACATAACAAGCATAGATGAAGGGCAAAGAAAATCATTGTATCTATTTTGGTTAATGTGCATGGCATGTTGTTCATATCATCATCCACATCAGTAAGATAAAACAAGAGATGACAAGGTGCAAACGTGGGTTGCTTCACCACACACTGGATTATAGATCCACAAAAACAAGCATACATATAGGGAGTATTGAGTAATGTGCATGGTATGAATATGGAATTTGGTTTTACAAGTAAAACTTAGAACTTACGATTCTTGCGAACATGCATGTTGGTAGAAACTTGACAAACTAAACAGCAGATGAGCGATAGGGAGTATGAGCAAATTAAACAACAGTTGAGGATAAAGGCTTTAGAAGGACTGACTTACATTAACAGCTAACACCGGCTTTATAATGCCCTTCTCCATGTCAAGGGAAGGATAACTCAAGAATTTCAAAGACAAGATCTTCTTCATAAGCATTGCATGTACTCTACATTTTGTAGAGAGTAATTATAGATATGATAATACTTTGGAAGTGATAGAGGATAATGAAGATAAGATGCAGATTGATGCTACATAATCAACTACCAATCCTCGAAGTACAAGCATTACAGGACAAAATGTCTTGACAAGAGCAATGGGCTACACTTAAGACCTTGGCATTGTCTGTGTATCCTACTTTTTGGTAAGATTAAATATAGATATGATCTTTTTTAGTAAATGGTGGGAGAGGGAGATAAGATGCAGAATGCTACACAATGAACCAATCCCTCTTCCCATAATACAAGAGTGTTTTGAACACTGGTGTACTGTACAAAACGTTCTTATATTATGGGACGGAGGGAGTAGCTGTTAATGTAAGTACAGTGATAGACAACGTTCAGTCCTTACAAGAGGACTGCAGAGCTAAACCTCTTCAAAAGCATTGGGTTGATTCTAAATTTATGTAAGAGTCCATACGGATCTTATAATGTCCACCAAATGGACGATAACGAGGCTAACATGTGCAGTGATGCTACATAATCAAACAACTATGAAAGTAAGTATGGTCATACAGGGCAAGAGGTACTCACAAGAGCAATGCGATTATGCGGTATAGTTGCGAGATTATGTGATCCCTTGAGAATGAATGTTCTTCTGCTAACAGTTTTCGTACAAGTGAGATGTTAAGGAAAATGCAGAAATGTAGTTCAAATTGTGATGTGATATCATAGATAGTACCTTACGCTGCAGCCGAGACCAATGTGTCACAAGATTATTCCAGTCACCATCGGATAAATGTAGCATCGGAGACTTTATAGAAATTTCGTTTAGAGGCTTGCCATCGAAGTGCGCTTGCCTCAGGTAGGAACGATACTTCATCAACGAGTGCTTGAAAAGCGCAACCAACCCTTGCTCGTCTTCACAATCCAGTTTGGTCCTCGCCTATTTAAAAGAATAAAATCTCGTGTCTTCTGTCAGCAGAAACATATGCAGCAATGACCATGATTAACATTAGTACATTACTTACGCGTAAGTTGCGGAGGAAGACTGGAAATTGTTCTGTGTCTGCGGTATAATCTTTCCATGAAGTAAAGGTACGCACAAAGTTCCTGACAACAATATAAGCTTTGTCTTCTAAACTGGGAAGAAATGGAACAGGGGTCCTATTTGCTGCAATTAGGGCTCTCTCTGGTTCAAAAAGGGATTTGGCAACTGGATTTGGTGTATTCTTTGCTGGAATGGGGGTTTTGCGTCGTAGAGCTGGTGCTATGTCAACTGGCATAATCATAATGTTTGCTGCAGTTGGGGTCTGCTGAGTTGGGGCGTGTAGTAGGGCTAGAGTCTGCTAGAGTTGGGATGTTTTGTGGGTCAGGTGATATTGCAACTAAACCTAATGGGCTATTTGATTTATCAGGTGCCACTACCTTTTCCAAATACTTTGCTTGTGCTCCTCCATGATCAGCAATCACCCTCTTCCTTTTGAATGTCTGATACACAAGAACAGCATTTGAATGGATAAATATGGTATGATGACAGATGGAGTATGTACTGAAAATGGATAGGTAGGGGGTATTCACATACACAATGTGTAAACTAAGCTAATGGCAGTTCAACAAAGTAGAAGCAATGCAAAGCATCAGCTGCAAGATATGTGCGAGAAATATAACCTTGGAAAGTTAGAGCAAGCACCTTGATGGGTGAATAAGATAGGGCATCTTCCTCTGACTCCTCCACTAGGGAGCTACATTGACTTAGGTCTCCTCTAGCTCGGAATCCTTTATTAGGATCATATTCTGAGCATGAATATGTAGGTGGAGTGTGTTTGCATTGCATTGCATCCAGACTTGATTTTAGTCCCTTAATGCCAAGTTTGACAGCCATGGCATTGTTCTGCTTTATTCTTTTCATGCGCGCAAGCTCATAATCATTATGATGCTATTCAGAATCTAAGATTCATGAAAACATAAAAAGTAGTCAGATTATCTATGGAATGCATTGCGGATTCAACTCGAAGAGTGTCTCCCTATAAACCCCTGCATATGCAAAGTTCATCCCCCAACCGCCGACTGCATCACACACGTAAATACAAACCCCTTATGTTTCTATAACAGATGCACACATTTCAAAACTGAAGTAGGAACATTAGAATCATATGAAATTCGTATTTGAACAAATAAACTAAGGAATTATGAGTGGCATGATGTTTAGCTTCAAGGGTGGAGTGTTGGTAGTGCGACACAAAGCAAGTAGGCAGATTGTATTCCATGTAAAAGATCGAAGCCTATGTAAAAGCTAGAAATGACACTTTCTTTCTATACAATGCAGTGTTCGTTGCCCACACATGATGGAAGAGATCACATAGAGAAATATTATTCACTCATGTCTCACGGTTGCAAGATTTAGAAACAGGGTGGTCCACCCTAAAAGAATATTGACAACAAATATGACAAGGCAAGCATAGATGTAGTGAATCAATCATTTACTTGTGAGCTTACTAGGACAAGTATGCGAATTGTAGCTGCGATGAAGAGACCGTCCAAAATCTGAATCAAGAAGTTTGTCTAGCACTTATTGTTTGCAACTAATCGGCATGAATAATTGGATATTATATCGAATGAGTAAGAAAGACAAGTAAAATTGTCAACAATCCTGGCTTGCAGTAGTAATCTGGGTCAATGTCACTCGACCAACAATCCAAGATGACTAGTGTATGCATTCCTAGGGCGAATTTTGAAAACCCAGTGAACTTTACAAGCACTAAAGATTACCGAAATACATCTGAACCATTAAGTGTAGGTAGCACTGAGCACACAACAAACCCTAATGACAGTCCTGCCTAATGAGGAATGAATCAATTAGAAAATGGGTGATGAGGAGTGGTCACGAGTGTTGAGGACTTATCTCAGGATAAATCGGGTTGGCTTAGTGGGTGTTGCACGCCTGAGCCCTGAACGGACTGGGAAGGTAGGCACGGCGGCGCGCCCGGGCAGCGGTGACACTGTTGGGCGAGCGGCTCCTGACCTCCTGTTAGTCCGGCGTCTCCTCCTAGAGTCATGCCATCCGGGGACGGCAAGTGGCCGGCCAGGCAAGCGGCTGGGAGCGAGTAGAGATCGGAAGCACGCAGCAGAACATAGGGGAATCGGGGCTTGGGCCGACCCAAAATCCCAGGGTGGGCCGCGGCCCACCGTGGGCACCCTGTAGAGATACACACCCGAGCGGCGAACATGCATTTTTGAAACTAACTTAGGAACATTTAGCTGACCAATTAAACGAATCTGTATTAATAATATCAGATTCGTATTTGAACAACTAAGCTTGTTTAGCTTGATGGGTCTAGCAGTGCTATTATGACACGAAGCACATATTCTGACCGTATAGTGATCATAAAAGGGGGAAACCGGAGAAATGATATTTAGCAGCCATTGTTTGCTTCGAACTAAGAACTAGATTCTAAGAGCTGAAAAGAAAGTAGAGTAACCAAGTTAAGATCTATTTTCTTGTTGAGATCAAAAAGTTGAGGAGATATGAAGTACCATCTCTCTTGCGGCGCCGTGTAGGCATCGGGGGTGCGATGGTTGTCGGTGGCATTGAAGCAGATCTGCGACGGTAGACGGGTTCATCGGGGGATAAGTCACATTGCGGTGGAAGAGAAGGTCGTGTGAGCGGCCCCGGCAAAGAGGACGACGGCGCCGATGAAGCGAGAGGACGTGATGCAAGGCTCTTGGTCCATTGTCGTGGATGAGAAACGCCCATCTCTAGCAGTGGACGACGCGGTCTTGGTAGGCGCTCCGGCATGGTGGAGGACGGTGGCGATGGATGTGGTGGAGGGCGGCGATGGATGTGGTGGAGGACGGCGGCGATGGATGGGGTGGCGGACGGAGGCTGGTGTGGGGATGGTGTTCTAGCGCGGACGGTGTATGAATGGAAAATGGAGGGAGAGGTACGGGGAACCATGTTTTTGGGACGCGCCTGTCTGAAATATGGGAAAGTTATGAACTTAGCCCCCATTGAAAATTGGACGTCTCGTCGGTTGGGGATACGACGGTAATCTCGCATCTCGCCAATATTTGCCCAGAGCGATTTCGGGCGAGGAGAGGGTGGTTGGTGCCCATGGTTGGCGCCCACGATGTATGAACGAGGCTGGCAGGTAGGGCGGTTGTGTCACGTCTGAGTGAAGTTACAAACCTGCCCCTATTGAAAATATTTGCCTACATTGATTTTGGCCGAGTCGAGTTTGTTTTGCCGCACACCGTGTATGAATGGGGAAATGGAGGGATAAACACAGGTCTTTCGGACGAGCTTGAATCAAATGTGTTTTGCCACCCATGTTTGGCGCCCACCATGTCGGAATGGGCTCAGAGGCGGTCTTGTCACGTCTAATTGAAGTTACTATCCTACCCCTATTTAGAGCAGTGGAAAGTGGGCCGATGGATTGTCCGTGTAATGGGTAGACAGTAATTTCCATCTCCCAAACACTTGGCTTCGGGCAGCCGACGTGGGAGTGGACATTTTGCCGCTTCTTTCAAATTTTGGGACAATAAGCATCCATGTTTACCCTGGCAACTAAATTCGAATCCATTTTGTATTCCTATACGAATCTTTATAAATCATTCTATGTGTTTTTATATATCTTCAAAAGGACAACAAAGATGTATTCCACTGTCATATATGAATATGGTTTACAAATATTTGGGACACTTCATGTCCAACTCAAATGTCACACGCAGCATAATGTGTACTCCCATTTAGATATGTACACAAGCGATATATCAAGATTCAAATACCGAGTCAATCAACCAAGAATGTATAGAACTAATAGACATATAAACACTTATAGAGTATATGGATCAATAATATCAACTAACATACATAAGCCAGGCCGCTGTACTTTTCTTTGCTACAACAGCATCCTTTTTTTAGCCAAGCTACTACAGCATCTTGGCCCTTTCCGATGCGTGCCACTTATGGTCCATCTATAATACTATAATTGCTTAATGCACATTCAGCCCGATTGACATATTTGTAGGTCTGGCACAGCAATCAAAATGAAATGTCTCCGAGTCTTATCAATTAATACAGACGTGTGCTCAAATAAAATTACAAACCAAAAAACAAAAAACAATTATTACATGATCTCTAAAACAAATGGTTTGATTGATTACATGAGCAAACAACACAAAGGTTATTCAACGATGGAAATAACATTTCACCTATGATTTACCAAGTGGGAATTTAATTTCCTTTTTTCCTTCAGGACCTTAACAATGTGGTCGGGCCTCAGCTTGCTTCGCTTTTGAAATCCACCAAATATTTAATGGTTGTCTTGAGTCACTGCCATTGATTGTGTTGTTTGCTTCCTCAACATGTCAACTTCATATCTAAGTTCGAAGCGTAATCTCTTTCTACCACTAGTTTAGCCTCTAGAGCATCGGCGATTGGCAATTCATAATGCACGATTGGGCGGTGCCATCTTTGTGGGATGATACAACGTCCATGGGGACCTCTCTCTTTGATCTTGGGCTAACCTGTTTTGCCATTAAAGTTCTGATTGGATTCAGAAAAGTTCAGGTTAGCAAAACATCTGAACTGGGAGTTATAACAAAGAAACCAGTTAAACAAACAAGGAACTAAAGAGTTTCAATTCGATCTTTGAAAAGTAGTTATTAACATCATTGTAACCCGTTGTTGCAGCAAAGAAAGCAGTTAAACAAACAAGTAGCTATTTAAGTTCAGGAAAACAGGTAATTCTTAACAGTAAGTATCAAACACATAGATAGGCGCAGTCTATAATAGGATTAACAGGCTATGGCATTATGTAATCTGTAGCAAACTAAATTAAGCCAAGCAACGTAATTGAACAATTTTGTAATAGGTGGCTAATTAAAATTTTGAGAAGCGGGTAACTGGACTTACGCTAGTTCTTTGTACAGGCACACTGCAACTTCTTTTTCGCTTACAAGGTTGTACGAATGAGTCCATGGCATCAATTGCTTGGATACGCAGTCCCAATACTTCTTTCTTCACACACTGCATTGGTAAGTCGAATGGTTAATCTGGTAAGATGGTGCGTCCTTGATATGTTATATGAGGACGTGTAGTCAGACGTGTTGTAGCCACACACATCACAATCGGCTTTTCTGTATATTTCATGCGATTACTTTTGGCATATCGAGATCTAAGCAATCTACAATAGGATGAAAAGGCGGCATCCTTCACATTATTGGCGAACTCAGTTCATAGAAACAAGCAATTCAACCATTCTGTGGGTAAATCAAAAGCGCCACTGGAATATTTTTCACTACCCCTATCATACATGCAAAAGGGGCGACGCCACCATAGGGGCTGGTATGGGCGGCCGTCTCGGGTGGCTCGAAAGTGTGCACCTAGTTTGAGTCGTCCAGGTTGGCCCAGGCTAGTTTTGTTCATCCCAACGCACTAGCAGTCAATGTAAAAAATGAAGAAAAATGTTTCAATTTGGATAGGCCAATAACATAAGTGCAAGGCAGGCTCTATAGCAGGCTCGCGGCCCAAACGAGCGCCTCCCATATCGATCGACAGCAGAAAAAATCCCAATTCATCCGCTCCAGCCTCCAGTCTGGTTAGCTCCTAACCTAGCCGTCACCGACAGATCGACACAACACTTCCTCGCACCCTCGTTGGAGGCGGTCGCCGGGCTTCAAGCGAGCGGAAGGACAAGAAGATGAAGATCCAACCACAGGTGTAGCCTGCGTGGGAGGCAGCAGCGGCAAGACGGGCATGGCATCGAGCTTGCATAAGCAGACGATCATGACTTGCAAGAGTAGCATGCGCAACGAGCAGGTACATCACATCCCTGATTATATCTAATTAAACTCTTCAATTTCTGGCCAATAGTTAAACCTGACGGTGTTGAAAAACTGCTTGTATGTAGGGAATCTATGAGAAAATGAAACCAATTGCTACTTATTTTATAACTCCCCCAACCAATACTGAACTCACTAAATCTGATGAATCTAATCAAGTTTCCGGTGCAAACATCCAAGCTCATGTTGTTCTTGATCCTGAAGTGTCTAATGAACAGACTGCTAATGAAGGATTTGATGCAAACATTTTACATGCTCCTGGTGATGAACATATAGTGTCAAATGAGGCATCTGATGCAAGCATTTTGCAAGCTCCCATTGAAGGATTTAGTGTCTAATGATGATACGCTATGTTGAGAGAGACATAGAGATTTGCAGGCATTGATGACAAGCAAATTATAGTGCATTTTCATGGCTTGAGGAAACGTCGAGGCCATCTACCAGAAAGTCCCCGTATCATGACAACCTAGCATAAATACTTTTATAATCTGTTGTTTGAAACTATTGGCATACTTGTGCAGGATAGATATATTGATATGCGGTTATGCGCCTTTGGTTATAGGTGCAATTACACTTTGATATTTTCAGCCGAGAACGAATAATTCAAGGTGCATGACCATGTTTGTAGTTCTTGTACACCATGTTGCATTTTGTGTTTTTGGTGCTTGCATCATTTAGTGTTTATAATTTGAACTACTTTGGATCATTAGCTGGTTTTCAAAGTGCATGTAGCTTCACATTTCTCAAGTTATGTTGATTTCCGGAGTGCAAGTGCCTTCGTATTTTTTAAGTTAAATGTTCGCCCCTGGTAACTTGAATTCGTGGATCCGCCACTGCACACAAATCATACACGAATGCGGTCTGAATTAAATGAAATGCGTGGACTTACGCTTAGCTCGTTATGCTGTGCTCACTGCAGCTCTGCTTGCACTTGGGATGTTCCATGTACAAGTCCATGTTACCACTTGCTTGGATGTGTAGGCCTTGTGCTCCTTGCATCCCCCTCTGCATTTTTGACACGGCGAATGGCTGATCAAATAAGAGGAATCGACCTTCTTTGTACCGGAGGACAGATACTTACAAGGTTATCACGGGTGTGCGGGATGTGTACCAGGATCCGTGGCGCCATCATGCTTCGCTAAAAAATGGATTTTCTTGTTTCAGATGATATCTCTAGAAGAAATAAGAGTTAAAGTCAGAGTTGGATAGGCGTGTAAGCTAAGAGAGCAGTGAAAGGATATCCAAACATCATCGGAAACAGTGCACAAGGGAGTGATGTGTCGATACCTAGTTCGGGCCGGCGTTTGGGCATGCTCGAATAGCTAGAGTGCGGGTCACTTCAAAGCCGTTGAGGGTGATGAGCTGGCGTTGGCTGGCCGTGCACGGATGCAGATCTTGAGTGGCAGCGGAGCGCTACATGTGGTGGACGAGACCGTTGGTGAAGCCCCAGCGGCCTCAGGGGGTGGAGGCGCGACGATGTGCTCGGTGAAGTAGCCCAGGTGAGCTGGGAGACAGCGTCGGTGAAGCGCACCTGATGCGGTGGAAGTCGGTGTCTGTGAGGCACGTCGGTTGCGGCGGCCGGCGTTGTCGGTGGACCACCCGGTGCGGTGGACGAGGGCGTAGTTGAGGTAGCTCCGGTGCGGTGGTGAAGCGCGACCGTCTTCGTCGTCGTCTGCTTGGGTTGCCGGCGAATTAGGGATTTGAGCAATCTGGGCGCGGAAGGGGACGGTGGAGAAGGGAGATTTTGCAGGGCTGGAATTGGGGCCGCCAGATATTTCAATCCGAAACATGGAAGCACGAATTTATTTTGTCGTCGTCCTTTTTGGGGGGGGGGGGAGGGAGGGAGGGGGGTGGCTGGGTGCTAAGCGTCCGTCCGGCACACGCGACCACCATGACACGACCCTGGTCTGCCTGGTGCGCCTACATTTGAGAATGCAAACAAATCTTGTTTCATTTCCAAACGAATCTGTATGTATTACCATGCCCGTGTTTTCCTTGCAATAATTAGTCATTCGAAACGAGATACTATGAATTAATTAATGAGGAGTTATTTGAAAAAAAAAATCGAAATGGTATCCACGATATCCACGCTAACGTGGATTAGAGTGTGTGTCACATAATTAGTTATTTGAATTAGAGTGCGTGTCACATAGCGATCTCCAATTCTAACGTGGATTTCGCATTTCACTGTATCCACGCTACTTTTTAATACAAATTCGTATGTATATGATGAACACCATGGTAGTGAGAAAACTTTTGGATGGATTCAAACATATGACCTACAAAATAGCACAACAAATCGAGTCAATGTCAACTTTTCGAAACCTAGTATGGCACGAATTCCAAATAATTACCCATATGCATGGTTCTCAGTTCAAATCTTACAATGTACACCGAATTGAAACATCGATATTAAGTCTCGTACTATCTACATTCAAATGTTGTTTTTAGGCCCCCGCACTTTTACACATGCTACATACTTCCTGTAGTGGTCTATCTTCCTCTCCTAACCACCTTAGGAAGCTATCGGTTTCCAACACACATCCATTCTTTCTCTCCATGTTTCGATCTATAACTCTCTCAACTACACAACCCCCTTTTTCCACTCTGTTATGAAATGTATTTACCTCACACACCCGCCATTGCACCACATGTCGAGCTCTCTCTCTCCCTCTCCCTCTCACCCTCTCGCGCTAAATACATGCACTGCCTATCTAGCCCCCCAACCTCTCGTGCGCACGCACACACGTTGTCTATCTAGGTCACTCCCTCGAGACTGCCTCACTCTTTCTTCCGTACGGCGGGCCACACTCGCTCAATCTCGCTCTCTTTATCTGAGTCTCGTTTAACCTCATTTTCTTTCACACACAAATGATATATCTCCCTGTTCGGGCCTCGATCGACACACTCTATACTCTCTCACGCAGATTGTCTATCTAGGTCACTCCATCGAAGCCGCCCCCACTCTTTCGACCTCATGGCGGGCCAGGCTCGCTCTCCCTCTCTCTCTCTCTCTCTCTCTCTCTCTCTCTTTGTATGTCTCAGTTGACCTTGCTCTTTCTCGAACAAAAACGATATATCACCATGTTTGAGCCCAATTCGACTTATTCACATTGTATACTCTCTCACGCACATTGTCTATCTAGGTCACTCTCTCCAACCCGTCTCACTCTTTCGATCACAACGACCCTATGTGATCGATTGACCTTGCTTCCTCCCACACACAAAATATATCTACCGTCTTGATCTGGATCATCTCTCAAGCTCTATCTTACAGCCCTCATCCTTGCCAAAAGCTCAATCGGACAATATCTCTCCAGAGCATATATATTTGTTCAATGAATGTCAGACCACACTCACTTTGTCTCTCTATCTATATGTCTTTCGATTGACCTCGCTTTCTCACGCCGTATCTTCCACAGATTGAAGCTACCTCTCAATCCCTCGCAAAGCCAGAGCTATTTACATTGCAAGGGGCACTCCAACCTTGGATTAATTTGTGTAGGCATTTATTCCGGTCGGTTTAGATTATATTTTCATAGCATTCGTCCCACAACTACTCGAAACACCGTTGCAGCCCCCGCAACTCCCCTAGTTGATCTCCCTCTGGCTCGGTCATCGCTCTCTCGCACGTCCTTTCTCGCCTTCAACGTCGCATCATGGTATTATTGCAAAAAACTCTGTTATTCTCTTTAATTATTATAAATAAGCTACAAAACTACACAGCGATAGTCCACTTGGAATGGAACAAATTTCGACCCACAAATTAAAGTGCTACAAACTACACATCGAGGGGCCCACATGTCATGAAACAAATTTGGACCCATATACAAATTAAAAAATAAAGAAAGGGGATCGAACATGCGACCAGGGCCTTCAAGCCGCACGTCAATAGGCAACATACGTAGAACAGCAATGTTTGTTGTACCTCCCTTTGTTCACATAATGTTTTTATATTACCACAACCTATTTAATTGGTAACATGTAATGTCTGTTTTAGTACTATTCTCCTTCACTTACTGGTGGGTTCCATGTGTGCTCTCTCTCTCTCTCTCTCTCGTCCCCTTCTGCGTTTAGACGCACGGGCAAACACAAAGAACTCGCGGGCGATGTTGTCGTTGACCATATATGGACGCGTTCACAAGTTACGGCACCAGTTTCATGTGCTAGCAGCACTAGTTAGTGTGTACGTGCAATGCACGTTAATTTGGAAATATATTAAGTGCATGCGGATATTAAGTAGGATATTATTTGCATGTTATTATGTGATTAGCACTATTTTTGGCATGAAATTAACTGCACGCTAAACATGTTGAGCGCTCGACATTGAAGCAGTCTAGGTCATTGGATGACAATGAATACATGTGGCTTGATGACGTTTTATATTTAATTTGATACGGCTCTAGCAGAACATTTAATCAATCAAACCATAGATTTCGTTCAGTCTGACTCCGATTTTAAATTATACGGCGATCGATCTAAAATAAACGGAAATGATAAACGTTCGGATTTTAAGCATGGCAATCCGAACGTTTTTCATGGCAAATTTAGATTACGCGGCGGCGAAGCGTCTTGCGGTGGAAGCGGCTCCTCTACCGTGCTTTCGTGTGTTGTCGGGCCACCGACCGACGGCGGACAGCGGCGCCTTGCGCGCCGTTGTTGGCGTACTCGACGCGTTAGCCTAGCTTCAAGGAAGGCCAAAATGTTCTGAACTTCAGAGCGAGTCAGCTGGCGGGAGGAGGCGGTAGCGTTGGTGCAAGGAAGCGATCGGCGGACCATCCATGACGCCGAGGCTGCACCGCAGCGAGGGGACAGACGCTGTCAACGGCGCGGCGGAGTCATTCATGTGCACGGGCACCGGCACGGGCGCACATGTTAGTGCACGCGCAGGCGCATGCGTTGGCAGGTGCACGGGAGTGCGCGTCAATGCACGCGCAGGCGCATGCGCTAGCAGGTGCACGGGCGCGTGAAAGTCGGCGGGGACCTCGTGGAACCCCGTGGCATCAAGCTCGGCGACAATGTGCGGCTCCCAGCCCATCAATGCCACGGGGATGGGCACTGGCGCAGTCGGGGCAACGGGAGCCGGAATGGGAGCGGGGACAGGCGCGGCGTCTTTCCGCAAGGCCAGTTCAAGCTTGTCCCAAAGCGCCTTATGTTCTTGAGACTCCGGCTGGGTGTCTTCCTCAGGAAACTGGAAGACTAAGGGCAGGCCATCGTGATGCGGCATGGCGTACGTTTAGGTCAGGCTGGTTGGAGGTAGATGACAAGAGAATCGGAGAGGAAGAGAGAAGATTGTAGCGATACCGGGTAGTGCGGGGTTGATTTTAAACTGCGGCGCCGACTACATTAAAAGTGGTAGCAGTTAGGACAAAGGTGGGCGGCGGAGCCTGGTCAAAGGGCTCGCCTCCCGGTGAGCCTACGCAGCGGTCTGCTCACACGCCTCCCTGTCACCTGGCGCAGCGGTCTACTCACACGCCTCCCGTCGACTCACACGCTTGCTCGGACGGCACCTGCCGATGAGAAGCGGGACTCGTGGCGGCACGTAAATGCCCACGGTTTCAATAGTGAAAGCGTTCGCCTTAACGTGACAGGTCTTTGTTCCAAAATACCTTGGCTCTTCATTTGTGTAACTTGTTATAAGCAGCTTGTCTCAAATTGAAGAAAAAATTACGAAGTAATATTTATGCCATATCACGTGACCATGCTCAGTTTCAAGAATTTATGGTCACTTTTGGATTTTCTGAAGTTTAAGATCCAGGATTCGAAAAATATCATAACCTGCATCATGCAATAAATTTTCAAGCCATACATCTGTCATGTTGTATTTCTTAAGAAAGGATTTGGTCAAACATTTTGCTTAGTTAGACTTCAAACAAGTTATATATGCAAAGCAAAAGGATAATCCCTCCATACCAGTGCATTGCCTGATATATTAACTCAAGTACTAGGCATGAACAAACGGGCTCAATTCTGTGCACATCCTGGTGTAGTAGTAGTAGTAGTACTAGGCAATGCAGTTGAGGGGTGACCTTGCCGAGCGGCGAACGAGGGAATTGAACCGTGCTAGGCACGGTAGGTAACGTTGTCTAGTTACTAAAGCATCCCTCCGTTGTTCATCGGTGGTCATTATAGACCGGGGACATGAGGGGAATTTCCTAGGGCTGGAATTCTGGCCGCCAGATATTTCGACTCGAAACGCGGAGGCTCGACTGGTTGGGGTTGCCTAATGTGCGTACCATGCACGCCACCAGAAGGACACGAGCCCGATTTTTTTATTTTTTATTTTTTTAGGATCAACACGAGCCAAGGTCTGGCTGGTACTCCGTTGGGTCCTAGCATTCGAGAATACAAAAGGAACCTTTTAAATTGCCGAACGAATCTATGTGTATTACAATGCCCGTATTTTCCTTGCAAATACTAATCTCAACGTGGTGATTGATTTATGACCAGTTGTTGAATTAGAGTGAGTTTGTGATATAGTGATCTCAACGTGGATTTCACATTTCATGGTATCCCTGGTAAGTTTTCAATGCAAATTCAAATTTAAAAGATGAACAATATGGAGATGAGAAAACTTTGTATGTATCAAGCATATGACCACACACACAGAGAGAGAGAGAGAGAGAGAGACACCCACACACGAACACAACAACAATCCAATAAGTATAGTGCATCTATTTTTCCAAACCATGCATTTATGACACGAATTCAAAAATACTCCTCATGTTCCTAAATATTAGTCTTTTAGAGATTTCAACAAGCGACTACATACGGAGCAAAATGAGTGAATCTACACTCTAAAAATATGTCTATATACATCCGTATGTGCCAGTCCACTTGAAATCTCTAAGAAGACTAATATTTAGGAACGAAGGGAGTAAAATGTATGACATGCATGGTCCTCAATTCAATATTTAAAACAAACATGAAACTGAAACATGAATATTAAGTCTAGTACTACAGTACATGCAAATGTTGTGTTTAATTAGGCGGAGCTATGATTGTCGGGGGTCACCCCCTCGACCTTAGATAAAATTGCGAAGCTCTGTTTAGGGTTGTTTAGATTATATTTGTCCCCACCCTCCCAACCACTGATTGGTTGTGCACCTCCCACCCCTCCTCCCCGGAAGAATATCATGTGCCCCCATACCTTAGATGCTATGCCGATACGAGTTGCTTGGAGCTTGTAGATCTGAGATATAGCAGCTCACATGATGTCTTAATATTTTTACAGGAAACCTTGATGAGTTTGAGAATTGCACACAATTTGTACAAAAACTACTCAGATGCCCTTGGATCCCATATCCAACGACCTCGAAGCTCATATCACCATAGCATCTAAGATGAAGGAGGACATCATATTGTCCTGTATGTAAGAATATCATGTGCTACCACAACTTAGATGCTTGGTGATACAAGCTCTTCGGAGCCGTTGGATTTGTGACCCAACACCTCCTCGGTGGTTAGAATGGTTTTTTGTAGAAAAGCCCCCAAAGAGTTCGGCCACTGCTTACAAGGACTGCTCAGATGCCATTGGATCTCAGATCAAACGGCCTCGAAGCTCGTATCATCGTAGCATCCAAGCTGCGAGAGCACCTTATTTTTCTCGCACGGGAGAATATGAGGTGCTCCCGCACCGTAGATTCTATGGTGATACGAGTTCACGGAGATCTAACGGCCCACAGTAGGAGGTTTGAATGTTTTTGCAATATACGGCTGAGGGAGTTTGGGAATTGCGCAGAAAGTACAAGTACTACGCATGTGCCATCTGATCACTGATCATACGACCTAGATGCTCATATCACCGTAGCGGGTAATTAAGCTACGGGGAGCACCTAATATGAGCAACGGGCAGCCGTTGGATCCAAGATGCAGCGGCACACACGAGGCCTGAATGTTTTATTTGCAAAAAAACCTTTGGAGAGTTTGGAAATTGCGCATAATTACAAAGACTACTCCCAAGCCATTGGATCTCACTTCCAATGGTGTACAAACTCGTATCACCATAGCATCTAAGTTGCGGGGTGGATGTGATATTCTATGCCGCTGTCATTTTTGTTCGTAAACTTGCAAAATACGTGTAACTTGTGCCGTTACTTGTCTAACCGCGCAGAGTGTTTGTTCAAAAAACCCATCCTACACTGAAATATCAGAACAACACACAGGGGTCCCACTTGTCATTAATCAAATTTGGACCTAAAACTAACAAATCTGAAAGACGAGATTCGAACTGGCAACCTGGACTACAAAGCGTAAGTCGATAGCCTGAAACAACACTGGTTGTTGGCTTTGTCCCATAACTTGATTTTATATAGTATTACGTTGAGTAGAGTAGAGGGAGTGCCTAGTCAACACGTGCATGACCGTTGAATCACTTACTGGTGGGTCCCAGGTCTGCGATCTCTCTCTTCTCTCCATCGTCTAACCTTTGCACAGGCACACACGAAGAGCGGCTCTAGCTTGCCGTGGTGTTATTACAACTAAAAAAAGCTTGGAAAATAGAAGAATCGCCTAGAACAAGAGATGTTGTGGCTGGTCGAGACGGAGCTAACCACACCTATCCTCCGTGCCATGTTAGCATGATGAAGCTGTGTGGCTAGTGGAGTGTTTTCGACCGACTGGCTGGGTCCCGAGGTCGAATCATAGGTACTACGTCTAATATAGTAAATTTTTACACGCACATTTTTCCTCCGTTTCGAGACATGGCACACCCTACCGCGCGGTTTCGGGGTCCTCCCGGGTGGTGCACGCATATATTCTTCCTGGCGTGGGACGCCCTACCGCGTGTTTTCGCCGAAGCAAGTAAATGAGTCGTCAAATCATGAAAGACCACTTTTCCCGCCGAGTACATCAGTGAAGCATGGTGGCTAGCTAGTTGGGCTAGTTCGACCGATTAGCTAGGCCGCCGCCACATTTGTTTTTTCACCCCTTTTTTTATCTACTTGTCGGCAGGTAAATTTAAATATCCACCGCGACGTCTCTCTGGCGTTTGAGTGCAGCAGGATTTTTTATTTTTTGATTGACGAGAGCAGGCGCGGCATGATTTTTAATTTTTTGATTGACGGGAGCAGGCGCGGCAGCAATTAGTCACGATGACTCCGCCTGTAAAACCCACTGCTCCCTGAAGTGAGAAGTCGTCGACTGGTGTTCTACCATGGTGAAAACCAAAAGATTCCCTGCTCCTCGGCTGGCTGGCTTCACCTTCCCGTAGATTGCATTGCCTTTCAGCCGTTTCGCCCCTGCATCACGAACGTCGTGCGCCTCGAGAAGAAGAGGGACTTCGGTGGTGTTTAGGCGCCATCTGCATGGGCATGTCCATGTCTCGGCGCAACATGACCGTTGGATCAAACTCAGATGGTGCAGATCGAGTCGCAAAGACAAAGCGTGTGGGTGTGTTTGGTTGCATTCTCATCTCAATATACTCGTCTGTCTATGTGTGTAAGTCACCTTATGAAAACCAAATGATCCCAAAACACTTAGGCACGGTACATTAACTCCCTCCCCGTTTCTTGTTTTGTGACATATCAACAAATAAGAGACGTGGGCTGTGCATGCTTTGAATGACTTGAGACTAATAAACATGACATGCAGTGGTTAGTTCATTGCATGCAATGCTATTAATTAGCAAAAAGACATTAAGTTTTCTCGTTTTCCTCTCCGCCTTGGTCGCAGTGCACAACGTAAGATGACTTACACACCTAGACGGAGGGAGTAGTTGTTTCCTCTTCGTGTATTTGTGTTAACCTACTAGTCTGGACTCATGCACCCTTCATGCACTCTACCAAACACCCAAAAGTGGGTCGAGAAGGGAACTTTTGCTTCCATCCCGTGCACCCTTCATACACCCTGCCTAACACTATTCGTGCTTCATATGGTTCATGTTTCGTGGAGTACTGTAGCACCATACTCTCCGTGCACTGTAGACCTAGTTTTGTTAACATTGATCTCACCGTTCATTCTCGACCGGATAGTCGAGAAAGCGGTACTATGTTACTAAATTACTGTTCATATAGTTGACATGCGCACAACATCATTTGTTGTCGTCATATCTTACTAAACTAGCAACAAGATTATGTAGTACTGACGTATGAACCACTGCACATGCCTAGTAGTAGGAGCACTGTGTATGTTCAAGTGGCTGTCGTGTTTCGCACTCCTCCGTCGTAAGAGTGGAAATGCTTGTTGTAATCATTTTTTTCTTCAGAAAAACAGTGGACACTCTACCGTGCGGATCCTCCTCCAGCCATGCACTAAATTACTCACTTTCGCCGACGTGTGGGACAACTTGATCGTGGTCCACCAGCCATGCACTAAATTACTCCGTAGTAGAGTGACGGTGAGACTACCCCGATCGAGCGCCCTTGATAATGCCCAGTGAGCCGTCAAATCACAAAACCCCCTCCTTTCCAGCAGTAAGTTGGACGGACAAAGCAACAATCATTTCACTCTTCTCTCTCAACTTCCTCTCTACCCAACTCGTTTCTCCCTCATCTTGTCCCTCATTTCTTCAAGAAAACCCCGGCCTGCTTCTGCCATTGTTCTTCTCTCCCAAAGAAGGAAAGATGAGTGCATCAATGGTGTTGATTCTAGCCAAGGCCCGGTCTTGCAACCCCGATACTGATCCTATAACTCCCTCTCTTTTCTTCTTTTGGGTATGTGATTATGGTTTCTTTTCTTTTATTTCTATTTGACAGTTTCTTGATGGACCTGGAGCCGGCGAAGTGATGTCTATGGCTCTGGCCAAAACCATCGAGGCACATGGTACGAAGAAGCGCAAGCACCCGCCGAGACTACCGCAGACAAGCTCAAAGCCATTGCCCTGTCCAAGCCCCCCTCTCCGGGATCCCTCATTAAGCAAGTCCAGGTAATATCTCTTCTTGACGATCTTTTTCTCGATCTTGATCGTGTTTTTTCATCTAACATGCGGTACTAGTACTAGTTGTGCAACTTTCTGGGTGATCTTGCATGTGATTTTTGTGTGCCAAATGACGGTTCTAAATTCCTCTTTTGACCAAAACATGCGAGAGGTTGACACTGATTTCTTATAGATTACTTTCAACTACTCCCTCTGTCCCAAATTTCTTGTCTTATATTTGTCTAGATACGGATGTATCTAATACTAAAATGTGACTTGATACATCCGTATCTAGACAAATCTAAGACAAGAATTTTGGGACGGAGGGAGTACTTTATGAACATCAATGCTACCTTTGAAGAGGGTATATTTGCCTCAGTAACTTGTCTTATATGGATATTGCAAGTAATCCCTTTGCTCTCATGCCTTTGAAGACATGTTCTAGTGTCTTTGTTCACGCATTTCGGTGCGTATATGTAGTCATATATGAAGTATAATATCGAAAATCATCTTATATTTCTGAACGGAGGTAGTAATAAAATATGGTTTCTGTTTGAATTAGAACCAGGTCCGTGGTGGAGATAAAGTTCTCAAAGTCATGTTGTGTGAACTGGAAGACCTGAGGATGAGTTCTACTGCTAAACTATCCAAATTGTTGTGTCCTTGTCGCCACGTGTCACGAACTAGTGTTTTCTGTAGCATTATTGTCAGCGTGTTCTCGAGGGCTGTACTTGCAATCGCCGAACTGATCTATCCTCTGAGAGATTTTGATGTAATAATCTAGCATGGTGAAACAAGTGTCCTGTGTGTATAAATGTCTGACGGTATTATTTATCACATGGTATATTGTTGATAGAATTGCAACTCTCATTGCTGGTTAGGAACTTTCGTTCGATTTCATTCCAACAGCTGACGTGCTTTATTCAATTTTGTATATTCGCCTTGCGACAACATCTAAAACCAGCACCGTACCGATCGCTTGCAATATGAAAAGCGCTGAGGTAGAACACATGGGCCCCCAAACATGCAGGGTGGGCTCAGGCCCAAAGTCCAGAACCGTGAGCCTGTCTGAGTATTATATTCTTAGCTGAACCCCCATAATGCTCGTGCGTTGCACGTAACATCAAGATGCATTTGTATGAGTATTTTATCTTGTGAGAGAAAAGGATGAACAAGGGAAGGCCTTATTTGCAAATGTGGAGAGGTGTGTGGGTACCTTTTTGCAAAATTGCCATAGTTTCCTTCCTATCCGTCAGATATAAATCGGACGACCTATATTGCAGGATGGCACGCACACCATCATCACCAACTCGTCTATACTGTGTTAAAAACAACTCTGTTTTTTATAATTATATATGTTATATATATCCCCCTTCATTTTTATCTATGTATAAAGTTGTGATATAAAATATTTGTATATTTCTTTACAGAGGGAGTATCTCTCTGTCAAAAATATATTTTTGTGTGACTAGTTACTCCTGTCTTTCTACTTCCTTTCGCTGATATGTGGGGCATTCGGCAACGGGGTCCACGTGCCATATGCACAAATTAGAGTGCACAACTGCACGGTAGACACACCCCGGTCGTAGCGCCTTGATAATGCCCAATGAGCCGTCAAATCACAAATCTCCCCTTTCCGACTTTAGCGATGGTCGGACGAATGACGGCAATATTTCACTGGGCACGAATCCCTTCTCCCTCATTCGCTTGTTCAGAAAACCCCTCTCGGTGATTGCATAGGGTTTTCTCATGGAGAACCAGTGCATTTAATTCTTCATCCATCCCCGATAAATCCAAGTCCCTTGGTCGCGGGTAATCCTAGGATGGCGCCGGCCATTGTTGATGCATTTTCTTCCTCTTGAATCTAGTTGTTTCATTTGCAGTGCCCAAAGTGCGAGGACCCTACAGGTTTCTGCGCCCTCGGCGAGACGCCACACTTGTTCCTTCGTCTCATCCTAACACAGGATTTTAAAACACGCACAGTATGTTCCTAGAATCCTCTTTTCTATCCGGGAGGGTGGGGTTTTTTTGAACATGATGTCGACTAATTTGGAAATTTGGATTGCTATATTTGGATAAAAGGTACTACCAGTACGATGGTCAACACTGACGTGAAGGAGGAAGTTATTTCTATATTTGGATAGGGATACATTGTGTTCTCATATTATTTTTCCTGCAGTGCATTATTTGCTCTGCCAGAACACATGTACTCAAGATGCTTAGCCTTGCCATAACTGAATACACCAGTTTAATGGTCATAGTGAAGACAAGCCAAGGATATAAGTTCCGAGTTGGGTTCATGAACCAAGAAGATCGCTGCTTTTTATGGCGAACTTGGATAAACTTTCTCAAGTGTTACGGACTAAAAGTTGGCGCACGAATGTTGATGGAAATAGCAGAACCTGGTCTCATCTTCACTGCGATCTTCCACCCCGACGTCATTCCAATTATTCATCCATGTTAGTTTTGTATCTGGTTCTTGCTTGTTGCCTCGATTACTTCTTAATCCACCTATGCTGTCTAACTAATCACAATTTAACTTTAGAAGTAGCAACAAATCTCTCACGAAGATGCTACTTCTAACTAATATTTTCTTATAATTGGTGGCACGTGTAGGTTTTTTCAGAGTTAAGCAGGGTGCTCGTTTGTTATTCTGTAACAACTCGGTTTATTCTTGATGGCTTTGAAGTTGACTAGGGCGACATCCACAAGTTCCTACACTTTATTGATCGTCTTGAGGTCCTTGTGGGTGTTTCAATGGTGGAAGGCCACGTGGGATATGTGTGCATCGCTGCACTCGTTGAACAGGTCCAACTATGTCGAGAAACTTATGGTACGAGCTGTTTTACATTATATATGTTGTTCATAAACTATTGCTTATACACAATTTCTGATTTGTGATCTTCTTGAAATGTAAACTGCCCAGTTCTATTGTTCCTATCTGGATGCTTGACCATGGTCGGGTCAGGACTTGCGCTTGGTCACAACATGATGTTTATGTCGACCTACTCCATTCCCCTTGGAGGTGAAAAGATACTTATTCATGGGTGGTCTCAAATAATGAAGGCCCATCCATCTTGGAGAATAGGACAGAAGATTATGTTCCTGCTTTTCCATGGCTCTAAAGCGAATATCCTGCTTATTGACCACATTGTGAGATGAAGCCGCTTTCAGAAGATTGTGGATGCGCGGGGTGGCGCCTGGGCCTTGTCTTGGGGCTTGGCGGCCTCACCCTTGGTTAACTGTAGGCAAAGTAGCACTGTTCGAGGCGTGCTTTATGCAGTTGAACACAATATAAGTACTCATCTTGCTTTCGACTATGGTTGTTAAGTGTCCTCGCTGGTTTCGATTAAGGTTGTTAAGTACTCCTGCTGCTTTTACTGATCTGTCGTGTTTATTCGGTCATGTCTTCCTCCGGCCAAAACAATCGGCCGTGAAACGCCCTTCCGCCTCCCACGGCTGCACCTCGGCCTTACGCATCGCCGCCCCACCGTCTCCTAAATCGTCAACGCCGACGTCCGAGGCCTCGCCGTCGTCCTCCGCGTTGTCAACATGGTCAACAAACAACAGGAATTGGCAGAAGTACGTGGAGAGGATGACAGTACGGGCCCACCATGTCAGCGTATGGAAAAATAAAATGCTTCCTCCTAGTGTTTTCCTGACATCTGGGACCCACGACATTGTGAGCGTATATAGTCAATAGACAAGAGAACAGCACAAGATCGGCTGACACCTGGGACGTAGCTGCTCGAGCAGTATTTTTTTTTGTTATTGTTGAGACGGAGCAGGGTTTGAACTGGGCTGTGGCCCCTCTAGCCCGGGCTTATATTTTATGTTCACCATGTGACCAGCCCAACTATTTTTTCTTTGTGAAAATGAGCCCAGTTTATTTTTTCTGAAGAATACCCAATCCAAGCCTATTTATTTTTCTACGCCCTGATGGGCTGCAACTCAAGACGCCTGCAAATCTTGAAAGTAATATGAAATTGGTTGTAAATATAAAAACAGATGACAAATTGGCAGTTACTTTATAATTTCTGAATTTTTTCACATTTTCAGATTCCTATTTCACCGGGCATTAACCTAATTTAAATATATCTTCAAAGTACTATGAATCTGGCTCGACATTTTGGTATCAAAAATAGTTTGGAACCCACAGAAATATGCGAAATTGGCCCTGGCCAACCAAAAAAACGGACTGCAATAAATTGCATAAGAAGTCGCAATGAGCTATATATAAATTATTAAAAAAAGAGGGAATGGTCTGACTTATGGGCCTATTAAGTTGATGCGTATGCAAGATTTTTTTAGTTATTATATACGTCAACAAACGATTCTAGCAGACATAACCATTGGATGTCAATCCAACGGTCGTCGTGTTTCTTCAATCTCTGATTTTCTTGCTCCAGCCGCCAAATCCAGCGTCGGCGGGACCGCCTGCTCCCGCCTCCCGTGCAGGCCTCACCACCCCTACTACTCCCACCGCTGGCCAGGGCATACCTCTACTCACCCACACCCCCTGTTATTCTACGGCGACGACAGCCTCACACCGCAGCCGAACCAATGAACCCTCGTACTCCTCTCCGTGTGGGCATCCACTGCGCGTCTTCCCCGACTCTGCATCGTCCCCTTCCTAGGCCTCGCCGTCGTCCATCACCCTGGTGCTCTCGGCGCGGCGTGGTCAACGTGTTCAAGGAACGACTTCCATC
This sequence comes from Aegilops bicornis, assembly GCA_021605145.1. Classification (NCBI taxonomy): domain Eukaryota; kingdom Viridiplantae; phylum Streptophyta; class Magnoliopsida; order Poales; family Poaceae; genus Aegilops; species Aegilops bicornis. The sequence goes on along the minus strand of CM038673.1, from coordinate 4,740,777 downwards.
GAAAGAGTACTGTCATGGAGAGGCTGACAGCTGGGTCCACGGCAGCCGCAAGGAAGTGCCTCCTTATTACGCGGAAAATAATTATTCCTCCACCTGACAGCAGGGACCCACCGGACGGGCCACCGTATTTGGCGAAAAAACGTTTTCCCCCTGACTGTTGGGACCCACCGGACGGGCCACCGTATTTTGCAAAAAAAAAACGTTCCCCCCGCTGTCAGCTCGGACCCACCGGAAGTGCCTCCTTATTACGCACAAAAAAATGAATACTCCCCCTGCTGGTTGGGACCCACCTTGGTGGGAGGCTGACTTATGGGCCTACTAAGTTGACGGGGACGGGGTGCTTTGTAAACTTAGTTAATATGAACGATTCTAGCTCGAGTGACCGTACGATGTCCATCCAACGGCTGTAGTGCTTCTTCAACCTCTGGTCTTCCTGCTCCAGCCGCCCAAAGCAGCGCCGGTCGTGCCGCATGCTCCTGCCTCCCATGGCCCATTGTCTTTGCCGGAGGCCTCACCGCCCTACTATTCCAGCGCTGGCAGACATTCCTCTACTCACCCACACCCCTGTTATTCTCATGCGGCGACGCAGCCTCACCCCGCAGCGAACCAGTTGAACCCTCGTAGACTTTCACGCGTGGGCATCCACCGCGTCTTCCCGGCTCCGTGTCGTCCCCTTCCTAGGCCTCGGCCGTCCACCGCCTGGTGCTCTCGGCCTGTGGCGTGGTCAACGTGGTCAAGGAACGGCTTCCATCGGACGTGGATCGTACATGGAGAGGTGGCGATTGGGTCCACGGCCGCAGCAAGGAAGTGCCTCCTTATTACGCGGAAAATAATTATTCCTCCACCTGACAGCGGGGACCCACCGGACGGGCCACCGTATTTCGCGAAAAAAATGTTTCCCCCTGACTGCTGGGACCCACCAGCTACATCTTCGCACGCAAGGAAGTGCGTCCGGGCAAAAAAAAATGATTCGCCCCCTGACTGCTGGGACCCACCAGCTATATCTTCGCACACAAGGAAGTGCACGGCGGTGGGACCCACCTAGTCGAAGCGTCACGCAGCATTGTCATTACGGTCGCGAACGGTATGCGTACATATCTTGGTCGATGTAGAGGCGCGCACGTGTCGTAGCAGAGGCGCGCACGTAGCATGTACACGTATGTACAACGGCCAGGGTGCTATAAAGTAAATACGGCCACGTACGTACATATGGGCGGGGTCTCGAACGCCTACTCGCGCGTACGTACGGCTAGAGCTCGTGTACATGGCTGGGTCGGAGCGGAGAAACAACGTCGTCGTTGTGTTCATGGGGAACCAACCGGCTGGGTCGGAATGGAATGCATCGTTGTGTTCATCGGGAGGGCTTGGACGGAACAGCCGATGGAAACGAGGCCTAGCGTACCGCAGAACGGAGGAAACGGCTTTGTGTTCGACCTGCCACATTTGAAACAGGATCTTGTTCATCGGGAGGGGTCTGGCATACCGCAAAACGGAGGAAACGGGCCTCCTACGGTCGAAACGGAGGTACTTGTCGGATTTCGGGTTCCGGCAGACCCTTGAGGTTCGAACACTGGGGTGCGCGCGGAGATCCAACCCTCCACCGTCTCGCACCTCGCCGAATCGCTGGGACCTAAACTACTAAACGGAACAGCACAAGAGACACGAGATTTATCTTGGTTGAGCCACCATTGTGGTGTAATACCCTACTCCGGTGTGTGGTGTGGTAGATTGCCTCTTGGTGATGAGGAACAATACAAGGAAGAACAGCCTCGCGAGGGTCTGTTCTTGGCGGGTGCGATGAACTGCTAGGTGGTGTTCAGTCGCTCTAGCTACTGGTTTCTTGATGAGGATTCGGATCTCCGGTCTCTGGGGGTGGCTACTCCTATTTATAGGCGAAGGCCCTGGGCCTCTTCCCAAATATTGAGCGGGAAGGGCGCCAACAATTGGCCATTTTGAAGGGGAACAACGGGTACACTTATCGACTAAAGTTGGTCCTCGCTTTGCCAAAAGGCTCTGGTGATGACGCCTTTGCTTGGGCTCCACGATGACTCCCTTCCGGCCGTTGGGCTGGTCTTGGTCTTGTTGCAATCAAATGGATGCCTTTGCTTGATACTCTCCTTGCGCTTGCCCCCTTTGCACCAAAGGTGAAAGGAGGACCTTCTGGCGTTTGGCGCCAGGGCGCCCTTGGTCGTCATGGCTTGCGTCATGGGCTCCTCGCGAGGTACCCCGCTTTGAACTCTCCGCCTCCTCATGAGCCAGCCTGACGAGGCCGTGCCTGAGGAAGCTCCTTGTCATCCGCCCCACGAGGTTTGGCCCCTCGCGAGGGTCTTGAGCTTGCGTTGATGAAGATGGGCCGTGCTGGGCTTCCTTCGAGCCACGCCGCAGGCCGCAGGCAGGCAAGTCTGGGGACCCCCGTTCCCAGGCAGGAGCGGTAGTACCGCGCTAGGAGCGATAGTACCTCTTGTCTGCGGGTTGAGAGGTGCATAACAGTTGGATTTGTCCCCCACTATAATAGGGGGTCTTCTTCCTCAAGAAGACCTACCTCTTCCTCCCCCAAACTCCATTGTTGCTCCAAAGCTCATTTTCACCCGATCTCTCTCCCTAACCAATCAAACTTGTTGATTTTCTAGGTATTGGTTGAGAAGGCTCCGATCTACTCTTCCACAAAGAGAAATTTGATCCCCCCCCCCCACTAATCCCTTGCGGATCTTGTTACTCTTGGGTGTTTGAGCACCCTGGATGGTTGAGGTCACCTCAGAGCCACATTCCATTGTGGTTAAGCTTTGTGGTGTTGTTGGGAGTCTCCAATTAAGCTGTGGAGATTGCCCCAACCTTCTTTGTAAAGGTTCGGCCGCCGCCTTCAAGGGCGCCACTAGTGGAATCACGGCATCTCGCATTGTGTGAGGGCGTGAGGAGAATACAGTGACCCTAGTGACTTCTTGGGGAGCATTGTTCCTCCACACCGCTCCAACGGAGGCGTACTTCCCCTCGAAGGGAAGAAACTTCGGTAACATATCCTCGTCTCCACCGGCTCCACTTGTGGTTATTTCTTACCTTTACTTCGGGCAAGCTTTACTTGCGTTGATTATCTTGCTTGTTCTTGTTGGTGTTATTGTTAGCATCATATAGGTTGCTCACCTAGTTGCATATCTAGCCAACCTATTTTTTGTTACTCCTAATTTGCTAAAAAAGTTAAAATTTGGTTAGTTGCCTATTCACCCCCCCTCTAGTCAACCATATCGATCCTTTCAACCATGATGAGAAGGGAGTAGTCCAGCCCTGGGGCTGAGGGTTTGTACTAGTAACTATTTGTTTGATCTCTCTCTCTCTCTCTCATCCTTGATTTGGCACGATCTTGATGTACCGCGAGCTTTGTTAATATAGTTGGATCATATGGCGTTTCCCCCCTCTCTATCTTGTTGTGATGAATTGCCTTTTTACCTTTGAGGTTCACTATTATCAGACTGAATATTTTTATGGGAACACTTGATGCATGTCTTGCATATGAATACCCTGGTGACAATGGGGTATTATATTGATTCACTTGATGTATGTTTTAGCACTCAACTCACGGATATAAAATCCTGAGGTGACATCGGGGTAATCTATGCATAGGGTTGATGCACGTTCTCGTCCTACTTTCTCTAGTAGAAATCTTGGGGCACTCTATGAAGTTCTTTGTGCTGGATTGAATATTATGAATCTGAAGTTGTTTGATGTGTATTTTATAATTGACACATGGATACTTTTGGTGACATTGGAGTATCTAGGTGACATTAGAGTTGGTTGATGCGTATCATATGGTGATATGGTGTTATTTAGTACGAACTCTAGGGGTTGTTTGTGATACTTATACGAATAGCTCAATAGATCGATCGAAAAGAATAACTTTGAGGTGGTTTCGTACCCTACAAATAATTTCATCCTATGTTGTCCGCTAGATAAGAACTTTGGAGTGATTCTTGGTCGCACGTTGAGGGATTATTATATGATTCAACTATGTCAGCACTGTTGAGAGATTGCACTACTGAAAGTATGAACCCTATGCCTTATTTTCAAGCATTGCAATACCGTTTGTGCTCACGTTCGTTACTTGCTACCTTACTGTTTTTTATTGTTCCTATTACAAAAATCAATACATACTATCACTACTACACTTGTATCACCATCTCTTCGCCGAACTAGTGCACCTATACAATTACCATTGTATTTCGTATGTTGGGGGTACAAGAGACTCTTTGTTATTTGGTTGCAGGGAAGTTTGAGAGAGATCATCTTCATCCTACGCGCTCCCATGGATTGATAAACCTTAGGTCATCCACTTGAAGAAAATCTGCTACTGTCCTACAAAACTCTGCGTTTGGAGGCCCAACATGATTCTACAAGAACAAGTTGTGTAGTAGACATCAAGCTCTTTTCTGGCGCTGTTGCCGGGGAGGTGAGTGCTTGAAGGTATATATTTAGATCTTGTTGAATCTTTTAATTTCTTGTTTATCACTAGTTTGGTTTATAAAAGAAAACTATAAAAATGGAATTGAGGTTGCCTCATATTATTCGTTTTAATCATGTCTTTCTTGAAAATGATGGGTTGGAAAATTGTGCTCAATTGATAGAAGAAGAATTCAATAGAATGTTTGGCATAAAATCCATGAATGATGAGCATAATTGCAATGTTGCTAGTATGAATTCTTTGAATATCTATGATGTTAATGATATGCAAAGCCACAAGCTTGGGGATGCTATGTTTGATGAAGATGATATTTTCAGTCCCCCAAGTTTTGATAAGAAAAATTATTATGATGACAACATGCCTCCTATTTATGATGATTATAATTATGAAAGTGGATTATAATTATGATGATAGCTGCCGAGGAAGGAACAACTGCCCCGCCCCGATCCAGATGGGGCCTAGATCTGGGCCAAGTGGGCACCGTCGACCACGCCCGCACCAGCACGCCACCCCACAACCAATGGCCGTCGCCGCCACACCGAAGATCACCCAGGCCCGGGGAACCACACCACCGAGCCGGACCGCCTCTGGCCGAGTTGCACCGCGGCCGTCAGGAGCCCCCGCGCTCACGGGTAAAGGCCGACCCGTCGCCGCCAGCGCCGCGCGGGCAAGGCCCAACGGGCCACGTCGACGGCGGCGGCATGGGAGAGGGAGGGGGAGGGCTTGGAGGAGGGGAAGTGAGCTAGGGCTCGCTCGTCGCCCACGCGGGACGAGCGAGCGAACCGAGAGGGGGGGACCAAACTGTTCAACAACGTACCATGTTGCAGGTGAATACTACGAGGACTGACTTATGTAGGGTTTCGTGCCTCCACTCGACATGCTTCCTCGTGGTGTTGATGGAGCTTATCAATACGTCTACCTTAGATTTGATTTTGTTTTGGCTTGTTATAAACTATGCTTGTTTATTGTAAGACTACGTATTTGACTAGCCTCTGGCTAGAGTGTGTAAGACTATTTGCTTTTTGGATTACGCGATGTAATAAATGATGCATTTTTGTATGATACAACATCATTGGCACGTCACTCTGAAAAAAAAAACTATCATCCCATACACAACTAAGAGCATCTCCAATAGCCGCTGAACGTGCCACGCGCTAAAAACTACTTTGCCGCGCGCCCATCATCTGGTTTGGCGGAGCGTGGCCCAGCTCCACGGCGCTTAAAATACAAAGACGCAGCATGCTCGCAGAAACAACATATGCATTCCGAACACAAACAAAAAGATCAAACACAAACAAAATAAATCAACAATAAATATTACAACTCAAACAAATAGTTTATCGTTCAATACAACAAATAGTTCAATAATACAACAAATAGTTCAACAATCAACATCAAACGCACAAATCATGATTCTCTTTGTCGGTCATTCCAAGCCCATCACTCCTCAATGAGATCTTTCTGAAGATCATCATGCACTGCGGGACGTCGAATGACATGATAGGAGGCAACAAAACGGGCCACCCTTTCAGCCCTTCATCGCACTCGCACGGGATGTCCCAAGAGCTCATACTGAGAGTAGTCTACATCTTGGCCACGCTCATTCTCGATGATCATGTTGTGCATGATCACACAAGCGTGCATGATGTACCAAAGCATCTTTTGATCCCAAAATCTAGCCGGTCCTCTCATAATAGCAAATCGGGCTTGCGAAATCCCAAAAGCTTTCTCCACATCTTTTCTAGCCGCCGCCTGAGCATTGTGGAAATCAAGATTTTTCTTACTTTTCGGTTTTTCAACGGCTTCACAAATGTTTGCCATTTTGGGTAGATGCCATCCGCAAGATAATAGCCATAGTTGTATGTACGGTCATTTGCTACAAACTGCACCGGTGATAAATCACCATTTGCAATCTTATTCATCAGTGGTGACCGGTTGACAACGTTGATGTCATTCAAAAATCCAGGCATTCCAAAGAAAGCATGCCAAATCCAAGTCTCTTGATCGGCCACCGCTTCAAGGATTATAGCGGAACCCTTTTTTGACCGTGGAATTGCCCATGCCATGCCTTTGGACAATTCTTCCAACTCCAATGCATGCAATCTATTGAGCCAAACATACCAGGGAAGCCGCGAGCTTCGTTCATCTCCAATAGCCTTGCGGCGTCTTCAAAGATTGGGAGATCTCAAATACTCCTGGCTAAACACTTGCACAATTCCGACTGCGAAGCGCTTGACACACATGATGGCTTGGCTCTCACCCATAGCCAAGTGATCATCAACTAGATCAGCCGAGATACCGTATGCCAACATACGCAAAGCGGCTGTCACCTTCTGAAAGGTGCTATGCCCGAGGTCTCCGGCGGCATTCCTCCTTTGCTGAAAAACCGGTCATGGCTCGCTAGTTTCTCTGCAATGCGCCTGAACAACTCGGTGCTCATCCTAAACCGGCGACGAAACTACGACTCGGGGTATGTGGGATTCCCTCCAAATTTTCTGCCGACCCATAACCGAACCACCGTGCTTCGGTTTTTTTATTGATGTGCTAGCTAGGATCATTGCAAGATCCTCCTCCTCTTCCATATCAAATTCTTCTTTGAAAGAATCATACGATGAACTCATCTACAATGTTCAATACTATGCTATAAAAATTACAATCAACATGCACCAAATTCATGAAGTTTGAGCAATACATACCTTGCAGGCGTTTTGTCGAACACCTTGTGGGCGCTGTTCGTCGGAGGACGGCCGCGCGCGAGGAGCGGCGGTGACTAGAGGGGGACGGAGGAAGCCGCCGCGACGCGGCGATAGGCCGGGGAAGCGCTGGAACGGTCGTCGGGTGGCGAGGGCGCCGCGGCTAGATGAGGGGGTCGAGTTGCGAGCGAGTGCTCGAGAGTCTAACGTGCGGAAGCGGGCGCAGCAAATAAGCGGCGCGCAATGAAGTTTTGGCCCGCGCGCTGAACTAGATATGCCGCGCGTGCGGTTTTTACGCGTCCGCTGGAGCCACTCTACCGATTACGCGCACGCTAAAATGAGTAATTTTGCGCCACCGCGCTTGTTTAGCGCGGCTGTCATCAAAATAATTTGAAATGCCACCTTTTTCGAGTGAACATTCGTCAGATATAAGAGGTCCAAAGGAAAATCCTTCCGCGGAACCATACCAACCAAGTGAACCAACAATTCCTATGGCGGCGCTGCCTCTTCTCCGGTGGGGCGGCTCCTCCCTGCACGCCCACTTCTCCCCTCCCCCGCCGCGACGCCTCTTCTCCGCTCTCCGACAGCCCCCTGCCGCCGCCCGCTACGAGCCAGGCTCCAGGGTCATGCTTAAGGGGATGGACTACCCAGAGCTCGAGGTAAGAGCCCCCTCTCAATCTTCAAGTTTCGTAGATTCGTCTGTCAGTCATTGTCCTACCCTTGTGTTCGAGCTGATTTTGCCGCGGGTTTCCTCAGAAATGGGTGCAGTCGCAAGGATTCCGATCGGGACAGGCCATGATGCTGTGGAAATGCCTCTACGGGAACAACGTCTGGGCGCATTGTCACGACGAGCTGGCTGGTAGGTTTGAGTTTTTTTTTTCTTCCCGTGAATTATCGTCGGCACTTGAGAAATGCGGGGCCTGGTGCGAAATCTGAAGCTCAGTCCGACAAATGATACCACAATTTTCTCCAAGAATAATGTCTTGCTCAAAATTTGAGATACACAGCTGCTAGCCTAATTTTTACTTGAAACGTGCCTCCTTCGGTTCTTCTAGCATTCCTTGATACAAAATCTTCAACTGGGTTTTTGTAAGAAATATTGTTGGAAGCATAATTTCTAAGTGCTATCATAGGTAAAAGGTAATGGTATTATTTTCCTTGTGGGGATATCTGTCATATGCACTTTCTTGTGCTATTTACAATGCATAAAAAACAACAGTTTGAACATCCTTAAGGATACCCTCTGACTGTATTAAGTTCTTGCTAACTAAATTGACCGCAGAAACTACTTCATGCCGGATGACTATTTTCACAAAAAAGTTCAAAATCACCAAGTTCGTTATCCATAAAAGATTTAGGCTCAGTACTAGTTTTTGAATTGCTATGTCTATCACTTAACTGGTGTTTAAGAGGATTTCTATTGCTTCATCTACAATACATAATTATTACTGTTAGAGTTAATCTTGTCATCTACCAAAGGGATGCATGCATGGAAGAGCAAGTAGTCAATTTGAGTTTGTAAAATGTGTTAGGATAATCCTTATGTCCGGCTGTAGCAGCTTTTTGAGGATATTTATGTCTTAGGTGACTTGTATGGAAGATTAGATAAGCTGAGCTGTAGTTTCCATATCTAGCTAGGCATGAGCTGTCAGGGGCGGATCCAGGAATTCAACATTGGGTGTTCAATTTTTTTTCACCCTAGCTGAGAAGCCAATTGGTTCACGGCAATACAAATACAAATTGTTCACAATAGCAGCAATATCTCAAAAAATTAAGGGGATTACGAAATAGAGAAGAAAATTACAACACGACCATACGCTCTGTCATGGCTTGAAAGAGAGAGATGACAACATCATCCTTCACCTGAAAAAATAATTCCCTCTCAATAAATGTAACCAAGTCATGACAGAGGTTGTTGGTCCTGTTTGTTACAGTATATGTGGATTGCTTGTAGCCCCCCCCCCCCCCCCTCCTTGTGTCCACGTAGTGACCTCTTGAGTCATACGTGAGTTTCGCGCGCCGTCACTCTCTTCCGGTTGCACGTGTTGACTTGTCTTCCCCGTCACACGTGAGAGGGGGTGTTACAGCATATGGGGATTGTCTAGCCCTTTCCATCAGTTCGGACTTTTGGTTGCGTTGGCTAGTGCATGAAGCTTGACACTGTTGAAGCCATAGGTTGTTGGTCCTGTTGAAGCCAATTGCTGCACTGTTACGCTCCCATCCCCGGCGTCAACGACTGCAGCGGCCGCCACCCCAACGCTCATCCCCACCCTCTGATTCTGATCACTATTTGGTGGGAAGTAGGGAAATTGTGAGATTGAGCTTCTTAAAGAGAAAGCTGTTCTCCAGCCTAGTATGGCAGAAGATCGATGTGACGCCTACATTCTTTCCAATCTAGGATTTGCAGAACCAAGTATTCTTCTTTGCATTTGCTTTCCTCCTGCATGGCTCATTACAGAAGAGGGAGTTGGGCACTTCGACCCAGAGATGGAACTTGAAGACCATTGGCTACATGTTGGTTTCCTGTGTTCCGGTGTTCTTCGTCCAGGCCCTTATTGTGTTTGTTGGGCCTACATTTGTTAAGGATGAAAACAGTGCACATGGAAGGAGAGTGTTTGCTGAATACTTCATACAGACCGTGCTGCAGCATTCCATTCCTGTCGCTCCTCCCCACTGCCGGCAGCGGGCACGGTACTGCACGAGCGCGACTTGCCCGTGGTCTCCGCGGAAACCATGGGGAGCTCGGTGCCGGTGTCTCCCTCGCCTGGCTGTGGCTCGCCATCAGCAGTTCAGCACAGAGTCGCGCCGCCACCTTGTCCCTAGGAAGAACCGAGGAAGGAACCGGCTGGCTGCTGGGTGAGTCTCTCGTGTGTTCCTGTGTGGCTGCGTGGACACTGGACAGAAGTGGCTGGCTGCTGCCGACGTAATGGGCTGCTGCTGAAATGGGCCTATTGGGCCTGCAGGATAGTATTTCTGTCATATATGCTTATATATAAGAATTTTTTGGGTGTACAGCCGCATGGTGGATCCGCCTCTGGTTACTGTAGCACCAACCTAAAACCTCTATATAGGAAGAGGCACCATATGTAGAATAATGTTAGCTTGTTACTACTGATATAATCATAGTATAAACCTACAGAGCTTCATACTAGTTCCTTGTGTGCATGTGTGTGAGAAAAACAGTAAGAGAGTCCTTGGTGAGAACCTGGTAGTTCTAACAATTACTATTCAACTAAGACTTACAAAAAATAGCTTGCAGACAAAGAAAGGGATAATCTTTTTTTTGGGGGGGGGGGGCGGGGGGGTGTGAGGGGTTTCATTAATACTGGCTATCCTGCACACACTATCGATATGAGCCTGGATATATGTTGTTTTGGACTTTTCGTAGTTGCTCTGTTCATCAGTGATTTAATAATTGAGAAAGCACGGGTAGCAGAACTGTAGAAGTGTGTGAGATCCAGGTATATTCTAGCTACCCATACCACCTTCCAACCATATTTAGGTTTGTTTTAGGCAATGTACATTAATACTTTAATATGGATGCAATCTATTAAGAAAGGTGTGATAGAAGATGTTTGGATGTCACAGAACATTTATATATATAAAAAAGATGTATTCTAGTTTTCTTTTGTGAAAAATGATGAGCAGTTGGTTAGTATCTCTAAAATTCTTTCTTGCTTTGTGGGCCATTTGTGAGTATCGGCTGTACTGTGCAAACTTATTAATCCTTTGCAATTTCGTGTTTGAAAAGGAACATTTCAGTACTGGAGCTTTCCAGCGGTCAGTTCCGGGATTCATGTTTATTTAATATATAGAAATATATACAAGAAATATAATGCGAAGAAGAAGAAAAATGAAAAAAAAGACAAAGGGGTGGATTCTGGCCAGTTTGGAAAACCATGCAGTATATACATAGTTCCAATCCCCCGCAAATTCTATGCTGGGGTCAGACTGTTGGAGTTCCCCAGGAAACACACACACACACACATAAGGGAGAAGAAGCGACATGCGCTTTAACTGTGCCTTTTCTGCATTTCTTTTCAACACAACACAATTGATTACAAGTGCCTTTTAAAGGGAAACATGCACACACACGGCCAAGCCACACAATGGCTTGATCCGTTCACCACCCACCACTAGCTAGTACATGCAGGCACACGTTCTGGACTAACACAACTAACTCACATGCACATGCAGCCTACTCTCAAGGATCAACTCAACTTTACATGTAAGCCTCAACTAACTCAACACCCTTAGGACTAGTCTTTTGGCTTGCCAACGTACATATCCTCACGCTCTATTAGCTGCATGCACCGGCTAGTTATCAGGCCACTAATGCACATGCCTTTTGAGTTTTGACTAAGTAATCATGTAACACATGCATACATGCAAACATCTCCTGGCTCGCCAGTCTGCTCACTCGCGCACTCGCCTCTGTGCTATTGTTCCGGCTGCTATGCCATGTCATCGAGCCTGTAGACATTCGCACCTAGCTCACTATGAAAATCTATGGCAACAATTGCATACAATACAAAATAAACATGAGACTAGAATTTTACAACAAAATCGGCCTTTGTTGGCGTTAACCTTTCACCCCCTCTGTGGGATGCTGTACTGAACTATTCTCCCTTTCAATGAAATGAAACGCAAAATCTTTTTTGTGTTTTCTTGGAAAAAAAAGAATTTTACAACAAACAAGGTTAATGCCAACAAAGACCGAATGCAAAGCCACAGAACAATAGAATGAACTAGTCAGTATAGGACAAAAATCACAGAACTAAAATGACCACCTCTGTTTTACATTCACAGCAACTGCCAAAAAGAGATAACATGAACACCAACAGAACTACTCAACCTAACTGTGACCACGGACATTACTACTGTTAGGAATAAGCAACTTGTATTCCCATGAGGCCATAGGCCGATATATATATACATGTACAGGTGTGGAACATATGCAGGAAACCCCTTATACAACGGGATAAATACAAAGGGGTACATGACTTATATATAACTCTAACACCCCTCAAACTCATGGTGGATGAACAACACCGAAGTTTGGAGAGATAAAGCCATGTTGTGCTCTAGTCTGGGCCTTCGTCAGAAATCCGCCAACCGTAACTCGGAAGGCACATCTTGAAGAGCAATAACACGATCTCGCACACCAAATAGCACATAGAAAGCATCAACACCAATATGCTTGGTGAGCTCATGCTTCACAGGATCGCTGCGGTAATGCCGATAGCACCTTTGTCGCCGATAAGAGCAGAATCGGTGTAGTGATGTAAACACCAAAATCTGAAGTAACCACCGTAACCAAGTCACCTCTGCCGTCGAAAAGAGCCATTGCTCGCAACTCGACCTCGGCACTCAACGGAAATCGCAAGTCGCTTTCTTCGCCTCTTCCGTGCAATGAGAGAACCACCAAGAAAAACACAAGAAGCGTAAAGTGAACGGCGATCTGAAGGATCACTAGCCCACGTAGCATCCGAATAGGCTCAAGTCAGAAGAATCGGAGCGAGGAAAGAATAGAGCGGTGAGAGATCGTGCCTCGAAGATATCGAAGAACACGAAGGAGATGACTATAGTGAACCGAGGTGGGAGTAGAGACAAAGCCCGACTCGGAATATGAACCGGATAAGAGATGTCCGGACGAGTGGCGACTAGATAGACAAGATCGCCAACAAGATGACGATATCGCGTCGGGTCGGGGAGAGGATCACCATCAAGAGTACGGAGGTGAACATTGAGCTCCATAGGAGTCTCAACAACGCGCTGCCACAAGAAGAGCAAAGACGAGCAAGAAGATCTCGATATACTTTTCCGGGATATAAAAAAGCCATCAAAGGTAGAAGAGACTTCAATCCCAAGAAAGTAGCGAAGAGGTCCAAGATCGAGACATAAGAAACTGCTCACTAAGACGGGCCTTTACAAAGGCAATATACTCGAGGTCATCCCGTGATGATCATGTCATCAACATAGAGAAGAAGAAGAGTCCGACCACGAGGAGAAAGGTGAATAAACAATCTTTGGATCATGAGCACTTCTGAAAAACCAGCAGCAGTGATCACAGAGGCAAAGCGCTCAAACCAAAGCGCGGGGCTTGCTTAAGGCCATAGAGAGAGAGCGACGAAGACGACATACCATGCCATCGAGAAGAATACCCGGTGGTGGCTGCATGTAGACCTCCTCACGCATGACTCACCATTAAGAAAGGCATTCTTAACATCAAAATTTGAGATATAGACCCGATGGCGTGCAGGCAACGGCAAGAAGTGTCTGAGCAGGTGGTCATATGGGCCACAGGAGCAAAAGTCTCGTCATAATCACGACCATGCTCCTGCTGAAAACCACGAGCCATAAGACGAGCTTTGTGACGCTCAAGAGAACCATCGGAGCGTGTCTTAACCTTGTAGACCCACTTACAAGTGATGGGACGGACTCCGGGAGGAAGAGAAACAAGATCCTAGGTACCAGTGCGTTCAAGAGCGGCAATCTCCTCTGTCATCGCAAACTGCCATTCAGGATGAACAACGGCTGATGATAAGAAGTCGGCTCAAGAACAAAGAAGACAAGCGGTGGGAAATCCAAAGCGATCAACAAAGGACGAGGACGAGAACGCAAGCCATAAGTAGGCTGAGAGGAAGATGACGACTCATCCACAGAGGCATCCACAGTCGTGAACGACGAGTGTAATGCCGAGGAAAAGATGGAACAATAGAAGGAGGAATCGCCAAGGTAGAATCGGGGTGGCGACGAAGGAGTCACCGGAGATGAAGGTGTAGAATCCGGTGACATGCTAGGCGAGGAGGCGGGAAAGATGGTGGCTGCAAATCGACTAGAGGTGGAGAAGCGAGGAGTGGAGCGACTAGGCACAAGCTCGACAGGGTAATAGGTGAGTCGGGAAAAGTGAGGAAAGAGATATCCTCCTTTGAAGCGATCGAGGAGGAGGATGGGCGGGGTAGAAGGGACGAGACTCGTCAAAAGTCACGCCTCGAGATACGCATCCGACGACCGATAGGATCCCAACAACGATAGCCCTTATGCTCATCATCGTAGCCTAAGAAGACACACTCAACAGCGGCGGTCGGTTTGGTGCGTTCATGAGGGTCAAGTAGAACATAGCAAACACAACCAAACAAGCGAAGCATCGAATAATCGGAGAAACGATCAAAAGACGCCGAAAGGAACACCACCGTAGAGAGCGGAAGGTCAGAGTATGTTGATAAGATAGGTGGAGGTGGAGACGGCCTCGGCCCAAAAATGAGGCGGGAGAGGCGACAATCAACAATGCACGAGCCGTCTCAAGAAGATGTCGATGCTTTCGCCACCACACCATTCGAGCATGAGCACCGTGACAAGAGAATTGAGAGAGAGTTCCTTGCTCAAGAAGAACACCACGCAACATCTTAGAGATATACTCGCCCGGAGTCGGCCACGAAAAACACGAATGGGTGAAGAGAAGGCGAGTATGAACCATGGCAGCAAAAACGCTTATAAATAGACAACACCTCACTCACGAGAAGTCATGAAATAAAGCCATGTGTAACGAGAGAAATCATCTATGAAAATAATATAATATTTGTGACCACCTTCGAAGCGAAAGCGGGACCCATACATCGTAATGGACTAAATCGAAAGGACGCTTAGACACCGACTCACTATGTGAATATGGTAATCGAATCGCTTGCCAAGACGACAACCCCGACACTCTAAAGAGACATCTCACGAGGCAGGACCCCGGAAGACCTCGACGAACTAAAGACGACAACCGAGAACCACACGGATGACCAAGCCGATGATGCCATCACTGGAAGAAACCCGATGTGAGGCGATCAAGCGGAGGAACTGGCGATGGTGGTGGCGTGAAAGGAGCATGAAGCCAGTCCAACTCCCAAAGACCACGAGAATCACGGCGGCGAGGGCCAGCCCCAACCAGTGTGTGTAAAAGGACGGTCCCGGATGTAACAAGAGTCAACGTCAAGGATGACGCGACAACCGTAATCGATAAGTTGACCAAAGAAAACAGATTCATGGTAAGTCGAGGAACATGAGCAACATCGAGAATGTAATAAGAAGGAGTGGAAAGATTGCCTCTACTAGCAATGTAAAGTGGAGTACCATCGGCGGTGAAGACATGAACAGGAGAATCCGGCAATCGAAGAGAGGAAAAAGTGGAAGAATGAGAAGACATATGAAAAGAAGCACCAGAGACCAGAACCCATGGGGATGTACCGATCGTAGAGGCGGTTGCTTTCGGTCACGGGAAGCATCGATCCACAGTAACCAGCAGTACCCATCGAGGAAGAACTCGAAGCCGCGAAAGCAGACGCTTAAGTCTCGTAATATCCTGCTCGGTCCAAAGCAATGGTCAAGGCGCCGAGGTAGATGACGAAGTCCACGAAGATGATGATCGCGCCTTGCGCAGTGTTTCCTCTTCGTGTAGCACTGGACTCAATATGACCATCATTGTTGCGAGTCAGCAATGTGGACGGGGCGACTGAGCCTCCGTATGAATGGGCAAAAGCGGGTGAGCACTCGAGCGAGAAGGGTCGGTGCGGCGGGTGGTGTGGAAGAAACCCGAGTAGCGAGCATGAAGGAACCTCCAAGAAACCAAAGACCACGTAGCGAGTCTCCTCGGCACGAATCTCGAAAGCGCCTCCATGAGAGAAATACGGCCACGAAGCAAACAAGCCCGAGCACGCCGGGCTCAAACTCCTTACGGAGCCGAGACAGAACTCGTGACGCGATGAAACTCCAAATTGGCTCGGACAGCCGGGCAACAGGGGCACGACAACCAAGATCGCGGAGAGAATCAAGTGGCGCCAGATAGCGTAACTACATGCATAGAAGTCATCAACAAAGAGAGTCACCTGTTGAAGAGCATGCTCTGACGGACCACGAAAGGTATAAGGCATCACCGGAGGGCTCATAGCGCCGACGAAGACGGGTCCACATCTCAAAGATGAGGAAGACCGTAAACTCGTAAGCAAGCGAGGCGTAACACTAGCGGTGAGAACAACGCAAAGACGAGCATCATCATCAAGCCACCGGGTGTAAGCAGACAGAGCACCATGATATGTCCGAAGAGCCTCCTCATAAGCCAAAACCCTCTCATCATAAGCACGAACAGCAGCCTCATCAAGAAGTTTAGCCGCATCCTTGGCGGCTTGATTAGCATCCGTAGGGAAGAATCGTGGAGTCGGTGGAATAGGGGCCACCGGAGGAACGGACGTGGCGGACAGCGCACCTCGCCGTAAAGAACACCCCGAGACGGATGCCACGCATGTGAATGCGCATGAAGCCGATGAACTCGGTGTAATTAGTACCATCAAAGATCACCGGACAATGAGGACAAAGAACATAGCCCGACGCAGCAGACATTTTTTTTTAGATCCGACGAGAGCACCAGATGCAGAATCGAATAAAGCAGCATCACCAAGCGGAATCAGCGCGAAGGTGAGTAGCGACTTGTGGCAACTGGATCGGGGAGGGCGGGCGCTGGCGGAACGGGCGACGGGATCGAGCGGAACGGGCGGCTTCGATCCGATCGGGACGGGCGACGGGATCGAGCGGGAGCAGCTTCGATCCGATCGGGACTCCGAGCGGGAGCAGCTTCGAGCGGAACAGGCGACGGGATCGAGCGGCAGCTTCGATCCGATCGGGACTCCGAGCGGGAGCAGCTTCGAGCAGACTCGATCGAACCGCTCAGGCAGATCGGGACCTACGAGGGAGTCCAGGTCCTGTGAGATCGGGGCCGGCCGGGCAGAGCAATGAGATCGCCGCCGGAGCTGCAATCGAGTAGAAGAAGAGGAGATCGATCGGGAGGAAATCGATCGGGATGTAGAGACGGATCAAACGCACGAGTTGCAGCGTGCAAAAAATTGACCTTCTCTAATACCATGTTAGGAATAAGCAACTTGTATTCCCATGAGGCCATAGGCCGATATATATATACATGTACAGGTGTGGAACATATGCAGGAAACCCCTTATACAACGGGATAAATACAAAGGGGTACATGACTTATATTATAACTCTAACAACTACCAAACATCTCTACTCAGAGGATGAGTCTGCGAATCAACTCCCCATCCAAGTCTTCGATGGAATATCTCAGTGGCCATCACGGCCAGTAGTCTTGGCAAGCCCAGAATGCAATGTAATGAGCAACAATACAGACTATACCAAGTGGTATCATAAGGATATTTTCTTTTATAACTCGCATCACTATGAGCCTTCCAAATAGTCAAAATCACAGCAGCTATCCCCACAGCAACTAGAATTCTAGAACAGCAGTGAAAGATTTACACCAGCTAGGTAATTCATCAAAACTAGAGGGACATGACTTTAAATCAAGCACAGCACACTACATTCCTGTTGTGAACCTTGATTCACAATGGGATAACTACCATGCTGAAGATAGCCAGACGTCATGGCTCCGGATTGGGTAGACATATGTTTAGACTTTAGAGGAGATTGTTTGTTCTTGCTTGCCTTAGACGTGGATACATGCCATCCTAATAGGATAATACGATTGGACTTATATATTTTTTTATACAATTGGATTCTTTCCTAATCCTATTGTTAGGAGCTAGGGTTCTGCCGGTTCTAGGGCGGAGATTGTAGGGGAAAGATGGAGGAAGACGAGGTCGAGGGCGCGGCGGCTGGCGGCTGGGCGCCGTCCTTGCGTGGTGGAGAAGAGGCGGTGGCGGCGCAAGAGGCGGCTAGGGTTAGGTCTCCCGGCTCCCTAAGGGAAGCCGAGCAAATACTGATTGCTTCTTGCTTGATTAGATTGATACATCTCCTCTCCTTATATAGAGAGGTTTACTTGACTCCTAAGCAAACGACCCTAATACCGATAAGATAAATGGGCTAAGCCCCTAATTACGATAAGATAACTTGGGCCACAGCCCACCTAATATGCCGGTCATAACACCTATACTCCCCTAATGGACTCTTCGGACACTTCTCTCTCATGGACTCCTCCCGTGCTGGTATTCTTGCCTTGATACTGTGGACCCATGTGCACAACAATTGCACACATACTTTGCCACACTACACTCGTATATATACAATAAAAAAACTATGGCGAGCGACAGCTGCAAACCAACCATGCATCCACCTTGAAGATGTCATTGTCATTTTCAGGAAAGAAAAAAAGAAGAATAAGATAGCAGATGCCAGAGGGTATTTCACTATCAACTAGTTTTTTTTTCCCTCGGTAGGAAAATCCACTAACTGTACAAGTGTGATAATTCTGTTGGCTCCATATCTCACTACCTCGACACCATTTACATTTTTGGGGTTTGTTCTAGTGCTTGAAATTAAACTTGTCAAATTGGGCATTTACTCATGTTTCTTTTCTTTGGTACAATATTTTTGCCCTATGTTCCGTTGTTAGTATCTGGTTAATGAATTCAGTTATACCGCCTCTAATCTTCAGGCTTAAACAAGGACTTGAGGAAAATGATAAGTGATCATGCTGATCTGAAGGCATTAACTATTAAAGACATTATTACTGCATCAGATGGAACCCGAAAGGTAGTTCTTTCACTGTCACTGATATCTCTGTAATGTTCTCAGAATATGATTGATTTTGGAACACAGGATGTTACAGATACTGTTCTCTCTTGAAGATGCCTCAGTGATTGAAACAGTTGTCATTCCTAGCGCCAGGGGCCGGACAACGGTCTGTGTTTCAAGTCAAGTGGGCTGTGCCATGAATTGTCAGTTTTGCTTCACTGGGAGGTCTGTCGACATTCTTTGTATAGCATTTGTCTTTCTATGATTTTTTAGTAACTATTTCATATTTTCTTTTCTATTTCTTTTGGGCGCTGAAGGATGGGTTTGAGAAAGCATTTGTCTACAGCTGAGATAGTTGAGCAGGCTGTGTTTGCTCGTAAGCTATTTTCAGATGAATTTGGTACTATTACAAATGCTGTATTTATGGTAAGCATTCTTTTCATGGTAACTAATAACACTAACTCTAATATGGTGTTTAACTGAGCATATGACTGGAATTAGTAGTTCTATCCTGAATGTGTATCTTGCTTTTGCATGCCACTTTTCTTGAATTGCTACAAAACCACCCTTTGTGTTTTTTTCTTGGAACTGCAACCGGCATGTTAGATATATTTCCCCTACTTAGCACTGTTCCTGATAGCATTACCCCTGCTTTTGCCTGCATCTGTATTCAATGACACCAGTATTCATTACTGTTGAAATTTTAGGCCTAACGTTATGGCTTCCTTTATCATAGTTTTGTCCTTTCGGAGTTCCACGTTTATAAGTTTAGACTCTAGTGATCGCAATGTCGCAATGTCATGGAAGCCTTCATGTCAAAAAAAAGAAGTTGTGGAAGCCTTGGTATGCATTATTCACCAGTATCCGTATAGTATTAATGCTGTTGCATTTTTTAATAAGATGCTATCACCTTTTCCACAACAATCTTCCATTAATCTCTAATTTGTACAGGGCATGGGCGAGCCGTTGCACAATGTAGATAACGTAATAAAAGCATCATCTATAATGGTTGATGAGCAGGGTCTTCAGTTTAGTCCTCGCAAGGTTACTGTATCCACAAGTGGTCTCGTTCCAGAGATAAAACGCTTCCTCAATGAATCCAATTGTGATCTGGCCGTGAGTCTTAATGCAACAACTGATGAGGTGAAATTCAAATTTGGTTATTCTATTGTGGTGAAACTGTTTGACACTATTATGCTATGCTGTATATACTAACTTCCCCTTCCAGGTTAGGGATTGGATAATGCCCATTAACAGAAGGTACAATCTTAGCACGCTTCTTGGCACCTTAAGGGAGGAATTCCGTTTGAGACCTAAGTCCATAGTGCTATTTGAATACGTCATGCTTGCTGGAGTGAATGACAGGTCAGGAATCTTGGGTTGAATAAGACTGTACTTTCTCTTTGTTGTCATCTCAACGATTCTTCTTAGAAGAGCTTACATCTGGTGATATTTTTACTTGGGACATGGATGTAGCAACATTTGCAAACGGGTGTTTTTCTTTCCAGAACAACTCAATTTTTAATTGCTTCATGCATATGGGCCAAATGAGTAAATGGCGATCTATACAGTATAGAATATAGTCGACATTGTTGTTTTAACACGTTTCTCATAGGCAAATTAAATCTTCCAGTCTGTAAGTAATTTTTTTGAAGACCTTACAGCAAAATGATTTACCCATTGAACCCTGAACTATTTTTTGGATTTACTATGCTCGCAGTGTGGATGATGCGAAGAGGCTTACAGAGCTGGTTCGTGGTATTCCCTGCAAGATCAACCTCATCTCTTTCAACCCCCATAGCGGGTCCCAATTCAAGCCGACGCCCGATGAGAAAATTATCGAGTTCCGCAACATGTTAATCCAGTTTGGCCTTACCGTTATGGTGCGGCTAAGCAGAGGCGATGACCAGATGGCTGCCTGCGGGCAGCTAGGAGCGGCTGGTGACTATCAGCTCCCGCTGCTCCGTGTTCCTGAGAAATTCCAGGTCGCCTTATGAAGCTAAACACGTAGTATTCGGTACAGTAGTAAAATAGGTGCCTGGGAACAACTTGACAAAGACAAGACCGTAATATGCGTGTAATGAGGATAAAACCACGCTGGTTCTTTCATGTCAATCATCTTGGTGAGCCAGCCTTACGACCGTCGAGCATTTTCTGAATTTTGATGGCAAGTGCTCAACAATTGATCTGTGCTGATTGTAACCCATGTTGTGTGTTGGATAATGAGCAACTAGTATTCACTGAGGGTCAAAGGCCATTACATATACATGTGAGGTAAAATGCAAAAAAAAACTTATACAATGGGGATGTACCAAAAAGGGACTATACACATCTAACACCCCCTCCCCCTTCCCAAACTCATGGTGGATCAACAACACTGAGTTTGGAGAGAAGAAAACTATGTTGCGCTCGAGTATGTGCCTTCATGAAGAAGTCCGCCAACTGTAACTCAAAGGGCACATAGTGGAGAGCGAGAGTCTGATTCTGTACAGCAGCACGCACAAAGTGGGCATCCACACCGATGTGCTTGGTGAGCTCATGCTTCACTGGGTCACGCGCAATACTGATAGCACAAGTACTATCTGACTGTAAGGGAGTCGAGGTAGTAGCAGACATACCAAAATCCTCAAGTAACCACCGTAACCAAATCACCTCAGCCGTCAACATAGCCATGGCTCGCAACTCAGCCTCTGTACTCGAGAGAGAAACTGCAGTCTGTTTCTTTGTCTTTCAGGCAATAAGAGAGCCACCAAGAAAGACACAGTAAGTAGACAACGAACGTCGATCGGAGGGATCACTAGCCCAGGTAGCATCAGAGTAGGCCTGGAGCTGAAGAGAGCTGGAGCGGGGAAAGAAAAGGCGCTGAGAGATCATGCCACGAAGATATCGTAGAACACGGAGGAGGTGACTGTAGTGGACATAGGTGGGGGCTGAAACAAACTGACTCAGGATGTGGACATGATAGGAGATGTCAGGACGCGTAACAACAAGATAGACAAGACTACCAACGAGGTGACGATAGCAAGTTGGATTAGGAAGAGGGTCACCATCAGAGGCATGAAGCTGAACGTTGAGCTCCATAGGAGTCACAACTGTGCGCTCATCACCGAGAACAGCGCGAACAAGAAGATCCTGAATATATTTTTCTTAGGAGATGTAGAATCCATCAGAGGTCGAGGAGATCTCAATCCCAAGAAAATAGCGAAGTGGACCAAGATCAGTCATGAGGAACTGATCGCGAAGGCGGGCCTTAACAAAGGCAATGTAGTCAGAGTCGTCACCAGTGATGATCATGTCATCAACATAGAGAAGGAGAAGAGTCCGACCATGAGGAGACGTGTGAACAAACAACGCGGGATCATGATCACTGGGCAAGAAACCAGCGGCAGTCACCACAGAGGCGAAGCGCCCAAACCAGGCGCGAGGGGCCTGTTTAAGACCATAGAGGGAGCGGCGAAGTCTACAGACCATACCATACCATCAGGAGCATAGTACCCCGGTGATGGCTGCATATAAACCTCCTCACGCAATTCGCCATTGAGAAAAGCGTTCTGGACATCAAGTTGAGAGACAGACCAATGACGAACAGAAGCCACAACAAGGAGAGTGCGGACAATGGTCATGTGGGCCACAGAAACGAATGTCTCATCATAATTGCGGCCCTGGTCGTGCTGAAAACCACGGGCCACAAGACGAGCTTTGTAACGCTCAAGAGAACCATCGGAGCGAGTCTTAATCTTGTAGACCCACTTGCAAGTGATGGGACGAACACCGGAAGGGAGGGAAACCAGATCCCATGTGCCAGAGCCCTCAAGGGCAACAAGCTCTTCGGCCATCGCAAACTGCCATTCAGGCTGAGTCATGGCAGTCCTATAGGAAGTGGGCTCAGCAATAACAGAGAGACCGTACCGATCAGGAAAATAGCGATCAAGCGGGGGGCGAGGCCGAGCACAGAGGTTATGAACCGGGGGAGGCGTGAGCAGAGGTGCACCAGAGGTGGAAGGCGCGTCGGGCGAGTCAGGGGAAGCATCCTCAGTACGAGGGCGGCGAGTATAGTGGAGAGGAAACGGTGAGAGAGGGCGACGAACTGGAGATGATGGTGGAGAGGTGGAGGAGGAGAATGGGGAAGATGGTGTCGGTGGTGAATGAGAATGAATGAGAGGTGCAGGAGGAAGAGGTGAAACATGAGGCACATAACAGAGTGTATCGGAAAGGAGAAGAAAAGAAATATCGTCCACAGAGAATCTCAAGGAAGAAGGACGTGGGTAGTAAGAGCGAGACTCATCAAAGTCACATCACGCAAGATGCGCAAGCGACGACCAACAGGGTCCCAACAGCGATAGCCCTTGTGCTCATCACTGTAACCAAGGAAAACACACTCAACCGATCGAAAGCGATCGGTTTAGTGCGTTCTCATGGGCAAGAAGGACATAGCACACACATCCAAACATACGAAGGGCGGAGTAATCAGGAGAACGACCAGTGAGAAACTCCATAGGAATACCACCCTGCAGGGCAGTCGATGGATGAATGTTGATGAGGTAGGTAGATGCAGAAACAACCTCAGCCCAAAAGTGGGGTGGAAGGGAAGCGGCAATCATCAGCGCACGAGCCGTCTCAAGCAGATGACGATGCTTACATTCAGCAACGCCATTCTGAGCATGAGCACCAGGACATGAGAACTGGGCAAGAGTACCCTGTTCTGCGAGAAAATCACGCAACATCTGGGAGATAAACTCTCCAGCGGAGTCAGCACGAAAAGTACGAATGGGCGTGGAAAACTGGGCGTGAACCATGGTAGCAAATCGTTTGTATATAGAGAGAACCTCGCTACGAGATTTCATGAAGTAGAGCCAAGTGTAGCGAGAGAAATCATCAATAAACAAAACATAGTAGCGATGGCCACCTTTCGAATCAAAGGGAGCAGGACCCCAGACATCATAATGAACTAAGTAAAAAGGACGCTGAGATATTGACTCACTGGTAGGATAAGGTAACTGGGTCTGTTTGCCAAGTCTAAAACCATTACAATGTAAAGAAACATCTCCAGATACAGACCCTAAGAAGCCCTGGCGCACTAAGGATGACAAGCGAGAGCCACAGAGGTGACCAAGGCGATGATGCCACTACTGGAAGGACGCAGACGAAGAGGAAGCAAGAGCACGAGAGCTGGCAGAAGTGGTGGCAGCGGAAGGAACACAAAGCCAGTCAACCTCACAAAGGCCCTCTGACTCACGGCGCCAGGGGCCAACACCAACCAAAGCCTTGGTGCGACGATCCTGAATGGAGCAAGCGTCGATATCAAGAATGACACGACAACCAGAATCAGTAAGTTGAGCAGCGGAAAAAAAATTCATGGTAAGGCGGGGAACATGTGAAACACTAGGAACAGAAAAGGATGGAGTAGAAAGAATGCCACGACTAGCAACAGGAAGGGATGTGCCATCGGAAGTAAGGACATTAATAGGAGAGTCAAGAGGGCGAAGGGAAGGCATCGCTAAAGAATCAGAAGACATGTGAAAGGAAGCTCCAGAGTCCAGAACCCACGAAGATGTACCTAACGGTGTAGATGCCGGTGGTGATGAAGAGGTGCAAGCAGTCACAACAGCAACATAACCCGTCGATGAAGAACCAGAGGAAGCCAGAAGGTGCTTGAGCCGCACAATGTCCTGGTCAGTGAGTGACAGAGTCGAGGAAGACACAGGAGTCCCACTGGAAGAGGAGCGCCTCTGGTTTCGCTGCTTCTGGCGACAATCAGACTCTGGGTGACCTGGCCGGGAGCAGTAGTCACAGAAGGTGTCACAACGCGACCGACCCTTCTCAGCATAAGGAGGGCGGCCCACCCCCTGAAGGTGTGGCTGGAGCGGGGGAGCTGTGAGACGAGTAGACGACACAGGAGCTCGGGCAGCCAACACTGAGGGAACCACCAGCAACCCAGCAGAACGGAGGCGGGTCTCCTCAACACGAAGCTCAGCAAGGACTTTCGAGATAGAAACACGACCACGAGCAAGCAAGTGAGCACGTCGAGGCTCAAACTCGGAACGGAGCCGAGATAAGAACTCATGGACACGCTGAAACTCCAAGTAAGACCGCATAGTCTGGCAACAACGGCAGGATCCACAAACAACTGTCCGAAGAGAGTCAAGCTGGCGCCAGATGATAGAACTCTGCATGTAGAACTCATCAACAGAAGAGTCACCCTGCTGAAGAGCATGCTCCTGACGCACCACAGATAAGTAGAGAGCATCACCAGAGGGCTGATAGCGCTGACAGAGATAAGACCACATCGCTGCAACGGTGCCGAGACCCATGAACTCAGAAGCAAACTGAGGGAGGACACTCGCAGTGAGAACATCAGTAGGTCGAGCATCATCATTGCACCACTTTGTGTAAGCAGACATATCATCTCGGTAGGCGGAAAGAGCATCAGAATAGGCTGAGACCTGCTGATCATAAGCATCAACCGTAGCATCATCAAAAGCTTTGGCTGCATCCCGATCAGCCTGAGAAGCATCAGCAGCAAGAACCGGCGGTGCCGGCGGGGTAGGAGCCACTGGAGCAACAGGGCATGGCGGACAAGAGACCTCGCCAGAGAGAACGCCCCAGAGAAGAAATCCACGCATATGGATACGCATGAAGCCCGCGAACTCAGCATAGTTGGTGCCATCAAAGATCACTGAGCAGCGAAGAACAGCGACATAACCCGAAGAAGACATGAGGGGCTATCTCTGCTTCCTCTTTTTTTGGTCAACAGACACAAGACTCGATCTGGATCGAGCGAGAACCAGACAGATCGACCTCGAGCAGACTGTGCAGCCACGGCTGAACCAAATACGCGGCGAAATGACGGCGGAGAGGGCGCCCATGGCCGCCGCGGGCTGCAGCAGGCGGGTATGGGAGCCTGCGTGGCGCGACGGCAGCGGGGCGGAACGGGCGGCAGCCCGTGGACCTGAGCGACGGTCGAAAGGGATAACGAGGGCCGGCCCGGAGTTTGGCAGCAGGGGCTGTGGATCTGGGCAGGGCCAAGCACGGCCAGCGGCGGGAGCTGGAGGGGGCCGAGCACGGCCGGCGGCGGGAGCTGGACGGGGCAGCCGGTGAGGAAGAAGGCTAGGAACAGAGCCTAGCAATGGCGGCGGCTAGGATGGAGCACACACGGAGGTCACCCGTGCGGGAGAGAGGCTAACCTAACATCTGATACCATGTTGGATAATGGGCAACTAGTATTCACTGAGGGCCAAAGGCCATATATACATGTGAGGTAAAGTGCAAGAAACCCCCTATATAATGAGGATGTACCGAAAAGAGACTAAACACATCTAAACATTGTGATTAATATACATCTCTCGTTTTGTAGCGGAAATAAGAACATTTGGTCAGCAAAGAACTTGCATCCTTTTCTGTTTGATGCAGGGAGGGCTAGGTATCAAATAAAGATGAGACGAACCTCTGAATCGGCATGCTCCAAGCAACTTTGAGTAGACGCATGACATCCGGGCATCTGACATATCTTTTGACGCGGTCTGAGTCGCCAAAGTCGATTCTGTTGCAGGTTGTTCCAAAAGACTCAAATCTACTCAGCTATTGCTGGTCATGTTGGATTAGATGATGCAGGAATGACAGAAAGACAAGAAAAGGGACTACGTGCATGCTTTCCCTTGCTTGAGATACCTTAACAATTAAGGTGCGCCAGCACCTGACCACCCTACTTAGAAAAGAAAAGGAAAAAAAGGCAAAGTGGTCTAACACAAGCCCCACCAACCAATGCGCCTTCTTTCCAAAAGCAATTGCATTACAAGACCGCACCCATGGGGATTTGGGCGCCTTTGCCACTAATCTGCTGCCAAAATGGAGTAGCGGCCTACACCTGCTACCTTGCTTTAGTGTAGATAGAAGATTGCTTGCTTGGATTTTGACATCCCAGAAAACAAAAGACAAAGGAATTCTACGGCTGATGTTTTTCTAAAAGGTCTTTGTTTTGTTTGGTTTAATATCTTTTCGAGAGGCTTGAGCCAGATTCTGATGGCAATCTCTGATGTAATCAACGGATTTATTAGCGCCGTAGCAGCGAGGCTTGCTTAGGAGTCTTGATGACTGGGCTGTCGCATTCTGTCGTCAAATCCACGCTTTGGACTGGTTCTTTTCTTCCACCTTCAGCGTACTGCGTGTCCTGGCCTTTTCAAGGGGCCCGTCTGAAACATCTGCTATTAAATGCTGATTCACATGGCACCTGCTTCGTTTATATATCTTAGTAAGAGTCTTGCGCGTTGCCACGCGTCTTTCTTGAAAAAAGTTCTGAGAGTTACATTATTAAATTGGTCTTACACCATCGTGTAAGAACATATCACCTGCTACAAGCTACAATGCATATAAATAAATTAAATAAATTATTAAGGTCATCTTCAAAATCGAAGCTCATTTCTCCCTTATATGTCCGTGCATTTTTGAGATCAAACTGGTGGATCAGTAGCTTCAACTTTTGTGCAAAGCATAATAAATATCTTTTTCATCAGTAGCAATCAGTAGTTAAGGCTTCACGACAATTGATGAGCTCCCTCCCTCCCTCTCTCCTTTACCAGTAAAAACGAATAGAATCAGAAACAACACCGTTGAGTGAAGAATCCCATCTTGTCTCTCTTACTCTTTTTTTGCCAAACATCTCTCAGCCACTGGGATCTCTTTGTCATTCCCTGCTCTATGTATTTAAAAACAAGAATATCTGATATCTTCATCAGTAAATAAATAGTAAAAAAGCCGAGGGCCAAACCCAAATATTTTGGAATGAATATCTGTTGCCACTTCCAAAAGATTAACACCAATTCTTAACTCCACCAGCATGCAGTAGAATTTTTACTATAGAATACTGGATACAAATGGCTTTGTAAATGGTCTCATGCACTCTTCTTCATGTGTAAGTACATCAAACATGTTCGAACAAGCAGAAATTAATTTTCCAAAAAAAAGTTGTACTTCAGTAAGCCTATAGAAATCCACACAGGAAACAAATAAGTTTACTTCAGTAAGCCGACAGGGATCGACGCACTTGGAGACATAACCACACAACAATATAGGATCTGCAGAAATAGAAAAACAACCACACACTCCCTCCGTCCTAAAATAAGTGGCTCGACCTTAGTACAACTTTGTACTAAATTTGGTACAGAGTTAAGAAACTTATTTTGGGACGGAGGGAGTATCGTGCACGCATAATCGGTGGAAAAAGGCCTTTGGTCGCGGTTACATAATCGCCATTAGTCGCGGTTGGGCAACCGCGACCAAATAAGCGCGACTAATGCCCCGCTTTAGTCGCGGCTGCTTAAGAACCGCGACTAACGGCCCGTCCACGTGGGCGCCAGTGACCGTCAAGGCGGAGGACCTTTAGTCGCGGTTCTTTCGCCAACCATGACTAAAGGCCGCCACAGGTTTAGGGTTTTAGCCCCCCTAAACCTGTTTTCTGCTTAATTTGTATTGTTTTATTTCTTTTGTGCTTTATTTTAATTTTGAAGGAGTTTCATATATTCTACGGTACTACATACATGCATATGAATGTACAATTTCAAATAAATTTAAAATTAGAACCAAAAGAATTCAAGAGGAATATACAATATATATTCAATATCATCGGATGACCATATACAATTTTGAACAAGTTTCCATACATGATTTAATGCATATAAAGTTCTACGTCCTCGTAATAGTGTTCTCCTTTAGGATGGAGGACTTCCGAACCATCCAAATTAGTTCCTCTTGAAGTGGTCGGAAGCGAGCTTCGGACTAAGCATCATCCGGAGGTTATTCCTCCGAGCATTGGTATCACTCGGAACCCGCTCGAGAGGTGTATCTCGGATCATCTCACTGAACATAGTATCCACATAGATTGGTCTCCGGTGGCTGAATATCCCCAAAGATTCTTAGGCTTTGACCTTTTGAATTCTAGCTCTTTTTGAATTCACCGACCTTTGTATCTACGAACCGTCTCCAAACCCTACGAGGCAAAGAAAATTAAATGAACAAGAGAGTTATTAGTTACTTGATATTAGGAAATGAACGAAATAGGCCGATCGATATAGAGCGCAAATGAATGAAAATAATTACTTCGCAGCATTCTTCTCATGCCGCCCCAAAGCTTTGGATCCATATTCGAGAGAGTCGTGGACGAGACATTACGAGGTGTTAACTTTAATTACTAGCGAGAATCCGGTGGAACTGCGGACACGATACATGCACAAGACGTCATGCATAACTCATCGATTAGCCGCCACATACCATGCATGGAGTAAACAAAAGAGAATGTGCTCAAGATGTAAACACTCACCCAAAATGGTAAGGAAATAGAATATCACTTTTGAGTTCCTGCTTTGTAAGAAATCGCCACAGTGCGCCTCCACGTCGGCGGGGTGACGCTCCAACACATGTCCATTAACGATGTGTGGGTCAATGAACCCAACATCATGGATGTTCCTTACTCTGCATTCCTTAATCTTCATTCTGCATGTATAATAGCGGACACAACAATATAGTTAGGACATATATATAGTGCAGGCAATATAAACGAGATGGGGTAGAAATTAATAAATCACTTACGTAACGTAGCAACCGATGATAGATTTGTCGAGCTCGCCTTGATTGAAAAGCTGGAACAATTCACTCAGTTCAATTTGTACATAGTAATGTTTGAAGTGATGCTCATGTCTAACTTCCGCATAAATATATTCTTTGGCGTTTTTATTTTTTATGTAACCCTTGTACCATTTCAGCAGACCTTTCATTTGTGGAGGTAGATCCTTTTCTGCCTTGAGCTCGACGAGAGGCCCATTCTTGACATATGTAATTACTACCTCCTTCATCGGCGCCTCATCAAGGCCTAACAGTTCCACGAAGAGTAATACCTAAGTTGGCCGCTTGTTCTCTCGCTTTTCGTTACAGTCAATCCTGTCTGCCGCAGCTTGTATGATCTCGGGGCATCCGGATGTAAGGCTTCCACTATAAGCGGGCAATCGATTGTTTACTTTGTTCCCCGAGCTGGGCAACTTGTTTCCGCTTATTTTACTTCGGCCTTCTCCCGCTCTTTGTTCTCCTTGAACATGAGTGCACACTGCGAAATTCACGTGCATAGTCGTTAAGCGAGATTCTTCATGCTTGGGACGGTGTGCTCAAAAATGACTTAGCCCACTTCTTTTGCTCATCGAGAAAATCCGGCTTGGGCTCGGGCTCTCTTTTCTTCTTGCAGTCCGCCTTCCATTTCTCCAAATCAGCAGCCGCAGCGTCGACTTCCTCGGCACTACGTTCCCAAGGCCTTGTGGGGAGAGGCTTGATGATGGCTCCGGTACCTTTGTGGTCTTAGGTACATAAGGGTCCGGGTTAATAATCCAGAATGCTTCGCTTCTTTGCGGAGGTGGATTGGGGGCGGCGTCGATCACCCGGGCCGGGACGAGGATCGGGGCGGCGGTGATCACCCGCCGGACGTTGTGGATCGGGGCGGCGTCGGTGACGTGGCGGAGGTGTAGGTGAACCGCCACCACCACCACCACCACCACCACCGCCACCGCCACCACCACCACCGTGAGGGTGGACTTGTTGTCCTTGGCGCCTCGCTCGAAACTTGATAAACTTCTTTTGCCATAGAATGAAATGGCGCTTGACATCTCCAAGTCTTTTCTCCCCTTCGGTGTAGCAATGTCAATCTCTGTGTCCTCAAACCCTTGGACTATGTCCTCCACCGTGACACGAGCATAGCCATCTTGAATGGGGTTGTTGTGGTGGAGTGCTCGAGTAAACATGGTAAAGCATCGCCGATGGCTACCTTCATGGACATGTTCCCGATAGGATAATACAGATGACATTCTTTCATCTCCTTTATATCGCCCACGGGGTAGCGAGGAGGCTCCGGTGCAGTAATTTCGACCACCAGAGGCTCCGGTGCAGTAATTTCGACCACCAGAGGCTCGGTGCAGTAATTTCGATCGTCGGTGCATCTGCACCAGCCGGTGGGCCTCCGTGGAAGCCACGCCGCTTCTCCATTCTTGGCTTCCGAGATCCTTGGATGATCTTCATGCCGCACCCGAGCTGCATCTCTTTCGGCTACTAGTACACTCATGGTTTTCTTCATCACATCCATTTCCGATGCCAACCGCGCCACAACATCTGATTCCCGATCCATCTTTCTCTTACGGCTTCTGTAACCGTACGGGTCATCGTTCTGGGGGAACCCTATTTTCCACGGAATGTGCCCCATGCCTCGTACACGTCCTCCGTGTTCGTGATTCGAGGGCTTTTGTCGGTAGCGTCGTTCTCTGTTGAACTTGATCTTCCCTGTTGAGCATCCTTCATTGCGTCAATAAGGGTGTCGCGATGAAAGCCTTGAGACGGGCGGCGAACGGCGGCGTCACGGAGAGGGGTCGTCGTCGGCGTAGTCGATCACGAAGCGACATCGGTCTCGGGGTCTCTACCGAGAGAAGAGGGGAAAAACAGTAAATATACAAGCATATCATCACAAAGCAGAACATGGCAATATGATGTGCCGGGAGTGACCTAACATATGGCTACACGATAAAGGTGAAGGGGGGATTCAACCGGGAATGTTTTCCCGGTTCCGGACCTGTGTCAGATAGAAGACCGGAGGGGGAAAGTTCCATGTTCAGATAGTTAGAGGCATCTGACATGTATGTGGGTAGCGTATTCGGGTTCGTCTCGTCGTTCTGAGCAACTTTCATGTATAAAGTTTTTTGATCCGACCTACGGTTTATTTAATATGATTTTTCAAAGTTTTAAGCAGTTATTTGGAATTAACAGATTTAAATAAAAGGAAAACAGGTTATGACATCAGCATGATGTCAGCAGTCAACAGGGCTGTTGGTAGGTCAAGCTTTCTGGTGGGTCAAGCTTACAGTGAGACCGTGGCGGAGCTAGCGATTCGAGGATATGCGGCCAGTCTTGGGAGGGTAGCCACGGCGGACGGAGGCGTCATGGCAACACAACAAGGACGGCTTAGGGCGCATGGGCAGCCGTGAGCGGGGCAGAGGCAATCGGCCGTGCACGGTGGGCGAGGGAGGCCGGTCGGCGGGCGTTGAGGGCGGTCGAGCGAGGCGGCAGATCGAGGTCGGCCGGGCGGCGCGCGGCTGTAGGCGAGGGCGACGGGCGGCGCCGAGGGCGAGGGCGACGGCGGGCGGCCGAGGGCGAGGGCGACGCGGGCGGCGCCGAGGGCGCGGCAGAGACGAACAGGCGAGAATCGGAATCGGAGAAGACGAGAATCGAGACCTTGTATTTATAGCCCCCTTTAGTCGCGGTTGGCACGAGACCCGCGATTAAAGGTACCCTTTTAGTCATGGTCGCCTGACCAACCGCGACTAAAGGGTTTTTATGGCGGGTTTTTATGCTCTCGCCCGCTTCTTTAGTCGCGGTTGGCGTGAGACCATGCGACTAAAGGTACCCTTTAGTCGCTGGTCGTCTTGCCCAACCGCGACTAAAGGTCATGCAGTTTAGGGTTTTAGCCCCCCAAACCTGTTTTCTGTTTAATTTGTATTGTTTTCTTTTTAATTTGTATTGTTTTCTGTTTAATTTGTATTGTTTTATTTCTTTTGTGCTTTATTTTAATTTTGAAGGAGTTTCACATATTCTACGGTACTACATACATGCATATGAATGTACAATTTCAAACAAATTTGAAATTAGAACCAAAAAGAATTCAAGAGGAATATACAATATATATTCAATATCATCGGATGACCATATACAATTTTGAACAAGTTTCCATACATAATTTAATGCATATAAAGTTCTACGTCCTTTGTATCTACGAACCGTCTCCAAACCCTACGAGGCAAATACAAATAATATGTCAAAAATAAAACTAATTCAATTCAATATGTTAAAAATACAAATAATATATCAAAAAATCAGAAAAATAGAACTAATTCATTTCAAAATTCTAAAAATACAAATAATATATCAAAAAATTCAGAGAAGTTCTTCCCGGCCGCCTCTGTCTTCCCACAAGTTCTTCCCGGCCAGTCTTCCCGCCTGTTCTTCACGCCTCTATCCTTCGCGCGTATCGATGCTCCTTTTATAGGCACGGCGCCGCTTCTGCTTTGTCTTGTTCCTCCGACAAGGCGTCGTGCGCTACCCACGCGTCCTGTCTAACCTTTAGTCCCGGTTGCACCAACCAGCCGGGACTAAAGGTTAGATGACCAACTCTGGATTCCTCTTCTTCCCGCCATTTCTTCCTGTCTTCCCGCCTCTTTCTTCCCGCCACTTTCTTCCCGCCTCCTGCCTTCCGCTCCCATTTTTCCCGCCATTTCTGACTACATATATGTAGCCCGGCTTGGCCACATTATCACATCTCTACAATCTCTCATCACTCTCTCATGGCTTCCACCGCACCCACTCTAACCTACCGGCAGGTGGAGGAGCTTTGCGCCTCGAACTACCCTTGTCCACTGGCTACCGCGTCCCCACCGGGCCGGAGCCTAAGCCGGCGCGGCAGCCGTCCCTCCTGGCCCCTCGTGGTAACATACGGGCGGCCATCACGAACCACTACTACCTCGACCTCACGCCGGAGCAGCGGATGAATCCCTGGCATCCCGATAACCAGCATACTTGGGACGCCTTCTTCATCAATCGGCGTGAGAGGGCGCCGCCAGTATGAGGAGGATGGTGCGCCTCTGGGAACTTCCACGAGGCCGGCCGTCGGCTATGGTGGTATGGCCGGACTGCAGAGGCGTCATGGACTACATCACGACGGCGATATCCCCGCTGCGCTACCCTTAGTTCGAGCCACAGCGCCGCCCGACGACAACGACGGCAGCGACGACGGCAGCGGCATTTACGGCGGGCGGCAACTTAGAAGGCGGCGACTACCAAAGACAACGACGACGGCGGCTATGAAGACTACGGTATGCATATTATCGCCTAGGCAGGAGTATGACTAAATCACTCCAAATTTCATGTATCATCAGTGGTATCTCGAATCATTCAAAATGGACACCAAACACATCACGGGTAATATAATTCACATGATCCATTCAACAAAGTTTGGTACAATAAATTATTACACATCATTTCTTCCCTTGTGTCCCCGCTTGCTTACGATTGTGCCGTATCCATGGAGCATCCTCATCATTTAACTTAATGCTTGGGTCGGTGTTCACTTTGAAGGGCGGAATTTCAGCAAACATATTATAATCTTCGACATGTCTGTCTTGTCCTCCACTCCCACGATGTTTCTTTTCCCGAAAGAACAATGTGGCGCTTTGGATCATCGCATGATGTCTTCGACCGCTTTTCTTATCTTTCCGTTTCCTCGGTTTGCTACTCATGTCCTTCACATAGAAAACCTGAGCGACATCTTTCGCTAGGACGAATGGTTCGTCAAGGTAACCAAGATTGTTGAAATCCACCATTGTCATTCCGTATTGCTGGTCCACCTTTACCCCACCTCCTGTTAGCTTGAACCATTTGCACCGGAACAAAGGGACCTTAAAGGAGGGTCCATAGTCAAGTTCCCATATCTCCTCTATGTAACCATAATATGTGACCTCTTGCCCATTCTCGGTTGCTGCATCAAAGCAGACACCACTGTTTTGGTTGGTGCTCTTTTTATCTTGGGCGATCGTGTAAAATGTATTCCCATTTATCTCGTACCCTTGGAAAGTCGTTATAGTCGAAGATGGTGTCTTGGCCAACATGTACAGCTGATCTACAACATCATTGTCATTCATTAAATGTTTTCTCAACCAACTGCCAAAAGTCTCCATGTGGGCCTTCCTAATCCAGGATTCGAGGCTTCCCGGGTTGTCGAACGTAAAATATTCTTGTGTTTCTCAAAGTACGGAGCCACCAAGCTGGAATTGGTCAAGATCTGATGTGGTGTGCTTGATCGGAGAATGGCCAGTCCATACATATCGTTGATTTCATTCCGATCGTGCCTTTTCCACTTAGTCTCCCCTCGTGTCGCGATCGAGGAAGACCAATCGGCTTAAGGTCAGGAACAAAGTCAACACAAAACTCAATTACCTCCTCATTTCCATAGCCCTTGGCGATGCTTCCTTCTGGCCTAGCACGGTTACGAACATATTTCTTTAATACTCCCATGAACCTCTCAAGGGAACATATTGTGTAGAAATACAGGACCGAGAACGAAAATCTCTTCGACTAGGTGAACCAGGAGGTGCGTCATAATATTGAAGAAGGATGGCGGGAACACCAACTCGAAATCGACAAGACATTGGATCACATCGCTCTGTAACCTTGGTAGAACTTACGGATTGATTACCTTCCGAGAGATTGCATTGAGGAATGCACATAGCTTCACAATGGCTACTCGAACATTTTCCGGCGAGAGCCCCTCAAAGCAATCGGAAGCAATTGCGTCATAATCACGTGGCGGTCGTGAGACTTCAGGTTTTGGAACTTTTTCTCCGCCATGTTTATTATTCCCTTTATATTGGGCGAGAATCCAGACGGGACCTTCATACTGCTCGGGCATTCAAAAAGATGACCTTCTCTTCTTTGGTCGAGGCGTAGTCGGCACGACCTTGAAACCATTCCGGATGCCGGTCATCGTGGTCTTTCAAACGTTGCTTTGGTCCTGCCGTGCTTCCTTTGTATCATTTGTCTTCCCATACACGCCCAAGAAGCTTAGGAGGTTCACGCAAATATTCTTCGTAACGTGCATCACGTCGATTGCAAGAGCGGACATCTAGGACTTTCCAATATTCTAGCTCCCGAATATAGATTTCTTCTTCCACATGGCTGCGTGCCCGTCGGCTCCTTCGAACTGATTGTCCGCGGGACCCTTTCCAAAGATGACTTTCAAATCCTTGACCATATCAAATACCTCGGCACCGGTCGTTCCGCGAGCTTCGGCGGTGATCTGCCTTGCCGTTGTAATGCTTGCCTTTCTTTCTTCTTGGATGAATTTTCGGAAGAAATCGGCGATGCCCAAGGTACACGTTCTTCTTACAATTTGGCAAATGTACACTTTCAGTCTCATGTAAGCGATGCGTGCATGCATTGTATCCCTTATTTGACAGTCCCGGAAAGGTTACTAAGAGCAGGCCAATCGTTGATGGTTACGAAAAGCAACGTCGTAGGTCAAATTCCTCTTGTTTGTGCTCATCCCACACGGACACCACCCCACAGTTGTAAAAGTTCATCAACTAATGGCCTTAGGTACACATCGATGTCGTTGCGGGTTGCTTCGACCTTGGATGAGCACCGGCATCATAATGAACTTCCGCTTCATGCACAACCAAGGAGGAAGGTTGTAGATGCATAGAGTCACGGGCAGTGCTATGGCTGGAGCTCTTTCGCCAAAAGGATTCATGCCATCCGTACTTAGAGCAAATCTTATGTTCCTTGCGTCATTGCAAAATCTTTGAACCATCCGTCGATCTTTCTCCCTTGCGTTCCATCTGCGGTGTGTCTCAACTCCCGTCCGACTTACGGTCCTCTTTGTGCCATCGCAACAACTTGGCATGCTCTTTGTTCCCGAGCAGACGCTTTCAACCGTGGTATTATAGGAGCATACCACATCACCTTGGCGGGAACCCTCTTCACGGGTTTCGGCCCTCAACATCGTCACCGTGGTCATCGCCTCACGATCTTATAACGCAATGCACGGTGCATACCGGGCATTCATTCAAATTCTCGTATTCACCGCGGTAGAGGATGCAATCGTTGATGCATGCATGTATCTTCGTAACCTCTAAACCTAGAGGGCGGACAACCTTCTTTGCTTAAATGCGTCTTGGCGGGCAACTCGTTATCCTTTGGAAACATATTCTTCAACATTTTCAGCAAGTTTTCAAATGCCGAGTCGAGATACACCGCCTCTGCCTTCCATTTCAGCAAATCCGATGTGCAGCCCAGCTTTTTCAGACCATCATCGCATCCGGGTACAGCGCCTTTACGTGATCCTCTAACATGCGATCCAAATTCTCCCTCTCCTTTTCAGTTTCGCAGCGTCTCCGTGCATCAGCAATGGTCCGACCAAGATCATCAACGGGATCATCACGTGCCTCTTCTTCACCTTCCCTTCACCTTCAGCATCCTCCATGAAAGTATCACGAAATGAGCAAGATAGCTTTCATCGATGAAATCATCCCTTCTTCATCTTCTTCCATTATAACCCCTCTTTCTCCATGCTTGGTCCAACAATTATAGCTTGGCATGAAACCGTGCGAAGCGGATGCATGTGAACATCTCTTGAGGAAGAGTAACCCTTCCGATTCTTACAGATAACACATGGACCAGATAACAAAACCCCGCTTGTTCGCATTAGCCACTACGAGGAAATCTTTCAAACCCGTAGTGAACTTCGCCGGAGAGTCGGTTACCGTACATCCATTGCCGATTCATCTGCATTATTATAATATAAAATATATAATTAACCATCATGCATTTGTTAAACTAACTAGCTACAAACAATATAAATTAAACAATGAACTACACACATGCATATTTTATCAATGACACATCAAAGGTTCATCAAGTTGCTAATCATGATCGAGGAGTGTGGCTCCAACACTTCATGTCATGTTTGTTTCATGCTCTTGGGGCATTTCATCAAACACCTTATGTGCATAAGAGGAACCAAAAGCAAACCTACACCCACTTGTGAAGAGAATGGCTCCAAATGGCTAAGTGTTGGCTGCTGGATGGGTATATATAGGGGAGGGCTTTAGTTGCGGTTGGCACGGCAAACCGTGACTAAAGGTGCTCGAAAGCCTTTAGTCGCGTTGTCTGGCAAACCGCGACTAAAGATCCTCACGGCGCCACCGGCCACCGAGCGCCTGGCCCAGCCTTTGGTCGCGGTTCACCTCCAGAACCGCGACTAAAGGTCCCATTAGTCGCGGTTCCTACAGCTTCGCGACTTATGGGGCTGGACGGAAGCCTGTTTTTCCACCAGTGGTACCTTGATGTAACCACAAACAACATCAATCTACATTTAAAATAACACCATATGATACCCCCAAAAAAACCTGAGCAGATGATAATAACACCAGTTTCCCATCTAGCATCTCAATCTAAACCCAAGGATCATGCATCATTTGTAGAAAGGGAAGAACAACTCAAATGTAGAGATATATTAAAAGTTTCTGTAATGCAACTGCTTCGAACCTCCGTGCGTGTGTGTGTGTGTGTTTGGACATGTGTGGAACCTTGTGGGATGCTTGATGTGGGCGGTTGCTTTATAATATAAAGCGGGGCGAAAGCCTTTTTCGTTAATACAACTGTTTTTCTAAAAGTAGAGAGATATCAGGTATTCTGTCCCCATATGTGCTCTAAAATAATTTGGAAGCCATCGCCAACTATCTGTTCTGTGATAGCTTAATCTTTGAAACAAGTGATTATATTCAAGGAATAACTCACTACAAGCGCATGAAACAAGATCAATCGAGTTGCTGATTTTATTAAGTAGGAACAAAATGTAAATCATGCAAAAAAGACAGGTCAATGTAGTGCGAGATGACGTCAAACGTCCGGTGAGTACCTAAAGGCCTACTCTCATCGCTTGAATTAGAAAAACATTGGTATTATAGCAATCTGGATTAGTAGTACTTGTTTAATTGTTTTAGTTTTCCAGATTTTGGAAAGCTACAAGAGTAGTTGCCTCTTTTTCGAGCTGGCTATTGAATTCTATTTGACAACCACATTTTCTCGACAATCTCAGCTTATTAGGTTGCTTTTCTCTAGCTCTATAGTGTATAGTATGGGACAAAATTTCACCATACACAACAAGGGGGCATTTGGTTATGAGGTCATCCCTCGGCTAGCTAGGGATAGCCACTTTTCGTGTGGCGGTCGTGCCATTGTTTGAGAGATGATCAATCATATGGGCAACCAAGGTATACTGAATATGCTCTCAAAAATTGGCTGAGCACATCCACAAAAATCTGGCGGATACAACCAGCCACCCACTCCCGTTCCTTCGTAGACGTACCCGGTCCAACACCAGTAGCAGCTCATCATTGCTCTTGAGCTCGGCCTCCAACACTTCCTCTAGCAGCCTCCGCACCCTCCCGACCTCGAGAAGTATATGAGACACTCTCACAATATTAATATATCTGAATCAGTCCCCAACAGAGAATGCAATTTTCATCAGGTAATCTACAACGGCGATATAGTTTCAGAAAATAGACATCAGACTGTCCAAATTATATTAAGAAATAAACTTGACCTTATGCTTGTATGCTTGGAAAGAGCCTCATCTTTTTGGTCATATGGCTCTAGTAAGGAAGAGTCGAACTTTCTATCCAGATGTCTCTCGGCCCACCAACAGAGCCCATGTAAATATCCTGAACCAGCACTACGTTAAACACTGAGGTGTTGGCATATGATTCCAAAAAAATATCCACACAATTGCTGAACTGAATGAGCAACCTGTCCGCACTTCGATCGCAGACTTGACAAGGCCATCCTTCTTGACCTTCTCTGTGAGGCCCAGAAACTGTGTGGTCAGAGATGCATCATAAAAAGAGTACATATGATCCACTCGCTTATAAATTCTCCGCGAATCAGATATCGCAAATGTAAAAAGGGAGGCATGTGAAGCTACAGGGCGTCGAACTACAATGATAAAATCCATGACTATTTAACCCGTAACCGCGTCAATGGATCAAGCAACAACATGGTTTGGCAACAACCACGGGGTCGCATTTCTGGGAAATTCAAACTCAGGAGCAAAAAACAAAATCAAGAAATTCAACAACTTGCACAGTATCTCAAAGATTAAAGCAACAGTAACATCTGACACAAATAACCTCGCGGAAATAAAGGATCAGTCACCCCATGGTTGACTTGAACCTGAACTCGAAAACAGCCGAAGCACCCAGATACAAACTGAAATCACAAAAATGAACATAATTTTGAGAGTTTGCGAACTGTGCAAAAATGGTAGAACCGTGCCTAGATTCATTTATTAATTAGTTGCTTATAAGCGAGAAAAGGAAGCCTATCTTCATGGCCTACATTATGAGCTAAACCATATCCAATAGAGGATTAACATGCATGAACATCTGGATGCAAGTGATTCAAGCCGAGCTCCTGCCCACAAAGAAAAAAATACATATGCAAGTGAATCAAGCCGAGCTCCTGCCCACGTGGTCCAACCTCTGGATGCTGCGTTAATGGAGCAGCAGTTGTGCTCTCACACGAAGGCTCTTTGGAGGTCTCGATGGGATTGGCAGCTTCGAACCCGAGGCTCGGTAGGTC
Organism: Aegilops bicornis; assembly: GCA_021605145.1. Lineage (NCBI taxonomy): Eukaryota > Viridiplantae > Streptophyta > Magnoliopsida > Poales > Poaceae > Aegilops > Aegilops bicornis. The sequence continues at coordinate 4,700,898 of CM038673.1, read as the reverse complement.
CAAAACTCAAGAGGCCAACATCGGCGATGCCGATGACACCGCCACCTCGCCCCGAGTTGTGGTCACGGTCTCTGGCGCCCGGTGAGACATCGGCATCTCACCCTCATTACAGTTCACTATCGTGGTGCGATGCCCCATCCTTGGCTGCTGTAGAACTGAATAAATTACATGTAATTTTTTTGAGTGATTTTTTTGTGTGTTTCTACTGCAGTATATTTTGCACTTGAAAGAAATTGTAGGACTCTAGGGACCAACACTACCATTGTTGCTTCATGTACTACTAATTTCTTAATAGACAAATATAATTTTCGAAGGAAAATGAATATAAGCTCCGAAGGCAATCATAAGTATTCATTTGCCCATTGAAATAGTTAATTACTACATTCAAAACAAAATTGCCCAATCAATTAAGAAACTATAGGAATCAAGGCAAATTGGTATATCACTAAATTTCAAATATAACCTAAATGGCACATACACGTGGAACCGTCATTAAATACTCACCCCTCACGGTGTTACACGATTTCAACGTGGAAACATAGTTGTCGCTTCACCGGAGAAAACATTTAATGTAAAAGGCGGAGCCCTCCTAGAAAGATATAAAAATTAGTGATTAGCACAGGACCATTATCAAAATTCTTTTTAAATTAACACAAGCATGGCAGTTTTTTCTTCATCCAAAATAAATCTTCTTCTCGTACGATTTGAGAAAAGAAACAAAAGTATGTGTTGGCTTTCCTTCCTATTTTAAATAGTATACACCAAATAATAACAAGAATGCAATTGCCTTGGCACGGTTTCAAAGAGAAGCATGTTTCCGTTTTGTTACCCGAGCACCACCTTCCATTATGCCTAGCACAACTGCGTATGCTACATACTGTTGAACAAACAAAACAAAAAAAACATCATCAGGTAGAGCATCTCGACAAGTTTCTCTGAGCATCACCTTCCATCACGCCTAGCACAATCTGTGTTGCTGCATACTATTGAACAAACAGCATACTATTGAACAAACAAACAAAAGATTATCATCAGGTAGAGAACCTTCGTAACGAGTGAACAACTACAACAATTAGGAGTCATCTTTTCCCGATTGGAAGATATTTTGTGTTAAGGTTCATGCAAAATAGCACAACAACATACACAGAAACTTGATAAGTTCAAAGACGAAAACACGTCGGTTTACAACATTATTTGAAGACGGAAATCTAATGTAGTTTCTTTAAGATTCAATATACTAACAACCTGTTCAGTAATGTTTCTGCACAAATGCGATGAATATTTATATTTCTATACTAGGGAATACACCCAAATAGCTATATAATTTTCCTGATTTCCATACTATTTAGATTTTGAAGGGAATAAAGGAATTGCTTACGATACAAAATATATGTGCAGACGTGCTTTATGGAGCAAACAGGCTAGGTGCTCGCTAGCTAGAGATTATCCCATGCCAATAATTCATCGGTGTGTGTGACATGACCTTGAATAAAATAACTCAAGCCATGAAATTAATTTCAAAAGGTAACAAGGTGTTCAGGATCTAGGCACCACGAGTTTTATGTGCAACTCATGATTTGTCTGTGCCCTTCAATGTAATGTACATCGGCATGCAAGAAAAGAAGTAAAAATTCGAATAATGAGAAGTTGATTAGCTTAATCTAATTCATGTCATTTGTTTTTTTCAAAGTTAATACAAATGTATCTAGAGCAGAAGATTAAAGGCAAAAAGGGAGAATAGGTACTTGGTATCAATTAATAACAAACCACTACGGCGAAAAAGATGTTTGATCTAGCATATACATGAATAGATGCAGGTAAAAAATAGTAGGAAAGAAGTCTTTGTTATAGTTACTTGCCTGTAGGTGATTCTTAACATGAGGGAGTGTAAGATCCTTAATGTTCATCAGTTCCAGTACTGAGTTGGGTGCTGCTCATAGAAGATGTTGTATCGAATACAAAAGGAAGTGAATTTTAAAGAACAGTAAGGGTTAATCTTAAATATGCACAAATGAAATTTAAATTTAGTACAAACACAATGTTTGGATACATTTGTATGGCTTTCTATTCTTTTAATGATAGGGGAAAAGGGCATCAAAGAAACACCATGCAGCCTCCCCAAAAGCAATTTGCAATTAAGAAACTATAGGAATCAAGGCAAATTGGTATATCACTAAATTTCAAATATAACCTAAATGGCACATATACGTGGAACCGTCATTAAATACTCACCCCTCCTGGTGTTACCTGATTTCAACGTGGAAACATAGTTGTCGCTTCACCAGAGAAAACATTTAATGTAAAAGGCGGAGCCCTCCTAGAAAGATATAAAAATTAGTGATTAGCACAGCACCATTATCAAAATTCTTTTAAATTAACACAAGCATGGCAGTTTTTCTTCATCCAAAATAAATCTTCTTACTGGTACGATTTGAGAAAAGAAACAAAAGTATGTGTTGGCTTTCCTTCCTATTTTAAATAGTATACACCAAATAATAACAAGAATGCAATTGCCTTGGCACGGTTTCAAAGAGAAGCATGTTTCCATTTTGTTACCTGAGCACCACCTTCCATTATGCCTAGCACAATCTGTGTCGCTACATACTGTTGAACAAACAAAACAAAAAAAACATCATCAGGTAGAGCATCTCGACAAGTTTCTCTGAGCATCACCTTCCATCACGCCTAGCACAATCTGTGTTGCTGCATACTATTGAACAAACAGCATACTATTGAACAAACAAACAAAAGATTATCATCAGGTAGAGAACCTTCGTAACGAGTGAACAACTACAACAATTAGGAGTCATCTTTCCCGATTGGAAGATATTTTGTGTTAAGGTTCATGCAAAATAGCACAACAACATACACAGAAACTTGATAAGTTCAAAGAGCGAAAACACGTCGGTTTACAACATTATTTGAAGACGGAAATCTAATGTAGTTTCTTTAAGATTCAATATACTAACAACCTGTTCAGTAATGTTTCTGCACAAATGCGATGAATATTTATATTTCTATACTAAGGGAATACACCCAAATAGCTATATAATTTTCCTGATTTCCATACTATTTAGATTTTGAAGGGGAATAAAGGAATTGCTTACGGTACAAAATATATGTGCAGCGTGCTTTATGGAGCAAACAGGCTAGGTGCTCGCTAGCTAGAGATTATCCCATGCCAATAATTCATCAGTGTGTGTGACATGACCTTGAATAAAATAACTCAAGCCATGAAATTAATTTCAAAGGTAACAAGGTGTTCAGGATCTAGGCACCACGAGTTTTATGTGCAACTCATGATTTGTCTGTGCCCTTCAATGTAATGTACATCGGCATGCAAGAAAAGAAGTAAAAATTCGAATAATGAGAAGTTGATTAGCTTAATCTAATTCATGTCATTTGTTTTTTTCAAAGTTAATACAAATGTATCTAGAGCAGAAGATTAAAGGCGAAAAGGGAGAATAGGTACTTGGTATCAATTAATAACAAACCACTACGGCGAAAAAGATGTTTGATCTAGCATATACATGAATAGATGCAGGTAAAAAATAGTAGGAAAGAAGTCTTTGTTATAGTTACTTGCCTGTAGGTGATTCTTAACATGAGGGAGTGTAAGATCCTTAATGTTCATCAGTTCCAGTACTGAGTTGGGTGCTGCTCATAGAAGATGTTGTATCGAATGCAAAAGGAAGTGAATTTTAAAGAACGATGAAGGGTTAATCTTAAATATGCACAAATGAAATTTAAATTTAGTACAAACACAATGTTTGGATACATTTGTATGGCTTTCTATTCTTCTAATGATAGGGAAAAGGGCATCAAAGAAACACCATGCAGCCTCCCCAAAAGCAATTTGCAAGAGACCATCTGATTTTATCAGTTACTACTTATAATTACCCGTTCAGGCTCAAGAACCCACGCTGAGATACCAATTGGCAAACAAAACCATCCTTAATGTTCATCAGTTCCAGTACTGAGTTGGGTGCTGCTCATAGAAGATGTTGTATCGAATACAAAAGGAAGTGAATTTTAAAGAACAGTAAGGGTTAATCTTAAATATGCACAAATGAAATTTAAATTTAGTACAAACACAATGTTTGGATACATTTGTATGGCTTTACATTCTTTTAATGATAGGGGAAAAGGGCATCAAAGAAACACCATGCAGCCTCCCCAAAAGCAATTTGCAAGAGACCATCTGATTTTATCAGTTACTACTTATAATTACCCATTCAGGCTCAAGAACCCACGCTGAGATACCAATTGGCAAACAAAACCATCACATTGCTTATTTGCGGCCGCCTCATGGAGCCCCAGCCGCACCTCTCCTTTGTCATCCACCGGCGACAGAGGCTGATGTGAAGGGAAAGATCGAAGCAATTGGCGATGGATCAACAGAAAGGCCACGTCGCTCTTTAACATCCTCCATACATCAATAATACATCTCTTGCAAAAGTCACTGCACTCAAAAGCACATTTTCATCAGGCAAATATCCTTTATGTCCATCTACGGGGCCGATTGTAGTGTAAAAAGTAGAAACATGTCACCTTCTATCGAAACAAATACGTGGTACCCATTGACTACAATGAATCACAAAATTGAGAACCGTTTTAGTATCATGGCTGAAGCCACAAAACCATCAATGGCTAACTACGATGTGTGCACCTTTGAGGCAAAGAAAACCTGCAATTCCTCACGAATACATTGATCATGTAATAGTCAAGAGATGTTACTGTGGGTAGAAGAAAAACTGTGAAGTGCAGCATATCCACAAATCAATTCAGACAAGCACGATATATGACCCATTAGTGCACATGCGTGAAAATTCATTAGTGCACAGCGTGAAAATTCAGATTTGACGCCTGATATATGATCCATTAGTTTCAGATATCTACTAATCATATCAGCTCATCATCAAGAATCATTTAAGCACAAACACATCAGATCTCATTAAGTTAGAAGAGAAGAGGCAAACCAGCATCTAGTACCATGGTTGCACTTTGCAGCTCCGACTAAAAATGCTCAATCAAACAAAGATGTAATTTCTCAATATCAATATACAAATAATTCTTACCCGTTGTTGGATGTTCTCCCTATTTTTCAAACCCTCTTCTATCTTTCCATTCGCTTCAACTTCTGAAATCTTCATGTTGCACAAGTAAAATGCAGATACACCTTCAATCCGATCTGATTGCCATAAGAAAAAAAACTAAGTAAATAAGAAAAAAAACTAAGTAAATAAGCAATTGCACATGAATCAACAGCCTTAGCTTCCACGTTCTTGCTCAACAGCTCAAAATTACTAAATCCCATAAAAAACTACATGTTGAACTGTTCCAAAGCACCATTAATCAGAACATGTACAAAGAAACAAAGGAGTGATCAACAGCCAAAAATAGGCTAAATTACAAACCTGAGAATCAGGTCATGGGGTTCAAGGAAACTCCTTGGCGCCCTCCTGGCGGGAGTTGAGCACGACCGTGAACTCACCAGGGTCATCGAAGCTCCAGAACCTGTTGCTGCTGCTGCTTGACATCGTGCTGCTGTCCCTTGCAAAGTATTATTCTGAATACTCTGCGAAACGCCCGTCTGAATTTCCATGATGGAATGAAACTAAATGTAAGTAATATTGCTCTAGGAAATACAGGAGTACTCCTAGAGTGCTATGTTCATCTGATGGATTGTGCGTGTGCCAAGAGCCAGGCCAAGATGCACATTTAGTATGCATAGGACCCAGATTTGTCACAGGGTGACAAAGACTGCAAGCTGCATATATATATATATATATTACATTGTTCTGTCCGAAGATTGGAGTCAAGACCTGGATCAAAATTACATTGTCATATTTTTCTCTAACTGAAGGTAGATCAAGTACACTACTTGCTACCACAGAAAATTCAAAAGGGGAATCAAGCGAGGAGAGGGAGCCATGCAACCTTGACGGAGGATGAGGTCGGCCTCTCTGCGTGGCCTTGCGCAGCTAGAGCAGGTGATTGTCTCCTCATCCTCGCACAGCTCTATCAAGGCCATCGGGGGAACTCGGTCCTGTCCGGACCAGATCTAATGAAAGAGGGAGGGTGCAGCCTTGGGGATCAGCCGGGAGTGGGGAAGGGGTAAGGAGGGCACTGGTGGGGGGGGGGGGGAGAGACAGGAGCCATGGCAGGGGGCCGAAGAGGTCGCCGCACCTTGTGCCATTGGCCATGGAGGGGGACGGCGGGGGAGAAGGACCACCCCGATCCAAGCCCGCAACCGCCGCCTTGGGAGAGCCAAGGCTCGATCCGGTGGAACCAGCCCGCACCAAGCCCCGCCGCATCAACAGGAGCTCGTCTCCCTACCCGCCGGCCGGTCACCAGAGCCGCCACCGCCCGCGGCCGCCTTCCTTGCCTTGTGCCCCTTCTCCTTCTCCTTTCTTCCTCTCTTTCCTCTCTCCCTTACGCCCTGCCTCTCCCTTTCCCTGGATCAGCAGGATGTCATCGCCATCGGAGCAAGACGCTGCAACCACCGCCCGGATCGGGCGTGACAACGGATCGAGCGTCGCGCGGGGTGGGGTGCCTCCTGGCGGCTGGGATCGGGAGGCCAGGGAGAGAGAGGCGTTGGATGGTGGAGGGGTGGATTGAACAGAGGAGGCTGCGGTCGGTGGAGGCGCGGGATCGAGTCGATCCACGGTGCTTCCCTCGCCGCGAGCCCTCGCCTTACCGCCGCCGACGTCCGTGCCTTCGACGTGGACGACTGCAGTGATGGAGAGGATGACGAGGCCGGCGGAGTTGAGTCCTGCAGGGCGAGATCGATGTCCGGTGAGGCGCCGTGCGGAGGGGGCGGTGGGGAGGCCGAGGAGGTGACGGGGGGCGGGAGCAGAGGCGGCGGCACGGATCTGTGCACGGATCCAGAGGCCGTGGCGGCGCCGGACGCAGCGGCGGGGCGAGGAGGAGGCCGGCCGTCGGGAGGCAGGAGCTGCTAGTTCGTCGATCCGATCGGGATCGAGGAGGAGCAACAACGGTATGAGCTATCGATTTTTTGTCGGTCTCGAGGGCAGAATGGGGGAATCGCTTGGTTGCGGGAGGTGGGATCGAGGACGAAAATTAACCGCCTCTGGTGGGACGAAAATTAACCGTCTCTGGTGGGACGAAAATTGACCGGCGGAGACTACCAACTGCTCCATTAGGAATAGAGATTCGTTCTTAACAGTCGCTGCTCTGACATAAAACCAAAAAGGAATTCCTAACAATATTTTCAGTGATGTAGGAGTAGTTTTTTTTTTGTTTTTTGCGAGGGATGTAGGAGTAGTTTTCAACATCATGTTAGTGTCTCTAGAGATAAAAATGTACGTAGTTTTCAAGATGCATAACGTATATGTCAAGGCAATAACAGCAGCCGATTGACAACTGTTCTCTCGTTCCCGACGTGTCTCCATAGCCGTCACAAGTCCATGACATGATGAAAAGCTGGATCTTGGTCGTGCTTAGTTTTCTAGACAACCTCCCGACCCACCTTACTTGCTATTCGTATCCTATAAAAGAAAACATAAATTCAGGCGGCAAACCAGGAAACAATCATACTGAGACATTATTGAGCTCTAATTTGTATCTGTCAGAGATGGTTCCCAGCTGCCTACCGTTGAACATGACATGACAATTGTTTAGAATCCCCAACTAGTAGGAGGGGGAGGGGTCTCCCTCCTACAATATGCGGATGATACCATTATAATGGTTGAGGGATCCGCACTAGATATTACTAACCTGAAGTTCCTCCTCCTGTGCTTCCAACAAATGTCGGGCCTAACCATTAACTTCGATAAGAGTGAAGTGATGGTCCACGGGTTCCCCTTGGAGGAAGCACAGGCCATCGCTAACCGACTAAACTGTCGGCTGGGTTCTTTCCCCACGACCTATCTGGGGATCCCCATTAGCGATTCGCGCCTCACCGTGGCTGATCTTAGCCCACGGTGACCCGTATGCAACACCGCGTTGAGCCTTGGAAAGGCGCTGGCTGTCTAAGGCGGCCCGAGTGATCCTTATCAACTCTTAAGCGCTAGCCTCCTTTGGTTTCTAATGAGCTTCTATAGCCTCCATGAAACCCTGCACCAGGAGATCGCCAAATACCAATCCAGATTCTACTGGGCCGGCGAAGGGGATAAGCAGAAGTACCACATGGTCAGCTGGCCAGATATATGCAAACCCAAGGACCAGGGCGGTCTTTGAATTTTGTCCTCCCGACGCATGAACATTGCCCTCCTGACACGTTGGCTCTGGCGCATTGCCAATGGAGATGGGGGTCTCTGGCTCACGATAATCCAGAACAAGTACCTGCGTGGACAGCCTCTCGCATTTTGTCAGCTTCTGGCGGCTCCAGTTTTGGCAAGCCGTCGTCCAGCTGCTACTGTTTTGCGCATTGGCACTTCCATCTCGGTGGGTACCGGGTCCTCGACCTGCTCGGCTTGATAGATGGCTGAGACACCCCCTAGCTGCCCGATTTCCAGTCCTCTTCGACATTGTTGTTAACCCTCGGGTCTCCGCCGAGACGACCCTTATTGACTTAGGCGCCTCGCTTTCCGCCGCCCCTTCGGCCCCCTTGAGATTGCGGCTTGGGATACCCTACTCCAGGACATCGCCCTCCTGCCGATAGACGTTACCGACTCTCCGGACGCCATCTCCTGGCAACTGGAACCCTCCGGCCGCTTCTCCACAAGATCCCTATACGCGGCTATCGCTCCATCGACGGCCCCCGAGCCCTTCAGTTTGATTTGGGACATCCGCCTGCCCCTGAAGATCAGGATTTTCCTGTGGCAATGGATCATGCCGCCTCCCGTCCGGCGTGGAGGTCCTTAAACGCCACGGACCTGGGGATGGGATGTGCCCCATATGCGGCGGTAGAGGATACCAACCACATCTTCTTCTCGTGCTACACGGCACAGTTCCTTTGGTCCTGTTTCCGCGAAACGGTTGGGGGCCAGTGGCGCAACACCAACGTCCCTGACCTGCTCGCGGAAATTCAGGCATCTCCCCCTCGCTACAGGCATATTAGATGGCTTTGCGTGGGGATCCTTGCCTGGACGCTATGGACTGTCCGCAATAAGCTAGTCATCCAGAAGGTGCCTCTTCGGCGTGCTACTGACTCCATCTTTAAATTGTGTGGTTACTTGCAGCTCTGGCGGCCGCTTAGCCGCCCACAGGACCGGGACGTCATCAGCACCCTCCTCGCCGATCTTCGTTCGATGGCCTTCCGCCTGGCGCCCCCGCTCCCCCCGCCACCTCCGGAGCCAGACTAGACTCCATGTCTCTCCCGGCGTGTGTGCCTTTTTGTTTCTCTTTTAGGGCTTGTTGAGCTGTGCCCTCAGCATTAACCCTATCGTTACTTATTTGTCTGGAACTTTCGTGTGTGTGCGTGTGTGTTCTTGAACCTTGTTGGATGTTGGCTTGGGCATTTGCTTTATATATAAAGCGGGGCGAAAGCCTTTTTTGATAATTGTTTAGAATAACAACACATAATAATTTACTATCATGTCAGCCAAGCTAAGTGTGTTGAATAAGCACACGCCTTGTCGTTACCTAGCTAGATCCAAATTCCAATTATTTAACCCTACCCAAATCCGATCAATTACCACTTAACTTGCGTTTTTTCTGTCTCAATATATGTCACCTTGCATGACTCCGAAATGTAGAGGCTCTACCGAGTTACAGGCAGGACTGGAAAAAAAAATCCCGGTAGAAGCAGAATAAAAAGAGAACCACAATGATAATACCCATGTGATTATGATTAAAAAAATACTAACTCTTTTGAATAAAAAACTACTCATTTGATTTTGATTCCCACTGGACGATGCATCTAGTTTGTCATCAATGTTTGTTTGATTGAACCATAGAAAAAAACACAATCCCCCTTTTTTTAGGGATGTTGGGGGGTGTGTGTGGTGGTGGTGGGGGGGGGGTGGTATGATCTCTATCATGGCAATAGAAGGGACACCAGAAAAAAAAACATTTAGGTCCATAGGCCACCTAGGGCGGACGGCAAGCATTGGAGTGACGCAAAGGCGCATGGCCGTCATCGCCCTTTCCTCATCGGAGCAGAGCAAAATTTGTTTGTAGTAGACAGCTGGGGAAGTTGTCGTGCTAAGACCCCACAGGACCAATGCACCAGAACATCAACCGTCGTTGATGAAGAGAAGTGTGTATCAAAAGGATCCAACTAGGACGTTGGTCCTGAGGGGCACGTGCAAGAAGACTTTCCGACTGTCATTGACAAAGTCAGGTCGGCTTAGGTATGGGAGCGGCAACAACGGCGCATCGACGGCCCGTTCTGGCGGCGGCAATGGTCGTTTGGTGGTCTATGGACCTCGATGTAATTTTTATTATATTTGAGGTGTTTCATACTTCCGGTGGATCGATATAATAGATCTGGTCTTTTCGCAAAAAAAAAAAAAAGATCCAAACTATAGACATACAAACGAAGACTGGATCCACGGAGGCCCAGCGAAGGCCAACACTGATTGAATCCGATGAGGTCCACTAGAGACACCTCCACACGCCCTTTGACGATGCTAGATGCACCGCCGGGACGGAGGCTAGACGAAGAGGACCTTGTTCCATCTTCAGGGAGTCGGCGCCGCCTCGCCTTCATGAGTAGGACACAAACCCTAATCAGCCTAAAGAACACACCTAAAAACAGAGCAAGAACTCTGCTACTGGTAAGGGCCAAGGTCCACCGCTCTTTCATGGCCCTAAGGCCACCGGAGATGAGGCGAACCGGTGGTGACGCTGATGGGAGGCCGAGAAACCCTAATCAGTTGGGCAGTTGTGAAACAAGGCGAAGAGGTATGACACATACTTCCTTCGTCTATGCTCTCCTGACCCAAAAAGTCAGAACAACATTCGGGCTACATGAAGCTCATGTTTAAAAATATATTAAGAAACAAGATGTTAATAACTAGAAATAAAAAATAAATCATGTAAATATAGATGTGTATGTATAAATTTTCATCAACATATCTTTTCGGCTGTGGTGTACACAAAAAGACAAACGTGAATCCCAATTAAATTTTTTTTGGAACCACAAACCTGTGTGTAGCCTATTGATATGTCTCCAACGTATCTATAATTCATAAAGTATTCATGCCATGTTTACAACAATTTTATATGGTTTTGATATGATTTTATTAGAACTAACCCGGACTGACGTTGTTTTCAGCAGAACTACCGTGGTGTCGTTTTTGTGCAGAAATAAAAGTTCTTGAAATGGGCTGAAAATTTACGGTGATTTTTTGTGGACCAAAAGAGAACCCCGGAGCATCGGAGCCAGGCCAGGAGGTGGATGAGGAGTCCACAAGCCTAGGGGGCGCCCTTGGCTTGTGGGGTCCTCGAGCGTCCCCCTGACGTGAGGCCGACGCCAAAAATTCCTATAAATACCGAAACCCCCAGAAAGAAACCTAGATCAGGAGTTTCGCCGCCGCAAGCCTGTGTAGCTACGAAAAACCAATCGGGAGCCCATTCCAGCACCCTGCCAGAGGGGCAAACCATCACCGGCGACCATCTTCATCATCCCGACGGTCTCAATGACGAGGAGGGAGTAGTTCACCCTCGGGGCTGAGGGTATGTACCAGTAGCTATCTGTTTGATCTCTCTCTCTCTCTCTCTTTCTCTCTCTCTCTCTCTCTCGTGTTCTTGATTTGGCACGATCTTGATGTACCGCGAGCTTTGTTACTATAGTTGGATCATATGGTGTTTCTCCCCCTCTATCTTCTTGTGATGAATTGAGTTTTACTTTTGAGGTTTCACTATTATCGGATTGAATACTATTATGGATTTGAGAACACTTGATGTATGTCTTGCATGGGATACCCATGGTGACAATGGGGTGTTCTATTGATTCACTTGACGTATGTTTTGGCGCTCAACTCGCGGATTCCCGAGGTGACATTGGGGTAATCTATACTCGCGGATTCCCGAGGTGACATTGGGGTAATCTATGCATAGGGGTTGATGCATGTTTTCGTCCTTGTTTCTCCGGTAGAAATCTTGGGGCACTCTTTGAGGTTCTTTGTGTTGGATTGAATATTATGAATATGAAGTTGTTTGATGCATATCGTATAATTGACCCACGGATACTTGTGGTGACATTGGAGTTTCTAGGTGACATTAGGGTTGATTGATGTGTGCCATATGGTGTTATTTTACTACGAACTCTAGGGCTATTTGTGACACTTATAGGAATAGCTGAATGAATTGATTGGAAATAATAACTTTGAGGTGGTTTCTTTCCCTACAAGCAATTTCATCTTATGTTCTCTGCGATAGGAAGTTTGGAGTGACTTTTTTCGCACGTTGAGGGATTGCCATATGATTTAGTTATGTTATCATTGTTGAGAGAACTTGCACTAATGAAAGTATGAACCCTAGGCCTTGTTTCCAAGCATTGCAATTCCGTTTTTGCTCACTTTTGTTACTAGTTACCTTGCTGTTTTTATATTTTCAGATTACAAAAACTTATATCTACTATCCATATTACACTTGTATCACCATCTCTTCGCCGAACTAGTGCACCTATACAATTTACCATTGTATTGGGTGCGTTGGGGACACAAAAGACTCTTTGTTATTTGGTTGCAGGGTTGTTTGAGAGAGACCTGATGACCCACAAGTATAGGGGATTTATCATAGTCCTTTCGATAAGTAAGAGTGCCGAACCCAACGAGGAGCAGAAGGAAATGACAAGCGGTTTTCAGCAAGGTATTTTCTGCAAGCACTAAAATTATCGGTAACGGATTGTTGTATGATAAGATAATTCGTAACGAGTAACAAGTAACAAAAGTAACTAAGGTGCAGCAAGGTTGCCCAATCCTTTTTGTAGCAAAGGACAAGCGTGGACAAACTCTTATATAAAGCAAAACGCTCCAAAGGACACATGGGAATTGTTTTCAAGTTAGTTTCCATCATGCTCATATGATTCACATTCGTTACTTTGATAATTTGATATGTGGGTGGACTGGTGCTTGGGTGCTGACCTTCCTTGGACAAGCCTCCCACTTATGATTAACCCCTCTCGCAAGCATCCGCAACTATGAAAGAAGAATTAAGATAAATCTAACCATAGCATGAAACATATGGATCCAAATCAGCCCCTTACGAAGCAACGCATAAACTAGGGTTTAAGCTTCTGTCACTCTAGCAACCCATCATCAACTTATTACTTCCCAATGCCTTCCCCTAGGCCCAAAGCATGGTGAAGTGTCATGTAGTTGACGTTCACATAACACCACTAGAGGAAATACAACATACATCTCATCAAATTCACATGATTACTTATAACAAGACTTCTCCCATGTCCTTAGGAACAAACATAACTAATTACAAAGCATATTCATGTTCATAATCAGAGGAGTATTAATTATCATTAAGGATCTGAAAATATGATCTTCCACCGAATAAACCAACTATCATCAACTACAAGGAGTAATCAACACTACTAGCAACCCAGAGGTACCAATCTGAGGTTTTGAGACAAAGATCGGATACAAGAGATGAACTAGGGTTTGAGAGGAGATGGTGCTGGTGAAGATGTTGATGGAGATTGACCCCCTCTCGATGAGAGGACCGTTGGTGATGACGATGGCGATGATTTTCCCCTCCGGGAGGGAAGTTTCCCCGGCAGAACAACTTCGCCGGAGCCCTAGATTGGTTCTGCCCAAGTTCCGCCTCGAGACGGCGGCACTTCATCCCAAAAGCCTCATCTTTGTTTTTCCAGGTCAAAACACACCTTGTAGCAGAAGATGGGCGGGGGCCTGCCAGGTGGCCCACCAGAGGGGGGCCACCTGCCATCCACAACGCAGGGGGCGCGCCTAGGGGGTAGGGCGCGCCCCCACCCTTGTGGATGGCAGGTGGCCAGCCCCCCTCTGGTGCTTTATTCGCCCAATATTTTTATATATTTCAAAATAATTCTCCGTGAAGTTTCAAGACTTTTGGAGTTGTGCAGAATAGGTATCTAATATTTGCTCCTTTCGATCCGTAATTCCAGCCAAAGATTCTCCTCTTCATGTAAACCTTATAAAATAAGAGAGAAAAGGCATAAGTATTGTGATATAATGTGTAATAACAGCCCATAATGCAATAAATATCAATATAAAAGCATGATGCAAAATGAACGTATCAATACCATCTTCATCCTACGCCTCCCACGAATTGATAAACCATAGGTCATTGATGCAGCTTGAACTACGTCGGTATTTCCCCAAAGAGGAAGGGATGATGCAGCACAGCTACGGTAGCTATTTCCCTCAGTGATGAGACCAAGGTTATGGAACCAGTAGGAGAACCACGCAACACTATGTGAACGGCACATGCACACAAATAACAAATACTCGCAACCCGACGTATTTAAAGGGGTTGTCAATCCCTTTCGGGCAACGGCGCCAGAAATTGGCAAGTAGACGGGGTAGAAATATGATAGATTGGATAAATAGATCTCGTAGGAACATGAGATAAAATAAATAACAATAAATTGCAGCAAGGTATTTTTGTATTTTTGGTTTAATAGATCTGAAAATAAAAGCAAATAAAAATAGATAGCGAAGGCAAATATAATAAAGAAGAGACCCGGGGGCCGTAGATTTCACTAGTGGCCGGTGGGTAAACGAATTACTGTTGGGAAATTGATAGAACTTCAAATAATCATGATGATATCCAGGCAATGATCATTATATAGGCATCACGTCCAAGATTACTAGACAGATTCCTGCCTGCATCTACTACTATTACTCCACACATCGACCGCTATCCAGCATGCATCTAGTGTATTAAGTTCATGGAGAAACGGAGTAATGCAATAAGAACGATGACATGATGTAGACAAGATCTATTTATGTAGAAATAGACCCCATCTTGTTATCCTTAATAGCAACGATACATACGTGTTGGTTCCCATACATCCTTTGGGATCAAGAACCGTAAGATCGAACCCATCACAAAGCACCTCTTCCCATTGCCAGATAAATAGATCAAGTTGGCCAAACAAAACCCAAATATCGGAGAAGAAATACGAGGCTATAAGTAATCATGCATATAAGAGATCAAAAGACTCAAATAATTTTCATGGATAAAAACATAGATCTGATCATAAACTCAAAGTTCATCGGATCCCAACAAACACATCGCAAAAAAGAGTTACATGAAATAGATCTCCAAGAGACCATTGTATTGAGAATCAAAAGAGAGAGAGGAAGCCATCTAGCTACTAACTACAGACCCGTAGGTCTACAATGAACTACTCACGCATCATCGGAGAGGCACCAATGAGGATGATGAACCCCTCTGTGATGGTGCCTAGATTGGATCTGGTGGTTCTGGAACTTGTGGCGGCTGGAATTGATTTTCGTCGACTCCCCTAGGGCTTCTGGAATATTGGGGTATTTATAGAGCAAAGAGGCGGTGCGGGAGGCCACCGAGGTGGGCACAACCTACCTAGGCGTGCCTGGGGGCCCAGGCGCGCCCTGGTGGGTTGTGCCCCCCTCGGGGCACCCCACAGGTGCTTCTCCAGCCTATTGGGTGTCTTTTGGTCCATAAAAAATCCACAAAAAGTTTCGCTGCGTTTGGACTCCGTTTGGTATTGATTTCCTACGATGTAAAAAACAAGCAAAAAACAACAACTGGCACAGGGCACTATGTCAATAGGTTAGTACCAAAAAGGATATAAAATGATTATAAAATGATTGTAAAACATCCAAGAATGATAATATAACAGCATGGAACAATCAAAAATTATAGATACGTTGGAGACGTATCAGTATCCCCAAGCTTAATTCCTGCTCGTCCTCGAGTAGGTAAATGATAAAAACAGAATTTTTGATGTGGAATGCTGCCTACCATGTTCATCACATATTCTTTTCTTTGTAGCATGGACATTTGGACTTTTATACGGTTCAAAGCAATAGTCTAGTTTTGACATGAAGATTTCAATACTCAAGCATATCAACAAGCAACCATGTCTTTCAAAATATCAACACTAAAAGCAAGTTATCCCTAGCCCATTATGCTCAATCATTGATCCATTCATGAAACACACTCGCATATTAGCTACACCCAATGCTCAAGTACGATCGTAGTGCCCCTTAGTTGGTGCTTTATAAGAGAAGATGGAGACTCAAATAAAAATAAAAATTGCATAAAGTAAAAGAAAGGCCCTTCGCAGAGGGAAGTAGGGATTTGTAGAGGTGCCAGAGTTCAAACCGAAAAAGATAGAGATAAAAACATTTTGGGAGGCATGCTTTTCCTGTTAATGAAAACGATCGAGTAGTTCACAATACTTTCCATGCTAGATATATCATAGGCGGTTCCCAAACAGAAAATAAAGTTTATTCCTTTTTCAACCATACTTTCACTTTCCATGGCTAACTGTATCCACGGGTGCCTTCCATACCAACACTTTCCAAGAAATTTATTGTTTGACAACATAAAGTAAATTCATTTTCATTTCGGGACTGGGCATCCCTAATACCTTTGCCGTACTCTCATGCAATGACAAGTGAATAAACACTCATCTTGAGAATAACATATCTAGCATGGAAATATATTAGCTACCCCTACCATTATGAGCGATACGAGCACACAAAAGTGAAGTTTATTTTGAAAATTAGAGATGGCACATACAAATTTTCTTAGAACGGCAAAATAATACCGCATATAGGTAGGTATAGTGGATCATGTGGAAAAACTGGTTTAAAGGACTTTGGATGCACAAGTAGTGGTCATAGTTAGTGCAAATGAAGGCTAGCAAAAGATTGAGAAGCATCCAACCAAAAAACGAAAAATCTCATAGGCGAGCATTAAGCATAACTAACACCGAATAATGCACCACAAGTAGGATGTAATTTCATTGCATAGCTATTGACTTTCGTGCTTGCATAGGGAATCACAAAGCTTAACACCAATATTCTTACTAAAGCATAATTACTCATCAACATGACTCACATATCACTATCAACATATCGCAAACCTATTACAAGGAATCAATTTTATTTTATCCAATGTTCTTCATGAAAGTTTTTATTATATCCTCCTTGGATATCTATCACTTTGGGACTAGTTTCATATGTTGCTTTTAATAAGCTCAAACAAATATAAGTGAAGAACATGAGCATCATATTTCTTTCTCTCAAAATAATTTAATTGAAGCAAGAGAGACTTCCTTCAAAAATTTACTAACTCTCAAATAAATCTAAGTGAAGCATGAGAGCATTTATGCAAAAAATACTAAAGCACACCGTGCTAAAAAAGATATAAGTGAAGCACTAGAGCAATTCCATAGCTCATAAAGATTTAAGTGAAGCATAGAGAGCGGTTCTAACAAGTCATAGCATAATTTTGGCTCTCTCAAATAGGTGTGTCCAGCAAGGATTCATGACTTAAAATAAGAAGCAAAACAAGCAAAGACTCATATCATACAAGATGCTCCAAACAAAACTCATACTATGTGACGAATAAAAATATAGCTTTGAGTAAAATACCGATGGTCGTTAGAAGAAAGAGGGGATGCCACTCGGGCATCCCCAAGCTTAGTTGCTTGCTTATCTTTGGATAATAGCTTGGGATGCCATGGACATCCCCAAGCTTAGGCTCTTCTTACTCCTCATTCCTTCATCCATCGTAATATCACCCAAAACTTGAAAACTTCAATCACACAAAACTCAACAAAACCTTCATGAGATCCGTTAGTATAAGAAAGAAAATCACTACTATAAGTACTATTGCAAACCCATTCATATTTTATTTTTGCATTATATCTACTGTATTCCAACTTTTATATGGCAAAAACTCTTCAAAGGAAACCATAGAGTCATCAAAACAAGCACACAACGCAAAGAAAACAGAATCTGTCAAAAACAGAACAGTCTGTAAAAATCTGAATATTTTGAATACTTCTGTAACTCCAAAAATTCTGAAAAATTAGGAAGACGCGAGAAATTTGTATATTAATCTTCTGCAAAAACAATCTGTGTTTTATCATGCTTCTGTTAAAAATGTAGATTGTTTTCGTGAACGCAAAAGTTTCTGTTTTTCAGCAAGATCAAATCAACTATCAGCCAACATAATCCCAAAGGCTTTGCTTGGCACAAACACTAATTAAAACACAATCATAACAGAGGCATAATTGTGCAAACACTCAAGAACAGAAAGAAAAAGAAAAAAAATAAATTTTATTCATTGGGTTGCCTCCCAACAAGCGCTATCGTATTACGCCCCTAGCTAGGCATAAAGCACGGATCTAAGTATTGTCATCTTTGTTTCTAGATCCATATGATGCCCTCATGATTGATTCATATGGTGGCCTAATTCTTGTTCTAGGGAAGTGTTCCATACACTTCCTTAGTGGAAATATAAATTTAATATTGCCTTCTTTCATATCAACGACGACACCAATAGTACGTAAAAATGGTCTACCAAGAATAATTGGACAAGACGGATTGCAATCAATATCAAGAACAGTAAAATCTATGGGCACATAATTCCTATTTGCAAGAATAAGAACATCATTAATTCTTCCCATAGGCTTTTTAATAGTGGAATCCGCCAAGTGCAAATTCAAAAAACATTCTTCATTATCGGTAAGACCAAGCACATCACATATAGATTTCAGAATTGTAGAAACACTAGCACCCAAGTCACATAAAGCAAAACACTCAGAATTTTTAATCTTGACTTTGATAGTTGGTTCCATTCATCATGTAATTTTCTAGGAATTGAAACCTCTAATTCCAACTTTTCTTCTAAAGCTTTCATCATAGCATCAATAATACATTTAGTAAAAGCTTTGTTTTGTTCATAGGCATGGGGTGAATTTATCATGGATTGCAACAAATAAGTACAATGAATCAAAGATCAACTATCATAATTAAAGTCTTTATAATCCAAAAGAGTGGGCACATCAGTAGTTAAAGTTTTGACCTCTTCAAACCCACTTTTCTCAATTTTCTCAACAAGATTTTCACCCTCCGAATTATGGGGACGCCTTCTAGCTAAGTTGACTCTTCTTCGGTCCCTTTATTATCAATATTAATTTTACTAAACAAAGAATCAATAGAAGAAACACCAATCATTTTAAGATCTTCATCACTTTTATCTTCTAACGAGATTGGTTTAGCGGTCATTTGATTTACTAGGGTAGCTTGTGCATCGGATACTGTTCCTAGCAAGCTTTCAGCAAAAGCATACTTAGATAGGAGATTGCAAACTTCTCTACTAATATCTTCAAGTAGTTTTGTTATAGCATCCAGCACAACGGAGTGCTCCTTAAGTTCTTCGGTAAAATATTTATTGTGCTCAAATTGTGTAGTCATCTATTCCTTGGTAATTTTTTCAATTTCAAGAAAAGTATTGGGGTAAGGAACATCATAATATTTTCTTTGAGGCATCATGACTACGCAAACAAGAACGCACACAAAAACAGATCTGACGAGAAAACAGCGGAAAAAAAAGAGGGCGGATAAAACGGAAAACTTTTTTGAAGTGGGGGAGAGGAAAACGAGAGGCAAATGGCAAATAATGTAAATTGCAAGGAGATGAGATTTGTGATTAGGAACCTGGTAGATGTTGATGATGTCTCCCCGGCAACGGCACCAGAAATTCCTTTTGATGCGGCTTGAACTACGTCGGTATATCCCCAAAGAGGAAGGGATGATGTAGTACAACTACGGTAGGTATTTCTCTCAGTGATGAGACCAAGGTTATCGAACCAGTAGGAGGACCACGCAACACTACGTGAATGACACCTGCACACAAATAACAAATACTCACAACCCGACGTATTAAAGGGGTTGTCAATCCCTTTCGGGCAACGACGCCAGAAATTGGCAAGTAGACGGGATAAAAATATGATAGATTGGATAAATAGATTTTGCGGGAACGCGAGATAAAATAAATAACAATAAATTGCATCAAGGTATTTTTCTATTTTTGGTTTAATAGATCTGAAAATAAAAGCAAATAAAAATTGATTGCGAAGGCAAATATAATAAAGAAGAGACCCGGGGGCCGTAGGTTTCACTAGTGGCTTCTCTCGAGAAAAATAGCCAACGGTGGGTAAACGAATTACTGTTGGGCAATTGATAGAACTTCAAATAATCATGAGGATATCCAGGCAGTGATCATTATATAGGCATCACGTCCAAGATTAGTAGACTGACTCCTGCCTGCATCTACTACTATTACTCCACACATCGACCGCTATCCAGCATGCATCTAGTGTATTAAGTTCATGGAGAAACGGAGTAATGCAATAAGAACGATGACATGATTAGACATGATCTATTTATGTAGAAATAGACCCCATCTTGTTATCCTTAATAGCAACGATACATACGTGTCGGTTCCCCTTCTGTCACTGGGATCAAGCTCCGTAAGATCAAACCCATCACAAAGCACATCTTCCCATTGCAAGTTAAATAGATCAAGTTGGCAAAAAACCTAAATATCGGAGAAGAAATTGTTGTTAATATGCCCTAGAGGCAATCATAAAATGGTTATTATTATATTTCCTTGTTCATGATAATTGTCTATTGTTCATGATATTATTGTGTTATCTGGAAATCGTAATACATGTGTGAATACATAGACCACAACCTGTCCCTAGTGAGCCTCTAGTTGACAAGCTCGTTGATCAATAGATGGTTACGGTTTCCTGACCATGGACATTGGATGTCGTTGATAACAGGACCACATCATTAGGAGAATGATGTGATGGACAAGACCCAATCCTAAGCATAGCACAAGATCGTGTAGTTAAATGCGCTGCTAAAGCTTTTCTAATGTCAAGTATCATTTGCTTAGACCATGAGATTGTGCAACTCCGGATACCGTAGGAATGCTTTGGGTGTGCCAAAGCGTCCTGGCAATCGGGTGGCTATAAAGGTGCACTACAGGTATCTCTGAAAGTGTTTGTTGGGTTGGCACGGATCGAGACTGGGATTTGTCGCTCCGTGTGATGGAGAGGTATCTCTGGGCCCACTCGGTAGGGCATCATCATAATGAGCTCAATGTGACCAAGGAGTTGATCACGGGATGATATGTTACGGATCGAGTAAAAGAGACTTGCCGGTAATGAGATTGAACAAGGTATAGGGATACCGACGATCGAATCTCGGGCAAGTATCATACCGGTAGACAAAGGGAATTGTATACGGGATTGATTGAATCCTCGACACCGTGGTTCATCCGATAAGATCATCGTGGAACATGTGGGAGCCAACATGGGTATCTAGATTGCGCTATTGGTTACTGACCGGAGAGATGTCTCGGTCATATCTACATGCCTCCCGAACCCGTAGGGTCTACACACTTAAGGTTCGATGATGCTAGGGTTATAGGGAAAGTTTGTACGTGGTTACCGAATGTTGTCCGGAGTCCCAGATGAGATCCCGGACGTCACGAGGAGTTCTGGAATGGTCCGGAGGTAAATAATAATATATAGGAAGTGAGGTTTTGGCCACCGGAAGTGTTTCGGGCGTCAACGGTAATGTATCGGGACCACCAGAGGGTTTCGGGGGTCCACCGGGAGGGACCACCAGCCCCGGAGGCTTGCATGGGCCAAGAGTGGGAAGCGACCAGCCCCTGAGTGCGCTAGTGCGCCTCCCACCAAAGCCCAAGGCGCACCAAAGAGGAGAGGGGGGAAACCCTAGGCGTAGATGGGCCTAAGGCCCACCCTAGGGCGCGCCCCCTCTCTCCCCCTCTTGGCCGCCCCCTCCATCCCATCTAGGGCTGCCGCCCCCCTAGGGGTGGGAACCCTAGAGGGGGCGCACCCTCCTCCCCTCCTCCTATATATAGTGGGGTTTTTGGGGCTGCCATGGACACAAGTCGCTCTCTCTCTCTCTCTCTCGGCGCAGCCCTACCTCTCCACATCCTCGTCCTTCGTAGGGCTTGGCGAAGCCTGCTACCTCTTGAGCACTGCGTTGGTTTTTCCCTTGAAGAGGAAAGGGTGATGCAGTAAAGTAGCGTAAGTATTTCTCTCAGTTTTTGAGAACCAAGGTATCAATCCAGTAGGAGACCACACTCAAGTCCCTCGCACCTACACAAACAAATAAGAACCTTGCAACCAACGCGATAAAGGGGTTGTCAAGCCCTTCACGGTCACTTACGAGAGTGAGATCTGATAGATATGATAAGATAATATTTTTGGTATTTTTATGATAAACAGAAATAAAGATGCAAAGTAAAATAAAGGTAATAGAAATAGCTAAGTGTTGGAAGATTAATATGATGGAGAATAGACCCCGGGGCCATAGGTTTCACGAGTGGCTTCTCTCAAGAGCATAAGTATTACGGTGGGTGAATAAATTACTGTTGAGCAATTGATAGAATTGAGCATAGTT
Organism: Aegilops bicornis; assembly: GCA_021605145.1. Classification (NCBI taxonomy): domain Eukaryota; kingdom Viridiplantae; phylum Streptophyta; class Magnoliopsida; order Poales; family Poaceae; genus Aegilops; species Aegilops bicornis. The sequence goes on along the minus strand of CM038673.1, from coordinate 4,678,549 downwards.
ATGAGAATATCTAGGTATGATCATGTATATCGGCATCACGTCCGTGACAAGTAGACCGACTCCTGCCTGCATCTACTACTATTACTCCACACATCGACCTCTATCTAGCATGCATCTAGAGTATTAAGTTCATAAGAACAGAGTAACGCTTTAAGCAAGATGACATGATGTAGAGGGATAAACTCATGCAATATGATATAAACCCCATCTTGTTATCCTCGATGGCAACAATACAATACGTGCCTTGCTTCCCCTGCTGTCGCTGGGAAAGGACACCGCAAAATTGAACCCAAAGCTAAGCACTTCTCCCATTGCAAGAAAGATCAATCTAGTAGGCCAAAACAAATTGATAATTCGAAGAGATTTGCAAAGATAACCAATCATACATAAAAGAATTCAGAGAAGATTCAAATATTGTTCATAGATAAACTTGATCATAAACCCACAATTCATCGGTCTCGACAAACAGACCATAAAAGAAGATTACATCGAATAGATCTCCATGAGAATCCAGGAGAACTTTGTATTGAGATCCAAAGAGAGAGAAGAAGCCATCTAGCTAATAACTATGGACCCGAAGGTCTGAGGTAAACTACTCACACATCATCGAAGAGGCTATGGTGTTGATGTAGAACCCTCCGTGATCAATGCCCCCTCCAGCAGGACGTCGGAAAAGGCCCCAAGATGGGATCTCACGGCATGTAAGGTTGCGGCGGTGGAATTAGGTTTTCGTGGATGCTTCTGATGGTTTGGGGGTACGTAGGTATATATAGGAGGAAGAAGTACGTCGGTGGAGCAACGTGGGCCCCACGAGGGTGGAGGGCGCGCCCCCCCGCCTCGTGCTCTCCTCGTTGATTTCTTGACGTAGACTCCAAGTCCTCTGGATCACGTTTGTTCCAAAAATCACATTCCGAAGGTTTCATTCCGTTTGGACTCCGTTTGATATTCTTTTTCTGCGAAACACTGAAATAGGCAAAAAACAACAATTTGGGTTGGGCCTCTGGTTAATAGGTTAGTCCCAAAAATAATATAAAGTTGTATAATAAAGCCCATTAAACATCCAAAACAGAATATAATATGGCATGAAACAATAAAAAATTATAGATACATTGGAGACGTATCAAGCATCCTCAAGCTTAATTCCCGCTCGTCCTCGAGTAGGTAAATGATAAAACAGAATTTTTGATGTGGAATGCTACTTGGCATAACTTTCAATGTAATTCTCTTAATTGTGGTATGAATGTTCAGATCCGAAAGATTTAAGACAAAAGTTTAATATTGACATAAAAATAATAATACTTCAAGCATACTAACTAAGCAATTATGTCTTCTCAATATAACATGGCCAAAGAAAGTTATCCCTACAAAATAGTCTGGCTATGCTCTATCTTCATCACACAAAGTATTTAATCGTTCACAACCCTGATGACAAGCCAAGCAATTGTTTCATACTTTTGGTGTTCTCAAACTTTTTCAATCTTCACGCAATACATGAGCGTGAGCCATGGACATAACACTGTATGTGGAACAGAATGGTAGTTGTGGAGAAGACAAAAAGGGAGAAGATAGTCTCACATCAACTTGGCGTATCAACGGGCTATGGAGATGCCCATCGATAGATATCAATGTGAGTGAGTAGGGATTGCCATGCAACGGATGCACTAGAGCTATAAGTATATGAAAGCTCAACAAAAGAAACTAAGTGGGTGTGCATCCAACTCGCTTGCTCATGAAGACCTAGGGCATTTTGAGGAAGCCCATCATTGGAATATACATGCCAAGTTTTATAATGAAAATTTTCCACTAGTATATGAAAGTGACAACATAAGAGACTCTCTATCATGAAGATCATGGTGCTACTTTGAAGCACAAGTGTGGTAAAAGGATAGTAGCATTGTCCCTTCTCTCTTTTTCTCTCATTTTTTTGTTTGGCATTTTCTCTTTTTTTATGGACTTTCTCTTTTCTTTTATTTAGTCCGGAGTGTCATCCCGACTTATGGGGGAATCATAGTCTCCATCATCCTTTCCTCACTTGGGACAATGCTCTAATAATGATGATCAACTCAATACTTAGAACAAGATATAACTCTATGTGAATACCTCAGGTGGAGTACCGGGATATGCAATGAATCAAGAGTGACATGTATGAAAGAATTATGAACTGTGGCTTTGCCACAAATACATTGTCAACTACATGATCATGCAAAGCAATACGACAATGAGGGAGCGTGTCATAGCAAACAGAATGGTGGTAAGTTGCATGGAAATATATCTCGGAATGGCTATGGAAATGCCATGATAGGTAGGCATGATGTCTGTTTTGAGGAAGGTATATGGTTGGTTTATGATACCGGAGAAAAGTGTGCGGTATTAGAGAGGCTAGCAATGGTGGAAGGATGAGAGTGCGTATAATCCATGGACTCAACATTAGTCATAAATAACTCATATACTTGTTGCAAAAATCTATTAGTTATCGAAACAAAGTATTACGCACATGCTCCTAGGGGGATAGATTGGTAGGAAAAGACCATCGCTCGTCCCCGACCGCCACTCATAAGGAAGACAATGAATAAATAAATCATGCTCCGACTTCATCACATAACGGTTCACCATACGTGCATGGTACGGGAAGCGAAAACTTCAACACAAGTATTTCTCAAATTCAAAACTACTCAACTAGCATGACTCTAATATTACCATCTTCATATCTCAAAACAATTATCAAGCATCAAACTTCTCATAGTATTCAACACACTCATAAGAATTTTTTTCTTTACTAATCTTGGATGCCTATCATAATTAAAGAAAATTACTATGCTGTTTTGTAGGACTCTCAAAATAATCTAAGTGAAGCATGAGAGAACAATAGTTTCTATAAAACAAATGCACCACCGTGCTCTAAAAGATATAAGTGAAGCACTAGAGCAAAAACTATATAGCTCAAAAGATATAAGTGAAGCACATAGAGTATTCTAACAAATTCCGAATCATGTGTGTCTCTCTAAAAAGGTGTGTACAGCAAGGATGATTGTGGCAAACTAACAAATAAAGACTCAAATAATAGAAGACGCTCCAAGCAAAACACATATCATGTGTTAAATAAAAATATAGCTCCAAGTAAATTTACCGATGGATGAGGACGAAAGAGGGGATGCCTTCCGGGGCATCCCCAATATTTGCCTTTTGGGTGTCCTTAGATAATCTTGGGGTGCCATGGGCATCCCCAAGCTTAGGCTCTTGCCACTCCTTGTTCCATACTCCATCAAATCTTTACCCAAAACTTGAAAACTTCACAACACAAAACTTAACAGAAAATCTCGTGAGCTCCGTTAGCGAAAGAAAACAAAACACCACTTCAAGGTAATGTAATGAACTCATTCTTTATTTATATTGGTGTTAAACCTACTGTATTCCAACTTCTCTATGGTTTATAAACTATTTTACTAGCCATAGATTCATCAAAATAAGCAAACAACACACGAAAAATACAATCTGTCAAAAACAGAACAGTCTGTAGTAATCTGTAACTAACGCAAACTTATGGAACTCTAAAAATTCAGCAAAAATAGTACGACCTAAATAATTTGTTTATTGATCTGCTTCAATTGGAATCAATATTATATCACGTTCTGGTAATTTTTAACAATTGTTTTCGTGAAGAGAAAGTTTCTGGAATTTTCAGCAAGATTAAATAACTATCATCCTAGAAGATCCTATAGGTTTAACTTGGCACAAACACTAATTAAAACATAAAAACAAATCTAACCAGAGGCTAAATTAAATATTTATTCCTAAACAGAAGAAAAAATCAAAAACTAAAAATAAAATTGGGTTGCCTCCCAACAAGCGCTATCGTTTAACGCCCCTAGCTAGGCATAAAAACACGGATAGATGTAGGTATTGCCATCTTTGGTAGGCAATCCATAAGTGGCTCTCATAATAGATTCATATGGCAATTTAATTTTATTTTTAGGGAAGTGTTCCATGCCTTTCCTTAACAGAAATTGGAATCTAATATTCCCTTCATTCATATCAATGATTGCACCAATCGTTCTAAGAAAAGGTCTACCAAGAATAATAGGACATGAAGGATTGCAATCTATATCAAGAACAATAAAATCTATGGGCACATAATTCCTATTTGCAACAATAAGAACATCGTTAATTCTTCCCATAGGTTTCTTGATAGTGGAATCCGCAAGGTGTAAGTTTAAAGAGCAATCATCAAATTCACGGAATCCTAGCAAATCACACAAAGTTTTTGGAATCGTGGAAACACTAGCATCCAAATCACACAAAGCATAGCATTCATGATCTTTAATTTTAATTTTAATAGTAGGTTCCCACTCATCATATAGTTTTCTAGGGATAGAAACTTCCAACTCAAGTTTTTCTTCATAAGATTGCATTAAAGCATCAACTATATGTTTAGTAAAAGCTTTATTTTAACTATAAGCATGCGGAGAATTTAGCACTGATTGCAACAAGGAAATACAATCTATCAAAGAGCAATTATCATAATTAAATTCCTTGAAATCCAAAATAGTGGGTTCATTGCTATCTAAAGTTTTGACTTCTTCAATCCCACTTTTACAAATTTTAGCATCAAGATCTAAACACTCTGAATTTTTGGAACGCCTTCTAGGTAAAGGTGGATCATATTCAGTCCCATCATTATCAAGATTCATATTGCAAAACAAAGATTTAATAGGGGACACATCAATAACTTTTAGATCTTCATCTTTATTCTCATAAAAATTAGAAGAACACGCTTTCACAAAGCAATCTTTCTTAGAACGCATCCTAGGGGTTCTTTCTTTGCACTCATCAATGAAAATTCTCATAGCTTTGAGAGACTCATTGATATCATGCTTAGGTGGAATAGATCTAAGTTTCAAAGAATCAACATCAAGAGAAATTCTATCAACGTTCCTAGCCAATTCATCAATCTTAGGCAACTTTTCTTCAAGCAAAGCATTGAAATTCTTTTGCGAATTCATAAATTATTTAACACTAGTCTCAAATTTAGAGGGCATCTTATTAAAATCCTCTATACGCGTTGTTACCAAAATTATTCCTACCAACAAAATTCACATCCATAGATTCATTATTATTCTCAATCAAAGTGGACAAAGGCATATCATTAGGATCAGAAGAAACACTTTTATTAGCAAATAATTTCATAAGTTCATCCATCTTTCCACTCAAAACATTAATTTCTTCTATTGCAAGCACCTTTTTACTAGTAGATCTTTCAGTGTGACATTGAGAATAATTAACCATAATATTATCTAGGAGTTTAGTAGCCTCTCCTAAAGTGATTTCCATAAAAGTGCCTCCCACGGCCGAATCTAAAAGATTTCTAGAAGCAAAATTCAATCCGGCGTAAATTTTTTGTATAATCATCCACAAATTCAAACCATGAGTAGGGCAATTACGTATCATTAATATCATTCTCTCCCAAGATTGTGCAACATGTTCATGATCAAGCTGCTTAAAATTCATAATATCGTTTCTAAGAGAGATGATCTTAGCGGGAGGAAAATACTTAGAGATAAAAGCATCTTTGCACTTATTCCATGAATCAATACTATTTTTAGACAAAGACGAAAACCAAACTTTAGCACGATCTCTAAGCGAAAAAGGAAATAGCTTCAATTTAACAATATCATTGTCCACATCTTTCTTCTTTTGCATATCACACAAATCAACAAAGCTATTTAGATGGGTAGCGGCATCTTCACTAGGAAGACCGGCGAATTGATCTTTCATGATAAGATTCAACAAAGCAGTATTATTCACAAGATTCAGTATCGGTAAGAGGAGCAATCGGAGTGCTAAGAAAATCATTGTTGTTGGTATTGGTAAAGTCACACAATTTAGTATTGTCTTGAGCCATAGTGACAAGCAAGCAATCCAACACACGAGCAAACAAGAGGCAAGCGAAAAAGAGGCGAACGGAAAAGAGAGGGCGAATAAAATGGCAAGGGTGAAGTGGGGGAGAGGAAAATGAGAGGCAAATGGCAAATAATGTAATGCGAGGGATAAGGGTTTGTGATGGGTACTTGGTATGTTGACTTTTTATAGACTCCCGGCAACGGCGCTTTAAAATGGCTCGTTGTCGGGAAATCAAATCTTGACTTGACTTGGCGCGAATATCCCTGGCAACGGCGTCAAAAATCCTTCCTGCTACCTCTTGAGCACTACGTTGGTTTTTCCCTTGAAGAGGAAAGGGTGATGCAGTAAAGTAGCATAAGTATTTCCTTCAGTTTTTGAGAACCAAGGTATCAATCCAGTAGGATACCACGCTCAAGTCCCTTGCACCTACACAAACAAATAAGAACCTCGCAACCAATGCGATAAAGGGGTTGTCAAGCTCTTCACGGTCACTTAGGAGAGTGAGATCTGGTAGATATGATAAGATAATATTTTTGGTATTTTTATGATAAAGATAAATAAAGATGCAAAGTAAAATAAAGGCAATAGAAATAGCTAAGTGTTGGAAGATTAATATGATGGAGAATAGACCCGGGGGCCATAGGTTTCACTAGTGGCTTCTCTCAAGAGCATAAGTATTACGGTGGGTGAACAAATTACTATCGAGCAATTGATAGAATTGAGCATAGTTATGAGAATATCTAGGTATGATCATGTATATAGGCATCACGTCCGTGACAAGTAGACCGACTCACACTTTGCATCTACTACTATTACTCCACACATCGACCGCTATCCAGCGTGCATCTACAGTATTAAGTTCATAAGAACAGAGTAACGCTTTAAGCAAGATGACATGATGTAGAGGGATAAACTCATGCAATATGATATAAACCCCATCTTGTTATCCTCAATGGCAACAACACAATATGTGCCTTGCTGCCCCTGCTGTCACTGGGAAAGGACATCGCAAGATTGAACCCGAAGCTAAGCACTTCTCCCATTGCAAGAAATATCAATCTAGTAGGCCAAACCAAACTGATAATTCGAAGAGATTTGCAAAGATAACCAATCATACATAAAAGAATTCAGACAAGATTCAAATATTGTTCATAGATAAACTTGATCATAAACCCACAATTCATCGGTCTCGACTAACATACCACAAAAGAAGATTACATCGAATAGATTTCCAAGAGAATTGAGGAGAACTTTGTATTGAGATCCAAAGAGAGAGAAGAAGCCATCTAGCTAATAACTATGGACCCGAAGGTCTGAGGTAAACTACTCACACATCATCGGAGAGGCTATGGTGTTGATGTAGAAGCCCTCCGTGATCAATGCCCCCTCCGCAAGACACCTAAAAGGCCCCAAGATGGGATCTCACGGCACGTAAGGTTGCGGTGGTGGAATTAGGTTTTCGTGGATGCTTTTGATGGTTTGGGGGTACGTAGGTATATATAGGAGGAAGAAGTATGTCGGTGGAGCAACATGGGCCCCACGAGGGTGGAGGGCGCGCCCCCCTGCCTTGTGCTCTCCTCGTGTATTTCTTGACGTAGAATCCAAGTCCTCTGGATCACATTTGTTCCGAAAATCACGTTCCCAAAGGTTTCATTCCGTTTGGACTCCGTTTGATATTCTTTTTCTGCGAAACACTGAAATAGGCAAAAAAACAACAATTTGGGCTGGGCCTCCGTTTAATAGGTTAGTCCCAAAAATAATATAAAAGTGTATAATAAAGCCCATTAAACATCGAAAACAGAATATAATATAGCATGGAACAATAAAAAATTAAAGATACATTTGAGACATATCAAAGCCCTGCTAGAAACCACGCTGCTCAACCACCACCACGCCGTCGTGCTGCTGCTGGAGTTGTCTTCCCCAACCTCTCCCTCCTCCTTGCTGGATCAAGGCGCGGGAGACGTCACCGGGCTACACGTGTGTTTAACGCGGAGGCGCTGTTGTTCGGCGCTTAGATCGGAATCGACCGCGATCTGAATCGCTGCGTGTACAACTCCTCCAACCACGTTCGCATCGCGATCTTCAAGGGTATGAAGATGCACTCCCCTCTCTCTCGTTGCTAGTCTCTCCATAGATTTATCTTGGTGATGCGTAGAAAAATTTTAATTTCTGCAACGATCCCCAACAGTGGCATCATGAGCTAGGTCTATGAGTAGTTTCTATGCACGAGTAGAACACAAGTTGTTGTGGGCGTCGATTTTGTCAATTTACTTGCCGTTACTAGTCCTATATTGATTCGGCAGCATCGTGGGATGAAGCGGCCCAGACCGACCTTACATGTACGCTTACGTGAGACAGGTTCCACCGACTGACATGCACTAGTTGCATAAGGTGGCTAGCGGGTGTCTGTCTCTCCCACTTTAGTCGGATCGGATTCGATGAAGAGGGTCCTTATGAAGGGTAAATAGAAATTGGCATATCACGTTGTGGTTTTGGCGTAGGTAAGAAACGTTCTTGCTAGAAACCTATAGCAGCCAAGTAAAAACTTGCAACAACAATTAGAGGACGTCTAACTTGTTCTTGCAGCATATGCCATGTGATGTGATATGGCCAAAAGGATGTGAATGTATGAGATTGATCATGTTCTTGTAATAGGAATCACGACTTGCATGTTGATGAGTATGACAACCGGCAGGAGCCATAGGAGTTGTCTTAATTTATTGTATGACCTGCGTGTCACTGAAAACGCCATGTAATTACTTTACTTTATTGCTAACCGTTAGCCATAGTAGTAGAAGTAACAGTTGGAGAGACAACTTCATGAAGACACGATGATGGAGATCATGGTGTCATGCCGGTGACGATGATGATCATGGCGCCCCGAAGATGGAGATCAAAAGGAGCTAAATGATATTGGCCATATCATGTCACTATTTGATTGCATGTGATGTTTATCGTGTTTTTACATCTTATTTGCTTAGAACGACAGTAGCTTAAATAAGATGATCCCTCGCTATAATTTCAAGAAAGTGTCCCCCCTAACTATGCACCATTGCGAAGGTCCGTTGTTTCGAAGCACCACGTGATGATCGGGTGTGATAGATTCTAACGTTCGAATACAATGGGTGTAAGCCAGTTTTATACATGCAAAACACTTAGGTTGACTTGACGAGCCTAGCATGTACAGACATGGCCTCGGAACACGAGAGACCGAAAGGTCGAACATGAGTCGTATAGTAGATACAATCAACATGAAGATGTTCACCGATGATGACTAGTCTGTCTCACGTGATGATCGGACACGACCTAGTTGACTCGGATCATGTATCACTTAGATGACTAGATGGATGTCTATCTGAGTGGGAGTTCATTAAATAATTTGATTGGATGAACTTAATTATCATGAACATAGTCTAAAAATCTTTGCAATATGTCTTGTAGATCAAATGGCCCACGCTAATGTTGCCCTCAACTTCAACGCTGCTCCTAGAGAAAACCAAGCTGAAAGACGATGGTAGCAACTACATGGATCGGGTCTCAGAACACGAGGATCATCCTCATAGCTGCCAAGAAAGCATATGTCCTTGAAGCACCGCTAGGTGATGCACCTGTTTTCCCAGCAACTCAAGATGTTATGAACGCCTGGGAGTCGCGTAGTGATGATTACTCCCTGGTTCAGTGCGGCATGCTTTACAACTTAGAAGCGGGGCTCCAAAAGCGTTTTGAGCAACATGGAGCATATGAGATGTTCCAAGAGCTGAACATGGTTTTCCAAGCTCATGCCCGAGTCGAGAGATATGAAGTCTCCAACAAGTTCTACAGTTGTAAGATGGAGGAGAATAGTTCTGTCAGCGAGCACATACTCAAAATGTCTGGGTTGCACAACCGCTTGTCTCAGCTGGGAGTTAATCTCCCGGATGATGCGGTCGTTGACAAAATCCTTCAGTCGCTTCCACCTAGCTACAAGAGCTTTGTGATGAACTTCAATATGCAAGGGATGGAAAAAACCATTCCTGAGGTATATTCAATGCTGAAATCAACGGAGGTGGAGATCAAAAAGGAACATCAAGTGTTAATGGTGAATAAGACCACTAAGTTCAAGAAAGGCAAGGGTAAAAAGAACTTCAAGAAGGACGGCAAGGGAGTTGCCGAGCCCGGTAAGCAAGCTGCCGGGAAGAAGCCAAAGAATGGACCCAAGCCTGAGACTGAGTGCTTTTATTGCAAGGTAAACGATCACTGGAAGCGGAACTGCCCCAAGTACCTAGCGGATAAGAAGGCTGGCAATACCAAAGGTATATGTGCTATACATGTTATTCATGTGTACCTTACCAGCGCTTGTAGTAGCTCCTGGGTATTTGATACCGGTGCGGTTGCTCATATTTGTAACTCAAAACAGGAGCTGCGGAATAAGCGGAGACTGGCGAAGGACGAGGTGACGATGCGCGTCGGGAATGGTTCCAAGGTCGATGTGATCGCCGTCGGCACGCTACCTCTACATCTGCCTACGGGATTAGTTTTAAACCTCAATAATTGTTATTTAGTACCAGCTTTGAGCATGAACATTGTATCTGGATCTCGTTTAATGCGAGATGGCTACTCATTTAAATCCGAGAATAATGGTTGTTCCATTTATATGAGAGATATGTTTTATGGTCATGCCCCACTGGTCAATGGTTTATTTTTGTTTAATCTCGAACGTGATGTTACTCATATTCATAGTGTGAATGCCAAAAGATGTAAGGTTGATAATGATAGTCCCCCATACTTGTGGCACTGCCGCCTTGGTCACATTGGTGTCAAACGCATGAAGAAACTCCATGCAGATTGACTTTTTGGAGTCTCTTGATTATGAATCATTTGACACTTGCGAACCATGCCTCATGGGCAAAATGACCAAGACTCCATTCTCCGGAACAATGGAGCGAGCAACTAACTTATTGGAAATCATACATACTGATGTGTGCGGTCCAATGAGTGTTGAGGCTCGCGGTGGCTATCACTATGTTCTCACCCTCACTGATGACTTAAGTAGATATGGGTATGTCTACTTAATGAAACACAAGTCTGAGACCTTTGAAAAGTTCAAGGAATTTTTAGAGTGAGGTTGAGAATCAACGTGACAGGGAAATAAAGTTCTTACGATCAGATCGTGGAGGGGAATATTTGAGTCACGAGCTTGGCACGCACTTAAGGAAATGTGGAATTGTTTCACAACTCACGCCGCCTGGAACACCTCAGCGCAATGGTGCGTCCGAACGTCGTAATTGCACTCTATTAGATATGGTGCGATCTATGATGTTTCTTACCGATCTACCGCTATCATTTTGGGGTTATGCTTTAGAGACTTCCGCATTCACTTTAAATAGGGCTCCGTCAAAACCCGTTGAGACGACACCGTATGAAATATGGTTTGGGAAGAAACCTAAGTTGTCGTTTCTGAAAGTTTGGGGATGCGATGCTTATGTCAAGAAACTTCAACCTGAAAAGCTCGAACCCAAGTCGGAAAAATGCGTCTTGATAGGATACCCTAAGGAAACTATTGGGTATACCTTCTACCTCAGATCCGAAGGCAAGATCTTTGTTACCAAGAATGGATCCTTTCTAGAAAAAGAGTTTCTCTCGAAAGAAGTAAGTGGGAGGAAAGTAGAACTTGATGAAGTGCCTCTTGAACCGGAAAGTAGCGCAGCTCAAGAAAATGTTTCTGTTGTGCCTGCACCGACTAGATAGGAAGTTAATGATGATGATCAAGGAACTTCGGATCAAGTTACTACTGAACTTCGTAGGTCCACAAGGACATGTTCCACACCAGAATGGTATGGCAACCCTGTCCTAGAAATAATGTTGTTAGACAATGGTGAACCTTCGAACTATGAAGAAGCGATGGCGGGCCCAGATTCCAACAAATGGCTTGAAGCCATGAAATCCGAGATAGGATCCATGTATGAAAACAAAGTATGGACTTTGACAGACTTGCCCGATGATCGGCGAGCCATAGAAAATAAATGGATCTTTAAGAAGAAGACGGACGCGGATGGCAATGTGACCATCTATAAAGCTCGACTTGTTGCTAAAGGTTATCGACAAGTTCAAGGGGTTGACTACGATGAGACCTTCTCACCCGTAGCGAAGCTGAAGTCCATACGAATCATGTTAGCGATTGCCGCATTCTATGATTATGAGATATGGCAAATGGACGTCAAAACGACATTCCTTAAGGAAGAATTGTATATGATGCAGCCGGAAGGTTTTGTCGATCCTAAGAATGCTGACAAGGTATGCAAGCTCCATCTCTCAATCTGTGGGCTGGTGCAAGCATCTCGGAGTTGGAACATTCGCTTTGATGAGATGATCAAAGCGTTTGTGTTTACGCAGACTTATGGAGAAGCCTGTATTTACAAGAAAGTGAGTGGGAGCTCTGTAGCATTTCTCATATTATATGTGGATGACATACTATTGATGGGAAATGATATAGAATTTTTGGAAAACATAAAGGCCTACTTGAATAAGTGTTTTTCAATGAAGGACCTTGGAGAAGCTTCTTACATATTAGGCATCAAGATCTATAGAGATAGATCAAGACGCCTCATTGGTCTTTCACAAAGCACGTACCTTGACAAGATATTGAAGAAGTTCAATATGGATCAGTCCAAGAAGGGGTTCTTGCCTGTTTGCAAGGTGTGAGATTGAGCACGGCTCAATGCCCGACCACGGCAGAAGATAGAGAAAAGATGAGTGTCATCCCCTATGCCTTGGCCATAGGGTCTATTATGTATGCCATGCCGTGTACCAAATCTGATGTAAACCTTGCCGTAAGTTTGGTAGGAAGGTACCAAAGTAATCCCGGCATGGAACACTGGACAACGGTCAAGAATATCCTGAAGTACCTGAAAAGGACTAAGGATACGTTTCTCGTTTATGGAGGTGATGAAGAGCTCGTCGTAAAGGGTTACGTCGATGCTAGCTTCGACACAGATCTGGATGACTCCAAGTCACAAACCAGATACGTGTATATTTTGAATGGTGGGGCAGTCAGCTGGTGCAGCTGCAAGCAAAGCTTCATGGCGGGATCTACATGTGAAGCGGAGTACATGGCAGCCTCGGAGGCAGCACATGAAGCAATCTGGATGAAGGAGTTCATTACCGACCTAGGAGTTATTCCAAATGCGTCGGACCCGATGACTCTCTTCTGTGACAACACTGGAGCTATTGCCCTTGCCAAGGAGCCCAGGTTTCACAAGAAGACCAGTCATATCAAGCGTCGCTTCAACTCCATTCATGAAAATGTTCAAGATGGAGACATATATATTTGTAAAGTGCATACAGACCTGAATGTCGCAGATCCGTTGACTAAACCTCTTCCATGAGCAAAACATGATCAACACCAGAACTCTATGGGTGTTCGATTCATCACAATGTAACTAGATTATTGACTCTGGTACAAGTGGGAGTGTCGGAGTAAATGACCATGGGTAGCCTAGACGGCTCCCCCTGGGGCTTCTGAAAAAATTACAACCAATCAAGCCATCCAACATCCAAGACGCTGGGCCGCCTTCCCCCGGCCGGCTGTCATTCAGGCCGGCTATCAGGAGGCGGCCCGGCCCCAAGACCCACAGGCAGAAGGCCTCAAGAGGGCCGGCCTCCAATGAGCCGGCTGCACGAGGGCCGACTCCGCGAAGCCGGCCACGAGAAGGCCGACTCCGAGGAGTCGGCCACCCCGCAGGCGGCCAAGGCCGCGCCCTCAGAATCTGAACCCACATAACGGTGATGAGACGGGGTGTGGCTACAGTGCAGCCTGCCACCCCCGCATCCCAGAGCGCGCGTGGCTACAGTGCACCGTACGGGGCTGCCATCACCCGTCCGGCGCGACACTGTTGCCATGTTGACCGTGACGTCACCCACAACAGGCTGTCAGTACTACCCGCAGGCGGCGGGCCCCTCCGGTCAGAGAGATGCCCGAAGGCGGCTCAGCCTCCCCCAGTCGGCCTGAGATATGGCCGGCTTCCATGGCCGGCTTGTTCCCTCCCTCGAAGGAAGCGCCTCATTAAGGAGACAAGACGAGGTGAGGCTACAGTGATCGCCGCCAAGGCGGCGGCACTGTAGCCATGCTTACCCCGACAAAGCCCTCGTCATTAGGATTGAGGCAACAGTAACCAGCCCCCGACAAGGCCCTCGAAGGTGGGGCCAGCTTGTCGACCAGGAAGCCGGCGGCCGGCGGGACCCACCAGTCGGCGGGCCCCAGCGGCCGACAGAGAAGCCGGCGGACGAAGACACTGACGGCTAGGGCCCACGCCTAGCTGGATTACCATTGTACCCCTGGGGGGTAGGCCTATATAAACCCCCCAGGGCACCCATGCAAAGGGTTGATCTCTTAGAGTTTTGGCCACCACATAGAGGAAAAAGGAGAGCTAGCCGTGCCCTTCTTCTTCCTCCCACCGAACAGCTCAAGGAGCCTCTTGTAGCAACTCGTTCATCTAGTGATCATGCGGAGACCCCGCAGAGCAACAGTAGGGGTATTATCTCCACGGAGAGCCCCGAAGCTGGGTAAGATTCACCGGCGTGCATGTCTTCGCCTCATCCCGTTTCCAGGCACCGGCGACGTCTTATTGGCTCCCACTATGATTAGCCACCCGTTGGCATATGTCGCACCTACCACCCGACAGGGAGACTGTTGGAAATATGCCCTGGAGGCAATACTAAATTTTTTATTATTATATTTCCTTGTTCATGATAATTGTCTACTGTTCATGCTATAATTGTGTTATCCGGAAATCGTAATACATGTGTGAATACATAGACCACAACCTGTCCCTAGTGAGCCTCTAGTTGACTAGCTCGTTGATCAATAGATGGTTACGGTTTCCTGACCATGGAAATTGGATGTCGTTGATAACGGGATCACATCATTAGGAGAATGATGTGATGGACAAGACCCAATCCTAAGCATAGCACAAGATCGTGTAGTTCGTCTGCTAAAGCTTTTCTAATGTCAAGTATCATTTCCTTAGACCATGAGATTGTGCAACTCCCGGATACCGTAGGAATGCTTTGGGTGTGCCAAATGTCACAACGTAACTGGGACAGTGAACTACTCACGCATCATCAAAGATGCACCAATGAGGATGATGAACACCTCCGTGATGGTGTCTAGGTTGGATCTGGTGGTTCTGGAACTTGCGGCGACTGGAATTGATTTTCGTCGACACCCCTAGGGTTTCTGGAATATTGGGATATTTATAGAGCAAAGAGGCGGTGCCGGAGGCCACCGAGGTGGGCACAACCCCCCTAGGCACGCCTAGGGGCCCAGGTGCGCCCTGTTAGGTTGTGCCCCACTCGGGGCACCCCCAGGTGCTTCTACAGCCCATTGGGTGTCTTCTGGTCTATAGAAAATCTACAAAAAGTTTCGCTGCATTCGGACTCCGTTTGGTATCGATTTCCTGCGATGTAAAAAACAAGCAGAAAACAAAGAATCGGCACTTTGGGCACTATGTCAATAGGTTAGTACCAAAAATGATATAAAATGATTATTAAATGATTGTAAAACATCCAAGAATGATAATATAATAGCATGGAACAATCAAAAATTATAGATACGTTGGAGACGTATCAGCCATCCACTTGAGGGAAATTTGCTACTGTCCTGCAAAACTCTGCGCTTGGAGGCCCAACACAAGTGTACAAGAAGAAGGTTGCATAGTAGACATCAAGCTCTTTTTTGGCGCCATTTTCAGGGAGGTGAGTGCTTGAAGGTATATATTTAGGTCTTGCAATTGAATCTTTTAGTTTCTTGTTTTATCACTAGTTTCGTCTATAATAGAAAACTACAAAAAAATGGGAGGTTGTCTCATATGCTTCATCTTTATAATGTCTTTCTTGAAAACGATGGAATGGAAAATTATGCTCAAGTGTTACATGAAGAAGTCAATAAAATGTTTGGCACTAAATATTTGAATGATGAGCATGATTGCAATGTTGTTAGTATGAATTCTTTGAATATCCATGATGCTAATGATATACAAAGCCACAAGCTTGGGGATGCTATGCCTGATGAAGATGATATTTTTTGTCCCCCAAGTTATGTTGAGCAAATTTATTATGATGATAGCATGCCTCCTATTTTTGATGAATACAATGATGAAAGTGGATTCAGAGAGGTCATGACTTTATTTAGTGATGAATCCACTATTTTGGAAGAGGTTCCAATTGATTATGAGGATAAAGTTGCTATCTATGATGATTATTGTGATGACACGTATGCTATAAAGAATAATGATAATGATAACCATGAAAATTGTCATGATGTATCTAATTTTCAATTGGATTATGTATCTCATGATAGTTATATTGTTGAATTCATTCATGATGCTACTGAAAATTATTATGAGAGAGGAACATATGCTTTTACATATTGCAATACACTACTTCAGGATGGTCCAAACGCGACACTACGATCAGAGACCCTTCGACGACACTGTGTGTGATGCCATAATCGCAAACCGGTGGTGTAAAAAAACCATCAAAAAAGTTGAAAACGTTTGCGATGACAGATGCATCAAACACGGTTCAGAATTTAGTTGCGTGTGCGATGCAGGGCATACGGTTCAGCTCAATTAACTCTTTGGGATGAGGAGGAACAAAAAAACGGGCAGCCGGATGAAGGCATGTGCGATATACAAAGATACGGTTCATTTGGGATGAACTGTGTGATTAGGCAACACAATGGAAATGGTTCAACTGAACAAGATGTGTGTGATACGCGGCTAACAGGTCTGTAATCAGAAATGTGTGCGAAGACCAATAATAACACAGACGATTGCTGCTAATAAGCCGTGTGAATTGCTCTTTCTACAGTAGAATCACATGTATATATATATAACTGAAATAAACATCTGATTACATAAGTGACTATACAGATCATTCGCACACACCTCAATAAACAATTGCATGCATTCTAAAGTAGGAGAAACGATCGTCTAGTCATCTACTTCTTGTGACCCTCCCGCCACTGATATGTTGCTCGATCCATCATCTGGGTCAGGAAGAAGACAGTTCCTCATGTCAATGATCCGCCTGCACATCTCGTAGCTTGTGTACGCATCCATGGCCGCGTACTTCACATGTTGTTCATCCAGTCTCTCATGCCACACACTGTGCCAGGCATTCTTGTCCTTATTGCTCTCTCCTTCATCTTCGCGTAGTAGGGGTCGATGATGGCCAAGGCGAGGTCGACTAGGGAGTTCAGTTTGTTTTTGTTGCTGCCCCAGACCTTGTAGTGGTGCTGGATGTTGAGAAGATTCGGGTATTTCAAGTCCGAAACCTTGAGCGCTTTTAGATCGTTGGTGGTGTCCAACGTAGCTAAACTGTAGTCGGAGTTGTTGATAAACCTGGAGAAACGCTCGCAAGGTCTTGTGGCAAGGTGGTAGTGGTAGACGAGGACGTCATGTCCCACGCACAACTGGGCGACGGCAACCTTCTGATCATGCCCGACACGACCGATGATGTACTCGGGGTCGAAGCCGACCACTCGGTACTTGTCCTCGGCAAGGAACTGCTCCATAATTTGGATGGAGCTCTCCACACAGACCGGATCGTTCATGTACACCACCGAGAGGGCCTTCCCCCTCACGTGGGTTTCCACTGCGTGATGCGTGGTGAACTTCCCGCCATTGTCGCCGTCGGCCGCTGGGAGCGCCATTGGAGCCACGGGGAGCGCCATTGGAACTGCTGGATGTCCTCTTTGTATGTGTCCTCATGGGTGTGCTTATTGTGTCGTGTGAGACGAGAGATGAAGGTAAATGGCCGCAGGAATAAAAGGGGGTTGGGCGGCATGGATTCTCGGCGCGTCCGCATGGCAGTTTTTGTAGCGGGTAACTGCATCGTCGCGCCGCGCCCGACACAACCACTTGCACACGAACGTGCGTGATTGTGTGCCGGCCCCAAACACTGGCAGCGCGCGTGGAGGGACGAGGGCAGAGCACCCGGAGGGAAGCGAGAGTAGAGCGTGCGCGGCGGGACGCGAGCAGAGTGCGCCGCGGCCTCTTGAACTGCAAGCAACCACACGCATAGAGCAGTTGAACATGCAGGAAATGGTCGCCTACAAGCCGGCCGACAGTTGCGTCGCTGCATAGAGAGCGGCCGTGTGCTACCACCTCCGTGTAGTCTATAGTCTCCTTTATATTCTGTGCCATACTTTGCCCTCAAATTTGACCAACAAAATGTTAATGCATGTTTTTAAAATTATATAATTGGAAACTATGTTCAAATACAAATCCAACTATATGATCTTTGGTGACATGCATTCGTATTTTATTAGTTAAATCATACTTATAAACCAAGACGGTGGTATAGTAGGTAATTAAATCGCAAACTTTTTTTATTAACCGTATGTGTACGTGGCCTTTCGTCCTCCTCTCACACGTCTTGTCGCCCCGCTGCCGCAGACGGCTTGCAGCGCAAGCTTGCGCAGCGTGCGGGGGCGTTATTTTGGCCAAACGGTGGCGCCAATGAATCGTCGGCGAGCCCGTTCTCGCGCAACCTCGCAGGTTCCCACGCAAGCTTCCTGCCTGACTCGGTGAAATCCCCCAAAATCCCAATGCTTACCGGCCTGCTATAAAAACCCTCACGGTCGGCGAGTCCCGCGTTGCATTTTCCCCTCCCTCCCTGTAGCTTATCTTGTCTGCTTCTCCCACAATCGCCAATGGCACCGGTCCGTCGTTGTTGCTCATCCACTCCGCCGTCATCAGAGGATAGCTCCAGCTGAGAGGCTACACCACGACGGTGGCGCAATCCCCGACGTAGTGTAGTGCGCATGGCGTCCCTGTTGGGTGTGCGCGGAACACCCACCACACGCTCCGCTGCCGGTGCCCGTCGGCAGCTATTGCCGGCCGCCGTTGCCGCCATACCACCGTCGAAAGCCAGGGCCAACGCCCGCTCCGCCGCCATGGCCCGAAGGCGGGAGGTGGCCGTCGTGGCCGCCACCCCACTACCGGCTAGTGTGGCCATCACCCGCTCCGCCACCGCGGCCCGAAGGCAGGAGGTGGTGGTTGTGGCCGCCACCCCGTCGTCGGCCGCCGTGGCCGCCAGCCCACTGTCGACCGCCAGGGTCATTACCCGCTCCGCCACCGCCGCCCGAAGGCGGGAGGTGGAGGTGGATGCCCGCACGTGCGTCAGCGACCTTGCGCGCTACACCGAGTTCCTGCGGGAGGAGGAGGAGCGCCTCGTCGAGCATGCAAAGAGCCTTACCGCCGCCGTGGCCGCGGCACACGCCGCCTCAGAGGCGAGGAATCAGGAGATCTACGAGGAGAACCACCGCTTCGAGAGGGGTCGTCTGGAGCGGCAGAGGGCGTTCGAGGTGAGCGTCGCTGAAGCTGCAACAACGGGAGGCACCGTATTGTGGTTGCCCAGATCGTCGGTAGGCTCCTCCTCCTCCGCCTCGTACTGAGCGCGCTCGGCAGAGGAGAGGCAGCCGGAAGTAGTACAAAGCCCCTCTGCTGTAGTACTATTTAGGGGCTATTTTGTTCAGTTCATCTGACTATAGATGTGGTGGAATTGTACAACATACTTAAAATTATCTAGTATATATAGTTGAACTAGCTATTTCAGTACGTGGTTGGCAACAACTGGGGAAAAGTTTGGTCGGTTCAGCTGTCGAGTTGAACTGTTTGTATAAACTAAGAACGACTGCTTAATCTATGAATGAAATCTATGCTTAATTACTGAATTTTAATTGCAAAAATTAGATACTTCTAGTGATTTTTAGATTCATATTTTGACAAATCGCAGTGTTACAAGGATTGACAAATCTTACCAAATTGTTTGTACGTGGTTGCACATGGGTCATCCAAAACAACCGTTTGCGTTGAAGGGATGCACAGATCCTACGCTGCTCTCACTTTGCATACGGGTGTTCTATCTAAAACATTTGCTATCAAGAGCTGCAGAAATCCTGCTCGGCACATTTTGTCTTGGCTTCCTGGGGAAGCTGTCGGTTTCCATACGGGTGCTCTAACTAAAACGTTTGCGATGAGTGTTTTATATTTAAAAAGTGAATTAAAACTGCGGCTTGGCCGCCATTAATGGAGAGGATGCGAGCAACGCGGGCGGCCATGGAAGTCAAAGGGCTCGCTCCCCAGTGAGCCTGCGTAGCGTACATCTCACACACTTTCCGGTGAGCCAGCGCATTCGAGGACAGCTTGCACGCCTCTCGGTCAGCCTGCGCACCGGACGGCGCTCGCACGCCTCCCGTTCAGTCAAGGTCAAGCAGCTGTCCGCGCGGCACCTCCTACAACCATTAAAACGAAGGCACGTGGCGTCACGTGAATGGTTAACAAAACGCACACAGTTTGAATTATACAAACATTTGAGATATTAAAGTGGCAGGTATTTTTTCAAAATGCCTTTGTTGGCTGTCATTATTCGAGTGCGCCTTCTCTCAAAATGGACATGAAAAATACCACAACATGTCGGGTGCCATTCCATGATAGAATGCCAAGTTTCATGAATTTCAAACGACTTTTGGATTTACTATAATTTAAAAACCAGGCATCTCAATGTTTTGCCGGCAATCAACGGTGCCCTGGTGTTTGAAATTCATTCTCATTTCTTGCATGGGACCTAAGCATGCACCCAAGGACACAGATTTGATTTTTCAACCAATTTATATGCACTGGAGCATGTGCATGTAGTTCAAATTCGAATTGTGCACATAAATGCATTGAAAACTCGGTTAATGCATAAAATGTCCAAACGAACCCTGAAAAATCACAAAAACTCACACAACACTCTTTTTGTTCTATGTTGAGACGAGAAAAAAATTTGAAAGCAATAAGAGGCAATGGATATCGTTTCGTCCCCAAAGGTGGACGTTCCCTACCGAAAACCATCATGCTTGTTGTGAGAAGCTCAGGTTTGTGAGAAGCATATACCCAAACCTGTCCCAAATGGGACAAAAAAATTACCACGGCATGTTGATGCCGCTCCATGATAGCATGCCAAGTTTCATGAATTTCATTTAGTTTTGGATTTACTAGGATTTAAAAACCAGGCATTTCAATGTTTTGCCGGCAATCAACGGTGCCCCGGTGTTTGAAATTCATTCCCATTTCTTGCATGGGACCTAAGCATGCACCCAAGGACACAGATTTGATTTTCCCACCAATTTATATGCACTGGAGCATATGCATGTAGTTAAAATTTGAATTATGCACATAAATGAATTGAGAACTCAGTTAATACATAAAAATATCCAAACGAACCCCGAAAAATCACAAAAAAAATCACACAACACTCTTGTTGTTCTATGTTGACACGAGAATTTTTTTGAAAGCAACAAGAGGCAATGGATATCATTTCGTCCCCAAAGGTGGGACGTTCCCTACGAAAAACCATCATGCTTGTTGTGAGAAGCTCCGGTTTGTGAGAAGCATATACCCAAACCTGCCCCAAATGGGACAAAAAGTTTACCACGACATGTTGATGCCGCTCCATGATAGCATGCCAAGTTTCATGAATTTCAGACGAGTTTTGGATTTACTAGAATTTAAAAACCAGGCATCTCAATGTTTTGCCGGCAAACAACGGTGCTCTGGTGTTTGAAATTCATTTCCATTTCTTGCATGGTACCTAAGCTTGCACCCAAGGACATAGATTTGATTTTCCAACCAATTTATATGCACTGGAGCATGTGCATGTAGTTCAAATTTGAATTGTGCACATAAATGCATTGAAGACTCAGTTAATGCATAAAAATGTCCAAACGAACCCCAAAAAATCACAAAAATCCACACAACACTTATGTTGTTCTATGTTGACACGAGAAAAAAAATTTGAAAGCAATAAGAGACAATGGATATCGTTTCGTCCCCAAATGTGGGACGTTCCCTACTGAAAACAATCATGCTTATTGTGAGAAGCATATACCCAAAGCTGCCCCAAATGGGACAATTTTTTTACCATGGCATGTTGATGCCGCTCCATGATAGCATACCAAGTTTCATGGATTTTAGACGAGTTTTGGATTTACTAGAATTTAAATCCAGGCATCTCAATGTTTTTCCGGCAATCAACGGTGCCCTGGTGTTTGAAATTCATTCCCATTTCTTGCATCGGACCTAAGCATGCACCCAAGGACACAGATTTGATTTTTCAACCAATTTATATGCACTGGAGCATGTGCATGTAGTTCAAATTTGAATTATGCACATAAATGCATTAAAAACTCAGTTAATGCATAAAAATGTCCAAACGAACCCCAAAAAATCACAAAACTTCACAAAACAGTCCTGTTGTTCTATGTTGACACGAGAAAAAAATTGAAAGCAATAAGAGGCAATGGATATCGTTTTTCGTCCCCAAAGGTGGGACGTTCCCTACCGAAAACCATCATGCTTGTTGTGAGAAGCTCCGGTTTGTGAGAAGCATATACCCAAACCTCAAATGGGACAATTTTTTTTACCACAACATGTTGATGCCGCTCCATGATAGCATGCCAAGTTTCATGAATTTCAGACGAGTTTTAGATTTACTAGAATTTAAAAACCAGGCATCTCAATGTTTTGCCGGCAATCAATGGTGCCCTGGTGTTTGAAATTCATTCCCATTTCTTGCATGGGACCTAAGTATGCACCCAAGGACACAAATTTGATTTTTCAACCAATTTATATGCACTGGAGCATGTGCATGTAGTTTAATTTCGAATTGTGCACCTGAAATGGCTAGAAAACAAATTTAATGTATAAAATGTTCAAACAAACCCTGCATAATTCCAATTCTTTTACGACACACATATAGTTGCATGTTCACTCCAGATAAAAGGTCTAGCAATTCAAACACCGTCCATTGCCGCTGTGACCCCATTATGCAATTCAAATCAAGATGAAAAATCAAGTAGATCGCACACATTTTATTATCAGCAACCGTGTGAGATGAACAAAAAATATCCTGGAGCACCGTCGTTGTATACTACGCCTATGGCTTACACGAGAAGGTGCGTCGACTACAGTCTCCAGCCGGCGTCTCAAGCACACTAGCTCGCTCCCCAAATATCATTTCATTGTTCAATCGTCGCGGTGAAAGATGGGCACGTGGACCCGCGTCGAGAGGGCAACTTCGGTGGCCCACTCCGGTGAGAACGCGGCCGCAGCCGCCATGCGCGTGCTAACAAGGTGCATGATCGTGGCCACAATCTGCGACCGGGCGGCAAAGGCAGCCCAAACGGCCGTTGTTGCTTCTCAGGTGGCGGTAGCAACATCGTCCTCAGGGATAGCAACTGGCGAGAGCAGCACAACAGCTATCCGTTCCGCAGCGGCGGCCTTATCCCTGATGGAGGCCGCCCACGCCCAGCTCCTGGCGGTCACCGCACAAATTGAATGAAGCTTCTCCGACAACGGTCGAAGAGCTGGCAATCGCTGAGAGCGTTCGAGCAGCCGTCCGTTTCTCCGCCGCATACCTTGCAACGACGGAGCCCGTCCAAGCCCAGATCGCGTCCGCCCACGCCCAGCTCGTGGCAGCCTATGGCGAACGCGGATGGCGAGATGCTTCCCGAGTATGGTGCGATGGATGCCATGGAGCCCCTTCCCCAGGAGACCGTCGGGCGCGAGCTGGACATGGAGGTGGAGGCGGAAATCGACAAGCACCAGCCGTAGTAGTACTCTTTGTTTTGTTTAATTAAGAGCGTCGGTCTTTAATTTTTAGAGTAATGTTTAGGTCAGCTAGCTCTGTTTAATTGATGAACATGCTTGATTAAGTGTGCTGTAGTGAAAGGACCGAGAAGAGGTGTCTAGAGGGGGGGGGGGGGTGAATAGACTCTTAACAAGAAAAAGTTGCAATTTTTATTTTCTTCAAGTTAAGGTGGACTTTTAGCACAAGTTTAAACATTCACAATACATATCAAGCAAGCATGACAAGAGTATATGAGCAGTGGAAATTAAAGCATGCAATTTGCAAGAATGTAAAGGGGTGGGATTGGAGTGTGCAAAAACAATTGGAGACACGGAGATTTTTGGCGTGGTTCCGATAGGTGGTGCTATCGTACATCCACGTTGACGGAGACTTCAACCCACGAAGGGTAACGGTTGCGTGAGTCCACGAAGGGCTCCACCCATGAAGGGTCCACGAAGAAGCAACATTGTCTATCCCACCATGGTCATCGCCCATGAAGGACTTGCCTCACTAGGGTAGATCTTCACGAAGTAGGCGAACTCCTTGCCCGTACAAACTTCTTGGTTCAAATCCACAATCTTGACGGAGGCTCCCAAGTGACACCTAACCAATCTAGGAGACACCACTCTCCAAAAGGTAATAGATGGTGTGTTGATGATGAACTCCTTTCTCTTGTGCTTCAAATGGTAGTCTCCCCAACACTCAACTCTCTAACACAGATTTGGATTTGGTGGAAATATGATTTGAGTGGAAAGCAAGTTGGAGAAGGGTAGAGATCAAGATTTATGTGGTTGGAATGGAATATCATGACCTCAACACATGAGTAGGTGGTTCTCTCTCAGAAAATGTATGCTAGAAGTGTAGGCATGTTCTGATGGCTCTCCTCACGAACGAAGAGTGGGTGGAGGGGTATATATAGCCTCCACACAAAATCTAACCGTTACACACAAATCACCAAATTTTGTGGGACCGATTCAGTTCATAATGTGACCGTTAGGCATTTCGGTGGGACCGATATGATCAACTCGGTGGGACCGATGTGCTAAGGTTAGGGTAAAACCTCATCTCAGTTTGACCGATTACACAAACTCGGTGGAAGCGATTTTGGTAATAGGCTAACCAGAGAGTTGGTCAGGCAAACTCGGTGGGACCAATTACAAAACTCGATAAGACCGAATTTAATGCAACAGGCAACAAAGAGTTTGCAAGCCCATCTCGGTGAGACCGGGATCCCATCGGTGAGACCGAATTGATTAGGGTTTGTGGCAGTGGCTATGTCAGATGAACTTGGTGACGCCGGATAGAAAGTTTCGGTGGGGCCGAGTTTGACTTTTGGTTTGAGACATATGTGGATATGAGAAAGTGGTTGAGGGTTTTGGAGCATAGCACTAAGCACTTTGAGCAAGCAAGCCATTAAGCAACACCTCATCCCCTTTTAATAGTATTGGCTTTCCTATGGACTCAATGTAATCTTGGATCACTAAAAGTAAAATGTAGAGTCTTGAGCTTTTGAACTTGAGCCAATCCTTTATCCTTAGCAACTTGAAGGGGTTCCATATCCTCTTGTCCACGCCACTCCATTTGTTGAACTTGTCTGTAGTATACTAGATGAAAACATTAGTCTAACAAGAGATATGTGGACATTAATTACCAAAACCACCCAGGGAGCACTTGTGCTTTCAATCTCCCCCTTTTACGTAATTGATGACAACATACATCAAAGCTTTAGGTAAAGATAAAGAGAATAGCAAGTAAAGCTTTGGAAGGACATGTAACATGCATAGGCTCCCCCTACATGTATGCAATCATGTCAATATGTAATATAAGCGCATGTGAATGCATAATCATGGCAGAGCAAGCAATGTGTTACATGTATCTTGGCTATATGCATCAGAGCAAATGATATGAATATATGAAGAGTAACTTCATGTTCATGATTCCTTCTTGCAAACAATATGTACACTAGCAAGAAATCTTCATGCACATGAGTGTGATGCATATACTTACCTTGTGGTCTTGAGCTGGCTTAGGAAGGGATGAACCTGAGTAAACAAGGTTAGGTAACACATATACATCTAGTAGACAGAGCAAACAAAAGAGCCACAAGAGTACCAAGATTGGGATAACATGTAGAGAGTGAGTACTGGGTACTCTATTGGATACAGACATGTCCCCAAAGGTAAAAGATATGCAATGAATTCAAAGATTTCCTTCCCTAGCAGTCTTTCTCCCCCTGAATATTATATTGGATAATGGGAGAAAGTAGGGAAACAAAATCAGAGCAAAAACATATCAGATCACAGAAACATAACATAGACATGTCTTTCCCCTCTTAAGACACGTGACTTCTCTCCTCTTGAACACCAAGCATCTGGGGCATGTGATTCCTCTCTCCCCCTGTTTGAAGTATTCTCCCCCCTTTTTGAAGGATTAAGCTTTGATGTGAACTTTCTCTCCCCCTTTGACATCAATTTCCAAGAATGGATCTTCTGGAGTGTGAGGCACAATAGGTTTGGTCCTTGAGTCACAGAGCAAAGCAGCATATAAAATGTGATGCTGATAGAGGACAAGAATCATTGAGTGGAGCTGGAGCAAAAATGCAGGAACAAGTGGCAAATTGTCTTCTCTGCAGTGAAACCGGTGGCACCGAGTTGTGTTCTTCGGTTGCACTGAAAGGATTCGGTTGGACCGAAAGTAGCAAATCGGTGTGACCGAGTTCAACACAGAGAAAGAGCGATAGTCACCTCAGCTCACTAGGCAAATAAGATCTCACAAAGATTTGCAGGGAATTAACTGAAGGATTTGCAATTAATTGGATGCATAGAAATGCAAAACAAAATCAGAGAAAGGAAAATCTAGATGAAGTTTTTTTGTTTTAAAAGGGAAGGGGAACAAAAATGCAAGGAACAAATGCAAGAGCTCAGAGAAACACTAGAGAACTTCATCTAGTTGGGCGGTGACAAAGTCACCTATGTTAGATTATATTGACTAAGGAGTCAAGTGAGAACACTTGATCATAAGTCATACTCATCGTTTAAGCTCAAAATGGGATTACCATTTTTTGTTTAAGCTTTTGATGTATTCGCATCTTGTTGAGCTGCTTTGGCCCATGACTTGGAGTAAAGCTTCTCTAAAATGGAAACATACCTTGGGTGGTGGTGTTGAACTTGATCATGTAGTTGAACTTGCGTGGAGTGCTCAAGGTTGATGTAGCGCATCAATGGTTGAGAGCACCACTTGTAGTTTGAGTTCATCTACCTACATGGGTTAGTCTTGCAAGGAAGAGCACTTGTGTATCCAACATGACAATCATGAAATTTGATACCAAATGAAATTTGATATATAGAATTTGTCAAAGGATATGTTGAAGGGTTTCATGCTTCCTTGTCTTCAACCACCATGGTGTAGAGAATTGATGATGTAGAGATTGCTCAAGATGTGAGTGAGTTGCAATCCCATGGATTTAGATTCATCCAAGTACCTACAAGGGTTAGATAGCATGCAAGGGTACAAATGTATCCAAGACATATGATTTTCATCATAAGAGAAAAAGTCAAGGATTAGTCGTAGGCTCATGCCTTGCATGTATCCACAAGGAGTTCTTACTCCAAGTTTGAAGCATCAATTATGTTCAATTCACCTCTCAAATGGCAAAGTACTTTATCACCAAGCGGTTTGGTGAATATATCCGCTAATTGCTTATCGGTATGAACATGCTTAAGATCAATGTCCCCTTTAGCAACATGATCTCGAATGAAATGATGACGAACTTCAATATGCTTAGTTCGAGAATGTTGCACGGGGTTGTGAGCAATCTTAATAGTACTCTCATTGTCACAAAGCAATGGAACATGTTTCACATAGATCCCATAATCCTTAAGAGTCTGGGTCATCCAAAGTAATTGAGCACAACATGAACCGGCGGCAATGTATTCCACTTCGGCGGTGGATAAGGATACCGAGTTTTGTTTCTTGGAGGACCAAGATACAAGAGATCTACCGAGAAATTAACAAGTACCCGAAGTGGATTTTCTATCAACCTTGTCTCCGGCATAGTCTGAGTCGGAATAGCCAACAAGATCAAAAGAAGACCTCTTAGGATACCAAATGCCAAAATTTGGTGTATGTATTAATTATCTCACTATCCTTTTCACAGCCTTAAGATGACATTCTTTGGGGGCCGCTTGATATCGTGCACACATGCACACACTTAGCATAATGTCGGGATGGGAGGCGCATAGATATAACAATGAACCAATCATATATCGGTAAACCTTTTTGTCAACCAATTTGCCATCCTTGGTCAAGTCAAGATGTCCACTAGTAGGCATGGGAGTTTTCATACCTTTGCTTTCTTGCATGTTGAACTTCTTGAATATGTCCTTGGTGTACTTTGTTTGAGAAACAAAGGTGCCTTCCTTAGTTTGCTTGATTTGAAAACCAAGAAAGAACTTGAGTTCACTCATCATAGACATCTCGTACTTCTTCGACATTAGCTTTACAAACTTTTCACCAAAATGAGGGTTAGTCGAACCAAATATGATATCATCAACATAAATTTGGCACACAAATAATTCACCATTAACCCTTTTAGTAAAAATAATATAATCTAATTTTCCAATCTCAAAGCCTTTCTCAATAAGGAACTTGGTCAAGCATTTATACCATGCTCTAGGAGCTTATTTATGACCATAAAGAGCTTTGTGAAGTTTGTAAACATGATCCGATTTATTAGGATTGACAAAGCCGGGAGGTTGTTTAACATAAACTTCCTCCTCAATTTCACCATTTAGAAAAGCACTTTTAATGTCCATTTGGTACAAGGTGATATCATGGTGATTAGCATAGGCAAGTAAGATGCGGATGGACTCAAGTCTAGCAACGGGGGCATATGTCTCACCGTAGTCCATACCTTCTACTTGAGTGTAGCCTTGGGCGACGAGGCGTGCTTTGTTGCGAACGACTCGACCATCTTCGTCTTGCTTGTTGCGAAACACCCATTTGGTACCGATGATGTTGTGATTGTTGTCGGGCTTCTCGACCAATGTCCACACTTGATTTCTCTCGAAGTTGTGTAGCTCTTCATGCATAGCATTTATCCAATCCGGATCTTCCAATGCTTCTTCAACCTTCATAGGTTCAATGCTAGCGATGAATGAATAATGTTCACAAAAATTAGCCAAATGAGTTTTAGAGCGAGTGATTCTCCCGGTTTGGATATCATTGAAGATTTGTTCGACGAGATGGTCTCTTATGACTCTTGCTCGAACTCGTGAGAGCTTTTGCTTGGGTCGGGGTGGAACATCTTCTTCATCATCTTGTTCTTATTCTTGGCCTTCTTCATTGTTGACGTTGTCGTTCTCTCGTCGTGGTGAAGGAGGATGATGAGGTTCATCTTGGTGTACTTCCTCATTTACTTCATCTTGATGTGTCCCACTTGTGGATGCTTCTGTGTCAACTCTTGATTGACCTTGTCGTGAGGTAGAAGCTTCCACTTGGACGGACGAGGTACTCTCCTTCACCTCCATTGGACGAATCTTGCCAATAGACAAGTCTTGGATTGGTTCTGAAGGGTCTTTGTCTCCTACATCAATTGCAATTGCTCTACTTGCGAGCCATTAGATTCATCAAACTTTTACATCTACCGTTTCTTCAACCTTTTGGGTATAATTGTTGTAGACACGGTAAGTGTGAGAGTTTGAGCCATAACCAAGTAGGAAACCCTCGTGAGCCTTAGGAGCAAATTTAGAACGACGATTCTTATCAAGAATGTAACACTTTGAGCCAAATACTCGAAAGTATCCAACTTGGGGTTTGTTACCGGTGAGGAGCCCGTATGCCGTCTTGCCGAGTAGCTTGTGAAGATACAAGTGATTTGTTGCATGACAAGCCGTCTCAACCGCTTCTGCCCAAAAGTGTTTTGGAGTCTTGTACTCATCAAGCATCATTCTCTCCATCTCGATAAGAGTTCAGTTCTTCCTCTCAACAACTCCATTTTATTGAGGCGTGTACGTAGCCGAGAACTCGTGTGAAATCCCTTCTTCATCAAGAAAGGTATCCACATTTGCGTTCTTGAACTCCGTTCTGTTCTCGCTGCGAACCTTCTTGATCTTCACTTCAAATTGATTTTGAGCCTTCCTAGCGAAGTTCTTGAAGATCTTTTGGACCTGCGGTTTATCATCAAGAAATAACACCCACGTAAATCTTGAAAAATCATCGACTATGACTAGACCGAATGAGTTACCACCAAGACTTTTGTAGGCATTGGGACCAAAAAGATCCATATGAAGTAGCTCGAGCGGTCTTCTCGTGGTCATGATGTTCTTCACGGGGTGACTTCCTCCAACTTGTTTTCCTGCTTGACAAGCACTGCACAATCTATCCTTGTCAAATATAACATCTTTTACTCCAAGGATATGATCACCTTTAATAAGCTTATCAAGATTTCGCATGCCCATTGACCTAACCTTCTATGCCACTACCAACCTTTTGAAGATTTAGCAATTAAACAAGTTCTAGGTTGAGCCTTTTTAGTGAAGTCAACAATGTAAAGATCACCTCTACATATACCGGTAAAGACCATTTTATGATTATCTCTACGAAACACTTGGCAATCTACTTCCGTGAATAGGACATTGAAACCAAAGTCAGCAAGTCTAGATACGGAAAGTAAATTGTAGCCAAGAGATTCAATGAGCATAACATTTTGTATGGAGCTATCATGTGAGATGGCCACATTACCAAGGCCAACCACCTTACCCTTTGAGATATCACCAAAAGTGACATACTTCCGAGGGCCGTTGTTTTCAGCAAGCTCACGAAACATATCCTTAGCTCCAGTCATATTATCAGTACATCCACTATCAAGGACCAATTCCTTTCCTCCAGCCATGTAGCCGTGAAGATTAGCCATAAGACCAAAGTGTCTCATAGACTCATCGAGATCAAAGTCACTATCATCATCATCATACTATACATGTTCAACATCGTCTTGTGATGGATCAATTCCTAAAGAGAGTGATTCATTAGATTTATGACCATGACAATGTGCATCTTTATGGATTCTAATGACTTCGGAGATGATGTTGATAATGATTCCAACATCTCCTTTGGCACGCATGAGGTTAGTAAGCTCAAACAGGCAACCATCAAACTTAGGATCACTAGTACTCATCCTATTCAAGGCAATAGACTTATGGAGAATCTCATCTAGATTTTTCAAGGAATAATTTGGAAATCGTTCCTCTAGAAATCTCCATATGGTGTAAGCACAATCAAGAGTAGGCAAGCTAGCAATCAAATTTTTGGGCAATCCTCTAATGATAAGATTGATAGTTCTAAGATTGCGAATCATGTCAAGATCCTCATTGGGAGTGGGATGCAAAGGATCACTAGGGGGAATGCAAGGACTAGTAATGTACTTGTTCAAGTGATATTCATTGAAAATATCAAGCATCTCATTTTTTTCACTCATGAAAGTACTCTCCATCAAGAATAGGCACTCTATGTCTAAGACTCCCCAATGTAGACACATCCATCTTACTCCAAAGGTGTTTAAACCAAAGCAATGGAGACCAAAGCTCTGATACCAATTGAAAGAATCGAGAAGAGGTGTCTAGAGGGGGGTGAATAGACTCTTAACAAGAAAAAGTTGCAGTTTTTATTTTCTTCAAGTTAAGGTGGAGTTTTAGCACAAGTTTAAACATTCACAATACATATCAAGCAAGCATCACAAGAGTCTATGAGCAGTGGAAATTAAAGCATGCAATTTGCAAGAATGTAAAGGGATGGGATTGGAGTGTGCAAACGCAATTGGAGACACGGAGATTTTTGGCGTGCGTTGATGGAGACTTCAACCCACGAAGGGTAACAGTTGCGCGAGTCCACAGAGGGCTCCACCCACGAAGGGTCCACAAAGAAGCAACCTTGTCTATCCCACCATGGCCATCGCCCACGAAGGACTTGCCTCACCAGGGTAGATCTTCACGAAGTAGGTGATCTCCTTGCCCGTACAAACTCCTTGGTTCAACTCCACAATCTTGTGAAGGCTCCCAAGTGACACCTAACCAATCTAGGAGACACCACTCTCCAAAAGGTAATAGATGGTGTGTTGATGATGAACTCCTTGCTCTTGTGCTTCAAATGATAGTCTCCCCAGCACTCAACTCTCTCTCACACAGATTTGGATTTGGTGGAAAGATCATTTGAGTGGAAAGCAAGTTGGAGAAGGCTAGAGATCAATATTTATGTGGTTGGAATGGAATATCTTGACCTCAACACATGAGTAGGTGGTTCTCTCTCAGAAAATGTATGCTGGAAGTGTAGGCATGTTCTGATGGCTCTCCTCACGAATGAAGAGTGGGTCGAGGGGTATATATAGCCTCCACACAAAACCTAACCGTTACACACAAATCACCAAACTCGGTGGGACAGAATCATAAAACTCGATCGGACCGATTCAGTTCATAATGTGACCGTTAGGCATTTCGGTGGGACCGATATGATCAACTTGGTGGGACCGATGTGCTAGGGTTAGGGTAAAACCTCATCTCGGTTTGATCGATTACACAAACTCGGTGGGACCGATTTTGGTAATAGGCTAACTAGAGAGTTGGTCAGGCAAACTCGGTGGGACCGATTACAAAACTCGGTAAGACCGAATTTAATGCAACAGGCAACAGAGAGTTTGCAACCCCATCTCGGTGAGACTGGGATCCCATCGGTGAGACCAAATTGATTAGGGTTTGTGGCAGTGGCTCTATCAGATGAACTCGGTGACGCCGGATAGAAAGTTTCGGTGGGGCCGAATTTGACTTTTGGTTTGAGACATATGTGGATATGAGAAAGTGGTTGAGGGTTTTGGAGCATATCACTAAGCACTTTGAGCAAGCAAGCCATTAAGCAACACCTCATCCCCTTTTAATAGTATTGGCTTTCCTATGGACTCAATGTGATCTTGGATCACTAAAAGTAAAATGTAGAGTCTTGAGCTTTTGAGCTTGAGCCAATCCTTTATCCTTAGCAACTTGAAGGGGTTTGATATCCTCTCGTCCATGCCACTCCATCTATTGAACTGTCTGAAATATACTAGATGAAAACATTAGCCCAACAAGAGATATGTTGACATTAATTACCAAAACCACCCAGGGAGCACTTGTGCTTTCATGTAGTATCCTTTGTGTACCCAAATTATGCAATGCCGTGGATGACCACTATAACCATGGAAATTCGAACCAAAGCTTTTGATGTTCAGACTCATCACACATGGGTTAAGCTATCTGAATCGTTTGTGATGTCCGCATATCGTACATAGTTCTGAATAAGGGACCGTGTCTGATGACACTTTGCGTGCTAGTTTTTTGGCTGAAGCGATTCCAAATTTTCGGCTTCCGCACAAAGATCTACCTCCCCGCCCCCTCCCCCTTACCAAAGCCACATTTCCCTCTTTTCGCCTTCCTTTCCAAGTTGAAACCTTCACTTCTTGCTTGCAGCGCCGCCTCCTCGTCGCGACCCTCCTTCACGTTGCTTGGCCTCGTCAATCCAGGCAGGTAATCCACACACGACCCCCATCCTCCTCCTCCTTCCACATCCTACATGCCCCGACCATCGGCGCGAGCGTGACACCTTCCACCCAAATCACCGACCCCTCCACCAAATAAGCGCCACCCTAAGCCATGGTGCACGCAGTATAGCCAGGATCTCAAGGAGCATTTGGCAGCGGAGAAGCAAATCGCGGCCGCAAGCGCGGATGAGGTCGCGATGGCTGCCATTCGTGCCGACCCCAGATCTTGGAGGAGCACCTTGCCATTTGCTAGCTATGCTGGTTAAGCATGACCGGTTTACCCGTTGCGTGTGCTGCTCCTGCCTTTCCTTCACAAACTCTAGTGAATTGTGCTATCTAATTTTACCATGCAATCTGTTGTTCTAGTGTATATGTTCTATATGTCATGCAGTGTGGTGCTCACTTATTAACTGTTTTGTTAATTAGTTGTTGTCTTCAGTTAACTGTTTGGTTCAATTCTGCAAATGTGATGTTCAATTCTTCAGGCTGCAATTTCGTATTGTCTTCCATGTGAGAAATAAATCGAATTTATCTTTACAATATACATGATAAACGAATACAATTGCTTTATTTCCAAGTTGTCAAGCATGCTTGGTTTGGTTATATATTGTGCAATGTGGTGCTCAGTTAACGTTTGGATCATTTGTGTTGTGGTGGTTAGTTAACTGTTTGGTTCAATTCTGTAATGCAATGTTCAATAGTTGTGGGTGCATTCTGTTATTGTATACAATGTGAGGAATAAATTGAATTTGGCTGTAGTAAATACATGAGAAACAAATTCAATTGCTACAATTGGCTGTAGTTAACTGTTTGGTTAACTATTTGATCTTCTATTAGGAGTATGTTATATTGTGCAATGTGGTGCTCAGTTAATGTTTGGTTCATTTGTTGTGGTGTTTAGTTAACTGTTTGGTTCAATTCTGCAATGCGATGTCCAATTGTCGTGGGTAGAATTTTGTATTGTTGTGCATGTGAGGAATAAATCGAATTTGGCTGCACTTAATACATGAGAAACATATACAAGTGCTATATTTCCTAGTTCTTAATCATGCTTGGTTTGGGTAAATGGGTTTTCCGCGTGGCTTGAATTAATCTGAAGAATCTGCAATGTGCTTTTTTTATCAACATATTTTACTAATAGCATGCGAACCCTTACTTAACCTGATGACTAACTACCTTATATGTGTTGCAGGGAAACAATGGGAAGCACTACGTTTACAATCGAGGTTAGCACGTGCATGGTCCGTTCTCTAATAGCACATTACTGTGCAATTGCAGGAACCATTCTATTTTGGTTTTTAACAATTTGTTCTTGCACATGTAGGTCCTGCTGTTAGAGGCTTTGACCCACTGTTCGACCCTTTTTGCATATGGGGAAATGAGTTGTCCATGAATATCAATCAAATCAAGAAACTCAGAACAATTGTTAGGATAAAGAAATTAGCGACAAAAAACAACAAGATCTTTGTCTGCACAATGAAGAAGACATCAATTCACTACAAGATGGTACTAACTATTATACCTTGCCTTTTTTTATTCCTTTGCTCCATTTCCAATATAGAGAAGATATTTATGCACATCCTTGTTTTCAGGCCTTTCCAAAGCAGTTCATCGATGATTACCTCTCAAACCACCTCTATGGTCGAGGAGGCGAGGAAGGTTTTCATACAACACCCACGGTTCAACATTGAAGTGTTCTGAAGAGGACGAAGGGTGGACGGTCAATCATCCACGAGCCTTGGCCTAAAGTTGCAAAGACCTTCAACATGAATGAAGGATCAATATTTGCCTTCCGCTTGTGAGTTTTCGAGATGAGATGCATTTGTCTATATACCATCTATGATGCTAATTTGAAAGGTTCTACGTGTTGCATGTGGAACTTCTTCTTTGGTGCTGATTGTGTAATGGGGTAGCTGAGTGTTGAAGCTATATCATGTTGGACTCTGATGTATTTCAATTATGAAATTCTGCTTCCTTAATATGGAAATGAAATATATTGTGTGCTTAATATGAAATGTCAGTTAGATGAATAAATGGATTATGAATAATCGGATAATTAGCCTTCTAATGGCAAATTAGCCTGCTAATTGGGTTTTGCTATTGCAAAGGGTTGTTGAAAAAATACCGTGGGCGATGATCTCAGGCAACGCACACAGTTTCTAGGAATAAACCGTGTTGGATCAATGAACAATCACACATGACTTTCTCTTGGAAACTGTTTGCGTTAGGCCACCTTGCACAAACGTTTACCACATAAAACTGTGTGTGATGGACAGCCTTTGCCACATAGTTTCTTCCATGGACCGTGTGTGATACATTCAATAACGCAAGCGATTTAACGGGAAAAATTGTGTGTGATGTACACGTATGCGGAAATGTTTTCCTTGGAAGCGTATGCGGGATGTACATCTGACGGAAGCGTTTAGTGGGGACTGATTGTGTGGGGTGTACTTGCGACCGGAAACAATTTCGCCATATAATTGTATTTTTAAGCTCTCATTGACGTATTTCCGTATTTCAGCGCTACTTGATGCTACGACCTCATTTTGCCGAACTTGTGTGCCGGAGGGCATATCCCCGACGATTTCTGGGTCGTGTGGAAAGGACCCCGCTATCGCCCACACTCACTTGGCGACGGTTTCAAATGCCGTCGCGAAAACGGGTTAGAAACCGTTTGTTTAGGACCGACGCGTACCAGTGATAATATCAAGTATCCTCTCTATGTGTTCAAAGTTTTGAAGTTATGCTTGTTTTTCCTTCCTATGCTAGTTGATTCTTGTTCCCATGAATTGTATGCTCGCAAAATCCCTATGCATAGGAAGTGGGTTAGACTTAAATATGCTAGTCATATGCTTCACGATGCTCCCATTATGTTTCAGTTCTTATATTTTATGTGAGCATCACTGAAATCATCATGCCTAGCTAGGGGTGTTAAACAATAGCGCTTGTTGGGGCGCTTAACCCAATTTTATTTTGTGTTTCTTGTTTTTGCTTCTGTTTTTCAATAAATACACAAATACTTCTATAGTAATTGTGTTTTAGTTAGTGTTTGAGCCAAGTAAGACCCTTGGGATGGTCTATGGTGATAGTTGATTTGATCTTCTTTGAAAAACAGAAAATTTTAAGCTCATTGCTAGAATTTTAGAAATTCACATAAGAGTGATTTTGATCTGATTTTTTACACAAGATTTATATACAATTTTCCCAGGTTGTCCTAAATTTTCAGAATTTTTGGAGTTACAGAAGTATACGAAGTTTCCAGATTACTACAGACTATTCTGTTTTTGACAGATTCTGTTTTCGTTGTGTTGTTTGCTTATTTTGATGAATCTATGGATAGTTTCGGATGGTATGAACCATGGAGAAGTTGAAATATAGTAGATATAACACCAATGTAAATTTATAATGAGTTCACAACAGTACCTAAGTGGTGATTTGGGATGTCTACTACGCAACCTTCTTCTTGTAGACTAGTGTTGGGATTCCAAGTGCAGAGTTTTGTAGGACAGTAGCAAATTCCCCTCAAGTGGATGACCTAAGGTTTATCAATTCGTGGGAGGCGTAGGATGAAGATGGTCTCTCTCAAATAACCCTGCAACCAAATAACAAAGAGTCTCTTGTGTCCCCAACACACCCAATACAATGGCAAATTGTATAGGTGCACTAGTTCGGCGAAGAGATTGTAATACAAGTGTAATATGGATGGTAGATATAGGTTTTTGTAATCTGAAAATATAAAAAGAGCAAGGTAGCTAATGATAAAAGTGAGCAAAAACGGTATTGCAATGCTTCGAAACAAGGCCTAGGGTTCATACTTTTACAAGTGCAAGTTCTCTCAACAACGATAACATAATTAGATCATATGGCAATCCCTCAGCGTGTGACAAAAGTCACTCCAATGTTCCCATCGCAGAGAACATAAGATGAAATTGCTTGTAGGGTACGAAACCACCTCAAAGTTATTCTTTTCGATCAATCCATTGAGCTATTCCTATAAGTGTCACAAATAGCCCTAGAGTTCGTAGTAAAATAACACCATATGATACACATCAATCAACCCTAATGTCACCTAGATATTCCAATGTCACCACAAGTATATGTGGGTCAATTATAAAATATGCATCAAACAACTTCAGATTCATAATATTCAATCCAACACAAAGAACCTCAAAGAGTGCCCCAAGATTCCTACCGGAGAAACAAGGACGAAAACGTGCATCAACCCCTATGCATAGATTACCCCAATGTCACCTCGGGAATCCATGAGTTGAGTGCCAAAACATACATCAAGTGAATCAATATAATACCCCATTGTCACCACGGGTATCCCACGCAAGACATACATCAAGTGTTCTCAAATCCATAATAGTATTCAATCCGATAATAGTGAAACCTCAAAGGTAAAACTCAATTCATCACAAGAAGATAGAGGGGAGAAACACCATATGATTCAACTATAGTAACTAAGCTCGCGGTACATCAAGATCGTGCCAAATCAAGAACACGAGAGAGAGAGAGAGTGAGAGAAAGAGAGAGAGAGAGAGAGATCAAACAGATAGCTACTGGTACATACCCTTAGCCCCGAGGGTGAACTACTCCCTCCTCGTCATGGAGAGCGTTGGGATGATGAAGATGGCCACCGGTGATGGTTTCCCCCTCTCGCAGGGTGCTAGAACAGGGTCCCGATTCGTTTTTGGTGGCTACAGAGGCTTGTGGCGGTGGAACTCCTGATCTAGGTTTATTTGTGGGTTTTCTATATTTATAGGAATTTTTGGCGTCGAGAACAAGTCAGGGGGTGTCCACGAGGAGCCCACAAGACCTCGTAGAGGCCTCGTGACTCTTCTAGCCCAACTTTTTTTGCTTCAGGGGCTTCTTCTGGTCCATAAAAAATCACCGTAAATTCTCAGGTCATTTGGACTCCGTTTGATATTCCTTTTCTGTAAAACTCAAAAAACAAGGAAAAAACTGAAACTGGCACTAGGCTCTAGGTTAATAGGTTAGTACCAAAAATCATATAAAATAGCATATAAAACACCCAAGATAAATAATATAATAGCACAGAACAATCAAAAATTATAGATACGTTGGAGACGTATCAAGCATCCCCAAGCTTAATTCATGCTTGTCCTCGAGTAGGTAAATCATAAAAACAGAATTTTTGATGTGGAATGTTACCTTACATATTTATCCATGTAATTTCTCTTTATTGTGGCATGAATGTTCAGATCCATAAGATTGAAAACAGAAGTTTAATATTGACATAAAAACAATAATACTTCAAGCATACTAACAAGGCAACTATGACTTCTCAAAATAACATGGCCAAAGAAAGCTTATCCCTACAAAATCGTATAGTCTGGCTATGCTCCATCTTCATCACACAAAATATTCAAATCATGCACAACCCCGATGACAAGCCAAGCAATTGTTTCATACTTTTGATGTTCTCAACCTTTTCAACTTTCGCGCAATACATGAGCGTGAGTCATGGACATAGCACTATAGGAGGAATAGAATATGGTGGTTGTGGAGAAGATAAAAAGAAGGAGATAGTCTCACATCAACTAGGCATATCAACGGGCTATGGAGATGCCCATCAATAGATATCAATGTGAGTGAGTAGGGATTGCCATGCAATAGATGCACTAGAGCTATAAGTGTATGAAAGCTCAAAAATAAACTAAGTGGGTGTGAATCCAACTCGCTTGCTCATGAAGACCTAGGGTAATTTGAGGAAGCCCATCATTGGAATATACAAGCCAAGTTCTATAATGAAAAATTCCCACTAGTATATGAAAGTGACAACATAGGAGACTCTCTATCATGAAGATCATGGTGCTACTTTGAAGCATAAGTGTGGTAAAAGGATAGTAATATTGCCCCTTCTCTCTTTTCTCTCATCATTTTTTGGGGCTTTGTCCATTTTTTTGGCCTCTTTTTTTAGTCCAGAGTCTCATCCCAACTTGTGGGGGAATAATAGACTCCATTATACTTTCCCCACATGGGACAATGCTCTAATAATGATGATCATCACACTTTTATATACTTACAACTCAAGAATTACAACTCGATACTTAGAACAAAATAAGACTCTATATGAATGCCTCCGGTGGTGTACCGGGATGTGCAATGAATCAAGAGTGACATGTACGAAAGAATTATGAAAGATGGCTTTGCCACAAATACGATGTCAACTACATGATCATGCAAAGCAATATGACAATGATGGAACGTGTCATAATAAACGGAACGGCGGAAAGTTGCATGTCAATATATCTCGGAATGGCTACGGAAATGCCATAATAGGTAGGTATGGTGGCTGTTTTGAGGAATGTATATGGTGGGTGTATGGTACCGACGAAAGTTGCGCGGTACTAGTGAGGCTAGCAATGGTGGAAGGTTGAGAGTGCGTATAATCCATGGACTCAACATTAGTCATAAAGAACTCGCATACTTATTGCAAAACTCTATTAGCTATCGAAACAAAGTACTACGCGCATGATCCTAGGGCGATAGATTGGTAGGAAAAGACCATCGCTCGTCCCTGACCGCCACTCATAAGGAAGACAATGAATAAATAAATCATGCTCCGACTTCATCACATAACGGTTCACCATACGTGCATGCTACGGGAATCACAAACTTTAACACAAGTATTTCTACAATCCATAATTACTCACTAGCATGACTCTAATATCACCATCTTTATATCTCAAAACAATCATAAGGAATCAAACTTTTCATAGTATTCAATGCACTTTATGCGAAAGTTTTTATTATATCCCTCTTGGATGCCTATCATATTAGGACTAAATTCATAACCAAAGAAGATTACCATGCTGTTTAAATAATCTCAAAATAATATAAGTGAAGCATGAGATTTCATCAATTTTTTCAAAATAAAACCACTGTCGTGCTCTAAAAAGATATAAGTGAAGCACTAGAGCAAATGACAAACTACTCCAAAAGATATAAGTGAAGATCAATGAGTAATCGAATAATTATGTAACTATGTGAAGACTCTAACATTTAAGAATTTCAGATCTTTGGATATCATTCAAACTACAAGTAAATCCTAATAAAATAAAATAAAACTCCAAGCAAGACACATACATGTGGTGAATAAAAATATAGCTCCAAGTAAATTTACCAATGAATGAACACGAAAGAGGGGATACAATCCGTGGCATCCCCAAGCTTAGGCTCTTGGTTGTCCTTGAATATTACTTTGTGGTGCCTTGGGCATCCCCAAGCTTTGGCTCTTGTCACTCCTTATTCGATAGTCCATCAAATCCTTACCCAAAACTTGAAAACTTACAACACAAAACTCAACAGAAAATCTCATAAGCTCCGTTAGTATAAGAAAATAAATCACCACTTTTGGTACTGTTGTGAACTCATTCTTTATTTATATTGGTGTGATATCTACTGTATTCCAACTTATCCGTGGTTCATACCCCCCCCCCGATACTACCCATAGAATCATCAAAATAAGCAAACAACACAAAGAAAACAGAATCTGTCAAAAATAAAACAGTGTGTAGTAATCTGTAACTCTCGAATACTTCTGTAACTCCAAAAATTCTGAAAAATTAGGAAAACCTGAGAAATTTGTTTATCAATATTCTTCAGAAGAATCAGTATTTATCACGCTTCTGTCAAAAATGAGAATTGTTTTCCTGAGCTCAAAAGTTTCTATTTTTCAGCAAGATCAAATTAACTATCACCGTAAGCCATCCCAAAGGTCTTACTTGGCACTTTATTGAAACAAAAGCTACAAAACATGATTATGAAGGAAATATGCCCTAGAGGCAATAATAAAGTTGTTGTTTTATATTTCCTTATATCATGATAAATGTTTAGTACTCATGCTAGAATTGTATTAACCGGAAACTTGATACATGCATGTGTGGATACATAGACAAAACACCATGTCCCTAGTAAGCCTCTACTAGACTACCTCGTTAATCAAAAATGGTTAAGTTTCCTAACCATAGACATGTGTTCTCATTTGGTGAACGGGATCACATAATTAGGAGAATGATGTGATGGACAAGACCCATCCGTTAGCTTAGCTTAATAATCATTTAGTTTTATTGCTATTGCTTTCTTCATAACTTACACATATTGCATTGACTATGACATTACGCAACTCCCGGATACCGGAGGAATACCTTGTGTGCTATCAAACGTCACAACATAACTGGGTGATTATAAAGATGCTCTACGGGTATCTCCGAAGGTGTTTGTTGGGTTGGCATAGATCGAGATTAGGATATGTCACTCCGAGTACCGGAGAGGTATCTCTGGGCCCTCTCGGTAATGCACATCATGATAAGCCTTGTACGCAATGCGACTAATGAGTTAGTTGAGGGATGATGCATTACAGAACGAGTAAAGAGACTTGTCGGTAACGAGATTGAACTAGGTATGAGGATACCGACGATCGAATCTCGGGCAAGTAAAATACCGATGACAAAGGGAATGACGTATGTTGTCATTATGGTCTGACCGATAAAGATCTTCGTAGAATATGTAGGAACCAATATGAGCATCCAAGTTCTGCTGTTGGTTATTGATCGGAGATGTGTCTCGGTCATGTCTACATAGTTCTCGAACCCGTAGGGTCCGCACGCTTAACGTTCGATGACGATTTGTATTATGAGTTATGTGTTTTGGTGACCGAAGATTGTTCGGAGTCCCGGATGAGATCACAAACATGACGAGGAGTCTTGAAATGGTCGGGAGGTAAAGATTGATATATTGGACGATAGTATTCGGATGCCAGAATGGTTTCGGAGTGATTCAGATATTTATCGGAGTACCGAGGGGTTACCGGAAACCCCGGGGAAAGTAATGGGCCAATATGGGCTATAGGGGAGAGAGAGGGCAGCAGACAAGGGGTGGTGCACCCCCCCCCCCATGGGCAGTCTGAATTGGACAAGGGGAGGGGGCGCGGCCCCCTTTCCTTCTCCCTCTCCCTCTCCTTCCCCCTTTCCCCCTCCATGAGAAGGAAGGGGGAAACCGACTAGGACTAGGAGTCCTAGTGGGTTTCCCCCCACTTGGCGTGCCCCCTAGGGCCGGCCTCCTCCCCTCTCCTCCTTTATATACTGGAGCAGGGGGGAACCCCAAAGCACATCAATTGTTCTCTTAGCCATGTGCGGTGCCCCCCTCCACAGTTTACTCCTCCGGTCATATTGTCATAGTGCTTACATGAAGCCCTACGTGGATCACATCACCATCACCGTCATCACGCCATCATGCTGACAAAACTCTCCCTCGACACTTTGCTAGATCAAGAGTTCGAGGGACGTCATCGAGCTGAACATGTGCAGAACTCTGAGGTGTCGTACGTTCAGTACTTGATCGGTCGGAACGAGAAGAAGTTCGTCTACATCAACCACTTTGTCAAATGCTTCCGCTTTCGGTCTATGAGGGTACGTGGACACACTCTCCCTCTGTCGTTGCTATGCATCTCCTAGATAGATCTTGCGTGAGCGTAGGAAATTTTTGAAATTGCATGCTACGTTCCCCAACAGTGGCATCCGAGCCAGGTCTATGCGTAGATGATACGCACGAGTA
The DNA here is from genome assembly GCA_021605145.1 of Aegilops bicornis. NCBI lineage: Eukaryota > Viridiplantae > Streptophyta > Magnoliopsida > Poales > Poaceae > Aegilops > Aegilops bicornis. Next base: position 4,635,849 of record CM038673.1, on the reverse strand, counting down.
GAACACAAAGAGTTGTGGGCGGTGATAGTCATACTACTTACCACCAACGTCTTATTTTGATTTGGTGGTATTGTTGGAAGCGGCCCGGACCAACCTTACATGACCACGTTCATGAGACCGGTTCCACCGACAGACATGCAACTAGTTTTGCATAAAGGTGGCTGGTGGGTGTCTGTTTCTCCAACTTTAGTTGAATCGAATTTGACTACGGCCGGTCCTTGTTGAAGGTTAAAACAACAAACTTGACAAAACATTGTTGTGGTGGTGCACGCAGTATAGCCAAGATCTCAAGGAGCATTTGGCAGCGGAGAAGCAAATCGCGACCGCACGCGCGGATGAGGTCGCGATGGCTGCCATTCGTGCCGACCCCAGATCTTGGAGGAGCACCTTGCCCTGTTTGGTTAACTATCTGATCTTCTATTAGGAGTATGTTATATTGTGCAATGTGGTGCTCAGTTAATGTTTGGTTCATTTGTTGTGGTGTTTAGTTAACTGCTTGGTTCAATTCTGCAATGCGATGTCCAATTGTCGTGGGTAGAATTTTGTATTGTTATGCATGTGAGGAATAAATCGAATTTGGCTGCACTTAATACATGAGAAACATATACAAGTGCTATATTTCCTACTCCCTCCGTTCCTAAATAATTGTCTTTCTAGAGATTTCAACAAGTGACTACATACGGAGCAAAATAGTGAATTTACACTCGAAAACATGTCTACATACATCCGTATGTTGTACTCCATTTGAGATGGCTAGAAAGACAATTATTTGGGAACAGAGGGAGTAGTTCTTAATCATGCTTGGTTTGGGTAAATGGGTTTTCCGTGTGGCTTGTATTAATCTGAAGAATCTGCAATGTGCTTATTTTTCATCAACTTATTTTACTAATAGCATGCGAACCCTTACTTAACCTGATGACTAACTACCTTATATGTGTTGCAGGGAAACAATGGGAAGCACTGACGTTTACAATCGAGGTTAGCACGTGCATGGTCCGTTCTCTAATAGCACATTACTGTGTAATTGCAGGAACCATTCTAATATTTTGGTTTTTAACAATTTGGTCTTGCACATGTAGGTCCTGCTGTTAGAGGCTTTGACCCACTGTTCGACCCTTTTTGCATATGGGGAAATGAGTTGTCCATCAATATCAATCAAATCAAGAAACTCAGAACAATTGTTAGGATAAAGAAATTAGCGACAAAAAACAACAAGATCTTTGTCTGCACAATGAAGAAGACATCAATTCACTACAAGATGGTACTAACTATTATACCTTGCCTTTTTTTATTCCTTTGCCCCATTTCCAATATAGAGAAGATATTTATGCACATCCTTGTTTTCAGGCCTTTCCAAAGCAGTTCACTGATGATTACCTCTCAAACCACCTCTATGGTCAGGAGGCGAGGAAGGTTTTCATACAACACCCACAGTTCAACATTGAAGTGTTCTTGAAGAGGACGAAGGGCGGACGGTCAATCATCCACATGCACTGGCCTAAAGTTGCAAAGACCTTCAACATGAATGAAGGATCAATATTTGCCTTCCGCTTCAGCAGTTTTCCAGATGAGATGCATCTGTCTATATACCGTCTATGATGCTAATTTCGAAAGGTTCTACGTGTTGCATGTGGAACTTGCTGCTGGTGCAGTTGTGTAATGGGGTAGCTGAGTGTTAAAGCTATATCATGTTGGACTCTGATGTATTTCAATTATGAAATTCTGCTTCCTTAATATGGAAATGAAATATATTGTGTGCTTAATATGAAATGTCAATTAGATGAATAAATGGATTATGAATAATCGGATAATTAGCCTTCTAATGGCAAATTAGCCTGCTAATTGGGTTTTGCTATTGCAAACGGTTGTTGAAAAAAATACCGTGGGCGATGACCTCGAACAGCTTACAGTTTCTAGGAATAAACCGTGTTGGATCAATGAACAATCACACACGACTTTCTCTTGGAAACTGTTTGCGTTAGGCCACCTTGCGCAAACGTTTACCACATAAAACTGTGTGTGATGGACAGCCTTTGCCACATAGTTTCTTCCACGGACCGTGTGTGATACATTCAATAACGCAAGCGATTTAATGGGAAAATTGTGTGTGATGTACCTGTGTACGGAAATGTTTTCCTTGGAAGCGGTATGCGGGATGTACATCTGAAACGGAAAGCGTTTAGTGGGGACTATTTGTGTGGGATGTACTTGCGATCGGAAACAATTTCGGCCGTATAATTGTATTTTTTAGCTCTCATCCGTATTTCCGTATTTCAGCGCTCGCCGGTCGCACACGACCTCATTTTGCCGAACTTGTGTGCCAGGAGGGCATATCCCCGACGATTTCTGGGTCATGTGGAAAGGACCCCGCTATCGCCCACACTCACTTGGCGACGGTTTCAAATGCCGTCGCGAAAAGGGGTTAAAAACCGTTTGTTTAGGACCGACGCGTACCAGTGATAATATCAAGTTTCCTCTCTATGTGTTGAAAGTTTTGAAGTTATGATTGTTTTTCCTTCCTATGCTAGTTGATTCTTGTTCCCATGAATTGTATGCTTGCAAAATCCCTATGCATAGGAAATGGGTTAGACTTAAATATGCTAGTCATATGCTTCACGATGCTCCCATTATGTTTCAGTTCTTATATTTTATGTGAGCATCACTGAAATCATCATGCCTAGCTAGGGGTGTTAAACAATAGCGCTTGTTGGGACGCAACCCAATTTTATTTTGTGTTTCTTGTTTTTGCTTCTGTTTTTCAATAAATACACAAATACTTCTATAGTAATTGTGTTTTAGTTAGTGTTTGAGCCAAGTAAGACCCTTGGGATGGTCTATGGTGATAGTTGATTTGATCTTGCTGAAAAACAGAAAATTTTGCGCTCATTGCTAGAATTTTAGAAATTCACATAAGAGTGATTTTGATCTGATTTTTTTACACAAGATTTATATACAATTTTCCCAGGTTGTCCTAAATTTTCAGAATTTTTGGAGTTACAGAAGTATACGAAGTTTCCAGATTACTACAGACTATTCTGTTTTTGACAGATTCTGTTTTTCGTTGTGTTGTTTGCTTATTTTGACGAATCTATGGATAGTTTCAGAGGGTATGGACCACGGAGAAGTTGAAATATAGTAGATATAACACCAATATAAATTTATAATGAGTTCACAACAGTACCTAAGTGGTGATTTGGGATGTCTACTACGCAACCTTCTTCTTGTAGACTAGTGTTGGGCCTCCAAGTGCAGAGTTTGGTAGGACAGTAGCAAATTCCCCTCAAGTGGATGACCTAAGGTTTATCAATTCGTGGGAGGCATAGGATGAAGATGGTCTCTCTCAAACAACCCTGCAACCAAATAACAAAGAGTCTCTTGTGTTCCCAACACACCCAATACAATGGCAAATTGTATAGGTGCACTAGTTGGGCGAAGAGATGGTAATACAAGTGTAATATGGATGGTAGATATAGGTTTTTGTAATCTGAAAATATAAAAAGAGCAAGGTAGCTAATGATAAAAGTGAGCAAAAACAATATTGCAATGCTTCGAAACAAGGCCTAGGGTTCATACTTTTACAAGTGCAAGTTCTCTCAACAATGATAACATAATTAGATCATATGGCAATCCCTCGTATGCATAAAAAGTCACTCCAAAGTTCCTATCGCAGAGAACATAAGATGAAATTGCTTGTAGGGTATGAAACCACCTCAAAGTTATTCTTTCCGATCAATCCATTGAGCTATTCCTATAAGTGTCACAAATAGCCCTATAGTTCGTAGTAAAATAACACCATATGATACACATCAATCAACCCTAATGTCACCTAGATATTCCAATGTCACCACAAGTATATGTGGGTCAATTATACAATATGCATCAAACAACTTCAGATTCATAATATTCAATCCAACACAAAGAACCTCAAAGAGTGCCCCAAGATTCCTACCAGAGAAACAAGGACGAAAACGTGCATCAACCCCTATACATAGATTACCCCAATGTCACCTCGGGAATCCATGAGTTGAGTGCCAAAAGATACATCAAGTGAATCAATATAATACCCCATTGTCACCACGTGTATCCCACGCAAGACATACATCAAGTGTTCTCAAATCCATAATAGTATTCAATCCGATAATAGTGAAACCTCAAAGGTAAAATTCAATTCATCACAAGAAGATAGAGGGGAGAAACACCATATGATTCAACTATAGTAACTAAGCTCGCGGTACATCAAGATCGTGCCAAATCAAGAACACGAGAGAGGGAGAGAGAGAGAGAGAGAGAGAGAGATCAAACAGATAGCTACTGGTACATACCCTCAGCCCCGAGGGTGAACTACTCCCTCCTCGTCATGGAGAGCGTTGGGATGATGAAGATGGCCACCGGTGATGGTTTCCCCCTCTGGCAGGGTGCCAGAACAGGGTCCCGATTCGTTTTTGGTGGCTACAGAGGCTTGTGGCGGTGGAACTCCTGATCTAGGTTTATTTCTGGGTTTTCTATATTTATAGGAATTTTTGGCGTCGAGAACAAGTCAGGGGGTGTCCACGAGGAGCCCACAAGACCTCGTAGAGGCCTCGTGACTCTTCCAGCCCAACTTTTTCTGCTTCAGGGGCTTCTTCTGGTCCATAAAAATCACCGTAAATTCTCAGGTCATTTGGACTCCGTTTGATATTCCTTTTCTGTAGAACTCAAAAACAAGGAAAAAACTGAAAGTGGTACTAGGCTCTAGGTTAATAGGTTAGTACCAAAATCATATAAAATAGCATATAAAACACCCAAGATAGATAATATAATAGCACAGAACAATAAAAAATTATAGATACGTTGGAGACGTATCAAGCATCCCCAAGATTAATTCATGCTCGTCCTCACATAGGTAAATCATAAAAACATAATTTTTGATGTGGAATGCTACCTAACATATTTATCCACGTAATTTATCTTTATTGTGGCATGAATGTTCAGATCCATACGATTCAAAACAGAAGTTTAATATTGACATAAAAACAATAATACTTCAAGCATACTAACAAGGCAATTATGACTTCTCAAAATAACATGGCCAAAGAAAGCTTGACCCTACAAAATCATATAGTCCGGCTATGCTCCATCTTCATCACACAAAATATTCAAATCATGCACAACCCCGATGACAAGCCAAGCAATTGTTTCATACTTTTGATGTTCTCAAACTTTTTCAACTTTCACGCAATACATGAGCGTGAGCCATGGACATAGCACTATAGGTGGAATAGAATATGGTGGTTGTGGAGAAGACAAAAAGAAGGAGATAGTCTCACATCAACTAGGCATATCAATGGATATCAATGTGAGTGAGTAGGGATTGCCATGCAACAGATGCACTAGAGCTATAAGTGTGTGAAAGCTCAAAAAGAAACTAAGTGGGTGTGAATCCAACTCGCTTGCTCAGGAAGACCTAGGGTAATTTGAGGAAGCCCATCATTGGAATATACAAGCCAAGTTCTATAATGAAAAATTCCCACTAGTATATGAAAGTGACAATGTAGGAGACTCTCTATCATGAAGATCATGGTGCTACTTTGAAGCATAAGTGTGGTAAATGGATAGTAACATTGCCCCTTCTCTCTTTTCTCTCATCATTTTTTTGGGCTTTGTCCATTTTTTTGGCCTCTTTTTCTAGTCCAGAGTCTCATCCCGACTTGTGGGGGAATCATAGTCTCCATTATACTTTCCCCACATGGGACAATGCTCTAATAATAATGATCATCACACTTTTATATACTTACAACTCAAGAATTACAACTTGATACTTAGAACAAAATAAGACTCTATATGAATGCCTCTGGTGGTGTACCGGGATGTGCAATGAATCAAGAGTGACATGTACGAAATAATTATGAAAGATGGCTTTGCCACAAATACGATGTCAACTACATGATCATGCAAAGCAATATGACAATGATGGAATGTGTCATGATAAACGGAACGGCGGAAAGTTGCATGGCAATATATCTCAGAATGGCTACGGAAATGCCATAATAGGTAGGTATGGTGGCTGTTTTGAGGAATGTATATGGTGGGTGTATGGTACCGACGAAAGTTACGCGGTACTAGTGAGGCTAGCAATGGTGGAAGGATGAGAGTGTGTATAATCCATGGACTCAACATTAGTCTTAAAGAACTCACATACTTATTGCAAAACTCTATTAGATATCAACACAAAGTACTACACGCATGATCCTAGGGCGATAGATTGGTAGGAAAAGACCATCGCTCGTCCCTGACCTCCAATCATAAGGAAGACAATGAATAAATAAATCATGCTCCGACTTCATCACATAACGGTTCACCATACGTGCATGTTACGTGAATCACAAACTTTAACACAAGTATTCCTACAATCCACAATTACTCACTAGCATGACTCTAATATCACCATCTTTATATCTCAAAACAATCATAAGGAATCAAACTTGTCATAGTATTCAATGCACTTTATATGAAAGTTTTTACTATATCCCTCTTGGATGCCTATCATATTAGGACTAAATTCATAACCAAAGAAAATTACCATCCTGTTTAAATAATCTCAAAATAATATAAGTTAAGCATGAGATTTCATCAATTTCTTCAAAATAAAATCACTGTCGTGCTCTAAAAAGATATAAGTGAAGCACTAGAGCAAATGAAAAACTACTCCAAAAGATATAAGTGAAGATCAATGAGTAATCGAATAATTATGTAACTATGTGAAGACTCTCTAACATTTAAGAATTTCAGATCTTTGTATATTATTCAAACAACAAGTAAATCCTAATAAAATAAAATGACACTCCAAGCAAAACACATACATGTGGTGAATAAAAATATAGCTCCAAGTAAATTTACCAATGAATGAAGACGAAATAGGGGATACCATCCGTGGCATCCCCAAGCTTAGGCTCTTGGTTGTCCTTGAATATTACCTTGGGGTGCCTTGGGCATCCCCAAGCTTAGGCTCTTGTCACTCCTTATTCGATAGTCCATCAAATCCTTACCCAAAACTTAAAAACTTCACAACACAAAACTCAACAGAAAATCTCATAAGCTCCGTTAGTATAAGAAAATAAATCACCACTTTTGGTACTGTTGTGAACTCATTCTTCATTTATATTGGTGTGATATCTACTGTATTCCAACTTATCCGTGGTTCATACCCCCCCCCCCCCCCCCGATACTACCCATAGAATCATCAAAATAAGCAAACAACACAAAGAAAACAGAATCTGTCAAAAACAAAACAATGTGTAGTAATCTGTAACTCTCGAATACTTCTGTAACTCCCAAAATTCCGAAAAATAAGGAAAACCTGAGCAATTTGTTTATCAATCTTCTGTAGAAGAATCAGTATTTTATCACTCTTCTGTCAAAAATGAGAATTGTTTTCCTGAGCTCAAAAGTTTCTGTTTTTCAGCAAGATCAAATTAACTATCACCGTAAGCCATCCCAAAGGTCTTACTTGGTAATTTATTGAAACAAAAGCTACAAAACATGATTATGAAGGAAATATGCCCTAGAGGCAATAATAAAGTTGTTGTTTTATATTTCCTTATATCATGATAATTGTTTAGTATTCATGCTAGAATTGTATTAACCGAAAGCTTAATACATGCATGTGTGGATACATAGACAAAACACCATGTCCCTAGTAAGCCTCTACAAGACTAGCTCGCTAATCAAAGATGGTTAAGTTTCCTAACCATAGACATGTGTTCTCATTTGGTGAACGGGATCACATAATTAGGAGAATGATGTGATGGACAAGACCCATCCGTTAGCTTAGCATAATAATCGTTTAGTTTTATTGCTATTGCTTTCTTCATAACTTACACATATTGCTTTGACTATGACATTACGCAACTCCCGGATACCGGAGGAATACCTTGTGTGCTATCAAACGTCACAACATAACTGGGTGATTATAAAGATGCTCTACGGGTATCTCCGAAGGTGTTTGTTGGGTTGGCATAGATTGAGATTAGGATATGTCACTCCGTGTACCGGAAAGGTATCTCTGGGCCCTCTCGGTAATGCACATCATGATAAGCCTTGTAAGATATGCGACTAATGAGTTAGTTGAGGGATGATGCATTGCAGAACGAGTAAAGAGACTTGCCGGTAACGAGATTGAACTAGGTATGAGGATACCGGCGATCGAATCTCGGGCAAGTAACATACCGATGACAAAGGGAATGACGTATGTTGTCATTACGATTTGACCGATAAAGATCTTCGTAGAATATGTAGGAACCAATATGAGCATCCAGGTTCTGCTGTTGGTTATTGATCGGAGATGTGTCTTGGTCATGTCTACATAGTTCTCGAACCCATAGGGTCCGCACGCTTAACGTTCGATGACGATTCGTATTATGAGTTATGTGTTTTGGTGACCGAAGATTGTTCCGAGTCCCGGATGAGATCACAGACATGACGAGGAGTCTCGAAATGGTCGAGAGGTAAATATTGATATATTGGACGATAGTATTCGGACGCCAGAATGGTTTCGGAGTGATTCAGATATTTATAGGAGTACCGAGGGGTTACCGGAAACCCCGGGGAAAGTACTGGGCCACTATGGGCTATAGGGGAGAGAGAGGGCAGCCCACAAGGGGTGGTGCACCCCCCCATGGGCAGTCTGAATTGAACAAGGGGAGGGGGCGCGGCCCCCTTTCCTTCTCCCTCTCCCTCTCCTTCCCCCTTTCCCCCTCCATGAGAAGGAAGGGGGAAACCGACTAGGACTAGGAGTCCTAGTGGGTTTCCCCCCACTTGGTGTGCCCCCTAGGGCCGGCCTCCTCCCCTCTCCTCCTTTATATACTGGAGCAGGGGGAACCCCAAAGCACATCAATTGTTCTCTTAGCCGTGTGCGGTTCCCCCTCCACAGTTTACTCCTCCGGTCATATTGTCGTAGTGCTTACATGAAGCCCTACGCGGATCACATCACCATCACCGTCATCACGCCATCACGACACTTTGCTAGATCAAGAGTTCGAGGGACGTCATCGAGCTGAACATGTGCAGAACTCTGAGGTGTCGTACGTTCAGTACTTCATCGGTCGGAACGAGAAGAAGTTTGTCTACATCAACCACGTTGTCAAACGCTTCCGCTTTCGGTCTATGAGGGTACGTGGACACACTCTCCCTCTGTCGTTGCTATGCATCTCCTAGATAGATCTTGCGTGAGCGTAGGAAATTTTTGAAATTGCATGCTACGTTCCCCAACAGTGGCGTCCGGACCAGGTCTATGCGTAGATGATACGCACGAGTAGAACACAAAGAGTTGTGGGCGGTGATAGTCATACTGCTTACCACCAACGTCTTATTTTGATTTGGTGGTATTGTTGGAAGCGGCCTGGACCAACCTTACATGACCACGTTCATGAGGCCAGTTCCACCGACAGACATGCAACTAGTTTTGCATAAAGGTGGCTGGTGGGTGTCTGTTTCTCCAACTTTAGTTGAATCGAATTTGACTACGGCCGGTCCTTGTTGAAGGTTAAAACAGCAAACTTGACAAAACACTGTTGTGGTTTTGATGTGTAGGTAAGAACAGTTCTTACTAGAAGCCCGTAGCAGCCACGTAAAACTTGCAAGAACAAAGTAGAGGACGTCTAACTTGTTTTTGCAGGGCATGTTGTGATGTGATATGGTCAAGACATGATATGATATACGTTGTCGTATGAGATGATCATGTTTTGTAAAAGTTATCGGCAATGGGGAGGAGCCTTATGGTTGTCGCTTTATTGTATTAAATGCAAACGCCATGTAATTGCTCTACTTTATCACTATGCATTAGCGATAGTTGTAGAAGCAATAGTTGGCAAGACGACCATGACCCTGCGATGGAGATCAAGGTGTCAAGCCGGTGACGATGGAGATCATGATGGTGCTTTGGAGATGGAGATCAAAGGCACAAGATGATGATGGCCATATCATGTCACATATTTTGATTGCATGTGATGTTTATCTTTTATGCATCTTATTTTGCTTAGTACGGCGGTAGCATTATAAGAAGATCCCTTAACTAAATTTCAAGGTATAAGTGTTCTCCCTGAGTATGCACCGTTGCGGTTAAATGCGTGCCGAGACACCACGTGATGATCGGGTGTGACAAGCTCTACGTTCACATACAACGGGTGCAAGACAGTTTTGCACATGCAGAATACTTGGGTTAAACTTGACGAGCCTAGCATGTACAGACTTGGCCTCGGAACACTGAGACCGATAGGTCGAACGTGAATCATATAGTAGATATGATCAACATAGAGATGTTCACCATTGAAAACTACTCCATCTCACGTGATGATTGTACATGGCTTAGTTGATATGGATCACGTGATCATTTAGATGACTCGAGGGATGTCTATCTAAGTGGGAGTTCTTAATTAATATGATTAATTGAACTTAATTTATCATGAACTTAGTCCTGATAGTATTTGCATATCTATGTTGCAGACCAATAGCTTGCGATGTAGCTCCCCGTTTATTTTTGATATGTTCCTAGAGAAAAATAAGTTGAAAGATGATAGTAGCAATGATGCATACTGGGTCCGTGATTTGAGGATTATTCTCATTGCTGCACAGAAGAATTATGTGCTTGATGCACCGCTAGGTGACGGACCTATTGCAGGAGCAGATGCAGAAGTTATGAACATTTGGCAAGCACGGTATGATGACTACTTGATAGTTTAGTGCGCCAAGCTTTACGGCTTAGAACCGGGACTTCAAAAACGTTTTGAACGTCACGGAGCATATAAGATGTTCCAAGAGATGAAATTGGTATTTCAGACTGCTACCTCTTGAGCATGCGTTGGTTTTCCTTGAAGAGGAAAGGTTGATGCAGCAAAGTAGCGTAAGTATGTCCCTCGGTTTTTGAGAACCAAGGTATCAATCCAGTAGGAGACTACGCATAAGTCGCCTAGTACCTGCACAAACAATCAAGAACCTTGCAACCAACGCGATAAAGGGGTTTTCAATCCCTTCACGACCACTTGCAAAAGTGAGATCTAATAAAGATAATAAGATAAATATTTTTGGTATTTTTGTTGTATAGATTGAAAAGTAAAGATTGCAAAACAAATAGTAAACTAGAATTGTAGATTGGAGACTTATATGATGTAAAGTAGACCCGGGGGCCATAGGTTTCACTAGTGGCTTCTCTCAAGATAGCATATATATTACGGTGGGTGAACAAATTACTGCCGAGTAATTGATAGAAAAGCGCATAGTTATGAGAATATCTCGGCATGATCATGAACATAGGCATCACGTCCGTGACAAGTAGACCGGAACATTTTGCATCTACTACTATTACTCCACACATCGACCGTTATCCAGCATGCATCTAGAGTATTAAGTTCATAAGAACAGAGTAACGCATTAGGCAAGATGACATGATGTAGAGGGATAAACTCAAGCAATATGATATAAACCCCATCTTTTTATCCTCGATGGCAACAATACAATACGTGTAGTTTCCCTTTCTGTCACTGGGATCGAGCACCGCAAGATTGAACCCAAAGCTAAGCACTTCTCCCATTGCAAGAAAGATCAATTTAGTAGGACAAACTAAACTGATAATTAAAGAGACTTGCAAAGATATCAAATCATGCATATAAGAATTCAGAGAAGAATCAAATATTGTTCATAGATAATCTTGATCATAAACCCACAATTCATCGGATCTCGGTAAACACACCGCAAAAAGTATTACATCGAATAGATCTCGAAGAAGATCGAGGAGAACTTTGTATTGAGATCCAAAGAGAGAGAAGAAGCCATCTAGCTAATAACTATGGACCAGAAGGTATGTGGTAAACTACTCACACATCATCGGAGAGGGTATGGTGTTGATGTAGAAGCCCTCCATGATCAAATCCCCCTCCGGTAGATCGCCGGAAAAGGCCCCATGATGGGATCTCACGGGTACAGAAGGTTGCGGCGATGGAAAAGTGGTTTCGTGGCTCTCCCCGATGGTTTCAGGGTATAAGAGTATATATAGGCGAAGGAAGTAGTTCGGTGGAGCTAAGAGGGGCCCATGAGGGTGGGGGGTGCGCCCACCCCCCTGGGGCGCGCCCTCCTGCCTCGTGGCCACCTCGTGGCTTCCTTGACCTCCACTCCAAGTCTCCTGGATTGTGTTTGTTCCAAAAAAGATCCTCGCGAAGGTTTCATTCCGTTTGGATTTCGTTTGATATTCCTTTTCTGCGAAACACTGAAATAGGCAAAAAAAACAGCAAATTGCATTGGGCCTTCGGTTGATAGGTTAGTCCAAAAAATAATATAAAAAGGTATATTAAAGCCCATTAAACATCCAAAACAGATAATATAATAGCATGCAACAATAAAAAATTATAGATACGTTGGAGACGTATCAAAGACTCATGCCCGAATCGAGAGGTATGAGACCTCTGACAAGTACTTGGCATACAAGATGGAGGAGAATAGCTCAACCAGTGAGCATGTTCTCAGAATGTTTGAGTACTACAATCACTTGAATCAAGTGGGAGTTAATCTTCCTGATAAGATAGTGATTGACAGAGTTCTCTAGTCACTATCACCAAGTTACTGGAACTTCGTGATGAACTATAATATGCAAGGGACGACAAAAATGATTCTCGAGCTCTTCGCGATGCTAAAATCGGCGAAGGTAGAAATCAAGAAAGATCATGAAGTGTTGATGGTTAATAAGACCACTAGTTTCAAGAAAAGGGGCAAAGGAAAAGAAAATGGAACTTCAAGAAATAATGGCAAGCAAGTTGCCACTCCCGTGAAGAAACCCAAAGCTAGACCTAAGCCTGAAACATAGTGCTTCTACTGCAAAGGGAGTGGTCATTGGAAGCGGAACTACCCGAAATACTTGGCGGATAAGAAGGATGGAAAAGTGAACAAAGGGATATTTGATATACATGTTATTGATGTGTACTTTACTAGTGCTCATAGTAACCCCAGGGTATTTGATACCAGTTCAGTTGCTAAGATTAGTAACTCGAAACAGGAATTGCAAAATGAACAGAGACTAGTTAAGGGCGAGGTGACAATGTGTGTTGGAAGTGATTCCAAGGTTGATAAGATCACCATCGCACACTCCCTCTACCTTCGAGATTAGTGTTGGACCAAAATAAATGTTATTTGGTGTTTGTGTTGAGCATGAATATGATTGGATCATGTTTATTGCGATATGGTTATTCATTCAAGTCAGAGAATAATTGTTGTTCTGTTTACATGAATAAAACCTTCTATGGTCATACACCCAATGTAAATGGTTTATTGAATCCTGATCGTAGTGATACACATATTCATAATATTGATGCCAAAATATGCAAAGTTGATAAAGATAGTGCAACTTATTTGTAGCACTGCCATTTAGGTCATATTGGTGTAAAGCGCATGAAGAAACTCCATGCGGATGGATTTTTTGAATCACTTGATTATGAATCATTTATTGGAAATAATATATACCGATGTATGCGGTGCGATGAGTGTTGAGGCTCGCGACGGGTATCGTCATTTTCTGACCTTCACAGATGATTGAGCAGACATGGGTATATCTACTTAATGAAACACAGGTCTGAAACATTTGAAAAGTTCAAAGAATTTCAGAGTAAAGTGGAGAATCATCATAAAAAGAAAATAAAGTTTCTATGATCTGATCACGGAGGCAAATATTTGAGTTACGAGTTTGGCCTTCATTTAAAACAATGTGGAATAGTTTCACAACTCATGCCACCTGGAAACAACACAACATAATGGTGTGTCCGAACGTCGTAACCGTACTTTATTAGATATGGTGCGATCTATGATGTCCCTTATCGACTTACCACTATCATTTTGGGGTTATGCATTAGAGACAGCTGCATTCACTTTAAATAGGGCACCATCTAAATCCGTTCAGACGACATCCTATGAACCGTGGTTTGGCAAGAAACCTAAGCTGTCGTTTCTTAAAGTTTGGGGTTGCGATGCTTATGTGAGAAAGCTTCAGCCTGATAAGCTCGAACCCAAATCGGAAAAATGCATCTTCATAGGATACACAAAAGAAACTGTTGGGTACACCTTCTTTTACAGATAGGAAGGCAAGATCTTGGTTGCTAAGAATGGATCCTTTCTAGAGAAGGAGTTTCTCTCGAGAGAAGTGAGTGGGAGGAAAGTAGAACTTGATGAGGTAATTGTACCTTCTCTCGAATTGGAAAGTAGCTCATCACAGAAAAACGTTCCCATGATGCCTACACCAACTAGTGAGGAAGCTAATGATAATGATCATGATAGTAGTGTTACTATCTACAAAGCTCGAATTGTCGCAAAAGGTTTTCGACAAGTTCAAGGTGTTGACTACGATGAGATTTTCTCACTTGTATCGATGTTTAAGTCTGTCTGAATCATGTTAGCAATTGCCGCATTTTGTGAAATCTGGCAAATGGATGTGAAAACTGCACTCCTTAATGGATTTATTAAAGAAGAGTTGTATATGATGCAACCAGAAGGTTTTCTCAATCCTGAAGGTGCTAACAAAGTGTGCAAGCTCCAACAATCCATCTATGGACCGGTGCAAGCATCTCAGAGTTGGAATATACACTTTGATGAGTTGATCAAAGCATATAGTTTTATACAGACTTGCGGTGAAGCCTGTATTTACAAGAAAGTGAGTGGGAGCACTACAACCTTTCTAATAAGTATATGTGAATGACATATTGTTGATCGAAAATGATTAGAATTTTCTGGAAAGCATAAAAGAGTGTTTGAAAGGAGTTATTCAAAGAAATACCTCGGTGAAGCTACTTACATATTGGGCATCAAGATCTATAAAGATAGATCAAGACGCTTGATAAGACATTCGATGAGTACATACCTTGATAAGATTTTGAAGGAGTTCAAAATGGATCAGTCAAAGAAGGAGTTCTTGCCTGAGTTGTAAGGTATGAAGTTGAGTAAGACTCAAAACCCGACCACAACAGAAGATAGAGAGAAAATGAAAGTAATTCCCTATGCCTCAACCATAGGTTCTATAAAGTATGCCATGTTGTATACCAGACCTATTGTGTACCTTGCCATGAGCTTGGCAAAGGGGTACAATAGTGATCCAGGAGTAGATCACTAGACAACGGAAAAAAATTATCCTTAGAGGACTAAGGAAATATTTCTCGGTTATGGAGATGATAAAGAGTTCATCGTAAAGAGTTATGTTGATGCAAGCTTTAACACCGATCTGGATGACTCTCAGTCTCAATCTGGATACATATTGAAAGTGGGAGCAATTTAGCTAGAGTAGCTTCATGCAGAGCATTGTAGACATAGAAATTTGCAAAATACATACGGATCTGAAAGTGGCAGACCCGTTGACTAAACTTCTCTCACAAACAAAACATGATCACACCTTAGTACTCTTTGGGTGTTAATCACATGGAGATGTGAACTAGATTATTGACTCTAGTAAACCCTTTGGGTGTTGGTCACATGGCGATGTGAACTATGGGTGTTAATCACATGGTGATGTGAACTATTGGTATTAAATTACATGGTGTTCTGAACTAGATTATTGACTCTAGTGCAAGTGGGAGACTGAAGGAAATATGCCCTAGAGGCAATAATAAAGTTGTTATTTTATATTTCCTTATATCATGATAAATGTTTATTATTCATGCTAGAATTGTATTAACTGGAAACTTGATAAATGTGTGGATACATAGACAAAACACCATGTCCCTAGTAAGCCGCTACTAGACTAGCTCGTTAATCAAAGATGGTTTAGTTTCCTAGCCTTAGACATGTGTTGTCATTTGATGAATGGGATCACATCATTAGGAGAATGATGTGATGGACAAGACCCATCCTTTAGCTTAGCATAATGATTGTTAAGTTTTATTGCTATTGCTTTCTTCATGACTTACACATATTCCTTTGACTATGAGATTATGCAACTCCCCGGATACCGAAGGAATACCTTGTGTGCTATCTGACGTCACAACATAACTGGGTGATTATAAAGATGCTCTACAGGTATCTCCGAAGGTGTTTGTTGGGTTGGCATAGATCGAGATTAGGATGTGTCACTCTGAGTATCGGAGAGGTATCTCTGGGCCCTCTCGGTAATGCACATCATGATAAGCCTTGCAAGAAATGTGACTAATGAGTTAGTTGCGGGATGATGCATTACGGAATGAGTAAAGAGACTTGCCGGTAACGAGATTGAACTAGGTATGAGGATACCGACGATCGAATCTCGGGAAAGTAACATACCGATCACAAAGGGAATGACGTATGTTGTCATTACAGTTTGACCGATAAAGATCTTTGTAGAATATGTAGGAACAAATATGAGCATCCAGGTTCCCATGTTGTTTATTGATCGGAGATGTGACTTGGTCATGTCTACATAGTTCTCGAACCCGTAGGGTCCGCATGCTTAATGTTCGATGATGATTTGTATTATGAGTTATGTGTTTTGGTGACCGACGATTGTTCAGAGTCCCGGATGAGATCAAAGACATGACGAGGAGTCTCGAAATGGTCGAGAGGTAAAGATTGATATATTGGACGATAGTATTCGGACAATAGAATGGTTTCGGAATGATTTGGATATTTATCGGAGTACTGAGGGGTTACTAGAAACCCCCGAGGAAAATAATGGGCCACTATGGGCCATAGGGGAGAGAGGGCAACCCACAAGGGGTGGCGCCCCCCATGGGCAGTCCGAATTGGACAAGGGGAGGGGGCGTGTCCCCCCTTTCCTTCTCCCTCTCCCTCTCCTTCCCCCTTTCCCCCTCCATGAGAAGGAAGGGGGGAACCGACTAGGACTAGGAGTCCTAGTGGGTTTCCCCCCACTTGGTGCGCCCCCTAGGGCCATCCTCCTCCCCTCTCCTCCTTTATATACGGGGCAGGGGCACCCCAAAGCACATCAATTGTTCTCTTAGCCGTGTGCGGTGCCCCCATCCAAAGTTTACTCCTCCCGTCATATTGTCGTAGTGCTTAGGCGAAGCCCTGCGCGGATCACATCACCATCGCCGTCGCCACGCCGCCGTGCTAACGAAACTCTCCCTCGACACTTTGCTGGATCAAGAGTTTGAGGGACGTCATCAAGCTGAGCGTGTGCAGAATTCAGAGGTGTCGTACGTTCGGTACTTAATCGGTCGGAACGAGAAGAAACTCAACTACATCAACCGCATTGTTGAACGCTTCCGCTTTCGGTCTACAAGGGTACGTGGACACACTCTCCCCCTTCCATTGCTATGCATCTCCTAGATAGATCTTGCGTGAGCGTAGGAAATTTTTGAAGTTGCATGGTATGTTCCCCAACAGATTACTACAGTAGCATAATCATGTGAACACACAAAAACAGTAGGTATAAATGTTGGGTTGTCTCCCAACAAGCGCTTTTGTTTAATGCCTTTCTAGCTAGGCATGATGATTTTAGTGATGCTCACATAAAATATAAGAACTGAAACATAATGGGAGCATCATGAAGCATATGACTAGCACTTTTAAGTCTAACCCATTTCCTATGCATAGGGATTTTGTGAGCAAACAATTTATGGGAACAAGGAAACTTGAAACTAATGCAACTCCTACAAGCATAGGAAGGAAAAACAAGCGTAACTTCAAGATTTTCAACACATAGAGAGGAAACTTGAAACTAATGCAACTCCTACAAGCATATATTCCTCCCTCATAATAATTTTCAGTAGCATCATGAATGAATTCAATAATATAACCATCACATAAAGCATTATTTTCATGATGCACAAGCATAGAAATTTTACTACTCTCCACATAAGCAAATTTATTCTCATGAATACTAGTGGGAGCAAACTCAACAACATAACTATCAAGTGAGGCATAATCCAATTGAAAATTAAAATCAAGATGAGAAGTTTCAAGGTTATAATTATTCTTTATAGCATACATGTCATCACAATAATCATCATAGATAGCAACTTTGTTCTCGTAATCAATTGAAACCTCTTCCGAAATAGTGGATTCATCACTAAATAAAGTCATGACCTCTCTAAATCCACTTTTATCAATATTATGAAAAGATTCAACACCCTCCAAAATAGTGGGATCATTGGTACCTAGAGTTGACACTCTTCCAAACCCAGTTTCATCAATATAATCATCATAAATAGGAGGCATGCTTTCATCACAATAAATTTTCTCATCAAAACTTGGGGGACAAAAAATATCATCTTTATAAAACATAGCATCCCCAAGCTTATGGCTTTGCATATCATTAGCATCATGGATATTCATAGAATTCATACTAACAACATTGCAATCATGTTCATCATTCAAAGTTTTAGTGCCAAACATTTTATAAACATCTTCTTCTAACACTTGAGCACAATTTTCCTTTCCATCATTTTCACGAAAGATATTAAAAAGATGAAGCATATGAGGCAACCTCAATTCCATTTTTTGTAGTTTTCTTTTATAAACTAAACTAGTGATAAAACAAGAAACTAAAAGATTTGATTGCAAGATCTAAAGATATACCTTCAAGCACTCACCTCCCCGGCAACAGCGCAAGAAAAGAGCTTCATTGACGGGATATGAGTGTCGCTTACCTAGCCTCTCCGGCAACGATGCCAGAAGATGTCTACTACGCAACCTTCTTCTTATAGACTCGTGTTGGGCCTCCAAGCGTAGAGTTTTGTAGGGCAGTAGCAAATTTCCCTCAAGTGGATGACCTAAGGTTTATCAATCCATGGGAGGCGTAGGATGAGGATGGTCTCTCTCAAATAACCCTGCAACCAAATAACAAAGAGTCTCTTGTGTCCCCAACACACCCAATACAATGGTAAATAGTATAGGTGCACTAGTTCGGCGAAGAGTTGGTGATACAAGTGTAATATGGATGGTAGATATAGGTTTTTGTAATCTGAAAATATAAAAACAGCAAGGTAAGTAATGACAAAAGTGAGCAAAAACGGTATTGCAATGCTTCGAAACAAGGCCTAGGGTTGATACTTTCACTAATGCAAGTTCTCTCAACAATGATAACATAACTAGATCATATGGCAATCCCTCAACGTGCGACAAAAGTCAGTCCAAAAGTTCCTATCACGGAGAACATAAGATGAAATTGCTTGTAAGGTACGAAACCACCTCAAAGTTATTCTTTCCGGTCAATCCATTGAGCTATTCCTATAAGTGTCACAAACAGCCCTAGAGTTCATAGTAAAATAACACCATATGATACACATAAATCAACCCTAATGTCACCTAGATACTCCAATGTCACCACAAGTATCCATGGGTCAATTATACGATATGCATCAAACAACTTCAGATTCATAATATTCAATCCAACACAAAGAACGTCAAAGAGTACCCCAAGATTCCTACTAGAGAAACAAGGACGCAAACATGCATCAACCCCTATGCATAAATTACCCCAATGTCACCTCGGGAATCCACGAGTTGAGTGCCAAAACATACATCAAGTGAATCAATAGAATACCCCATTGTCACCAGGTATCCCACGCAAGACATACATCAAGTGTTCTCAAATCCATAATAGTATTCAATCTGATAATTTTGAAACCTCAAAGGTAAAACTCAATTTATCACAAGAAGATGGAGGGGGAGAAACACCATATGATTCAACTATAGTAACGAAGCTCGCGGTACATCAAGATCATGCCAAATCAAGAACACGAGAGAGAGAGAGAGAGAGAGAGAGAGAGAGAGAGATCAAACACATAGCTAATGGTACAGACCCTCAGCCCTGAGGGTGAACTACTCCCTCCTCATCATGGAGAGCGTCAGGATGATGAAGATGGCCATCGGTCATGGTTTCTGAGGGAGTCCAGGATTAGGGGGTATCCGGACAGCCGGACTATATCCTTTGGCCGGACTGTTGGACTATGAAGATACAAGACTGAGGACTTCGTCCCGTGTCCGGATGGGACTCTCCTTGGCGTGGAAGGCAAGATTGGCAATACGGATATGTAGATCTCCTTCCTTGTAACCGACTCTACGTAACCCTATCCCCCTCTGGTGTCTATATAAACCGGAGGGTTTAGTCCGTAGGACAACAACAATCATACCATAGGCTAGCTTCTAGGGTTTAGCCTCTACGATCTCGTGGTAGATCTACTCTTGTAATACTCATATCATCAAGATCAATCAAGCGGGAAGTAGGGTATCACCTCCATCGAGAGGGCCCGAACCTGGGTAAACATCGTGTCCCCCGCCTCCTGTTACCATCCTCCTTAGACACGCAGTTCGGGACCCCCTACCCGAGATCGCCGGTTTTGACACCAACATTGGTGCTTTCATTGAGATTTCCAATGTGCCGTCACCGTAAGGAAGGATGCCTCGTCTCGTTGTCAAGGACAACGTCACTTCTGGGGGAGCCCTGGCTGTCGGCCAAACTCTTCGGCTAGGTGGCTTCGTCATGACCACCCGTTCGGCTGCAGCACCGACGATGACTTCTCGGGTCATCGAAAACAGCCTCCACGTCGGCTCGGAACTTGCCGAGCAGATGAATCCAATGGATCTCTCTTTGCTAAACGAGCTCTTGGATCGCATCGCCGCTTTGGGAGTCGCTGCGGACTATGATCGGATTGGGCTTAAACCCGACCAAAGAGAGATTAACTCTCCGCCGGTCACCCATCAGATAGCAGTGGTGGAGGAACAATGCGGTGATTCTTCCTCTATCTTGAGGACAAACTATGTCCGGATTCCTGAGCTCTCCAAGCCGGATACCCATTTAAATAGGACATTGCCCAAGACCTAAACCTAGAATCAGGCAGCGGGCCAGACTTATTGGGCAACATCCCAGAGCCCGAACTTCCAAGATCGGAAACTCCTGCCTACAGGTCTCAGATCGGGTCAGGGTTCGGACTCAAATCCACCCACCCACCCAGATATAAACGATCTTTCCCACATTAGGCAAGAGCCCCAGGAAACAGTACATCATTATTGGGCCAGATTCCTCCTTGTAATGAGCAAGGTCAAGGACTGTCACGAGGAAGATGCAATCTCATTTTTCTGCAATAATTGCACGGAAAAGGGGATCCTTAATGCCATAAGTCGCCATGACATAGCACGCTTCGCTGACTTGGTGGCCATAGTACGGAAGTACTGTGCGATGGAAAGTTCCTAGAAAACCGAAACAAAATTCTGGGATAATCCGGCTCTGACTAAACACCCAGTCCGAATTAAAAGGGTGCACTCTCATAAGACACCCGACTCGATTACAAAGAAGCAAAAGCCCACTATAGGGTGTGGAACCGTATTGGAGGGATGGCTTAACAGGCCCTGCAAAATTCATAGTACAACGGATACCATACCAACACACAGCCTTAGATCATGTTGAGTACTCCGGCAGGTGGCCAAGAGCGGTGAGGATCTCCTCACTCCAAACACCGCAGAGCACCATCCCGGGGATAACAATATAGTATTAACAGTCTTCGAGACCTTCGCCTCAAATAATAGGCGCAAGTGAGCACTCCGTAGCCTTGCCGAAGTCTGCCACGTGGCAGCAATAAATCCATGGAGCGACACGGCTATCACCTTCAACGCCCGGATGGCGAACCTAAATTCCGAACAGCCCGAGCACCAGCCGCATTGGTCCTCAGTCCAATTGTGGACGGCTTTCGGCTCAGTAAAGTGCTCATGGACGGCGGCACCGGATTAAACCTCATTTATGAGGAAACTCCTCAAAAAATGGAAATAGACAGGAACCGCATTGAGCAAAGCAGCACGACCTTTAGAGGAATCATCCTTAGTCGGGAGGCACGCCGCGCTGGAAAAATCACACTAGATGTGGTATTCGGCACTCCAGAGAATTATAGGTCCGAAGAAATTACATTCCAAGTGGCCCCGTTCAGTAGCGGATACCACGCCCTTTTAGGGCGGGAGGCATTCACGATCTTCCAAGCCATACCCCATTACGGGTACATGAAGCTCAAAATGCCTGGCCCAATGGAATCATCACTCTAGCTAGTGATCCGGACATAGCACTCCGCGTCGAAAGCAAAACAGCCGCACTGGCCCTCGAGGCATTATCCGAAGCCCTCGCGGCAGAGGAATTAACTGCGCTACGCTCCATAGTGGACATGGACGATGTGATACTCGACAAGAGATCCAAGTCCACCTCTTTTAAACCAGCGGATGAAATAGTCAAATTTCAAGTCCACCCAACGGACCCTACAAAAACAGCCTCCATCGGGGCATAGTTAAACCCCGCTGTAGACGCCACACTACGGGAGTTCCTGCGCGAGAATTGGGACATATTTGCCTGGCATCCCTCAGATATGCCAGGAATCCCACGCAGGCTGGCCGAGCATAGCCTTAACATTCTAAAGGGATTCAAACCGGTCAAGCAGACTCTTCGGCGTTTCTCTGAACCTAAGAGACAAGCCATGGGAGAGGAACTAGCCAAGTTATTGGAGGCCGGATTCATTAGAGAAATAAAACATCCGGACTGGCTAGCAAACCTGGTGATGGTACCAAAGAAGGACAAATCCTAGCGCCTATGCGTCAATTTCAAGGACCTCAACAAGGCTTGCCCAAAGGATCCCTTCTCCCTCCCTCGCATCGATCAAATTATCGATGCTACCGCAGGACACGACTCATTGTGCTTCCTCGACGTATACTCCGGCTACCACCAAATTAAGATGGCGGAGTCCGACCAAGCTGCAACGACATTTATCACGCCATACGGCCCCTTCTGTTTCAACACAATGCCCTTCGGGCTCAAAAACGCCGGCGCAACATATCAACGCATGATTTAGACATGCCTGGAAAAACAGATTGACAAAACGGTGGAGGCATACGTAGACGATGTGGTCGTTAAAACCAGACACGTCGAATCTCTAATAGACGACTTGAGGCTCACGTTCGACAATCTCCGAACATACGACATCAAGCTCAATCCGGAAAAATGCGTTTTCGGCGTGCCCGCCAGAAAGCTCCTGGGCTTCATCATCTCCAATAGAGGAATTGAAGCAAATCCGGCTAAAATCCGAGCCCTGCCATAGTTGGCCATCCCAACTGACCTCAAACAAATCCAGAAATTAACTGGATGCGTGGCGGCCTTAAGCCGCTTTATCTCCCGATTAGGAGAAAAGGCATTACCCCTTTATCGCCTTCTTCGGTGCACCCAACACTTCGAGTGGACGGACACGGCCACAGCCGGACTGGAAGATATAAAGGCCATCCTAGCCACCAACCCAATCCTGGCCGCGCCAAACGTCGGCAAACCAATGCTGCTATATATAGCGGCAACTCATCAAGTTATGGCGCGGTGCTCGTCGTCGAGCGAGAAACGGACGGACATAAATTCCCACTTCAAAAGCCGGTATATTATGTATCCACTG
Source organism: Aegilops bicornis (assembly GCA_021605145.1). Lineage (NCBI taxonomy): Eukaryota > Viridiplantae > Streptophyta > Magnoliopsida > Poales > Poaceae > Aegilops > Aegilops bicornis. The sequence goes on along the minus strand of CM038673.1, from coordinate 4,612,504 downwards.
TCCTCACTCCATGCAAATCACGGTACCCGCATTATCAAAAGATAGCATATGCAGTATTCATGGCATCCTGGAAACTAAGACACTACTTTCAAGAGTGTTCAATCATAGTGGCCTCCGAAGTATCACTCAACGACATAATAAACAACCGTGATGCTACGGGACGGATTGCCAAATGGGCCATTGAGCTCCTCCCATTCAACATAACATATAAACCTCAGCGAGCCATTAAGTCGCAAGTATTGGCCGATGTTGTCGCCGAATGGACAGAAGCCGAACTCCCTAAAGAGTACGGCGCGTACTCCAATAGGATCATGCACTTCGACGGATCTAAAATGTTGGCTGGTCTGGGGGCTGGCGTCGTCCTGACGTTCACCACCGGAGATATAGTCCAATACGTACTCCAAATACTGTACACAGACTCCAACAAGCAGCCGAATACGAGGCCTTGTTACATGGTCTTCGGATGGCAATTTCCATGGGCATTGAATGCATGGAGGTGCGTGGGGACTCGAACCTTGCAATATCCTAAATAAATGGAGACTTTGATGCCAAGGATCCAAAAATGGTGGCTTATCGCAACGCCGTCCTCAAGATGTCAGCTCGATTCGAGGGGCTCGAATTTCACCATGTGGCTCGGGAAAACAATCAGGCGGCGGATATCCTCGCCCGTATCGGTGCTAAGCGCGACCTTGTCCCACCTAACATCTTCTTGGAAAGGCTGTTTAAGCCATCCGTGGTATGGGAAGGGGACACCGGTAACAATAGTCCGGACCGGCCACAACGCCAGATACCGAACACTCTGACACAATCGGAGGCTCTGCCACCGAAATAACACCTTCAAATTTCACGTAATGATGGCCGTCATCGCCCGTGGACAGAACCATTCTGGCCGACCTAACGGTGAGGAACTTCCCGAGGACCAAAATGAGGCACGCTGCATAGTGCGGCGATCTAAAGCCTACAAGGTCCACGAGGGAGAGCTTTACAAGAAAAGCACTATCGGAGTCCTTCAAAGGTGCATCTCCGAAGAGGAAGGGCGGAGGCTTTTGGCAGAAATCCATGCTGGACTTGGCGGCCACCACGCCGCAGCCCGGGCCCTTGTAAGCAAGGCCTTCCGTACAGGTTTCTATTGGCCGATGGCCCGGGCAGATGCACAGGACTTGGTCCAACGCTGCGTCGGTTGCCAACTTTTTGCAAACCAAAGCCATATGCCGCCCACCGCTCTCCAAACAATACCCATTACCTGGCCCTTTGCGGTCTGGGGGCTTGATATGGTCGGACCCCTTAAAGGGGGAACCCATAAGAAAAAATACTTACTGGTCATGGTGGATAAATTCACCAAATGGATAGAAGCCAAACCCGTTAAAATGGCCGAATCCGGACCGGTGATAGACTTCATATCTGGGGTTGTACACCATTATGGCATCCCCCACAGCATCATCACTGACAACGGCATGAACTTTACAGCCGATGAGGTAAAACTTTGGTGCAGCAACATGGGCATCCAGCTCGATTATGCTTTTGTCTATCACCCGCAAACTAACGGTCAAGTCGAGCGAGCAAATGGTCTTATCATGAGCGGCATAAAACCCAGATTAGTGCGGTCCTTAAAGGAGTCTAACACGCACTGGGTAGAGGAGCTCGACTCCGTCTTATGGGTGCTGCGGACCACGCCGAATCGCACTACCGGATACACACCGTTCTTTATGGTGTACGGCGCAGAGGCGGTTCTGCCCTGTGACATAATTCATGACTCACCTCGAGTGCGCATGTATGAAGAAAAAGAGGCTGAGCTTGATCAGGAGGACAATTTGGACGCCCTGGAGGAGGAGCGCGACGTGGCAAAAGCCCGTTCCGCATTCTATCAGCAACAGGCTCAAAGATATCAAAGCAGAGAAGTACGGGCCAAAACTTATAACGTTGGCGAACTAGTTCTACGCCTACCGGAGAAGAAAAAGAACAAGCTTAAGCCAAAATGGGAAGGTCCTTTCATTATTGACCAAGTTCTGACCGGCGGAGCGTACCGTCTGTGGGATGCATCGGACAATCGACTTGAGCCAAACCCATGGAACGTAGCTAGACTCCGAAGATGAACAAAAGATGACTTTTATTTATTTTGATACATGTCCCAGATGTTTTTTGATACATGTCACTATAAAAGTGTCGGACTCTATGTTCGTCTCCTTACCCTTGTCCATTTTTCGCATATACATTATCTGTCTTTTCTCTCTTTCTTTCTTCTTTTTCCTTCACCTCAAGGCCTTAAAAGGCCAACTTGTGTCTTGACTACACAATATTAACGCGCTAGCCGCTCTCATTATACCTGGGGGCTTCTTATACAGAAGCTTAATATAACTATTTTTCTGAGCTTCATACCCCGCACATGTGTTATTCTTCCGCATGTACCCTTTTTCGCCATTATATGCATCGATATGACTTAAGTTTTGGCCAAGCTGGGTTGCCTAGCTCTTGTATTTATGCCCTACGTTCCCGTTAATTTGGCTAGGGCATAAGGGGAGCACCTCTGCGATTGTTACTGCCGGGTCAGCCGGATGTGTACCTCGGACTGGGTGAAGCCGAAAGTATCGTTCTTAAGGGAATATTCGGTCGGTGAACAAAAGATGAATTTTATTTATTTTGATACATGTCCCAGATGTTTTTTGCCTGCGTCTCTTCTCGCAGTCCGGACATGCACATTAGGGCATGCGTACCCAGGGAAAGGAACCCTTAACGGAACTATTCTCCCTGGAAGATGTTTCTTACTATCCATGTAATATAACATAACTAGTTGGGTACTTGTCTGTTCAAGCACTTATGACCCCTACGCCTGGTTTCCACGCATACCCTGGTTTTTACATAACTGAGCGGGTATTCGGATACACTCCGGACTATTGGGTCCTGAGGTCGAAGCGAAAAGGTCCGCCATGACAAATGAATTACAATCCGGCTAGAGACATTATACATGTCACTTAGATTACACAGTCACTTAGACTGACTAAATTCTTCTTCTATCCCATCCAACAGGCTGTCTAGCCTACAATCTTGTTGGGAATACTTTGCGGCTAATTCTACTTGGTTATACACCAAACTGACGGGGATATCTTTCCCATCAGGCCCCACAGGTCCGACCTCGGCCATGTGGTTTGGGTCAGCATTGGTATACCGCGTCTTCACCATGGCCCGGGCTTCCCTGGCACCTTGACGGCAGGCCGATATCTTCCATAATCGGAAGCGCCGCCGCGCTCCCTTGAACTTCTCTGCAAGCTCTCCAATGCCTCTGGCGAAGGCGGATAGCCACAAGGCTTGGGCGATACCTGCATCACCTGCCGAACTTGTTCGTGCAGTTGTGAGAGCTCTGGTAGAAGATCACCCGCAGACCCGGGCATCTCCTCCACGGGACGACCCGTTAGCATACCTGCAGACATAACTCTGTTAGACGGCTTCTTCGCCGAACTCTTTAAAAAGTTCGTTCAAGCACTTACTGAAAATGTCGCGTCGAAGCCGCTTATTCTCCTTCATGGAGTCCACAAGCTGGGCTCGAACATCCTTCAGTTCCACACTCAGCTGGGTATTGGCGTCTTGGAGATCGTTTTTCTTCCACCTAACTTTCGTAAGCACGTGCTCGCCAGCCTTTAGCTACCGTATGGCATGTTGCTCGTCTGGATTCACTCCGGAGTCATCTGCAATATCTAGTGTTAGATTTGCAGGCATGACGCATACTATATGGTACCTATCATTCTTTGAAACAAGTGATACCAGATGGGGCCTTCTCGGACTCCTTCAATGCGGCAACTGCGGCCCGTAGCTGGGCCTTGCACTCTTCCAGCTCTTGAGACAATTGGGTATTCTTCTGTGTAAGAACCTGCACAAATAATGATCCTTAAATCAGTTGTGCCAACTGTTTCAAGTCTTAGGGGCTACTGATATATATAATCATCAAATTTTCTTACCCGTATATCCTTTACATACTGGTCCGTGGATCTGGCAACACCATGTTGAGCAGCACGGATGTACGCGTCTCCTGAGTTGAAGGCATCAAATGCCTCTTGGGAGAAACAAGCGTCACGGAGTACGGCCCGGCGACGCATGTGATTCATGGAGCTCTCCACTTTGGAATTTGTAGCGGAAATTTTATCCGCATCCTCTGTAGGAGGAGCATCTGGCGTGTGCCCCGTGTTAGCCTCCGCCTCTGTGTCCGGCCCTGGAGCCCGACTGGTAGAGGCGTATTCGGCAACCTCTCCGGATATAGTCCGGCGAGCGTTTTCCTTTTAGGAAACATGGGTGTTATATATTTTAAAATACGATAACCACAGAGCGAGGTTTTGTATCATACCTCTGCGCCGGCGTCTCCGTCCGGACCGCCTTCCTTTTTAGCCTGCCCGGCTTCGGCGCCCCTTGTTGGCGAGTCACCACGGGTTCGGCATGGCGTCCCGAGGACCTTCCCTGTAAAACACCGTACTGATGCGGTAGGTGAAGTGCATAAAAGGGGATCCTTCTCGGAAATCGGGACTCTGGTTTTACTTACATGCGAGGTGGGGAGTAGCCCAGGATAATCGGCTATAATGGCCACCATGGCATCATCACAGCTTAATTGATAGAATGTCCTATCGATCAGCTCCACAAATATGTCCGGATCCTCTTCGAGGCCGGGGTCGAGGGCCCGGTCAGGATCCTCCGGTTGTGAAGGTGGGTTGTTGACCTCCCTTATGGCCTTTCGCAGTTCCTGCTATGAAATGGCAAGGTAAATACTTATTACAAAAACGCGGGAAGGATGGGAGTAAAAAGTGGCAGCTCACCCAGCTTGGAGGGTTGTACATGGAGAATCCATCCCGTGGCTTGATGTGGAGGAACTCCTCCTCCTCTCCCTTATACAAATCGGACAAAATTTTTGCGAGAGCAGCAATTGAGTCCGGTCCTTTACGACCGCAGCGAGTGGCATCATATTCCCCGTTGAAGTGCCACATGGGGTGGACTCGATACTGAATTGGCTGCACCCCCCGCATAATGCATATTGACATAACCTCGGTTATTGTCAGTCCTGATTGAGCCAGCACCTTTATCCGGCCCATCAGGTAAAGGACGTCTCCGTTATCTTCCTCCCGAGGGCTCCGTGGGTGCCAGCTTTGGTGTTTCTTCAAAGGGGCATTGTCGAACTCGGGAAGACCAATCCGAATAGGATCCGGAAGGGGGACGTCCTCCATATAAAACCACTCCGAAGGCCAGTCCTCGGACGTCTTCTTCGGGTACCGACAGTATCCGGTCCCGGCGATGCGCCATAATTCGGCTCCGCCCACTTGATATATTGACCCCCTCTATGTACGGGGCACAAGGCAGAATAGCTTCTTCCACAGCGCGAAATGAGCTTCGCAGCCTAGAAACAACTCATAAAGGGCTACATAACCAGCGATGTGTAATATGGAAGCAGGGGTGAAGTTATGCAACTGGAGGCCGTAAAACTCGAGGAGTCCTCGGAGGAACAGATGGATTGGAAATCCAAGTCCCCTTAGTAAATAAGGGACAAGGCATACCCGCTACCCCTTAGAGGGGTTGGGAAAGCTCCTCGCTTGCTCCCCGCCATTATAGGTGGCGAGCCCAGCTCGAACGGGAACCATATATGCTGGAGGGAGAAATCCCTGGGTCTGTAGCTCCACTAATTGACTGTGCAGGACAGAACACTTCTTGCAATCTCCGGGCTTAGGGCTACGGAAGCGAGAGGAGGAGCTGCGATGGCCGGCCATGTTGGGATGGATTTTTTCAGGCGCGCTCCAATGAATGCTCGCTGGGGGAAGATGGTGTGATTTGGATCTGAGGATCCCTGTCTCTTTAATAGACAGTTTATTCACATAGCTAGGGTGGCAAATGTAAAAATGCCCTGGCTTCTCGCATTCGCTCGGCACGTGGAAGATAGCCATTATTGGACGTGGAAGCCAAGAAGCGCAACATTTATGGGAAGCCGGACACTATTCAACAGGTATTCAGGATTTGGAGAAGAACCCGCCTTGCAATGCCGAAAACAATCTGAGCGCCGGACTCATCGTCATTGAAGCCTGGTTCGGGGGCTACTGAGGGAGTCCTGGATTAGGGGGTATCCGGACAGCCGGATTATATCCTTTGGCCGGACTGTTGGACTACGAAGATACAAGATTGAAGACTTCGTCCCATGTTCGGATGGGACTCTCCTTGGCGTGGAAGGCAAGCTTGGCAATACGGATATGTAGATCTCCTTCCTTCTAACCGACTCTGTGTAACCCTAGCCCCCTCCGGTGTTTATATAAACCGGAGGGTTTAGTCTGTAGGACAACAACAATCATACCATAGGCTCGCTTCTAGGGTTTAGCCTCTACGATCTCGTGGTCGATCAACTCTTGTAATACTCATATCATCAAGATCAATCAAGCAGGAAGTAGGGTATTACCTCCATCGAGAGGGCCCAAACCTGGGTAAACATCGTGTCCCCCGCCTCCTGTTACCATCCGCCTTAGACGCGCAGTTCGGGTCCCCCTACCCGAGATCCGCCGGTTTTGACACCGACGGTTTCCCCCTCCGGCAGGGTGCCGGAACAGGGTCCCGATTCGTTTTTGGTGGCTACACAGGCTTGCGGCGACGGAACTCCTGATTCAGGTTTATTTCTGGGGGGTTTGTAGCGACCCGACCTCAGGCGGTCAAGTCTCTGTGCTTCAGTGTCATCCCTGGATCGGTAATGCTGACACACACAGTACTCGAAGGATTTATAACAGAGTAGCAATCACACACTTATTACATCAAATGTCTCAAAATAGAACTTATTACAATAAGTATGGCTTAAGGCCATCTAAAACGATAACGGCGGAAGGCTTGGAAGATAAAGTGAGTCCATCAACTCCAACGGTATAGCTGAGTGCATGACAACAACCTATCGCACCTTTACTCGTCGTCTGAAAAGTCTGCAACATAATACGTTGCAGCCTGAAAACGGGTTAGCACATGGAATATGCTGGCAAAATAACACAGTAGAGCAATGAACAGATAATGCTATCACTACATGCATATATGGCTGGTGGAGGCTCTATGGTTATATGATTTTGCGAAAAGCCAATTTTTCCCTACAACAAAGGAATAAATTTTATTTAACTATCATGGTAGTTGAAACATCATTGAGAAAGGTACCCCCATATCAATCCCAATTAAAGTTAATTAATAACCCAACAAATTAAATTAGAGTGATGAGATACAATAGGAAAATCCAAATACCAGATACTCAAGATGTCCATAACCGGGGACACAGCTAATCATGATTAGTTTATACACTCTGCAGAGGTTTGCGCACTTTTCCCCACAAGACTCGATCGCCTCCGTTGGATTTCTCGCACTACATGGCGTTTGAGAAACGGATGACTGAGACACAGTCTTTCAGAAGCATTAACTCTTTCCCTCTACATCTGCTAGCCCACCACTGAAAGAGGTCACACAACATACTCAACTATACCAGAGCCCATAATGGCTTGTGGCTGCACACGGAAGTTTCTAGCATGAATAATCTCACGGTCCTTTTGAGCCTGGGTGGCGGACCGTAGGATGATCACACGGATACCCCGGGATCTCCTAGGACAACACTGGATACCCCAGGTGCCCAAACAAGCAATCCACCCAGATGTGTATTAAAGTTGCCGCCTTAAGTTGAACCATTAATTAACAACTCACATCTGTCATGGATACACTCAAACCCAAGTCCACGACTACGAGCATAGCACAACAATATAAGCATAACGTAGAAGTAACTCCCGAGGTTTGATAATAAACAGGGCAATAGGTTCTACCTCATCAACTACTTCCCAAACCCACAAATTAAGAGATCCTACTCACGCTATGTGTGAGGTTTGTATCTAATGCATAAAAACTGGTAAATAAAGGGGTATGATCAATGTGTTACTTGCCTTGCTGACGATCCGCAAAACATAGTGACTCGTAGTAGCACGCTCAAGACCGGGAATTCTATCGCAAACAAACAATAACACACATAAGCAAACAAGCAAAGATGCACGGGTAAAACTCAAATAAGAAGATCTAACCAGAAAGTTCAACTTAAGATCTCCGGTTTGCAAAAAGAATCAAATCAAGCGAACAGCGAAACTCAAACTGCGAAAGAAACAAGATCCAATTACTAATCTGGACTAAGGTCAAATTTTACAATATCAAAATCTTGTTCAAGTTGGTTAAAAAGAAAGAGGGCTTCGAGACGAAGATCTAGGCGCTTGAATTGCCTGATTCTGATAAACGAGCGAAAAGATAAACTAAAACGAAAATCGGTTCAGAAATCGCGATCGAAAATAATCGCGAAAATACCGAGAAAAAGAAAAACTGACGAACAGGCTAACGAACGAACATTCGCTGTCTGTGACTAATGGGTGAACGGCGTTCGTTTAAACGAACGAACGGATGAATGTCCGCAAAATAAATGAACCGTTGGGAAAACCGATATAACAAAAATAAACCTGAAGAAAATAAAAAAAATCGGGGCTATCCGAAGAAAACTGACAGGTCAACGGAGATGGGATCCGGCGTGGCCGCGTTCGGCGAGGGCGGGCGGCGCGGCGGGGAGATGGCAGGCGGCGGCGGGCATAATGGGCGGGCGGCGGCGGCGGCGGCGCGGCTTAGGGCGGCGTGGCTGTGGTTTGGGGCGCGGTGGGCTGCGGGCGGTGGGTTATGGGCAGGCGGCGGCTTATAAAGCCCCTCAGCAGAGTCGGTACGCGGCCGAGTCGGTTTCCCCCTTTTAAAAAATATACTCCAACGCGCAGAAAAAGAAAGAAAAGAAACACTAAACGGACTCCAAAAATTCCGAAATAAATTTTTCCCATCCTCTAAAAATAAGCTGGACAAGGTGAACATTTATTTGGGCCTATAATGTAATTGGAAAAACGCAAATTTTTCCTATGCAAATAAAATAGCGATAAAATTCGAATAAAATCAAATATTTGTTTTTAATATCTTTCCTCCAATATTTCTTTTATTTTGGAGAAGTCATATTATCTCCTCTCATATATTTTAATATGAAATATTTTCGAAGAGAAAAATAATAAAACAAATGATCCTCGTTTCGATATTTGATAAAAATTTCAAATACGAAAACGGTGAAATCCCCAACTCTCTCCAAGGGTCCTTGAGTTGCTTGGAATTTCGAGGATCGCGAAACGAAATGCAATAAAATATGATATGCATGAATGATCTATGTATAACATTTCAAATTGAAAATTTTGGGATGTTACAGGGTTTCTATATTTATAGGAATTTTTGGCGTCGAGAACAAGTCAGGGGGGTCCATGAGGAGCCCACAAGACCAGAGGGCACACCCTAGGGGGGCGCCCTCCACCCTTGTGGAGGCCTCGTGGATCTTCTGGCCCAACTCTTTTGCTTCGGGGCTTCTTCTGGTCGATAAAAAATCACCGTAAATTCTCATATCATTTTGACTCCGTTTGATATTCCTTTTTTGTAAAACTCAAAAACAAGGAAAAACAGAAACTGGCACTAGGCTCTAGGTTAATAGGTTAGTCCCAAAAATCATACAAAATAACATATAAAACATCCAAGATAGATAATAACAATAAAAAATTATAGATACGTTGGAGACGTATCAATTTGCTTTATTATACTAACGGAGCTTACGAGTTTTCTGTTGAGTTTTGTGTTGTGAAGTTTTCAAGTTTTGGGTGAAGTTTCGATGGACTACGGAATAAGGAGTAGCAATAGTCTAAGCTTGGGGATGCCCAAGGTGCCCCAAGGTAATATTCGAGGACAACCAAGCATCTTAGCTTGGGGATGCCCCGGATGGCATCCCCTATTTTGTCTTCAATCTATCAGTAAATTTACTTGAGGCTATATTTTTATTCACCACATGATATGTGTTTTGCTTGTCGCGTCATTTTATTTTATTAGGATTTACTTGCTGTTATTTAGAGTAATGTTTTGCATCTTTTAGTTCAATAAAAAGGTCAAGTGTAGCCTTTACCATGCTTATTTTGCAAGTCAATATGTTGCTATTTTGAAAACGGAAAGTTTTCTATCATTGTCTGAATATTTGTGAATAGTCAGAACATATAAAATCTTGAAATTTTTACACAATGAGTTACAACAAATTTTCTACAGTGTGGTAGTTTTTGAGAATTTTTGGAGTTAGGGAAGTATGATTCCTCTTGCATTCTTTACAGACTATTCTGTTTAGACAGATTGCTGTTATGTTTGCATTGTTTGCATTAGCTTGTTTAATGATGATTTATTAGGATAGGACTATTAAATATGCAGAGGCATTTAGTATGCATTGTCAAATTATAATTTTAGTGATTTTCTACAGTAGAGAATTATAAGGTTTTGCATGGATTTATACTAACTTATCTCACGAGTTCTTGTTGAGTTTTGTGTGCATGAAGTTTTTAAGATTTCGGGAAACTGTGATATGAGAGGAATTAAGGAGACACAAGAGCTCAAGCTTGGGGATGCCCAAGGCATCCCCAATTAATATTTCAAGAAGTCTCAAGCAGCTAAGCTTGAGGATGCCCCGGTTGGCATCCCACCTTTCTTCTTCAACAATGATCGGTCAGTTTGGTTGAACCTAAGTTTTTTGCTTCTTCACATGATATTTGCCATCCTTGGAATGTCATTTTATCTTGTTTTGCTTGCTATTTGAATAAAGTACTTAAGATCTGGAATTTTATTTATGAGAGAGAGTCTTCACATAGCTACATAATTATTCAACTACTCATTGAGCTTCACTTATATCTTTTTGGAGTAGTTAAATGGGTTCAAGAGGGATATAATAAAAACTTTCATATAAAGAGCATTGAATATATGAAAAGTTTGATTCCCTGCATATTGTTTTGAGATATAAAGATGGTAATATGAGAGTCATGCTAGTGAGTAATTGTGGATTGGTAGAAATACCTGTATTAAGGATTGTGATTCCTGAAGAATGCACGTATGGTGAACCGTTATGTGATGAAGTCGGAGCATGATTTATTTTTTGATTGTCTTCCTTATGAGTGGCGGTCGAGGACAAGGCGATGGTCTTTTCCTACCAATCTAACCCCCTAGGAGCATGCGTGTAGTACTTTTTTTGATAGCTAATAAAATTTTGCAATAAGTATGTGAGTTCTTTATGACTAATGTTGAGTCCATGGATTATACGCACTCTCACCCTTCCACCATTGCTAGCCTCTCTAGTACCACGCAACTTTTGTCGGTGCATTACACCCACCATATACCCTTCCTCAAAACAGCCACCATACCTACCTATTATAGCATTTCCATAGCCATTCCTAGATATATTGCCATGCAACTTCCACTGTTCCATTTATTATGACACATACCATCATTGTCATATTGCTTTGCATGATCATGTAGTTGGCATAGTATTTGTTGCAAAGCCACCATTCATATTTTTTATACATGTCACTCTTGATCATTGCACATCCCAGTACACCGCCGGAGGCATTCATATAGAGTCATATCTTTGTTCAGTATCGAGTTGTAATTCTTGAGTTGTGAACTAAATAAAAGTGTGATGGTCATCATTATTAGAACATTGTCCCATGTGAGGAAAAGGATGATGGAGACTATGATTCCCTCACAAGTTGGAATGAGGATCCGGACGAAAATAAAGAGGCCAAAGAGCCCAAAATTAAAAAAATGAGAGAACAAGAGATCCTTTTACCACACTTGTGCTTCAAAGTAGCACCATGTTCTTCATGATAGAGAGTCTCATATTTCGTCACTTTCATATACTAGTGGGAATTTTTCATTATAGAACTTGGCTTGTATATTCCAATGATGGGCTTCCTCAAATTGCCCCATGTCTTCGTGAGCAAGCAAGTTGGATGCACACCCACTTATAGCTCTAGTGCATCCATTGCATGGCAATCGCTACTCAATTGCATCGATATCAATTGATGGTCATCTCCATAGCCCATTAATTTGCCTAGTTGATGTGAGACTTTCTTCCTCCTTTTTGTCTTCTCCTCACAACCTCGACCATATTCTATTCCACTTATAGTGCCATATCCATGGCTCAACTCATGTATTGCGTGAAAGTTGAAAAAGATTGAGAACATTAAAAGTATGAAACAATTGCTTTGCTTGTCATCAGGGTTGTGCATGATGAAATACTTTGTGTGATAAATATGGAGCATAGCCAGACTATATGATTTTGTAGGGATAACTTTCTTTGGCCAGGATATTTTGAGAAGACATGGTTGCTTTATTAGTATGCTTGAAGTATTAGTGTTTTTATTTCAATATTAAAATTTTGTTTTGCATCTTATGGATCTGAACATTCATGCCACATTGAAGAAGATTACATTGATAAATATGCTAGGTAGCATAACACTTCATAAATTCTTTCTTTTATCATTTACCTACTCGAGGACGAGCAGGAATTAAGCTTGGGGATGCTGATACGTCTCCAACATATCTATAATTTATGAAGTATTCATGCAATGTTTACAACAATTTTATATGGTTTTGGTATGATTTTAACTAACCCGGACTGACGTTGTTTCCAATAGAACTACTGTGGTGTCGTTTTTTGTGCAGAAATAAAAGTTCTTGGAATGGGCTGAAAATTTACGATGATTTTTTATGGACCAAAAAAGAACCCTAGAGCACAGGAGCCAGGCCAAGAGGTGGACGAGGAGTCCACAAGCCTAGGGGGTGCGCCCCTGGCTTGTGGGCCCCTCGAGCGTCCCCCTGCCGTGACACCAACGACAAAAATTCCTTTAAATACCGAAACCCCCAAAAAGAAAGCAAGATCGGGAGTTCTGCCGCCGCAAGCCTCTGTAGCCACAAATAACCAATCAGGAGACCGTTCCGGCACCCTGCCGAAGGGGGAACCCATCACCGGTGGCCATCTTCATCATCCCGGCGGTCTCCATGACGAGGAGGGAGTAGTTCATCTTCGGGGCTGAGGGTATGTACGAGTAGCTATGTGTTTGATCTCTCTCTCTCTCTCTCTCTCTCTCTCTCTCTCGTGTTCTTGATTTGGCACGATCTTGATGTACCACGAGCTTTGTTACTATAGTTGGATCATATGGTGTTTCTCCCCCTCTATCTTATTTGGATGTATTGATTTTTACCTTTCATGTTTCATTATTATCGGATTGAATACTATTATGGATTTGAGAACACTTGATGTATGTCTTGCGTGGGATACCCGTGGTGACAAAGAGGTTCAATTGATTCACTTGACGTATGTTTTGGCACTCAACTCGCAGATTCCCGAGGTGACATTGGGGTAATCTATGCATAGGGGTTGATGCACGTTTTCGTCCTTGTTTCTCCGGTACAAATCTTGAGGCACTCTTTGTGGTTCTTTGTGTTGGATTGAATATTATGAATCTGAAGTTGTTTGATGCATATCATATAATTGACCCACGGATACTTGTGGTGACACTGGAGTTTCTAGGTCACATTAGGATTGATTGATATGTGCCATATGGTGTTATTTAACTACGAACTCTAGGGCTGTTTGTGACACTTATAGGAATAGCTCAATGGATTGATCGGAAAGAATAACTTTGAGGTGGTTTCGTACCCTACAAGCAATTTCATCTTATGTTCTCCGCGATAGGAACTTTGGAGTGACTTTTGTCGCACGTTGAGGGATTGCCATATGATTTAATTATGTTATCATTGTTGAGAGAACTTGCACTAGTGAAACTATGAACCCTAGGCCTGTTTCCAAGCACTGCAATGCCTTTTTTGCTCACTTTTGTTACTAGTTACCTTGCTGTCTTTATATTTTCAGATTACAAAAACCTATATCTACTATCCATATTACACTTGTATCAACATCTCTTCGCCGAACTAGTGCACCTATACAATTTAGCATTGTATTGGGTGTGTTGGGGACACAAGAGACTTTTTGTTATTTGGTTGCAGGGTTGTTTGAGAGAGACAATCTTCATCCTACGCCCCACACGGATTGATAAACCTTAGCTCATCCACTTGAGAGAAATTTGCTCTTGTCCTACAAAACTCTGCGCTTGGAGGCCCAACACGAGTATACAAGAAGAAGGTTGCGTAGTAGACATCACCTATAGATCAACTATATTTTTAATAATTATTTTGCATATAGTTAGAAGATAACTACATGTATCTAAAAAAATAAGTCTTTAGTTTCAATTATTTTTCTGTACTTTTGAAAATATGAGCCCCGCTGGAGCCCGCGCACGAAATCCTTGCACCCCTCCCCCCTAATATGTACATTAGCATTGTTCATAGGAACAGTCTTATGTGATGACAGTTCTAGTTCCAGGAAGGTTTCTCATGACGTTGCCACTATATGAGATATTTAGGTCCCCAGCCTCGCCTTTGGCTGCCATCTTGGCGCTAAGAGTTGGGGGGACCACGGATCTTTAAGACCTTTATATTCTCCATCAACGTCTGGTGATCATCATAGTTTTGTGACAACAAATTTTCTCTCATTCTTTTGACAGTGCCATGAGGTTAGAGAGTTTTCTGCCCTCGTAGATCCAATTATTCGGATTTGATGAGTTTATGTTGCCGTGTTAAGTTTTTTTTGTTGGTCTGATTCTTTGTGGAGGTGAAATCTTTAATCGACACCATGGTAAAGATATAGTAATTCGACGGCCTGCACTTCTAGGGGATCATCCCCGGCCCAAGTATGTTCATCGACCAAGGTTTCCTATATTTTTCGATGGGCGACTCAAGGCGCTTTCAAAAACCATCGTTGGTAATGTTCATGCAGGTGAAAGAGTGACAACATCGTTGCTTCAGTCCAATTGCAGCCTCTTTATAGAAATCTTTGTAGTATTTCTTCGAGCAGAGATTGATACCGCGAAGAAGGTGTTTTTAAGGGATTTTATTGTAATTCTTAGTCATAGAAGTTACTTTGTATTTTGTTGGATCTTAGGTCCAAATCAGTGTACCTATAATTATTATGAGTATGAATAAAGTTACAGGTGTTTCTAAAAAAGTATTTGTTCATAGAACCATTCACTAAGAATTAGCCTCAAGAGCTCTAACATAAACATATTAGAAATTCCTAACAATGTACACGTAATTAGTGGTGATTATTTTTTGGCACATGCTAAACGGGAGCCTGCCGTAGTGATACTGTTGGTAATATGCCCAATCAAGGTAGTTGGGCTCCCAAGTGTGGGAGTTTGTAGAAAGAAACAAGATTTTCCCTCGGTGAGAAATCAATGTATCAATCCGTGAAGGTACACATTTTCTATACCAATAATAAATCACACAACACAAATAAAACTTCACATGTGACCCCGTTAACACTAACGAGGGTGTCAACATTGCTAGCTTTGCTAGTTAAACAATATATTAAAAGTAAGTGATATATAATATTTTTGTACTTTTGGAATACATAATAACTAAATATAGAAGTGTAAATAAAAATTGTTCGAAGTGTTTTCTGTTGCTAAAGCCAGACCGGGGTTCATATGTTCACTAAGAGTAACTCTACATAAGATAAAAGTGTGGCAAGTAACATATAAATAGAAAAGGAAGTGAAATATCTCATGCAGATGCTATTGTATGTAATGTGTTGATCTTATATAGGGAGTGTGTCCATAAATCTATAGACTGAGGCCGTCTCTGCATCTATGGCTAATAATACACTCTTCAATTAAGATTCTCTATGCATCATCCAAGTTGTAAGTGCATTTATTGCCCTCTTTGTGAGTTTTGGATGATTTATGTGGCACCCCCGTTTGAGTACACTGAATTACTACTATATTCAGATGGACGCCTGCACACGCCAGCCCATGAAATCGCCCCTGGCATATGCTTTTGCAATCCAAGGATAACAATATACAGATCATTTGACAAAAAGTGCTTTATTGATCTACATGACTTTACAACGTCGACGTATATTGCTCCAAGTCTCAACATTGTGTTGAGCTCGGAATGGTACTGGGTAGTCGGGGTGACTACCTCAGATATGACTGCAGCGGAAACTCTATCTATGGTAGCATGGTCCTAGTGCGGCACCCTTCACAGAGATCCAACTGGATTACTCTCCTAGTGTCGCGTCAACTCCGATTCCTTGCTAGTGGAAGGTGGATCCGTTCTTATACCTGGCCACGTTAAAAGCCATATGAGTACATTGAATGTACTCACAAGTCAAATCATTGATTATTTCCTTTGGTGATCCAAAGATGGAGCAGAAAGGATTCTCGTCTTTTGGTGACCTTGAGTTATCGAACCCACGGGGGGACAGTGCTGTCGGATGTGGGGTTCCGGCAAAACCCTTAAGGTTCGAACTCTGGGGTGCGCGTGAAGTTCTTTCCCTCCTGCCGATCCACGCCCTAGCTCGCTAAGATCCCATGGACGAACTTCGGGAACTTCATAATACGAGAAAGACACGAGATTTATACTGGTTCGGGCCACCGTTGTGGTGTAATACCCTGCTCCAGTGTGTGGTGGTGGATTGCCTCTTGGGATGATGATGAACAGTAGAAGGGGAAGAACAGCCTCCTGAGGTTGAGGTGTTCTTGTGCTCTGTGGACTTGTGGATGATAACACGATCAGTTCAACCTGCCTCTACTGTGGTGGCTAGCTCTACTTACATAGGCCCTGGTCCACTCCCCAAATAATGAGCAGGAAAGGAGCCAACAACGGCGGGCAAATTTGAAAGGGGACAGCTAGTACAAGCTATCCTGACAAAAGTGGTCTTCGCCTGCTGATACGTCTCTAACGTATCTATAATTTTTATTGCTCCATGCTATATTATCTACTGTTTTGGACAATATTGGGATTTATTATTCACTTTTATATTATTTTCGGGACTAACCTATTAACCGAAGGCCCAGCCTAGAATTGTTGTTTTTTGCCTATTTCAGAGTTTTGCAGAAACGGAATATCAAACGGAGTCCAAACGGAATGAAACATTCGGGAACGTGATTTTCTCACCGAACGTGATCCAGGAGACTTGGACCCTACGTCAAGAAAGAAAGGAGGTGCCCACGAGGTAGGGGGCACGCCCACCCCCCAGGGCGTGCCCTCCACCCTCGTGGGCCCCATGTTTCTCCACCGACGTACTTCTTCCTCCTATATATACCTACGTACCCCAAACGATCAGATACAGAGCCAAAAACCTAATTCCACCGCCGCAACCTTCTGTACCCATGAGATCCCATCTTGGGGCCTGTTTCGGAGCTCCACCGGAGGGGGCATCCACCACGGAGGGCTTTTACATCATCATAGCCCCTCCGATGAAGTGTGAGTATTTTACCTCAGACCTTCGGGTCCATAGTTAGTAGCTAGATGGCGTCTTCTCTCCTTTTGGATCTCAATACAATGTTCTCCCCCTCTTTCGTGGAGATCTATTCGATGTAATCTTCTTTTTGCGGTGTGTTTGTTGAGATCGATGAATTGTGGGTTTATGATCAAGATTATCTATGAACAATATTTGAATCTTCTCTGAATTCTTTTATTTATGATTGGTATCTTTGCAAGTCTCTTCGAATTATCAGTTTGGTTTGGCCTACTAGATTGGTTTTTCTTGCAACGGGAGAAGTGCTTAGCTTTGGGTTCAATCTTGCGGTGTCCTTTCCCGATGTGATGGGGAAGCAAGGCACGTATTGTATTGTTGCCATCGAGGATAACAAGATGGGGTTTTTATCATATTGCATGAATTTATCCCTCTACATCATGTCATCTTGCTTAAGGCGTTACTCTGTTTTCTTGAACTTAATAATCTAGATGCATGCTGGATAGCGGTCGATGAGTGGAGTAATAGTAGTAGATGTAGGCAGGAGTCGGTCTACTTGTCTCGGACGTGATGCCTATATACATTATCATACCTAGATATTCTCATAACTATGCTCAACTGTCAATTGCTCAACTGTAATTCGTTCACCCGCCGTAAAATACTTATGCTTTTTAGAGAAGCCACTAGTGAAACCTATGGCCCCCGGGTCTATCTTTATCATATTAATCTTCCATCACTTTATTATTGCCATTGCTTTTTTACTTTGCTTTTATTTTACTTTGCATCTTTATCGCAAAAATACCAAAAATATTATCTATCATATCTATCAGATCTCACTCTCGTAAGTGACCGTGAAGGGATTAACAACCCCTTATCGCGTTGGTTGCGAGGAGTTATTTGCTTTGTGCAGGTACGAGGGACTGTGGCGTAGCCTCCTCTTTGGATTGATACCTTGGTTCTCAAAAACTGAGGGAAATACTTACACTAATTTGCTACATCATCCTTTCCTCTTCAAGGAAATCCAACGCAGTGCTCAAGAGGTAGCAAGAAGAATTTCTGGCACCGTTGCCGGGGAGTCTACGCAAAAGTCAACATACCAAGTACCCATTACAATCCCTTATCTCCCGCATTATATTATTTGCCATTTGCCTCTCCTTTTCCTCTCCCCCACTCCACCCTTGCCATTTTATTCGCCCTCTCTTTTCCGTTTGCCTTTTTCTCTAGCTTGCTTGTCGTTATGTCTGAATTTGGGGAAACTATTGCCGATATGGGCAATAATAATATCATATAAAATTCTGATGCTACTGCTGAAGAACCCCCTACCTTGCATACAAAAAGATTTCGAATTGGTAGTGGTAATATTGTTGGAAAAGGAGGTATTCAAGATTTCTTTACTTGTGCCGGTGCTTTGCCTTTTATGAGGGGTTCTATTCTCCATAGAACTAGTAGCCTTGCGGACGCTATTGCCATGCTTATAGTTGAACTTGAAAGACAATTTATGCACATGCATCCTTGCATACAAAGAATCTTCTTAGAATTCTCTAATATTGAGCACTCTTCTGTTAAGCGTGCCGCCACTATCTTTTTGGCTCATGAGTTTAGATTTATAATAAAAGAGGCCAAAGAAATCTTTGCGCATTATAGGGTGGACGCTGGCCATCCTCTTTGATGAAGAAGAAATAATGCGTTTTCAATCTCTAGACTATGTTGCTTTCAATGAAAACCTTAGAAAAAAGCTTCCTATCAATATTGTAATTGATAGAATTTGTGAACTTAATGATGATTTGGCTATTCGAAATAATGAGCTAGGATATTCTCTCGAGTATAGACTCACAAAGTTCTGTCAAAAGAATGCCTATAATGATGAATTGGTTGTGCAATATGAAGGGGCAAAGGAGGAACCTATACCTCCAAAAATTGATCTTGGGGACTTTTGTCCCATTAAATTTAGCCCGTTTGATTACTTTTGCTTGCCTCAAAGAAAACTTGCTGCTGAACATAGAGAGTATGAAATGAGTTTCACTGATCTATCCTATTACTATGGCAATACCTAGATCTATCCTTGCTTTTATGCCTAGCTAGGGGCGTTAAACGATAGCGCTTGTTGGGAGGCAACCCAATTTTATTTTTAGTTTTTTGCTTTTGCTTCTGTTTAGGAATAAATCTTTGATCTAGCCTCTGGTTAGATGTGTTTTTATGTTTTAATTAGTGTTTGTGCCAAGTTAAACCTATAGGATCTTCTTGGATGATAGTTATTTGATCTTGCTGTAATTTCCAGAAACTTTCTGTTCACGAAAACAATTGTTAAAAATCACCAGAACGTGATAAAATAGTGATTCCAATTGCTGCTGATCAATAAACAAATTGCCTAGGTATTCCTATTTTGGTAGATTTTTTTGCAGTTCCAGAAGTTTGCGTTAGTTACAGATTACTACAGACTGTTCTGTTTTTGACAGATTCTGTTTTTCGTGTGTTGTTTGCTTATTTTGATGAATCTATGGCTAGTAAAACAGTTTATAAACCATAGAGAAGTTGGAATACAGTAGGTTTAACACCCATATAAATAAATAATGAGTTCATTACAGTACCTTGAAGTGGTCTTTTGTTTTCTTTCTCTAATGGAGCTCACGAGATTTCTGTTGAGTTTTGTGTTGTGAAGTTTTCAAGTTTTGGGTGAAATCTTTTGATGGATTATGGAACAAAGAGTGGCAAGAGCCTAAGCTTGTGGATTACCATGGAACCCCCAAGATAATCTAAGGACACCAAAAGGCCAAAGCTTGGGGATGCCCCGGAAGGCATCCCCTCTTTCGTCTACTTCCATCGGTAACTTTACTTGGAGCTATATTTTTATTCACCACATGATATGTGTTTTGCTTGGAGCGTCTTGTATTATTTGAGTCTTTGTTTATTAGTTTACCACAATCATCCTTGCTGTACACATCTTTTGAGAGAGCCATACATGATTTGGAATTCGATAGAATACTCTATGTGCTTCACTTATATCTTTTGAGCTATATAGTTTTGCTCTAGTGCTTCACTTATATCTTTTAGAGCACGGTGGTGGATTTGTTTTAAAGAAACTATTGATCTCTCATGCTTCACTTAGATTATTTTGAGAGTCGTAAATAGCATGGTAATTTGCTAAAAAAATCTTAATATGCTAGGTATACAAAAATAGTAAAAACTTTCTTATGAGTGTGTTGGATACTAAGAAAAGTTTGATGCTTGATAATTGTTTTGAGATATGGAGGTGATAATATCAAAGTCGTGCTAGTTGAGTAGTCGTGAATTTGAGAAATGCTTGTGTTGAAGTTTTCAAGTCCCGTAGCATGCACGTATGGTAAACGTTACGTAACAAATTTGAAACATGAGGTGTTCTTTGATTGTCCTCCTTATGAGTGGCGGTTGGGGACGAGCGATGGTCTTTTCCTACCAATCTATCCCCCTAGGAGACGTGGTGCTTTGGTTTTTTATGGCTTGTAGATTTTTGCAATAAGTATATGAGTTCTTTATGACTAATGTTGAGTCCATGGATTATACGCACTCTCACCCTTCCATCATTGCTAGCCTCTTGATTGCCGTGCATTGCCCTTTCTCACATTGAGAGTTGGTGCAAACTTCGGTGCATCCAAACCGCGTGATATGATACGCTCTTTCACACATAAATCTCCTTATAGCTTCCTCAAAACAGCCACCATACCTACCTATTATGGCATTTCCATAGCCATTCCGAGATATATTGCCATGCAACTTTCCACCATTCCATCATGACACGTTCATCATTGTCATATTTCTTAGCATGATCATGTAGTTGACATTGTATTTGTGGCAAAGCCACCGTTCATAATTATTTCATACATGGTCACTCTTGGTTCATTGCATATCCCGGTACACCGCCGGAGGCATTCATATAGAGTCATACTTTGTTCTAGTATCGAGTTGTAATCATTGAGTTGTAAATAAATAGAAGTGTGATGATCATCATTTTCTAGAGCATTGTCCCAAGTGAGGAATATATAAAAAAAGAAGAAGAAAAGCCATAAAAAAGAGAAGGCCCAAAAAAATGAGAGAAAAAGAGAGAAGGGACAATGCTACTATCCCATAATCATCATGATAGAGAGTCTCTTGTTTTGTCACTTTCATATACTAGTGGGAACTTTTCATTATAGAACTTGGCTTGTATATTCCAACAATGGGCCTCCTCAAGTGCCCCAGGTCTTCGTGAGCAAGCAAGTTGGATGCACACCCACTTAGTTTCTTTTGTTGAGCTTTCATACATTTATAGCTCTAGTGCATCCGCTGCATGGCAATCCCTACTCCTTGCATTAACATCAATCGATGGGCATCTCCATAGCCCATTGATTAGCCTCGTTGATGTGAGATCTTCTCCTTTTTGTATTCTCCACATAACCCCCATCATCATATTCTATTCAAACCATAGTGCTATATCCATGGCTCATGCTCATGTATTGCGTGAAGGTTTATAAGTTTGAGATTACTAAAGTATGAAACAATTGCTTGGCTTGTCATCGGGGTTGTGCATGATGAGAGCATTCTTGTGTGACGAAAATGGAGCATGACCAAACTATATGATTTTGTAGGGACGAACTTTCTTTTGCCATGTTATTTTGAGAAGACATAATTTCTTAGTTAGTATGCTTGAAGTATTATTATTTTTATGTCAATATGAACTTTTATCTTGAATCTTTCAGATCTGAATATTCATACCACAATTAAGAAGAATTACATTGAAATTATGCCAAGTAGCACTCCGCATCAAAAATTCTGTTTTTATCACTTACCTACTCGAGGACGAGCATGAATTAAGCTTGAGGATGCCTGATACGTCTCCAACGTATCTATAATTTTTGATTGCTCCATGCTATATTATCTACTGTTTTGGAAAATATTGGGCTTTATTATTCACTTTTATATTATTTTTGGGACTAACCTATTAACCGGAGGCCCAGCCCAGAATTGTTGTTTTTTTGCCTATTTCAGAGTTTTGCTGAAACGGAATATCAAACGGAGTCCAAATGGAATAAAACCTTCGGGAACGTGATTTTCTCACCGAACGTGATCCAGGAGACTTGGACCATACGTCAAGAAAGAAAGGAGGTGGCCACGAGGTAGGGGGCGCGCCCACCCCCCCCCCCCCAGGGCGCGCCCTCCACCCTCGTGGGCCCCATGCTGCTCCAGCAGCATACTTCTTCCACCTATATATACCTCATTACCCCAAACGATCGAATCTGAGCCAAAACCTAATTCCACCGCCGCAACCTTACTGTACCCATGAGATCCCATCTTGGGGCACATTAGGAGCTCCGCCGGAGTGGGCATCCACCACGGAGGGCTTCTAATCATAGCCTCTCCGATGAAGTGTGAGTAGTTTACCTCAGACCTTCGGGTCCATAGTTAGTAGCTAGATGGCTTCTTCTCTCTTTTTGGATCTCAATACAATGTTCTCCCCCTCTCTCATGGAGATCTATTCGATGTAATCTTCTTTTTGCGGTGTGTTTGTTGAGACCGATGAATTGTGGGTTTATGATCAAGATTATCTATGAACAATATTTGAATCTTCTGTGAATTCTTTTATGTATGATTGGTTATCTTTGCAAGTCTCTTCGAATTATCAGTTTGGTTTGGCCTACTAGATTGGTTTTTCTTGCAATGGGAGAAGTGCTCAGCTTTGGGTTCAATCTTGCGGTGTCCTTTCCCAGTGACAGTAGGGGCAGCAAGGCACGTATTGTATTGTTGCCATCGAGGATAACAAGATGGGGTTTTTATCATATTGCATGAATTTATCCCTCTACATCATGGCATCTTGCTTAAGGCGTTACTCTGTTTTCTTGAACTTAATACTCTAGATGCATCTTTGGATAGCGGTCGATGAGTGGAGTAATAGTAGTAGATGTAGGTGAGTCGGTCTACTTGTCTCGGACGTGATGCATATATACATGATCATACCTAGATATTCTCATATTTAACTATGCTCAATTACATCAATTGCTCAACTATAATTCGCTCAATTCACCCGTAAAATACTTATGCTCTTGAGAGAAGCCACTAGTGAAACCTATGGCCCCCGGGTCTATGTTTATCATATTAATCTTCCATCACTTTATTATTGCCTTTGCTTTTTTACTTTGATTTTATTTTACTTTGCATCTTTATCACAAAAATACCAAAAATATTATCTATCATATCTATCAGACCTCACTCTCGTAAGTGACCGTGAAGGGATTGACAACCCCTTATCACGTTGGTTGCGAGGAGTTATTTGCTTTGTGCAGGTACGAGGGACTCGCGCGTAGCCTCCTACTAGATTGATACCTTGGTTCTCAAAAACTGAGGTGAATACTTACGCTACTTTGCTGCATCATCCTTTCCTATTCAAGGAAATCCAACGCAGTGCTCAAGAGGTAGCACCTGCTAAAGGCTCTGGTGATGACGCCGTCTTGGGCTCCATGGCGATCTCCGCCTTGCCGTCCTGCTGGTCCTGGTCTCGTTGCACCGATATGGAAACCTTTGCCTGATGCCTCGGTACTCCGCGCCTGCGCCTGCCTCCTTAGCACCAAAGAGGAAACAAGGACGCTGCACGCGCTGGCGCCCGCCTGGTGCCGATCGTCATGGCTCACGTCACGAGAGCCTCGTGATGTTTGCCCCGCCTTCATATCTCTGCTCCTCGTGAGCCTGCCTGGCTAGACCGCTCCTGACGAGGTCTTGCATCGTCCGCCCCGCGAGGCTTGGCCCCTCGCGAGGGTCTTGATTGCCTTGTCGATGAAGATGGGCCGTACGGCCCACTAGCTTAGCCACACCATGGGCCGCAGGAAGGCAAGTCTGGGGACCCCCATTCCCAGAACACCGACAGTAGCCCCCGGGCCCAAAGGCGGCGCTTGGGCTTCGAGGCGGCCAAGGGTCATCACGGAGCGCCGCAGGCCCAAAAAGCCTGCGGCCTCGATTGACGCGTGGCGGTTGATTGGACGTGGGCGTCTCCGCTTCCCCAAGCTGCCTCGGCAACTGCTTGACTTGACAAGTCCCTGCGACATGCAAGGAAAATCATCATTACCTGTGATCGTGGGAGGCGCTGGTTGGCCATCTTCCGCTACAAATGGGGAGGAGGCGAAGCCCCCGTCGCCCATCTCTTCCTTGCTCGTTTGCTTCTTCCTCCTCGCTCCATCACTAACAGCGCCACCAATGGCGCCACGAAGGAAGTTCTCTACCGCCAAGAAGGGGAAGGCCCCTCGTGAGGGGCCCGGCTCCCCCGCGCCCAAGCGCGGACGCGGCCGTTCGCGCAAGCACATCGCGACCCCCGCCGTGGCCCACCGTCGTGGCGGCGCCGCGGCACGCGGAGAGGGTCATCCCAGCTGTGGTGGCCCAGTTGACGAAGGGAGGCGTGCCATGGTGGCGCGGCCTCCCCGTCCGCGCTTCCATTCGGCGGATGTGTTGCCGGAGTTCGTCGTTTGGTCGGAAAACCCGGCCGGCAACTGGCTCTAGCTTCCGCGCTTCTTCGTCGATGAACTGTCGGCCTCTGGTCCAGGCGGGCTCTGATTGCAGGCGGATGGTTGCTGCAGTAAGGCCTCTTGGGTTGCGGTCGAGACTTCCGCCGCGGGCAACATAGCCCTGGCCCATGGCTGGCACGTACGCCCGCGCGCGCGGCCTGGGTAGGCGGTGCACCCTCCACTGCAAGTACGATGGTGGATCGACCCTCTATGTGAGGGTGTTTGGGGAAGATGGTCGCCGCGCCGGATGCTGCCCCGAGGCGAACGACGGTGAGGAGGTGCTCGGCCTTGGTGACGGTTGCGACGAGGATGAGGGCGAGCCTGCCCTCGGCAGCGACCGTGTCTCGTCCAGCTATGGTGGCTCTTCCTCCGGCGACAGCTCCAGCGGCGGCGGCTACGATCAGCCGCCGCGCCCGCTTTGAGGGCGACAGCGGGTCATCCCGTCGCCGCGCCTTCGTGAAGCATGAGGAAGGGTCTGTTTAGGCTCGGGGAGCTGCTAGGGGCCTGCCTCCGAGAATAGCAGCAACGCCGCTTTTGCTTTGCTCTTTTTCCTGCACCAAAAACGAAACCAATATGGGCCCAAAGGGGCGTGTATCGAACTGTGGTTCCTTGGTTATTGCACTGTGCATGTTGTTCCCGTGCCGTGTTGTTATTTTGCTCAAAGATAACTTAACCTGGTGCATTCGGGACGCGCTCTTCCTTACGAGGCATTTGTTTCCTCGTGTCCATCTTGACCTGGTGGTCAGTGTTTGCTCGGGGACTGCAAAAATTCGTTAGGAGGTGCGCTAGAAGATTTGCTGTCCACTCAAGCCTTGACCTGACGCTTTGCATTGTGGTACCCGGGGGGCACGAACTAGGAGAGATGCGCCAGTTTTTGGGCTCGAACGAGGGTGGCTCGCGAGAAAGCAGAGAAGAGAAAAATGCTCGCGAGGGCACCTGCCTAGCCCCCTCGCGAGGTATGCGAGAGAGAGAACACGAGCGAACCAGAGCCGAAAAATGCTGTAAGAGGCGAGGGAATCGAATCAGCAAGGAACACCGAAAGAAACTTCAACTAAGAAAAAGCGAGCCAACTACGGAAAGCAAATGAAAAGCCGCGTCCGGCACCTAGTCTAGTCTTCAAGTCTTCTCACCAGCGCAGAGCTAAGTGCTGCCACTAGGCGTGGGCGGGAGCCCCAGGGCCTGAGGCCGGCGCTCCTGAGACTCCGGGGTGTGTACAGCCCCACTCATTATTATGTGAGAGTGTCACGGGCGGCGATTCTTCACAGGCACCGGGCCTACTTCACAGGCTCTGGGCCTTTCTTCACAGGCTCTGGGCCTTGCTTCATGGGTAGAACTTCCAGAGGTGCTGGATGTTCCGGGAATTCTCGACAGGCATCCCATCCTGCGTCTCCAGGCGCGCGACGCCAGGCCTGGAGACATGGACGACCCTGAACGGGCCCTCCCACATGGGTGAAAGCTTGTGCATCCCCTCCCTGGAGAGGACCCGCCTCAGAACGAGGTCGCCTACCTTGATTGTCCTGGAGCGGATGTTGCGGCAGTGGTATCGCCGCAGCGCTTGCTGGTACCTTGCCGCCCTCAGTGCGGTTTCACGACATTGTTCCTCCCCCAGCACAAGGTCCATCCCCCGCGTGGTGTCCTGCTGCCTTTCATCAAATGCCAGGACCTGTGCGGAACAATGCTTGACCTTGTGAGGGAGGACCGCTTCAGCTTCATAGACAAGGAAGAATGGGGTCTCGCCCGTTGGCTTGGTAGCGGTGGTGCGGATGGACCATAGCACGGACTGGAACTCGTTGTACCAGCCCCTGCCACAGGCCTCGAGCTTCTTCTTGAAGGTCCTGGTCTTGAGGCCCCTCAGGACCTCCGCGTTGGCGTGTTCGGCCTGGCCATTGCTCCTGGGGTGCGCTACCGAGGCATAGCAGATTTGCATTACAAGGTTAGCATAGTAGGTTTTGAAGAGGTTACTAGTAAACTGCGAGCCGTTATCTGTGATGATGCGGTTGGGGACCCCGAAGCGGCTCACGAGGCCCTTGATGAACTTGACAGCAGAGCCGGCTGGGATGGTGCGGACGGCCTCCACTTCCGCCCACTTGGTGAACTTGTCGATGGCGACGTAGAGGTAACGGTAGCCCCCAGGCGCTCAAGGGAACGAGCCCAGGATGTGCAGCCCCCAGAACACAAACGACCACGTGAGTGGGATGGTTTGGAGGCCCTGAGCTGACTGATGAATTTGCTTGGCGTGGAACTGACAGGATTCACAGGACTTCACCAGCTCAGTTGCGTCGTTGAGCGCAGTAGGCTAGTAGAACCCACTGCGGAATACCTTGCCGACGAGGGTCCGTGACGACGAGTGGTGCCCGCAGCCACCACCGTGTATGTCAGTTAGCAGCTCCTTCCCTTGGTCTCTGGAAATGCAGCACAGAGAAACGTCGTTTGGCCGCTTCCTGTACAACTCGCCATCCTGGATGCAGTACGTCGTGGCCTGCCGAACCACACGCTCTCCATCCTCCTCTTTTTCTGGCAGCGCCCCTTACATTAGTTACTCCTTGAGTTCCTTGGTCCAACATCCTTCCTGAGGTTCAAGCGCCAAGAGCAAGCGAGCTCCTGAGGTCGGGCCACAGGCCGAGGCTCCTGAGACCGGAGGCTGCGAAAGCTCCTCCCGAGGCTGAGCTGTGCTTGAAAGCGGTGGTGTCGCTGATGGCTTGAAGATCCGTTCCTCAAAGACACTGGGCTCTTGTGGCTGTCGCTTGGATGCTCTCCTGGCGATGTTGTCGGCTTCCTTGTTGGTGCTGCGGGGCACGTGTTGCAGCTCCAAGCCTGCGAATTGCTTCTCCATCTTGCACACCTCCGTGAGGTATGCCTCCATATGCTTGTCCTTTGGCTCGTATACTTTGTTGAAGAAGTTGACGAGGAGCTGCGAGTCGCCTCTAACGGTAAGGCACTTCACCCCCAGGGTTGTCGCGGCCTTCGGGCCAGCTATGAGGCCTTCGTATTCTGCGATGTTGTTGGAGACCTTCTCACCATGCTGAAAGCAGAGTTGCATGACGTAATAGAGCTTGTCCTGAGTGGGCGAGATTAGTACTGCTCCAGCCCATGCGCCTTGGTGCGCGAAGGCGCTATCGAAGTACATGACCCACCCGTCCAGTGCCTCGCTTCCTGGCGAGGTGGATCGGTCTTCGCCTTCTTCAAGTGTCGGGACATCCGTCCATTCTGCCACAAAATCGGTGACCGCGGCCCCCTTGACGACCCTGATAGGGCTGAACTCGAACTGGAATGCTTGTAGCTCGATGTTCCACTCGGCGACCCTTCCAGCCGAGTTGGGGCTCTTGAGCACCCTCTCCAATGGGTAGGCCGAGACGACCTTGATGGGGTGGCCCTGGAAGTAATGTCGCAGCTTGCGCGAGGCCACCAAGAGCGCGAGCAGGAGCTTCTGGGGCATGGGGTATCGTGCCCTTGCATCCTGCAACACCGTGCTGACGAAATACACCGGGTGCTCGACAAGGGCTGGCGCATTAGCGAGGTTAGAGTCTTGCGGAGATTGGGGTGTCTCCTGAGGTGGAGGGGCTCTTGAGGCCTGACTGCTTTCGGGAATCTCGGCGACGTTGTTTTTCCAAGCTTGGTCTTCTGGTGCTGAGGCTTTTGCGGCGCCTTTCTGACCCCACGTTACCTCAGCAATAGCTTGGTGCGGCGCACCCTTAGCTTGGTGCTACTCCCGAACTGCCACCAGCGCTGTGCTGGTAGAGTATGGGGTGGCGGCGAGGTAGAGCACTAAGGGCTCGAGAGGCCGTGATGCCACCATCACTGGAGGGCTGGTCAGGTATTTCTTGAGGTCTTGGAAGGCTCGATCGGCCTCGGGTGTCCACTCGAACGGGCCCTTCTTCTTCATGAGCCTGAAGAAGGGTAAGGCGTGCTCCCCCAGCTTGGAGATGAAACTCCCCAACGCGGTCACTCATCCCGCCAGCTTCTGCATCTCTTTGAGGGTCTGCGGCGGGCTCATGTCCTCGATGGCCTTGATCTTCTCTGGGTTCGCCTCGATCCCCCTGTGGGATACAAGGAATCCCAGCAGCTTGTCGGAAGGGACATCGAACACACACTTCTTCGGGTTAAGCCGCAGGTTCACCTGGCGCAAGCTCTCAAAGGTCTCTTCCAAGTCTTGAATCAAGGTTCTCGCCTCCCGAGACTTCACCACTATGTCATCGACATAGGCCTCTGTGTTTCTCCCGAGTTGCCACCCCAAGGCGATGTGCATCAGCCGCTGAAAGGTCGCGCCCGCGTTGTGCAACCCGAAGGGCATGCAGCTGTAGCAGTACACCCCACACGGGGTCAGGAAGGCTGTCTTCTCTACGTCTTATACTGCCATCTTGATCTGGTGATACCCTGAGAATGCGTCCAGGAAGCACAGCAGGTCGCACTCGGCGGTGGAGTCGACGATCTGATCGATGCGTGGGAGCGGGAACAGATCTTGGGGGCAGGCCTTATTAAGGTTGGTGAAGTCGACGCACATCCGTTCCTTCCCGCCTTTCTTCGGCACTACGACGGGGTTCGCCAGCCATGTAGAATACCGAACCTTGCGAATGGCACCCGCCGCCTCCAGCTTGTGGGTCTCCTGGACGATGAAGGCTTGCTTCTCCGTGGATTGCCGCCTTGCTCGTTGCTTGACAGGGCCCATGTTGGGGCACACCCTTAAGTTATGCTGAATCTCCTCTCTTGGGACCCCACCAGCTGGTTGGGTTCCCATGCGAATATGTCCTTGTTTGCGCGCAAGAACCTCACCAGCGCCTCTTCTTGGACGGCATCGAGGCCGGCACCTATGGTGAAGGTGGCTCCTGCGGGTCCGTCCTCGTTGACTGGCACCTGCTTCGTTTCCGCCTTGTCTTGGGTGAACAGTTGCTTCTTCTTGGTAGGCGCGGCCTTCTTGGCTTCGGGGGTTCCGGCGCCGGCGGGCTGTGCTGCCGCTGCAGTCTTGAGGGCAAGCTTGAGTGTCGTTACGGCCTCCTTGGTGTCCCCCTTGATGATGAGGACGCCCTTGCTCCCAGGCATCTTCATGAGGTTGTAGGTCAGGTGAGTCGCCGCCATGAACTGGGCGAGAGCTGGGTACCTGATACGTCTCCAACGTATCTATAATTTTTGATTGCTCCATGCTATATTATCTTCTGTTTTGGACATTATTGGGCTTTATTATACACTTTTATATTATTTTTGGGACTATCCTATTAACCGGAGGCCCAGCCAGTAATTGCGCTTTTTTGCCTATTTCGTAGTTTCACAGAAAAAGAATATCAAGCGAGTCCAAACGGAATGAAATCTTGAGGACGTGATTTTTGGAATGAACGTGATCCAGAGGACTTGGACCCTACGCCAAGATATCAAACAGGAAGCCACGAGGTAGGGGGGCGCGCCTACCCCCTGGGCGCGCCCTCCACCCTCGTGGGCCCCATGTTGCTCCACCGACGTACTCCTTCCTGCTATATATAACTATGTACCCCCAAACTACTAGATACGGAGCCAAAAACCTAATTCCACCACCGCAACCTTCTGTACCCATGAGATCCCATCTTGGGGCCTGTTCCGGAGCTCCGCCGGAGGGGGCATCGATCACGGAGGGCTTCTACATCAACACCATAGCCTCTCCGATGATGTGTGAGTAGTTTACCTCAGACCTTCGGGTCCATAGTTATTAGCTAGATGGCTTCCTCTCTCTTTTTGGATCTCAATACAATGTTCTGCCCCTCTCTTGTGGAGATCTATTCGATGTAATCTTCTTTTGCGCGTGTTTGTTGAGACCGATGAATTGTGGGTTTATGATCAAGTTTATCTATGAACAATATTTGAATCTTCTGAATTCTTTTATGTATGATTGGTTATCTTTGCAAGTCTCTTGAATTATCAGTTTGGTTTGGCCTACTAGATTGATCTTTCTTGCAATGGGAGAAGTGCTTAGCTTTGGGTTCAATCTTGCGGTGTCCTTTCCCAGTGACAGTAGGGGCAGCAAGTCATGTATTGTATTGTTGCCATCGAGGATAACAAGATGGGGTTTATATCATATTGCATGAGTTTATCCCTCTACATCATGTCATCTTGCTTAAAGCG
The DNA here is from genome assembly GCA_021605145.1 of Aegilops bicornis. Lineage (NCBI taxonomy): Eukaryota > Viridiplantae > Streptophyta > Magnoliopsida > Poales > Poaceae > Aegilops > Aegilops bicornis. Next base: position 4,581,703 of record CM038673.1, on the reverse strand, counting down.
TTACTCTGTTCTTATGAACTTAATACTCTAGATGCATCTTTGGATAGCGGTCGATGTGTGGAGTAATAGTAGTAGGTGCAGGCAGGAGTCGGTCTACTAGTCTCGGACGTGATGCCTATATACATGATCATACCTAGATATTCTCATAACTATGCTCAATTCTGTTAATTGCTCAATAGTAATTTGTTCACCCACCGTAAAATACTTATGCTCTTGAGAGAAGCCACTAGTGAAACCTATGGCCCCCGGGTCTATTTTCCATCATATTAATCTCCCTTCAACAAGCTATTTCCATTGCCTTTTTATTTTACTTTCTTTACTTTGCATCTTTATCATAAAAATGCCAAAAATATTATCTTATCATATCTATCAGATCTCACTCTCGTAAGTGATCGTGTAGGGATTGACAACCCCTTATCGCGTTGGTTGCGAGGATTTATTTGTTTGTGTAGGTGCGAGGGACTCGTGCGTAGCCTCCTACTGGATTGATACCTTGGTTCTCAAAAACTGAGGGAAATACTTACGCTACTTTGCTGCATCACCCTTGTCTTCAAGGGAAAACCAACGCAGTGCTCAAAAGGTAGCAAGAAGGATTTCTGGCGACGTTGCCGGGGAGTCTACGCAAAAGTCAACATACCAAGTACCCATCACAAACCCTTATCTCCCGCATTACATTATTTGCCATTTGCCTCTCATTTTCCTCTCCCCCACTTCACCCTCGCCATTTTATTCGTCCTCTCTTTTCCGTTCGCCTCTTTTTCGCTTGCTTCTTGTTTGCTCTTGTGTTGGATTGCTTGTTTGTCACGAGGGCTCAAGATAATACCAAATTATGTGACTTTACCAATACCAACAATAATGATTTCCTTAGCACTCTGATTTCTCCTCTTACCGATACTGAATCTTGTGAAATCAATGCTGCTTTGTTGAATCTTGTCATGAAAGATCAATTCGCCGGCCTTCCTAGTGAAGATGCCGCTACTCATCTAAATAGCTTCGTTGATTTGTGTGATGTGCAAAATAAGAAAGATGTTGACAATGATATTGTTAAATTGAAGCTATTTCCTTTTTCGCTTAGAGTTCGTGCTAAAGCTTGGTTTTCGTCTTTGCCTAAAAATAGTATTGATTCTTGGAATAAGTGCGAGGATGCTTTTAAGTATTTTCCTCCCGCTAAGATTATCTCTCTTAGAAACGATATTATGAATTTTAAGCAACTTGATCATGAACATGTTGCACAAGCTTGGGAGAGGATAAAATTAATGATAATGTGAATCGCCTCTACGCATGGTTTGAATTTGTGGATGATTATACAAAATATTATGCGGATTGAATTTTCCTTCTAGAAATCTTTTAGATTCGGCCGCGGGAGGCACTTTTATGGAAATCACTTTAGGAGAAGCTACTAAACTCCTAGATAATATTATGGTTAATTATTCTCAATGGCACATTGAAAGATCTACTAATAAAAAAGTGCATGCGATAGAAGAAATTAATGTTTTGAGTGGAAAGATGGATGAACTTATGAAATTATTTGCTACTAAGAGTGTTTCTTCTGATCCTAATGATATGCCTTTTTCTACTTTGATTGAGAATAATAATGAATCTATGGATGTGAATTTTGTTGGTAGGAATAATTTTGGTAACAACGCGTATAGAGGAAACTTTAATCCTAGGCCTTATCCTAGTAATTCCTCTAATAATTATGGTAATTCCTACAACAATTCTTATGTAAATTTTAATAAGATGCCCTATGAATTTGCGACTAGTGTTAAGGAATTTATGAATTCGCAAAAGAATTTCAATGCTTTGCTTGAAGAGAAATTGCTTAAAGTTGATGAATTGGCTAGGAACGTTGCTAGAATTTGTCTTGATGCTGATTCTTTAAAACTTAGATCTATTTTTCCTAAGCATGATAGCAATGAGTCTCTCAAAGCCATGAGAATTTCCATTGATGAGTGCAAAGAAAGAACCGCTAGGATGCGTGCTAAGAAAGATTGCTTTATAAGAGCGTGTTCCTCTTGTTCCTATGAAAATAAAGATGAATATCTGAAAGTTATTGATGTGTCCCCTATTAAATCTTTGTTTTGCAATATGAATCTTGATAATGATGGGACTGAATATGATCCATGCACCTTTACCTAGAAGGCGTTCCAAAAATTTGGAGTTTTTAGATCTTGATACTAAAATTGATAAAAGTGGGATTGAAGAGATCAAAACATTAGATATTAATGAACCCACTATTTTGGATTTCAAGGAATTTAATTATGATAATTGCTCTTTGATAGATTGTATTTCTTTGTTGAAATCCATGCTAAATTCTCCTCATGCTTATAGTCAAAATAAAGCCTTTACCAAACATATCGTTGATGCTTTGATGCAATCTTATGAAGAAAAACTGGAGTTGGAAGTTTCTATCCCTAGAAAACTTTATGATGAGTGGGAACCTAGTATTAAAATTAAGATTAAAGATCATAAATGCTATGCTTTGTGTGATTTGGGTGCTAGTGTTTCCATGATTCCAAAAACTTTGTGTGATTTGCTAGGTTTCCGTGATTTTGATGATTGCTCTTTAAACTTGCACCTTGCAGAATCCACTATTAAGAAACCTATGGGAATAATTAATGATGTTATTATTGTTTCAAATAGGAACTATGTGCCCATAGATTTTATCGTTCTTGACATAGATTGCAATCCTTCATGTCCTATTATTCTTGGTAGACCTTTCCTTAGAACGATTGGTGCAATTATTGATATGAAGGAAGGGAATGTTAGATTCCAATTTTCATTAAGGAAAGGCATGGAACACTTCCCTAGAAAGAAAATAAAAATTACTATATGAATCTATTATGAGAGCCACTTATGGATTGCCTACCAAAGATGGCAATACCTAGATCTATTCTTGCTTTTATGCCTAGCTAGGGGCGTTAAACAATAGCGATTGTTGGGAGGCAACCCAATATTATTTTTAGTTTTTTTTTGCTTTCTGCTTCTGTTTAGGAATAAATATTTGTTCTAGCCTCTGGTTAGATGTGTTTTTTATGTTTTAGTTAGTGTTTGTGCCAAGTTAAACCTATAGGATCTTCTTGGATGATAGTTATTTGATCTTGCAGAAAATTCCAGAAACTTTCTGTTCACGAAAATAATTGTTAAGCATTACCAGAACGTGAAAATATTTATTACAATTGCTGATGATCAATAAACAAATTTCCTAGGTCTTCCTATTTTGGATGATTTTTTGGAGTTCCAGAAGTTTGCGTTGAATTCTGATTACTACGGTATTACTGTTTTGATAGATTCTGTTTTTCGTGTGTTGTTTGCTTATTTTGATGAATCTATGGCTAGTAAAATAGTTTATAAACGATAGATAAGTTGGAATACAGTAGGTTTAACACCAATATAAATAAAGAATGAGTTAATTACAGTACCTTGAAGTGGTCTTTTGTTTTCTTTCGCTAACGGAGCTCACGAGATTTTCTGTTGAGTTTTGTGTTGTGAAGTTTTCAAGTTTTGGGTGAAAGATTTGATGGATTATGGAACAAGGAGTGGAAAGAGCCTAAGGTTGGGGATGACCATGGCACCCCCAAGATAATCTAAGGACACCAAAAATCCAAAGCTTGGGGATGCCCCGGAAGGCATCCCCTCTTTCGTCTACTTCCATCGGTAACTTTACTTGGAGCTATATTTTTATTCACCACATGATATGTGTTTTGTTTGGAGCGTCTTGTATGATTTGAGTCTTTGCTTTTTAGTTTACCACAGTAATCTTTTCTGTACACACCTTTTGAGAGAGACACACATGATTCATAAATTATTAGAATACTCTATGTGCTTCACTTATATCTTTTTAGTTGTATAGTTTTTGCCCTAGTACTTCACTTATATCTTTTAGAGCACGGTGGTGAATTTGTCTTATAGAAACTATTGATCTCTCATGCTTCACTTAGATTATTTTGAGAGTTTTAAATAGCATGGTAATTTTCTTAAATAATCCTAATATGCTAGGTATTCAAGATTAGTAAAAACTTTCTTATGAGTGTGTTGAATACTAAGAAAAGTTTGATGCTTGATAATTGTTTTGAGATATAAATATGGTGATATTAGAGTCATGCCAGTTGAGTAGTTGTGAATTTGAGAGATATTTGAGTTAAAGTTTGTGATTCCCGTAGCATGCACGTATGGTGAACCGTTATGTGATGAAGTCGGAGCATAATTTATTTATTGATTGTCTTCCTTATGAGTGGCGGTCGGGGACGAGCGATGGTCTTTTCCTACCAATCTATCCCCCTAGGAGCATGCGCGTAATACTTTGCTTTGATGACTTGTAGATTTTTGCAATAAGTATATGAGTTCTTTATGACTAATGTTGAGTCCATGGATTATTTGCACTTTCTTCCTTCCACCATTGCTAGCCTCTATAATACCGCGCACTTTTCGCCGGTATCATACACCCACCATAAACCCTCCTCAAAACAGCCACCATACCTACCTATCATGGCATTTCCATAGCCATTCCGAGATATATTGCCATGCAACTTACCACCGTTCCGATTATTATGACACGCTCCATCATTGTCATATTGCTTTGCATGATCATGTAGTTGACATCGTATTTGTGGAAAAGCCACCATTCATAATTCCTGCATACATGTCACTCTTGATTCATTGCATATCCCGGTACACCGCCAGAGGCATTCACATAGAGTCATATTTTGTTCTAAGTATTGAGTTGTAATTGTTGAAGTTGTAAGTAAATAAAAGTGTGATGATCATCATTTTTAGAGCATTGTCCCAAGTGAGGAAAGGATGATGGAGACTATGATTCCCCCACAAGTCGGGATGAGACTCCGGACGAAAAAATAAGAGGCCATAAAAAAGAAGAAGAAAAGGCCCAAATAAAAAAATATGTGAGAAAAAGAGAGAAGGGACAATGTTACTATCCTTTTACCACACTTGTGCTTCAAAGTAGCACCATGATCTTCATGATAGAGAGTTTCTCATTTTATCACTTTCTTATACTAGTGGGAATTTTTCATTATAGAACTTGGCTTGTATATTCCAATGATGGGCTTCCTCAAAATGCCCTAGGTCTTCGTGAGCAAGCGAGTTGGATGCACACCCGCTTAGTTTCTTTTGTTGAGCTTTCATATACTTATAGCTCTAGTGCATCCGTTGCATGGCAATCCCTACTCACTCACATTGATATCTATTGATGGGCATCTCCATGGCTCGTTGATACGCCTAGTTGATGTGAGACTATCTTCTCCTTTTTTGTCTTCTCCACAACCACCATTCTATTCCACGTATAGTGCTATGTCCATGGCTCACGCTCATGTATTGCGTGAAGATTGAAAAAGTTTGAGAACACCAAAAGTATAAAACAATTGCTTGGCTTGTCATCGGGGTTGTGCATGATTTAAATACTTTGTGTGGTGAAGATAGAGCATAGCCATACTATATGATTTTGTAGGGATAACTTTCTTTGGCCATGTTATTTTGAGAAGACATAATTTCTTAGTTAGTATGCTTGAAGTATTATTATTTTTATGTTAATATTAAACTTTTGTCTTGAATCTTTCGGATCTTAATATTCATACCACAATTAAGAAAAATTACATTGAAATTATGCCTAGTAGCATTCCACATCAAAAATTCTGTTTTTATCATTTACCTACTCAAGGACGAGCGGGAATTAAGCTTGGGAATGCTTGATACGTCTCCAACTTTTTTATTGCTCCATGCTATATTATCTTATGTTTTGGACATTATTGGGCTTTATTTTACACTTTTATATTATTTTTGGGACTAACCTATTAACCGGAGGCCCAGCCCAGAATTGTTGTTTTTTGCCTATTTCAGAGTTTCGCAGAAAAAGAATATCAAACGGAGTCCAAATGGAATGAAACCTTCGGGAATGTGATTTTCGGAACGAACGTGATCTAGAGGACTTGGACCCTACGTCAAGAAATCAAACAGGAAGCCACGAGGTAGGGGGCGCGCCTACCCCCCTAGGCGCGCTGTCATGGTTTTGTCACGGCAGATGTCCTCGTGAAAGGACTTAGTCGTGGAGCCATCGCTATGGGTTAGCTTGAAGGGGTTAAAGCGGACAAGGGACGCAAGAGAGTTTTATACTAGTTTGGCCCCTTAAGATGAAGGTAAAAGCCTACGTCTAGTTGTGATGGAATTGATGGGGTTTCGATGACCAGGGAGTGAATATGCTTTGCCTGAGTCTCGAGTTGTTGCCTGTTGTCCTTGAACCGCCGCCGGGTTGTCCCCTTATATACATGGGTTGATGCCCGTCGGTTTACAGAATCCCGAGGCCGGCTCATAAACGTGTCCGGCTCGGTTTCCGCTCTTTCTACCTTACAATGCAAGTTACATATCAATGCCGGTTTATATCTACAGGCCCTAAACCGGTTCTGGGCCCTGGGCCTTCATACAAAGTCAGCATCTACCTTCTTGGGCTTCAAGTATAATGAACTACTGATGGAGCTAACCCGGCCTCTCCTGGCCGGTTTACGCCTAGTGGTAATATCCCCAACATTAGGCCACAGACTGACTTGAACTGGTTCATGTCAGTCCTCAATATTTTAAGAAAACTTCGTCTTCAACATCTTCACATAATTTTGTAAACCGCCGTGACGTCATCTTCCAGGACCGTGGTAAACCGCCATGACATCATCTGTTATTTTAAACTGCGTATACTCATTTTCATTAATGAGCCTCCGACGATCGAGGCAACGAAGCTGTCACACGCCCCATTTTTTGGGCTCCTTGATTTTCGCGCCTGCCTTTTGTCCACTCCTCTTATAAATAGGGTCGAGGGGTCATTTTCACTTTTCCCCCTTGTGCCTCTTCGCGTCGTCGTCTTCGTCGCGCTGCTCAACCTCTGGAGCTCCGCCGCCACCATCGACCGCCGCCTCTGCCTCAACTCCGGCCGCTGCATCACCCTGAGCGTACCAGAGAACCGCGGTGCTTCTCAGCTCTTCCATCTGCATCGGTAAGCATTCTGTTCTTCCACCATAGATCTGTTTCTAGGGTTTCAGTGTTCCTCGGTGTTCGTCGGTGTTCGTCGGTGTTCCTCGTTTATGTAATGACTCTTTGATTCAAACCTGGATATTACTCTGCATAGTGGCAGCCATAGCTTTTTTCTTCCATCCATTCACCCCGTTTAAATAGAAGATCCCATCTGAACCTTCATCAACTGCTTCGATACTACCTCTTAGGTCTGAACATGTTTTCCTTTTTTGATATATATGGCAGATCCAAATTTATAATGCCAACTTGTGAAACCTATTTTCCTTCACTTATACATCTGTAGACTTGTATATTCAATGCCAGACTAAGCGGTTTAACTTTTTAGAAAAATGACAACCCGGTAGATACCATTAGTCCCCTTGTTAAACTGCCATTTTACTCCACCATTATACTGTCTCCATTAGTAAACTCCGGTTTATGATCAGCCAACTCCGGTTTAATAACATGCTTACACCCTTATATCGCCGTATAGTTATCCACTGTAAATCTTTAAACCGACAAACATAATGTTTCAGATTTTTTGTTGCCATGGCCAAGCAAGTCTACGAATGCAACTGGGCTCCTTCTCGAGTGACTGAAGAACAGCTAAGCAAACTTGTTAAAACGGGTGTTTTAGCGAAGAAACATGTTATCCACTGGAGGGTCCCTGTGTTGGACATATGCCCTAGAGGCAATCATGTATGATGATATTTCCTATGTGTTTATGAATAAATATAGTCATTGGACATTATCAATGATGTGTATCAGCAAGTACGTGACTTGTTTGTGGGACTATGCATTGTATGATGACTGTCCTAAAAGGTCCCTAGTCGAAAGGGTTGTGTGGACGCGCAGCCGACTAGGCGGCATATGACACGGTCGATGGCTTGGTCTCACTAGCCATGGAGCATTGGATGCTAACCGGATAATATGGACTTGGGAAGGTCTGGTCGGCTTCGACGTAGTCGGATCCGAGTCGAGATAAGCTCCGAATCGGACAGACCCAACTATGAGATGCAGCGATATGTCATATGTGAGTCTCTAGTACAACATACGTTCTATGTCCTAAGACCTGAGGTGACGCATGTACTCGAGATGGTGACAGACTTGCTTTGGGCCGACCAAACGCTACTGCAGGATCGGGTAGTTACAAAGGTAGGTTTCGGTTTGCCCAATCCCATGCTTTGCGAGACATGGTCGAGCAAGACGGATTTTCCCCTCGATCAGGAGAGATATACTCTGGGCCCCTCGTGTGATCCGACCAGGATAAGCATGGCCATGCGACAAGGATTATGAGATAATCCGGATTGTGGTCGGTATCACTGGAACGAGAAAGAGGCCGGGCTAGCACAAGGATGACAGTCTCGCCTTGAGCCCGACAACATATATCGTGTGGCAAAGGGAACAGAAGTGTTACACATTGTACAGGTTCGCCTAACCAGCTTCATATTCTGCTTGGTGGTCGGCACGCCTTGCTAGAAGCCGCTACCAACCGTGCAGGTCGGAGGTGATCCGATCTGTGACCAAGCCGACTTGATCCTAAGGAATTGGCAGCAAGGGAAGGAACCTACGAGGTCGGTTCGTAGAACACTGGTCGGATGTGATCCGAACTGGACTAGGAACGTGACCGAGTAGACTTTGGGCTTTAGGGTCCGTGCAAGGCCCAAGTGTTGAGCCTGTGACGGACACCTATATAAAGTGGAGGTGCGGCACACTCATGCGGTTGATCGCTTCGGCGCTGTCACTAGGGTTTGCATGTGTTGCGAATAGCCACCTCCACTCGCCGCCGACTGTGTGATCAGACCTAGCAGTCCGCCGCACGGTGTTCCTCCTGCACGCGCGAATACCTTTAGAGGCGGTGCACTTGCGCCGCTCCGGTGAACTCATACGTGGGATCGGACGACCGGCTGTTCGAGGGAGATCGGACAAAGAGGAGACGATCCACGCGGACGCGCTGCCCCAACTCTTCTTTCGCTGCACGACACTGCGTGTCTAGTGGTAACGAACTGTGATCCATCTCCCGTAGCATGTTCCTGGATGTTCTGCGCGTAGGAATTTTTAATTTGCAGTCGACGCACCCTACCGTAGAACCCAATAGTGGTATCAGAGCCTCTGCTATAGGATTTGGATTCAGATCGTATGCATATTAGATATGCGGAGGCGGCAGATGAGATCTGTTGTCCTTGAAGAGATCGGCTATGTGCATGGTTGATGTGATCAACTGCACATGGGGATCGTTGAGGCTATGTTTTCTGTCAATCGGGATCGATGAGGTCGTGACACGATCTACCCCTACCGGTCGGTTATCTGCCATCGGGGTTAACAGTGAAACGTGAATCCAAATCGGATTTGCGATGATCGATAAGATTGGTCAGATCAGAGAATTCGGCATGATCGAAATTCAGATGTGATCTGTGATTTCCGAGAACGGAATGCGATTCTATGCATAACTTTGTTTTGCAGGTTTGATGTGAATAGTATGGCTCATGTGTATGTGATGCATGTGTGTAATTTATACATGGCCTGCGTGTCATGTTTGTCGGTGGCGAGAGCCAAAGTGATGTCATTATATTGTATAACGACCTGCATGTCGACTTGTGACTCTATGTAAAATTCATTACTAGTTGTAGTAGTTGGATAATAGAGATCAGGTTGGTGGCTTGGCGTCGGCGTGACAAACAAGATGGAGTTAAGTAGATGGTCATCGAGTCGGAGCCGACACGGAAGAACGTCCATGAAGGAGCCATACTATTTCACAATATGTGTTATATTTGTGATTGTTATGCTTCTTTGTTTCTATGCATGTTAGAATGATAGAATGATCCCTCATGAATATCAAGCGAATTGCCATCCCCAATGTTGCACCTTCGCACGTCAAGTACGTCTAGTAGTGGGCTCATAAAATTGAGGTGCTGCTGGGTGTCCTTGAACTAAAGGGTTCGTGTCGGATACGGACATGGGCATTAGGTTAACTTGACAAGGCTATCAAAATGGTTTTGGGCCTTGTGGCAAAGAAGGTTGGGAGCCGGGGTATGAGATACCTTCCCGACCAACAGGAGTCGTATAGAGATACGATTAGCAAGGAGTTTCTTACCGGATAGGTATGTTGGCTAGCAGTGATGCTAAAGCTCACTAGTCGCATGCGCTAGTCGGATCCTGAATCACTGAGAGTTTGCGGAGGATCTTGACTTCAGTGGGAGTATTTCTGTTTAGGCTAGAATTACTCTACATAAACACATTGCTTAGTGATTGCATATTTTACATTGTAGATCAATGGCACCACCTGCTCAACCCAACTTTGCATTGAAATCAATTCGAAAAGGATAAACTGAATGGAACAAACTTTACCACCTGGTATAGAAATCTGAGAATTGTTCTCAAGCATGGTAAAAGGAACATGTTCTAGAGGATCCACTTCGAGAGGAACCTGCCGATAATGCTAATGCCACAACTAAGAATGCCTACGTAAACTCGTTGATGAATCAACGGAGATCAGCTACTGATGTTGGCTTGTATGGAGCCCGATTTGCAACAGCATTTCGAAAATGTTGAGGCTTACGATATGATCGAGAGTCTCAAGAGCATGTTTCGAACCACGAGGCTAGGACCGAAAGGTTCAACGTATGGCGATCCTTGATGGATTGCAAGCTGAAGGAAGGTGATCCACTTAGCCCACATGTGATCAAGATGATCGGATATGTGCAAGCTTTGGATCGGTTGGGCTTCCCGCTCTTGGATGAGCTGGCTCCTGATGCTGCTCTGGGTTCTCTTCCGCCCAGCTATGGGACGTTCATCTCGAACTATCATATGCATGGCATAGATAAGAAGATCACTGAATTGCATGGGATGCTCAAAGTGGCAGAGCAGGATATTAAGAAAGGCACGCATCAAGTGTTGATGGTGAAAAAATCGGCTAAGTTCAAGAAGAGTTGGTCCAAGAAAAAGGCTAAGGCAAAGGCCACGGAGACGGTAACCTCCGCCGTTGCGCCAAAGTCTGGACCGGACTCGAAGACTGTTTGCTATCACTGTAAGGAGACCGGTCACTGGAAGAGGAACTGTAGCAAGTGGCTTGCAGAGCATGGCAAGAAGGCCGGAAATGCTGCTTCAGGCAAAGGTACACTTGTTGCATATATTATAGACATTTACCTTGCTGACATACCTAGTAGCTCTTGGGTATTTGATACCGAATCGGTTGTTCATATTTGCAACTCGATGCAGGGGCTGGTAAGAACTAGGCGTGTGGCACAAGGGGAGATTGACATCAGGGTCGGCAACAAAGCAAGAGTTGATGTGTTGGAGGCGGCATGATGCAGCTCCAGCTTCCTTCAGGATTCATAATGGAATTGAATAATTGTTATTGCATTCCTGCACTTAGTCGGAACATTATTTCTGCCTCATGTTTGATGAGTCAAGGTTATGAATTCAATTTAAAGGACAATGGTTGTTCGATATTTTTGAATGGTATGTTCCACGGCTATGCACCCATTGTTGATGGGCTATTTTATATTGAATCTAGAACAGGAACCGGTCTATAACATGAATGTCAAGAGGCATAAGCCTAATGAGATAAATCCGACATACTTCTGGCATTGCCGGCTTGGACACATTAGTCTGAAACGCATGAAGAAGCTCCATGATAATGGGCTCCTAACTTCGTCCGACTTCGGGTCATTCGAGACATGTGAATCATGCTTGCTCGGCAAGATGACTAAGTCTCCTTTTGCAAAGAGTTGCAAGAGGGCGTCCGAGCTATTGGAACTTATACATAGTGATGTGTGTGGTCCAATGAGCACAAATGCCAGAGGTGGCTATCAGTACTTCGTGACTTTTACCGACGACTTGAGTAGATATGGATATATCTATTTGATGAGGCACAAGTCGGAGACTTTTGAAAAGTTCAAAGAGTTTCAGAACGAGGTTGAGAATCAGCTCGGCAAGACTATAAAGCTTCTGCGATCTGATCATGGAGGTGAGTACATGAGCCAGGAGTTTGATGATCATCTGAAAAGTCGAGGTATAGTACCTCAGCTCACACCTCCGGGTACGCCACAGAGAAACGGCGTGTCAGAACGGAGGAATAGGACCTTGTTGGACATGGTCCGCTCTATGATGGGCAAAACGGATTTACCCTTGTCATTCTGGGGATACGCTCTAGAAACTGCAGCTTTCACACTTAATAAGGTACCATCAAAATCAGAGACAAGACACCACATGAGATGTGGACCGGGAAGAGTCCCAGCTTTGTCTTTTCTAAAGATTTGGGGTTGTGAAGCATTTGTCAAGCGACTTATGTCGGACAAGCTTACACCTAAGTCGGATAAATGCATATTCGTGGGATATCCGAGGGAAACCTTGGGATATAGCTTCTACAACCGGGAAGAGAACAAAGTGTTTGTTGCTCGGAACGGGGTTTTCCTTGAGAAAGAGTTTCTCAGTCGGGAGGCCAGTGGGAGGATGGTTCGACTCGAAGAAATTCGAGGACCACTCGGGGATGGCTCGGCTGGTGATGAGATCATACCGGAGTCAGTCAGGGAACCTGTAGTGGAAGCGGCACCGGAACCATGGAGGTCGGAAAGATTGCGCAGAGTGCACGATGTATTGTTGCTAGAAAGCGACGAGCCGGCCACGTATGCGGAAGCGATGGTGAGCCCAGATTCTGATGCATGGCTGGAGGCCATGAGATCCGAGTTAAAGTCCATGGATGAGAATCATATGCAGGACTTGGTTGATCCGCCACCGGCGAATCGCCATTGGTTGCAAATGGGTCTTTAAGAAGAAAACCGATGTGGATGGGAATGTTCGGATCCACAAAGCTCAGCTTGTCGCTAAAGGTTATGGACAAGTTCAAGGAATTGACTACGACGAGACTTACTCGCCGGTAGCGATGCTGAAATTGGTGAGGATCATACTAGCTATAGCTGCATATTTCGATTACGAGATATGGCAGATGGATGTCAAAACGGCTTTCCTTCACGGAAATTTAACCGAGGACGTGTATATGATACAGCCCGAGGGTTTTGTCGAACCGACTAGCACTATTAAGGTATGCAAGCTCAAGAGATCCATTTATGGGTTGAAGCAAGCATCTCGGAGTTGGAACATTCGTTTTGATGAGGTCGTCACGGGTCTCGGTTCCATCAAAAGCGAAGAGGACTCTTGTTTATACAAGAAGTTAAGTGGGAGCTCGATAGTGTTTTTGATCTTGTATGTGGACGACATACTACTGATCGGGAACGATGTTTCGATGTTAAACTCGGTCAAGGGATCATTGAATGGCAAGTTTTAGATGAAGGACCTTGGTGATGCAGTCTATATTTTAGGCATTAAGATCTATAGAGATAGATCGAGGAGGCTGCTCGGCTTAAGCGAGCACGCGTACATAGATAAAGTGTTGAAGCAGTTCAACATGGGTGAGGCGAAGAAAGGGTTCTTGCCACTCTCACATGGTATAAGGCTAAGCGAGACTTCGAGTCCTTCGACATCTGATGAGCGAAGCGGGATGAGTAGGATTCCGTATGCCTCAGCAATCGGATCCATCATGTATGCCATGATATGTACAAGGCCTGATGTTGCTTTTGCAATAAGCCTAACAAGTAGATACCATGCCAACCCAGGTGAGAGTCACTGGGCAGCGGTAAAGACTATTTTGAAGTACCTGAAAAGGACTAAAGAGATGTTCCTAGTTTATGGAGGTGAGGAAGAGCTCGTCGTAAGGGGTTACATTGATGCTAGTTTCCAAACCGACAGAGATGATTGTCGATCACAGTCCGGATTCGTTATGCGTCTGAATGGAGGAGCGATTACGGATGAGTTCCAAGCAGGATACAGTGGCTGATTCTACCACAGAAGACGAATACATTGCGGCTTGTGAAGCTGCAAAGGAAGGTGTTTGGATCCGGCATTTTCTGGATGATCTCGGTATTTTCCCAGCCTCGATGAAACCGTTGGACCTTTATTGTGATAATTCTGGTGCCATCGCACAAGCCAAGGAGCCAAGGAATCACCACAAGGTCAGACACATAGACCGGAAATACCACCGATACGAAGATCGTAAAGAATGGTGATGTAGAGTTATGCAAGATTCACACAGATGCAAATGTTGCAGATCCGTTGACTAAGCCGATTCCACAACCCAAGCATGAGGGGCACGTTAGAGCTATGGGCATTCGATGTCTATTTGATTGGCTCTAGTGCAAGTGGGAGACTGTTGGAGATATGCCTTAGAGGCAATCATGTATGATGATATTTCCTATGTGTTTATGAATAAAGATAGTCCTTGGACATTATCAATGATGTGTATCAGCAAGTATGTGACTTGTTTGTGGGACTATGCATTGTATGATGACTGTCATAAAAGGTCCCTAGTCGAAAGGGCTGTGTGGACACGCAGCCGACTAGACTGGCATATGACACGGTCGATGGCTTGGTCTCACTAGCCATGGAGCATTGGATGCTAACCGGATAAAACGGACTTGGAAAGGTCTGGTCGGATTCGACGTAGTCGGATCCGAGTCGAGATAAGGTCCGAGTCGGACAGACCCAACTATGAGACGCAGCGATATGTCATCTGTGACTCTCTAGTACAACATACGTTCTATGTCCTAAGACCTGAGCTGACGCATGTACTCGAGATGGTGACAGACTTGCTTTGGGTAGACCAAACGCTACTCCATGACTGGGTAGTTACAAAGGTAGGTTTCGGGTTTGTCCAGTCCCATGCTGCGAGACATGGTCGAGCAAGATGGGATTTGCCCCTTCGATCAGGAGAGATATACTCTGGGCCCCTCATGTTATCCGACCAGGATAAGCATGGCCATGCGACAAGGATTATGAGATAATCCGGATTGTGGTCGGTATCCTTTGGAGCGAGAAAGAGGTCGGACTAGCACAAGGATGACAGTCTCGCCTTGAGCCCGACAACATATATCGTGTGGCAAAGGGAGCAGAAGTGTGACACATTATGCAGTTCGCCTAACCAGCTTCATAGTCTGCTTGGTGGTCGGCACACCTTGCTAGAGGCTGCTACCAACCGTGCAGGTCGGAGGTGATCCAAACTGTGACCAAGCCGACTTGAACCTAAGGGGTCACGCGCTTAAGGGAAGGAACCTACGAGGTCGGTTTGTAGGACACTGGTCGGATGTGATCCGAACTGGACTAGGAACGTGACCGAGCAGACTTTGGGCTTTAGGGTCCGTGCAAGGCCCAAGTGTTGAGCCTGCGACGGACGCCTATATAAAGTGGAGGTGCGGCACACTCATGCGGTTGATCGCTTCGGCGCTATCACTAGGGTTTGCATGTGTTGCGAATAGCCACCTCCACTCGCCGTCGACTGTGTGATCAGACCTAGCAGTCCGCCGCACGGTGTTCCTCCTGCACGCGCGGATACCGTTAGAGGCGGTGCACTTGCACCGCTCCGGCGAACTCGTACGTGGGATCGGACGATCGGCTGTTCGAGGGAAATCGAACAAGGAGGAGACGATCCACGCGGACGCGCTGCCCCAACTCTTCTTCCGCTGCACGGCACTGCGTGTCTAGTGGTAATGAACTGTGATCCATCTCCCATAGCATGTTCCTAGATGTTCTGCGCGTATGAATTTTTAATTTGCAGTCGACGCACCCTACCGTAGAACCCAACACCCTGGCACGAAAAATCCTCCTACCCCCAAGGACGGAGAGTTAGTTGTATTTGCTAATCACTTAGGCCGGGGTTTCAGCCCTCCCGGTTCAAATTTTTTTTGGGATGTATTGGCCAGCTTTCAACTGCGCCCTCAAGACATCGGTCCTTATTCTGTGACCAACATCTGCCACTTCCAAGTTTTTTGTGAGGTTTACCTTCAAGAGGAACCTACAGTAGAACTGTTCAGAGATTTCTTTCACCTAAACTGTCGTACAGAATTCACAGATGGACCCAACACTGAATTGGGCGGGATGGCGGTTCAGAATTGGAAGGAAGTTACTTTTCCTTATCCTAAACTTCACAGTCACCCCAAGGAGTGGAACGCCACCTGGTTTTATTGCAGAGACACATCTCCACCTGATGAAAACCCGCTGCCGGGTTACCGCCCTGAACGCCTGAGCAACACACATCCTTTCCCTCAAAGGTTGACTGCAAAAGAGAGGGCCAACTATGCTCCTCAATTATCATAGCTTAGATCCTTCCTGGCAAACGGTTTAACAGGGGTTGACCTGGCTCGCTGTTGGATAGGCTGGAGTATTCTGCCCTTAAGTCGGCGCTCCGGTTTGATGTGTGAGTATACAGGGAGTTTGAAGGATGCTCGCCGCACATTGACATTAAGCTTATAGATGAAGAAGTCACTGAGGCTGTAAAGAAGATGCTGAATGAACCGGCGGAAGTCTATGCCCAAACCG
This sequence comes from Aegilops bicornis, assembly GCA_021605145.1. Classification (NCBI taxonomy): domain Eukaryota; kingdom Viridiplantae; phylum Streptophyta; class Magnoliopsida; order Poales; family Poaceae; genus Aegilops; species Aegilops bicornis. The sequence goes on along the minus strand of CM038673.1, from coordinate 4,565,323 downwards.
GACTACTCCCTTTCTGCACCTTCAACAAACTGCCAGCTGTAAGAATCATATAATCTTTTTATCTAAAGTTGCTTCTGTCTAAACATTCTCTGAAAATGCGATTACTTTCTGACAGGGTAATGATCCATTCTGGAACAAGAAACCCCCGCAAGACAAACTGACGAAGCCACAAGATAAGCCGGTCAAGCCAGTTCGTCCAAAAACCAAGGTTGTGAAAAAACCTGCCAAGAAAAGTACCACTGCATCCTCCGATCCACCAGCTGATGATGATGTGGGTAACCCGGAATTAGAGGTAGAACTTGACTCACTTGGTTCATTTTTCGTACGCCTTATTGATGATGATTATTGTCAGGACGACGCTGAAGGCAGCCAAGCCGATGCTGTAGAGGTAATCACTCTTTCCTTCGATTCAAACCCTTTGCCAACACTAAAAATCCGTCGAGCAAACCGGAAAGTTAAATTTTCTCATCCTCTTGCTTACTTGGATCCGAACTTTTTTGTGAAGACAGAACAACACGAGGCTCACTGCACAACTTGGCATAGCGGCTAGGTAGTTACCTCCGCCGGTTTACCGAACACTCCGGTTCGGAAACGCCGATCAGAGGTCTCTTATCCCCTTGACACTTCACGCCCCAAAGCGGGTTGTTTTCTTCAACCTCTTAACCCATCCGATTCAAATTATCAGGGTACTTCTCACTCATCATCTGGCGAATCGTCTGCCACAAAACTTCCACCGCTCAAAACAGTGCTTGGGTGAGCCATACTCTTACTTATATCCTTGATATGTTATTTAATATATATTGTACTAATCCTTATGTTTTTTTATCAGTGCCAAGCCCAGACCCAGCAAGAAGGCTCGTCTAAATAAACCCACTGAGGAAGACGCGGCTGCTGAATCGGAGAAAACTCCTGATCCTGAAGAGACCAACATTGATGACACGCTGAATGACCCCCCCACCCCACCCCCCACCCGCCTCAAGATCATGATTTTGTTGCTGAGCAAGTAGAAGTTGACACCACAGGTCATGCTGACCAGCCAACCAACCCTATCGGGACTAATAAACCGGTCAGCCCTGTAAAAAATACTGACAAACCGGCAACTCCAGTAAAAGCTACTGAGGAAAAAGATGATGACGTTATGATGATTGGCACTGCCCATACCGCCTGTAAGTGCATATTTATCCCTTAGGTGTTTTGGTGATTGATGACAATGCTTTTGCGGACTAATCGTGTGCCTTCGAGTTTCTCAGACATTTCCTCACTAGGTACAAGACGGTTTAGTGCCCCTCAAAGACTATTGAAAACGGCGTTTCTCTACGTTTCTTTTTGGTGGATTTGAGTCGTAGGAAAGCCGTACTATTAATAGGGGGTCCGCGTCGGAAAGGTTTGGGTGGAATCATCACGTACACGTTTCCTTCCTTGTCTCCACCTTTCCCTTGCACCTTGGAGCATTCCCCGTTTATCCTCGTTGTGATTGCCTTGGCTGCTGTTGTTGTGCTTGCGGTAGTATCGCAGGCACCCGCGGTAGTACCGTAGCTCAGGCGCGGTAGTACCGCGGGAGCCCACGGTAGTACCGCTCCTATGGAGCCGTACTACTGTGGCCCCCAGGCCAAGTACCGCTGCGTTGCGGTAGTAGGGGCGGATGTAATTTTTTGCATCCGCGCCTCCGCGGTAGTACCGAGCCATGGGCAGGGTAGTACCGCGCGCGGTCTGGACCAACAGCCCCGAGGTAGTACTGCTCTCCAGCGGTAGTACCGCGTCGGGTTTTTGCACCGGCTGTTTTCCAGGGGAAGTAGGCACGGATGTATTTTTATTCATCCACGCCCTTCCCAGGCTAGGGCTTTCCTGCCTTGCGGTAGTACCGCAAGGAGGGAGCGTGATACCGCGCCAGCGTAGTAATCTGCCTGTCGGGCTCGCTATAGCCCCGCCGCTGAAGGGTAGTACTGGTGGCCCACGGTAATACTGCATGGCCTATGCGGTAGTACCGGCCACCGAGCGGTAGTACTGCGCGTGTCATGAGCTGGTTAAGTGGATAACGGTTGGATTTCGTCCACCACTATAAAAGGGTCGTCTCCTACCTCTAGTTGACCACCTCTTCCAACCCTAAGCTCCATTGTTGCTCCTAAGCTCCATTTTTGCCCGATCTCACTCCCTAGCCAATCAAACTTGTTGATTTGCTCGGGAGTGGTTGAGAAGGCCCCGATCTACACTTCCACCAAGAGAAATTTGATTCCCCCCACTAATCCCTAGCGGATCTTGTTACTCTTGGGTGTTTGAGCACCCTAGACGGTTGAGGTCACCATGGAGCCATAGTCCATTGTGGTGAAGCTTCGTGGTGTCGTTGGGAGCCTCCAATTAAGTTGTGGAGATTGCCCAACCTTGTTTGTAAAGGTTCGGTCGCCGCCTCCAAGGGCACCAATAGTGGAATCACGGCATCTCGCATTGTGTGAGGGTGTGAGGAGAATCTGATGGCCCTAGTGGCTTCTTGGGGAGCATTGTGCCTCCACACCGCTCTAACGGAGACGTACTTCCCTCAAAAGGAAGGAACTTGGTAACACATCCTCGTCTCCACCGGCTCCACTCTTGGTTATCTCATCCCTTTACTTGTGCAAGCTTATTTGTGTTACATTCATTGCTTGCTTGTGTGCTTTGTGTTTGTTGCATCATATAGGTTGTCCACCTAGTTGCATATCTAGACAACTTACTTTGATGCAAAGTTTAATTTGGTAAAGAAAAGCTAAAAATTGTCAGTTGCCTATTCACCCCCCCTCTAGTCAACTATATCGATCCTTTCAATTGGTATCAGAGCCTCATCTCTTTTTAAGGACTTTACCGTCCGAAGAGTATGGTTGACGTCGAAGACAATGTGGGAGAGCACTCCGGTGCGAATCCGATATCGTCTACAGGAGATGGGGGTAACTCGCTCACGTGATGAATTCAATGTGGCGTTGGACACATTGAAAACCTCCATGACGACCGAGGTCAAAGACATGTTTAAGGAATTCTTAGAAGGGCTTAAACTTTCCACCGCGCCTGTGAAAGTGGGTGATCCCGCCAACACAGAGACGGATGCTAACCCCGACAAGGGGGAAGCTACTAGTGAGAAAGCCCCTTCGTCTAGTGGTAAGAATGGCACCGACATCTTTGCCCATGTGCAACCTCCACCCGTTTATGGTGGACCAATTCCTTCTACTCATTTGAATCATGCCGGTCCTCCCCCCAAGGTTGATAAAAAGGAGGATTTTGATTCTTGGGTCTATCGTTTTAAGCGTCATTTAAATCATGTGAACACTAACCTTTGGAGAATCATTGAATAAGGTTTTTATCCGCAAGATCGAAGCAACTTCACTCCTAGAGAAGCCGTGGATGATCAATTTAACGAGAATGCTCTCTTCATCATCCAAGAAGCAATCCTTCTCGAAGACCTCCCGCATCTCCGGCCTTATTCATTGGCCAAAGATGCTTGGCTCAAAGTGGTTTCCCTCTATCGGGGAAGCGCAAGCATTCAATGGTCCAATTATGAAGTGGTTCAAGATGAAGCCGATGAGTTTGTAATGAAAGAAGATGAAGAACCTCGTGAACTTTATCGGAGAGTCACCAAACTCGCCGTCTCTCTTTGGGATCATGGAAGTAAGGACACAGATGACAATTGGATCAAGCGCAAATTTCTCAAGGCAATGATGCCCTACCACAAAGCCATGTCCTCCGTCATCCGTCAAAGGCCGGACTTTCACACCTTGTCCTCAAGTGATGTGTTGGATGAGTTTGTGGCTATGAGCATATTGGACAAGACTTCCGACAATGCGGTGCTTTGCTCCCAAAGAGCAAAGAAGCCCAACCTTGCATTGAAGGCCAAGGTGTGTGTCGAAGAAGAAGAAGAGGAGGAAGAAGAGGAGAGCAACCTCGAAGATACGAAGAATGCCTATCATGAACACATGGCCCTTGCTTCAAGGCAATTTTGGAGCAAGAAGAACTCAAGGCCCAACTTCAACAAGAGCAGGTCAAGTGGCGCAAAGGGCAAGCAACGAGTGAGGACTTGCTTCAATTGTGGCAATGTGAGTCATTTTGTTGCGGAGTGCCCGTATGAGAAGAGGGAAGACAATGGTGGCAAGCTCATCCGTAAGGACAAGGCCAAGGAGGGGATTGGGTTTACATTCATTGCTTGCTTGTGTGCTTGTGTTTGTTGCATCATATAGGTTGTCCACCTAGTTGCATATCTATACAACTTACTTTGATGCAAAGTTTAATTTGGTAAAGAAAAGCTAAAAATTGTTAGTTGCCTATTCACCCCCCCCCCCCTCCAGTCAACTATATCGATTCTTTCACCACCGCAGGAAATCCTGTCGCTTTATCAAAGCATACTGCCAAGGAAGAACTCTCTGCAATTGGCAAAGGCAAATGGAATGCCGATTTGTCAACTTATGCCCATCTGAATGCTCAAGACCTTCATTCCGGTTATCTGAACCGTCTGTACACCAGCCGTGACTATGAAGCCGGTCTGGTAAATATGATGAAGGAGCGATATGAGGAAACTCCACAAGTGTTTTTCCCTTATATTTAATTGCAGTTTATCAACTCCAGTAGCCCCCAAGCGACGGTTTAAGATACCAATCTAAACCGGGACTTGGTTAAAAAATTATGCTTGCGATAATGCATCTGAACTTCACTGAAGTAGCCCCCAAGTACCGGTTTAACTTTAGAAAGATGAACCGGTGTGACGCCCAGATAATTAAGCTACATAAACCCTCTGCTAATGATGCCATGTCACCTCGATTACTGTTACTAATCTCGCGTTAGTTCGAAACTGGTTCGAATTCAAATTCAAGATAAAGTCAAACAATAAAAGTTTTCAAGTACTAAAACTAAAGTGTTCGAAATATAGCAAATAAATCATAGATGATTGTGGTGGTGGAACCACATTTTTTATAAATTATTTAAATGAACAAAAATAAATAAAACAACAGCTTAAACATTTAAATAAATGTCGTTTAGTAAATATAAAATATTAAATTATTTTATTTGGGACTAAAATTTTGTGGTAGTGGTGTAATTAGTAAAACTAATTTAGGTACTAATGATATGTTTTACAAAAATAAAATAAATTGGAAACTAAAATAAAACAGAAAAGATAAAATAAATAAAAGAGAAAAGAAACCAAAAAGCAAACCCCCCGGCCCAACCGGCGGCCCAATAGGCCGGCCCACTAGGCCGGCCCACCTCCCCCTCCTACTAACTCCCCCGAAACCCTAACCTCCTCCCCACTCGCTCCCACTACCCCCATTCCCCCGATCCAGTTCTGGATCGGGATCGATCCCCATCGGCCCTCGCTCGAGGCAACCGCGCCCTCGAACCTCGCCGCCGCCCCCCCCCCCCCCCCGGCCGGACCTCGCAGGCGCCCCGGTGCCCGCTGCTGTCGCTGGACCTCCCGCGCCTCTCCCTCGCAGGATCGACCACGCCACCCGTCACCCCTGCCGCTCGCTGGATCGCCACCTCGCCGGAGCTGCCCCGCCGTCGTCTCCATCAACGCACGTCGTCCTCATCTTCCACCTCGTGCCCCGCTGCCCTAGTCCCTACGGCCCCTCGGTGAGGAACCTCGTCCGTCCTCCCCCGCTCTGACCCCGCACGTCCGCGCCCGCGCATGACCATAGCTCTCTGCTCCCGCTCCCCCGCTAGCGCACTACGGTCACCATGCGCGCACGCGCGCCTCACCGTTCCCTGCTCGCCCACGTGCAGCGCCCGCCCTGCTGCCGCCGCCTGCTAGCGCTCCTGGCCGCCCCGCCACCCGCGTCGACTACGCACGCGCGACGTCGCTCATGCCCCGCTCACCCGTTTTCCTACTGCTGTTGTTGCCTGCGCCGGCCCCGTTCGCCCGTCGCCACAGCCGCTGCGCCCTACCGGTGCCCGCGCCTTCGGCTTGTCTCCAAAGTGCCACCCTCCTGACCGGCACCCCACCGCACCCCGGCAGCCGCGCCGCTGGTCTCTTTCGAGGCCGGGCATGACCCAGAAAAGTGTGTCTATTCGAATAGCCGTGATCTTCGGTAACAGGACGACTTGGAGTTGTACCTTGACCTTATGACAACTAGAACCGGATACTTAATAAAACACACCCTTCCAAGTGCGGATACAACTGGTGGTCACTCTCTAACAGGGCTACAAGGAGAGGATCGCGGGTAGGATTATGCTATGTGATGCTACTTGGAGGACTTGATCTACTCTCTTCTACATCTTTGCAAGGCAGGCTGCGGAAGCATAGTCTTGATAAGACTAGCTATCCCCCTTATTACGGCATTCAGATTCAGTCCACCGATATTGCCTCTTTACACATATACCCATGCATATGTAGTGTAGCTCCTTTCTTGCAGTACTTTGATGAGTACTCACGATTGCTTTTCTCCCCTTTTCCCCTTCCCTTCTACCTGGTTGTCGCAACCAGCTGTGAACCAGAACCAGATGCCACCGTCGATTTACTTTACTCCTACTACCGGAGGTTCCTACTACTACGTGCAGCCCGGCGACCACCAGGGAGTAGTTAGGAGGATCCCAGGCGGGAGGCCTGCGCCTCTTCGATCTGTATCCCGGTTTGTGCTAGCCTTCTTAAGGCAAACATTGTTTAACTTATGTATGTACTCAGATATTGTTGTTTCCGCTGACTCGTCTATGATCGAGCACTTGTATTCGAGCCCTCTGGCTTGTATTATGATGCTTGTATGACTTATTTATGTTTTATAGTTGTGTTGTGATATCTTCCCGTGAGTCCCTGATCTTGATCGTACACATTTGCGTGCATGATTAGTGTACGATTGAATCAGGGGCGTCACAAGTTGGTATCAGAGCCGAATGCCTGTAGGAATCCCCCTTCCAAACTCCTTGGCTGAAGTTGAGTCTAGTCATTGCAAAGCTTTTACTAACATGGATGTGTGGCCTACGGGCCCACGTCGCCATTGGGTGGTATTAGGATCTTTTACTCCTTGATATTTACTCTGGGACTCTAATCACTCTTCTATTCGGGTTAAATGATTTTTTAAAAATCTAACTTTAGGTTCTAGAAAACACTTTCTCCCGGAGAGCCCTTGATCAGAGATGATCGTTTGCACGGAGAAGATTTCGAAGTTACTCTCCGATACCCTTTTGAGACTTTGTGCCAGTTGCTTTTGCAATTCCCTACCACCGAAATATCCCTATGGATAAATACATATACTTGTCGTTCTTACTTTTATTCCCAGTTGATCTTGTTATTACAAGATACCCTGCAAATTTCTCTATGGTTCCAAGAATACTTTGTGTCTACTGCCTTGCAGTTCCTTGCCACCTAAGTAACCCTACGGATAATTTCTCGCACTTACCGAGTATCCACTCATCCCAGTTGATTCATGTATTTCACAAAGGTCTTCGAAATACTATTCGATCTTCCGAAAATCCTCAGCAGCTTATTGCTCTTGAAATTCTTGCTTGCTTGCGTTATGGTTAATCCCATAAGTATAGTAATCTTATTGGCATCCTTTGCCACTATCATTTTGAGCCCATTGATTCAATAAGTGCGAATGCTCGCAATCCTCAACCAGATCCTAGAATTCATCCTTCCGGCTCAGACGTCATTTTAAACATGAGCTGATCCTCGACTAATAAAATTGCCGTCGATTGTACCCCTAAGCCCACTCAACTTATCCATCTTTGATCAGAGCGTTTGCTTCTGATCCCTTGACTTGGAATTCATAATTCCTTTGCAATTAAGCTTTGAATTAGTTAGTTGTTTCTATCTTCTGATCTCCTTGCATTCTTCTTCTTCTGGTTGAGTAGCGATGCTCACATCAGATCCCTTGTGGGCCACTAGATCCTTTGTTGGATTTTATCCGACAATGTCCTTCATAATTCAATAACCTTCTGAGCCTTTCCTAGGAAACATAATGCCTTTGGTAAATTGAATCCTCTGCTTGCTCAAGCATGCTCTACTATTGATCTTGTGTTATTTATTCTTGAAATTTGTGGTATATGATCCTAAGATGCCTCGGTGGGTTGAACCTATGCCTTCCCCCAAACCGTATGAACCCAAAAGTTTTTGCGAGTCATACTCTTTTGTTGTTTCGCCAGATAAAATTTCTACACTACAGCTTCATCAAAAGCGATAAGTAAAATGAAAGGTTATGCATTGAAGAAGTGGGAGTCGACCTTGAGCCTTTGCGTTCATGCCCATGGACCCGATGTGAAACTTATCATCGAAGCTTCTTGTAATCATAATAATCCCCTTGTTATAGGTTCGTCCTGTATCTATGTTTGGTCCTTTGCGATAGTTGTTCCGACCATATTATTCCTCTTTGATCCCATTCTCGGACAAGTTGAAGTACTTGTCTTCTGCAGGACAATACACCTGTCCAACCTCTATTCCGCTCTACCTTTGAGTATACCCTCTGGTACCTCGAGAATATCACGGAACTACATAACTTCTTATGAGTTCTTCATCAACTATTATTCTCACCGATTCCAATCCCCCTCGAGTTTTGAGTTATTAGTCACTCAAGAACACCGATAAGTGTATCGATTCCGCACTCTGATTCAATACTCTAAGTAATTTTCATTGCTTATGAGTTTAATAATCCTTCAAGTCATTCTTAGCCTAATTGGCTATATCCTTATTGTGCTAAATTATAACTGTGCTACGTGGTCCTTATTCCTGGAGCACAACTTTCGGCGATGAACTAAGCTTCTTCAATTTCCTCGTCTTATCGTTTCACCTCGAACAACAAACTTGACCCCGAGTTTGTGTACTATCCATGGCTCCAATGATATTTTGCTGCATCAGTCCTTTTGCTTGATGCAGTCGCTGATCAATTGCTTCTTCGTGGATTCTCTCGACAACAAATTATCGTGATCATCATCAACATTTTGACTCCTTCTAGGATATCAATGGAATTCTTGATAATAAGTGCCATCCTCGTCCCTTGGTAATTTGAGTTACCATCGACAACATCCTTACATTCCTTTCATCACAAACTTGATCATGTTATGGAGCTCCTTGCTAACCAGCTTATGTCATGTTCTACCTTGGAGTATTACCTTCTTTTATGTCAAGGATATTGTGAGAATTGCTCCACCTCTTGAGAATTCTCGATATAGTAATACTTCTCGCTATCTCCATTCGTTTCGATCCCGTGTTGTTTCTACCCTGAATACCGACAATTGAACTATGATGCGTGAATTCAAAACTTCTAGCAATCCTATTGCTTTGGAGTTAATGGTTGATAGTTCATTCTTAGACTATTGATTATCGAATCACCGTTCCAACATTGATCATGCTACCTAAGCCCATATTTTGGGTGTAGCTTTCCACCAATGTTTAATTGAGTATGTTTTTCTCGAGCATACCTCATTATATCATTTGATCTGACAAATGTTATCTCTTTGTTCACATGATTGTGGAAATCCATCTTTTGGAAATCTCGATGAATTGTCCTTTAGTTCTTCAGCCACCCCCTCATCCTCTCCTTGGTTTAATGATGAACTCTTGTTTCAGAACTCGCTTCCATAGATCATTTTCGAGAATCTCACAGTGTCATCTCGTCAAATTTTGTTGCACCTTCTCTACTAGGCTAGGTCTGCTTCCGGCCGCCCTCGCAACATGCAGGTGTGCTAAGGGCGATGGGCCCAGACCCCTGTGCGCTTAGGTTTAGACCGGCGTGCTGACCTCTCTGTTGGCCTAGGTGGGGCTGCGACGTGATGATCTTCGAGGCGGGCATGACCCGAGAAAAGTGTGTCGGCCAAATGGGATCAAGCGTGTTGGGTTATGTGGTGCACCCTGCAGTGGAAATTTATCTATTGAATAGCCGTGATCTTGATAGCAGACGACTTGGAGTTGTACCTTGACCTTATGACAACTAGAACCGGATACTTAATAAAACACACCCTTCCAAGTGCCAGATACAACCTGGTGGTCACTCTCTAACAGGTCTACGAGGAGAGGATCGCCGGGTAGGATTATGCTATGCGATGCTACTTGGAGGACTTCAGTCTACTCTCTTCTACATCTTTGCAAGGCGGAGGCTGCGAGCGTAGTCTTTGATAAGACTAGCTATCCCCCCTTATTCTGGCATTCTGCAGTTCAATCCATCGATATTGCCTCTTTACACGTATACCCACGCATATGTAGTGTAGCTCCTTGCTTGCGAGTACTTTGGATGAGTACTCACGGTTGCTTTTCTCCCCCTTTTCCCCCTTCCCTTCTACCGGGTTGTCGCAACCGGATGTCGGAACCAGGGGCGGATGCCACCGTCGATGATGACTCCTACTACACCGGAGGTGCCTACTACTACGCAGCCCGGCCGACAGCGACTGTGAGTAGTTAGGAGGATCCCAGGCGGGAGGCCTGCGCCTCTTTCGATCTGTATCGGTTTGTGCTAGCCTTCTTAAGGCAAACTTGTTTAACTTATGTACGTACTCGGATATTGTTGCTTTCGCTGACTTGTCTATGATCGAGCACTTGTATTCGAGCCCTCGAGGCCTGGCTTGTATTATGATGCTTGTATGACTTATTTATGTTTTATAGTTGTGTTGTGATATCTTCCGTGAGTCCACGATCTTGATCGTACACATTTGCGTGCATGATTAGTGTACGATTGAATCGGGACGTCGAGCTGAGACTTTGTAGAAGAAACTCCCGTAGCAGCATTCTTTGAGCAAATATCCATTAGCCCCCAAGTGCCAAGTTGAATACTTGTATTATGCTTGGGACTTGTAGAAAATGTATGATGAAGAGGAAATATGCATTAGCCCCCAAGTACCAAGGGCATAACTTGTTATGTGCTTGGTACTTCAAATATGTACTGTCACCTCATCATATAGTTGTCTCTTTTTAGGCTGAGCTGAGCAAGAAAGAGAGCCAAACCGCTGATCTGTAGGAGAACCTTAAATCGCAACAAGCTGAAACCTCCAATGCGAAGGAAGAATTGACCAGCGCTCTAGGCGCTATGGAGAAACTGAAAGAGGGCTTCAACAAGGAGCGGGCGGACTGGGAGATTAAAAAATCCACTTTGATCAAAAGGGTTGAGAAAGCAGAGGCCGCTCTTAAACCGGTGGTTGATGAACTGACTAGCGTAAAGCGATAGGTTCATGCCATGACTGTAGCTGTGTTTGGTAAGCATCCTTGGTTCCTGATTTCAACATATCATTTCATGCATTTCCGGTTTACTAATCCTCGCTATGATACAAGAACTCGTATTAGCCACTTGGGATCTGATGTTCAGAAGAAGTTGAAAGCGGCCTATACTCTGATAGAGCAGCTGTATACTGGCACATAGCGGATCATCTACACTGCTTCCCACAATAATCCGCCTCCCACCTTGATCAAGGATACCTTAGAAAGGTTATCTATGCTTCTGCCGGGTGAGCGAGCTAAAAAGTCTGCCGCTAGAGCGAGCGCTTTGGCGCCTTGACGGGCAAAAGCATGGGTACCTGACTTTGATCTAGTTGAAGCGGCCCAAGTTTATCCCAGTTTGAAGGAAGACGGAACAAAATTTGGCGAAGATGATCTCCGAGTCATTAACCGGGAAGTACGCCCATTGGCTTGTCAACTGGTTGAGGAAGCGGATCTTTCATACTATCAGGCAAGCTATGATGACAAGAACAAACGGGTTGCTGCGCCAATTCCTGAAGCTCAAAATCTTATCCCGCCAATCCGTAAGCACACGTATGCCCCTGACATTGAACCGTCCACACTTATAAGTGATGAAGCTGTTTTCCAAGCCTTAACTGGGATCAGCTGGGCGACTGCTGACTTCCAGCCGCTGGGTAGAGAGGAGGGAGGTAAACTGGTGCAAGATGATCTGCAGCCGTCAGGCCAAGCTGGTGACCAATCATGAACCGGAGGCCGGTTTAGTCTTCTATATGCTGCAACATGTGCTTGAGAAAACAATTATTCTTTTGGGCACCGAATCGCCTTGTAATAAGCTAGTAAAAAAATACTTGGTCTGATATGCCTTCACGCATATTTATCTGCAATTGATGCTTGCTTAATTCGACATGCTTAAGATATGATATCCATAACCATGTATTCAAGTTGTTCCTGCAGATAAGAAGCTTAAAGCGCCCTGGCAGTTTACCACCTGGCGGGACATGATACCCATATATATATGACCAAGGTTTACAACCTAGGTTGTGAAATATAACCAAATATGGAAATATATAATACCTGCGACCTTTGGGCATGATGATGGCTGACCAACCTTGTAGTGAGGGCAATAACCCTACTCTGGAGGATAAGTAACTCCTGGTATATGATGCCGGTTTATAATAAAACTGTTCCGGGTTGTGATAAACACCGGATTATTCCATACTGGTGACTTTGAGTCAATCCAGACCGGGTTGATAGTCTCCGGATTATATTTTGATCCTGCACTGACAACTTGTAGTTGACAGTCTAACCGGTTTGACAAAAAAACTGGCTTGAAAATATCATAAATCTTTTTGAAAACAAAGAAAACTTAGCAAATGCAAATAAAAACCGTTGTAGTCGAGGCTTTTCACGGGTTGCCAGGCCCCAAATTTGAGGCTTTTCATGGGCTGCCAGGCCACTGAGTTAAACCATTTTTGCAAAGCCTTTTAAGATGGTCATCAATCCTTAACCAATCATCGTTTTAACTTGACAAGTTCAGGGTCTGTATTTTAGAGTAACTTGTCAAAGTTTGAAGGGTCATACCAGGTTTACCTGGGCGGAGTAACTTATTTAAAGAGGCATGTTAACCCGGGGTTTTAGGTGTATACACCAGGCTTCCAAGCCATGGCTTGATAGCCCATTACAAGCGTTGATTCTAAGTTCATTGCGATAGCAAAGAATCCCCAAGTAACGTTTTGAGCAGTGCTCAGTGGGTGCCTATGTTTGAGTTGTTGTTTTACAACACTCTCTTTGACCCGAGATTGATTTGGCTTTAAGCCGATCAAGAGGTGTGACTGTGGTTCGGATACGACTAAGCCTCCAAGTGATGTTGTGGCATTACGCCGATCAAGGTGTAGCTATGGTTCGAATATGACCAAGCCCCCAAGTGATGTGATATAAAGCTTTGAAAAGCGAAATCAAGGGGTAAACAGACGCCGCTTTATAAACAGAAGCTCCATGTAACCACACATGATGTAAGAAAACAACAGATACCCCGCTTAGGTGAGGTTTCGGTTTATTATATTGATCATAATATATACATTGTCATAATATGTACATAAGCAGAGCCTATAGCTCAAGTATAGTAAGGCCGAAGATGAGCAATATTCCACGGCCGGTTGGTCTCCTCCTCCGATTTACGTGAGTCTTTGCGCTCTCGAACATCGATTAGGTAATCTGACCCATTGTGTAGATTTTTGCTGACCACAAAGGGTCCTTCCCAAGGGGGGGATAACTTGTGCATATCTGTCTGATCCTGGTTGAGTCGAAGCACCAAATCTCCTTCTTGAAAGGTTCTGGTTCTAACCCGTCGGCTATGATAACGACGCAGATCTTGCTGATAAATCGCCGAACGGGCTGCCGCTATGTCACGCTCCTCATCTAACAGGTCAAGAGCTTCTTGCCGTGCCTTCTCGTTGTCAGCTTCAATATATGCCGCTACACGAGGTGAGTCATGACGTATGTCACTAGGAAGAACCGCCTCCGCTCCATAAACCATGAAGAACGGCGTGTATCCTATCGATCTGTTGGGTGTGCTGTTGATGCTCCATAACACGGAAGGTAGCTCCTCAACCCAACAACCCAGCGTCCGTTGCAAAGGAACCATAAGACGGGGTTTGGTGCCTCTCAAGATCTCTTGATTAGCCCTCTCCGCTTGACCATTGGACTGTGGGTGAGCCACCGATGACACGTCAAGCCGGATGTGCTCACGCTGACAGAACTCCTTCATGTCACCCTTGGACAGATTGGTACCATTGTCTATTATAATGCTGTGTGGAAAGCCAAACCGGAAGATCACCTTTTTGATGAATTGAACCGCCGTGGCTGCATCAGACTTACTAACTGACTCTGCCTGCACCCACTTTGTGAACTTGTCAACCGCCACCAAAAGGTGGGTCTTCTTGTCCTTGGACCTTTTGAAAGGCCCAACCATATCCAACCCCCAAGTCGCAAACGGCAAGGTGATTGGAATCATCCTCAATTCTTGAGCCGGTACATGAGCCCACCTTGAGAATTTCTGACAGCCATCACATCTTTTGACCAAGTCCTCGTCATCAGCATGAGCTGTCAACCAATAGGAACCGTGACGAAATGCCTTAGCCACCAAAGATTTTGAACCGGCGTGGTGACCACAATCTCCTTCGTGGATCTCGCGCAAAATTTCACGGCCTTCTTCAGGGGACACACAGCGTTGAAACGCCCCTGCCACACTGCAATGATGCAACTCTCCATTGATAATAGTCATGGACTTGGACCACCGGATTATCTGCCTGGCCAAAGTTTCATCCTCTGGTAACTCGTCTTGGTTCATAAACGCCAGATATGGAACCGTCCAATCCGGGATAACATGAAGAGCCGCCACCAACTGAGCTTCCGGATCAGGAATAGCCAAATCCTCTTCACCAGGGAGTTTGACGGAAGGATTATGTAGAACATCCAAGAAGACATTAGGCAGAACCGGTTTACGTTGGGAACCCAGGCGGCTTAAAGCGTCCGCTGCTTCATTCTTCTGCCGGTCCACATGATCCACCTGATAACCTTTAAAGTGACTTGCAACAATATCCACCTCACGACGATATGCTGCCATGAGTGGGTCCTTGGAATACCAAGTACCAGACACTTGTTGAGCTACCAGGTCCGAGTCACCGAAGCACTTAACTCGGCTTAGGTTCATCTCCTTAGCCATCCGAAGACCATGGAGTAAAGCCTCATATTCAGCTACATTGTTAGTGCAAGGGAACATTAAACGGAGAACATAACAAAACTTATCACCTCGTGGGGAAGTTAATACGACTCCAGCCCTCGAGCCCTCCAATTGCCTGGATCTATCAAAATGAATAGTCCAATAAGTGTGATCCGGCTTCTCTTCTGACGCTTGTAGTTCTGTCCAATCGTTGATGAAATCCACAAGTGCTTGAGATTTGATCGTCGTTCGGGGTATGTATTTCAGCCCATGAGGTTCGAGCTCGATAGCCCACTTAGCAATCTGGCTAGTTGCTTCCTGTTCTGGATTATATCTCCCAAAGGAGCGGAACTGACCACCGTGATAGGATGGCCTTGGAAATATTGCTTAAGCTTCTGGCTTGCCATGAAAACACCATATACCAACTTCTGCCAGTGTGGGTACCTCTGCTTGGACTCAATAAGCACCTCACTGATATAATAAATCGGACGTTGAACCGGATATTCCTTTCCTACCTCCTTGCGCTCCACCACAATAGCCACACTAACTGCTCGAGCATTAGCCGCCACATATAGCAACAATGGCTCTTTGTCAACCGGAGCAGCAAGAACCCGCGGGTTAGCCAGCTGCCGCTTTAAGTCCTCAAACACTTCATCTGCGGTGCCACTCCAGACGAAGTTATCCGTTTTCTTCAGCATCTGATACAAAGGAATGGCCTTCTCGCCAAGGCAGCTGATAAACCGGCTCAACGTGGCAATCCGGCCTGTCGGGCGTTGAACATCATTGATACACTTCGGTTTGGCCAAGGAGGTGATAGCCTTGATCTTTTCCGGATTAGCTTCAATGCCCCTGTTAGACACCAGAAAGCCCAAGAGTTTGCCTGTCGGTACACCGAAAACGCACTTGGCCGGATTAAGCATCATTTTGTAAACCCGCAGGTTATCGAAGGTTTCCTTCAAGTCATCAATCAATGTCTCCTTCTTCCTTTATTTCACCACAATATCATCCACATAGGCATGAACATTACGGCTGATTTGTTTATGAAGACAATTCTGCACACACCGTTGATAAGTCGCCTGGGCACTCTTGAGCCAAAAGGGCATGGACACATAGCAGAAGGCTCCAAAGGGAGTTATGAAGGCCGTCTTCTCCTGGTCCTTAACTGCCATTTTTATCTGATGATAACCGGAATATGCATCCAAAAATCTCAAACGCTCGCAACCCGTTGTAGCATCAATAATTTGATCAATACGGGGGAGGGCAAAAGGATCTGCTGGACGGGCTTTGTTGAGATCTGTGTAGTCCACACACATACGCCAAGTGCCGTTCTTCTTAAGCACCAGCACCGGATTAGCCAACCACTCAGGATGGAATACTTCAACGATAAATCCAGCCGCCAAGAGCCTGGCTACTTCTTCACCAATAGCCTTGTGTCTTTCCTCATTGAACCAGCGGAGAAACTGCTTGACCGGTTTATACTTGGGATCCACATTGAGAGTGTGCTCAGCGAGTTCTCTCGGTACACCTGGTATGTCAGAAGGCTTCCACGCAAAGATGTCCCGATTCTCACGGATGAACTCGATGAGCGCGCTTTCCTATTTCGGATCCAAGTTAGCGCTGATGCTAAACTGTTTGGACGAATCGCCAGGCGAAGTCAACAAGCTTAGTCTCATCAGTCGATTTAAATTTTCGGGGCGGATCATGCTCTGTAGTTGGCTTTTTCAACGAAGTCATATCGGCCGGATCAACATTATCTTTATAAAACTTCAACTCTTCTGTTGCACAAACCGACTCAGCATAAGCCGCATCACCTTCTTCATACTCCAGAGCAATCTTGCGGCTCCCATGTACGGTTATAGTTCCCTTGTGACCCGGCATCTTGAGCTGCAGATAGACATAGCAAGGCCGTGCCATAAATTTAGCATAAGCCGGTCGTCCAAACAGGGCATGATACGGACTTTTGATTTTCACCACTTTAAAGGTCAAAGTTTACGATCTCGAGTCATGCTCATCTCCAAAAGCCACCTCGAGCTATCTTACCAACAGGATATGCGGTTTACGGGCACCACACCATGGAACACCGTATTGGACGGTTTAAGATTTTTATCTGTTAACCCCATGCGACGGAAGGTTTCATAATAAAGGATATTGATACTACTCCCTCCATCCATGAGTACCTTAGTGAACTTGTAACCTCCCACCCGAGGTGCCATTACCAGTGCCAGATGACCCAGATTGTCAACCCGGGGTGGATGATCTTCCCTGCTCCACACAATCGGCTGCTCGGACCAGCGCAAATAACGGGGCACCGCCGGTTCAACAGTATTCACTGCCCTTTTATGAAGCTTCTGATCGCGCTTGTCCAGGCTAGTGGTAAAGACATGATATTGTCCGCCATTCAACTGCTTTGGGTTGCTCCGGTAACCCGATTGCTGCTGCTGCTGTTGCTGGTTTCCCTGATCACCTTGATTGCCCTGATTGCCCTGATTGCCTTGATTGCCATGCCCACTCTAGTTACCATGAAAACCTGAACCGGAGCTGCCTCCACCATAACCCGGCCCATGAGATCCGTGGCCTGAACCGCCACCCGGCCCATTATCACACCGGAAAGAATTAGAATTTTTGAACTCCTGCATGATGTAGCAATCTTTCCAGAGGTGTGTGGACGGAATCTCCTTCGTCCCATGTTTCGGGCAAGGCTGGTTCAATAGTTAAGAGAGGCGGTCCGGGTTTGGGCTTGGTGTTCCACCGCGCTAGGGCGGTTTACCCTTACGTCGCTGGCCCTTGTCCTGTGTGCTGGTATTAGCCACAAAGTCCAAGCTGTGATCCGCTTTACGTTTACCGCTGTTTCCATGACCCACCGGGTTGTGGTGCTGCCCCTTGGCATTGCCGCTCCTATTTCCCTTCCCTGTCTTATCATCATCAGACTCGGAATCCTTGGTACTATCAGAGTCGGCATACTTCACTAGAGCAGCCATGAGGGTTCCCATGTCATTACAGTGACGTTTGAGCCGTCCCAAACTTCAACTTCAGAGGTTCGAACCGGCAATTGCCTTCCAATGTTAACATTGCGGTGTCAGCGTTGATGCTGTCTGATGAATGCAAAATTTCTGAGACCCGGCGCACCCAACGGGTTGTTGATTCTCCTTCCTCTTGGACATAGGCAGCTAAGTCCACAATTGACATGGGCTACTTTCATGTATCCTTGATATTCTGGATAAACCGGGCTCTCAACTCAGCCCATGACCTAGTAGAATTAGCCGGTAAGCTCTTTAGCCAAGTACGGGCCGTCCCTTCAAGCATCATGGTGAAGTATTTTGCACACGCCGCATCATCCACATCCAGCATCTCCATGGCCATCTCGTAGCTTTCGACCCACGTCTCAGGGGACAAATCGGCGGTGTAATTCGGCACCTTGCGCGGGCCTTTGAAATCCTTGGGCAGGCGCACATTGCGCAACGCCGGGACGAGACATGGTACTCCCAAAGAACTAGAAGTGACCCCTGGTTCCACCGACGTGGTTGGACGAACCGGAGTAAGATGACGGGCCTCATGCTGCGCTGCTAACTCGGCCTCTCTGCGTGCCCGAGCCCGGTCCACCACCTCCTGAGCGTCACCCGCCGGGTTATTGCCACGGGGCGGATCACGATTCCGTGCGTTGCTTGACACCGCCGGTTCATCCATACGCATGCTGTAACTCCGGCTTGGATGGGGAGTAGAATGAATCTGATCGCGACTATATGAATAAGCCTCCTATTGAACCAAAGCCGTTTGAAGGACCTCCTTAACCCGACGCGTCTCAACCGCCGCTGGAGAATCGCCTTAGATCGGGATGGCCGCCAGCCGTGAAGCGGCAGCGACAAGGTTGTCCATCGGGGTAGAGTAATGACCCAGTGGTGTTGGGACAGGTTGTGTCACAATGTCTTTCTGACGAGGCGGGTCCATCAAACGTGGCTGAATCGGCCCCCCTGCTCCAGGCGCCTCCGCCCGGTTTGCTACCGGCGGATTACTGGTCCCCGCTCCTTGGGTATTAAAGAGGTTCCTAGCATCATAAACCGAAGGCAGGCGAGATCGGTGCCTCCTTTTCAGGACTTCGTGTGACGCATTCTGATCCAGCATAAGCCGGTAAGCCTGCGCATCCAAAGCGGCCCGCTCCGCAGCCATCCTGGTATCTTCAGCTGCCAAGTCGGCCTTGGCCTGGGTGATCTGATCTTTCACTTTCGCGATTTCCGCATTGTGTGCATCCTGATCCACCGGGTTAACCTCCGCCATCAGTGTTGCCAACGCGTCAAACAAATCAGATAAAACACGAGTGGCGGTCGACAGGGGCCTCTGCCCGCCATCGCTGCATCGCCGATCCAGAAATCATCGCCGCTACGGTCGAAGAGTGGAGCGCCGGCTGTGTACCGGCCATGAAGATTGCAACCCGGTTTGGTAGATCAGAGGGGTCTGGAATACTGTCGCCGTCGGAACAGCCCCCAATCCGGCCATCTTGCAACTGATATAATGACTCGGTCTCTCTGGTCGATGACTCGTCGCCGGAATAAACGACGGTCTCACCACCAGATTCCGATCTCTCCTCAGATTCTCCTCCATGGATGACTCCCATGAAGGCATGCTTCATGACAGGCTTGACCCGGGCAGATCTCGCACGCTGAGCCGTTTCGACGAGGTCGGCGCAGATGTCCGGCTCAGGGCCCGGTTCGCCGATCTTGCCAATGAAGACGTGTATGCCACCAAAGGGAACCCGGTACCCATACTCAATTGAGCCGGTCTCGGGGCCCAAGCCTGCATCGTCGATGTAGAGCTTGCCGCGACGACTCTTGGTCATCCGGCCCACAGCGTAAACCTTGAGTCCTTCAAAGCGGCCCTCCAAGAACTTGAAACCATCGTGCGATAGCCCCACGGTGGGCGCCAACTGTCGTGGTTTTGTTACGGCAGATGTCCTCGTGAAAGGACTTAGTCGTGGAGCCATTGCTACGCGTTAGCTTGAAGGGGTTAAAGCGGACAAGGGACGCAAGAGAGTTTTATACAAGTTCGGCCCCTTAAGATGAAGGTAAAACCCTACGTCTAGTTGTGATGGAATTGATGGGGTTTCGATGACCAGGGAGCGAATACGCTTTGCCTGAGTCTCGATTTGTTGTCTATTGTCCTTGAACCGCCGCCGGGTCGTCCCCTTATATACATGGGTTGACGCCCGTTGGTTTACAGAATCCCAAGGCCGGCTCATAAACGTGTCCGGCTCAGTTTCCGCTCTTTCTACCTTACAATGCAAGTTACATATCAATGTCGGTTTATATCTACAGGCCCTAAACCGGTTCTGGGCCCTGGGCCTTCATACAGCGTCACCATCTACCTTCTTGGGCTTCAAGTATAATGAACTACTCATGGAGCTAACCCGGCCGCTCCTGGCCTGTTTACGCCTAGTGGTAATATCCCCAACACGTGCCCTCCACCCTCGTGGGCCCCACGTTGCTCCACCGACGTACTCCTTCCTCCTATATATACCTACGTACCCCCAAACTACCAGATACGGAGCCAAAAACCTAATTCCACCGCCGCAACCTTCTGTACCCGTGAGATCCCATCTTGGGGCCTGTTTCGGAGCTCCGCCGGAGGGGGCATCGATCACGGAAGCTTCTACATCAACACCATAGCCTCTCCGATGATGTGTGAGTAGTTTACCTCAGACCTTCGGGTCCATAGTTATTAGCTAGATGGCTTCCTCTCTCTTTTTGGATCTCAATACAATGTTCTCCCCCTCTCTTGTGGAGATCTATTCTATGTAATCTTCTTTTGTGATGTGTTTGTTGAGACCGATGAATTGTGGGTTTATGATCAAGTTTATCTATGAACAATATTTGAATCTTCTGAATTCTTTTATGTATGATTGGTTATCTTTGCAAGTCTCTTCGAATTATCAGTTTGCATACTAGATTGATCTTTCTTGCAATGGGAGAAGTGCTTAGCTCTGGGTTCAATCTTGCGGTGTCCTTTCCCAAAGGATGAGGGGCAGCAAGGCACGTATTGTATTGTTGCCATCGAGGATAACAAGATGGGGTTTATATCATATTGCAAGAGTTTATCCCACTACATCATGTCATCTTGCTTAAAGCATTACTATGTTCTTATGAACTTAATACTCTAGATGCATGCTGGATAGCGGTCGATGTGTGGAGTAATAGTAGTAGATGCAGGCAGGAGTCGGTCTACTTGTCTCGGATGTGATGCCTATATACATGATCATACCTAGATATTCTCATAACTATACTCAATTCTGTCAATTTCTCAACATTAATTTGTTCACCCACCGTAAAATACTTATGCTCTTGAGAGAAGCCACTAGTGAAACCTATGGCCCCGGGTCTATTTTCCATCATATTAATCTCCCTTCAAGAAGCTATTTCCGTTGCCTTTTTATTTTACTTTCTTTACTTTGCATCTTTATCATAAAAATACCAAAAATATTATCTTATCATATCTATCAGATCTCACTCTCGTAAGTGACCGTGTAGGGATTGACAACCCCTTATCACGTTGGTTGCGAGGATTTATTTGTTTGTGTAGGTGCGAGGGACTCGCGTGTAGCCTCCTATTGGATTGATACCTTGGTTCTCAAAACCGAGGGAAATACTTACACTACTTTGCTGCATCACCCTTTCCTCTTCAAGGGAAAACCAACGCAGTGCTCAAGAGGTAGCAGTACCCGAGGATGGCGTTGTACGGGAGGCCGATGCGAGCGATGTCGAAGTCAACCAGCTCAGTGCGGTAGTTGTCGCGCGTGCCGAAGGTGACTGGGAGACGGATCTGTCCCAGAGAGTGGGCGGCGCCGCCACCAACTCCTGAGAAGGGCTTGCTGAGACTGAGCCGCTCGACCGGTACGTGAAGGAGCCTGAAGGCCTCCACGGAGAGCAAATTGAGGTCGGCACCGCCGTCGATGAGGGTCTTGGTAACAGCCACGTTATAGATGGTGGGCGTGCAAAGCATTGGGAGCATGCCCGAGCCGATGGTGGAGTCGGGATGGCCTTCTGAGCTGAAGGTGAGGTCGACCTCTGCTGCAGCCCAACCTGGCGGAGCCCCCGGGCGCTTGGAAGCGGCCCCAATTTGACGGAGGAACGGCTTGACATGGCGATCTGAAAGCGGCGCTTGAGAGCCGCCCAGCAGGGCTGCGACTGCATGGTGCGCCAGCACCGCGTAACGAGCAGTGAAGAGGTCGCGGAGTTCCCCCCAGGACGCCACCGTGGATCCAGGGAGGTTGAGCGGCCAGGCGCGTGGCTCGCCGGCGAGGGCCATGGGGAACCAGTTGGCCATGACCTTGTCAACGCCCCCGGCATCGAGGACGGCCTCCTCGTACGCCAGTAGGAACGGCGATGGGACCGCCGCGCCGTCGTAGTGCGGCGGCATCTCCGGCCTGAACTTGGGTGGCCATCACACTCGTCGCAGGGCGAGGGCCAGGGCTCGGAGCCCCCTGGCCTCGTCGTCAACACCAGCTGCAGGAGCGGGTGGCGGGGCATCCGCCATGGGGGAGAAGTGCGGCGGCGCGGGACTTAGGCCGGTGGAGAGAAGCTACGGCGCACCACTACTTGGCGCGCCAAATGTCGGATTTGGGGTTCCGGCAAAACCCTTAATGTTTGAACTCTGGGGTGCGCGCGAAGTTCTTTCCCTCCTACCGATCCACGCCCTAGCTCGCTAAGATCTCACGGACGAACTCGCAACACAGAAAGACACGAGATTTATACTGGTTCGGGCCACTATTGTGGTGTAATACCCTACTCAAGTGTGTGGTGGTGGATTGCCTCTTGGGCTGATGATGAACAATACAAGGGGAAGAACAGCCTCCTGAGGTTGCGGTGTTCTTATGCTCTGTGGACTTGTGGATGAGAACTCGATCTGTTCAACCTGCCTCTACTGTGGTGGCTAGCTCTACTTATATAAGCCTTGGTCCTCTCCCCAAATAATGAGCGGGGAAGGAGCCAACAACAGCGGGCAAATTTGAAAGGGGACAGCTAGTACAAGCTATCCTGATAAAAGTGGTCTTCGCCTGCTAAAGGCTCTGGTGATGACGCCGTCTTGGGCTCCACGGTGATCTCCGCCTTGCCGTCCTGCTGGTCTTGGTCTCGTTGCGCCGATATGGAAACCTTTGCCTGATGCCTCGGTACTCTGTGCCTGCGCCTGCCTTCTTAGCACCAAAGAGGAAATAAGGACGTTGCGCGCACTGGCGCCCGCCTGGCGCTCGCCTGGTGCCGATCGTCATGGCTCACGTCACGAGAGCCTCGTGAGGTTTGCCCCGCCATGATATCTCCGCTCCTCGCGAGCCTGCCTGGCTAGACCGCTCCTGAGGAGGTCTTGCATCGTCCGCCCCGCGAGGCTTGCCCCTCGCGAGGGTCTTGATTGCCTTGTCGATGAAGATGGGCCGTATGGCCCGCTAGCTTAGCCACGCCATGGGCCGCAGGCAGGCAAGTCTGGGGACCCCCATTCCCAGAACACCGACAAGTGCCCTTTAAGCTAGGGTCTCAAACAAGCTTTTGCTAAAGAATTAATTTCATCTTTTGACCGGATCATAAATAAAACTGACACAGGAAGACCACTTATAATAAAATAGGCATGTGTATAGGGTCTTAGGCTTACTACCATATATTTGTGATGGACCAAATATGATCTTAATTTGTGATCTGGAAGTCACCTATCAAGATGTGCTTGTTACGTATCGAAGTGGGGGATGTGTCCAAATTACGTCCTGACCAGAGCGCGTCCTTCATCAAGAGTCAGTTGTCCAACCAAAGGCCCTATCAATCACGTGGGGTTGCCTCGATAATTAAGATTGCAATAATCAAACAAAAGCATTGGACGTTTAATGACTACACGTCTTGAATCCCTAGGGATAGGATCCATGTTTCCGTACTAAATCTTTCTGTCGCTGGTGTTCAAAATAACATTTCACTGTTTGCCTGCCCTTAGCCTCTCCGTGACTAATTTTCCATGATCCTGGGTACCTGCAGGGATGAAGAACGCGAAGGGGACAAGATACAATTTCCGGAACAATTTTATGTTACACATACGAGACGTTAAGCTAAAGTCTTTCCACCAAGTGTGACCAATACTACTGCTTAGTAAACACTTGAAGTAACAGCAGTGCAACAACAATAAGAAGAACAATGTAAAAAAGATCATTTCAAGTCACTTCCCTACGGTCCTCTAACGGCCTTCCACAAGGCATTTCCATTGGCTTAACCACAAGTCTCGGCATCCACGATACCAGGACACTTGCACCAATCTCTTAACTTTCCAACTTTTACTCTTAATAATTGTACCTCCATGCTGAAGAAAGATCTTGTGTGACTTATAACAAGCGGTGTCCCATTACCAGGGACACGGCTATTTGAATAGATTCTGGATCACTCTGCAGAGGTTGTACACTTTAACCACACCATGAACTCCCAGTCCAACAAATCCTGTCTACAACATGGCAATCTTATAGTGTCTCAGACCTCCATGAGGCTAGCCACAGGTGAGAGGATCCGGGTCCTTGCCACCCCGTGGCACAACTCTTCCCACACGGGAATCAACAATACTCTTTGATATCATCCTACCAACCCATGCTCTCGTGACTGGATGGTAACTTCCTGGAATTAGGTCAAACAGAGCCACAAGGGGCCCACAAGGTAACAAGGCGCCCCCTGGGCGCGCCCTGTTGCCTTGCCGTCTCCTCGTTTGTTCGCTGGACTCCTCCCGAAGCTTCTAGGGTCTCTTTCGTCTAGAAAAAAATCATCAAAAAGTTACGTAGCGTTTGGTCTCTGTTTGGTACTAATTTTCTAGAAAAACAAAAACAAGCAAAAACAATAACTGGCACTAGGTTAATAAGTTAGTTCCCAGAAATGATATAAAATAGCATAAAAATGCATAAAAAGCATCCAAGATTGATAATATAATAGCATGAAACAAAAAAATATAGATGCGTTGGAGACGTATCATGGGGGTGGAGGCGCTCGGAGTCGACCATGGTCGTGGCGGTGGTGATGGCGGTGATGTGGAGGAATTCGAGCGAGAGAGATCGAGTTCTTGGGCCGGGCGGTTCCAAGGAGAGGGAGGAGGAGTGTTGTGAGTTTTGAAGAGGGCGAGCACGCCTTTACAGGCCGGAGGTAGCCGAGTGGATGAGGATGGCCTCGGTGGCGCTCCGACTGGCGTTCGGGCGCGCGCAAATGAGGGGCAGGCGTCCAGAGGTGGGCAGTGCGTCACAGAAAGCTCGGGGGAGGGGGTCCGGGTAGAGGTAGCCGAATATGAAGAAGTCGACGCCTAGTCGGAGCCCGAACGTACACACCCACATCACGGGCGCCTCCACGTGGGCCACCTCGCCGCTCTCACGGCCAAGACGGCTCACCAGCACACCCATGACTTCCCCCTTCGCAAGGGCACCACCATGCCCACCACCCGAAGCTGCCTCTCCGAAGCCTGAAGGCTAAAACTTGCCTGCCTCCCACCAAGAGACGGGCCGTTGATGCACAATCGACAAGCCTCGCTGCCGCACCGGCGCTCCACCATAACCTGTAGCCCAACCTCCCGCCATCGACCAACCAAATCAAAGCACACCGAGCACCGTACAACCCAGATCTGCGCGCACCATCGAAGGTCCGCACACGAGGCTGTCCAATGGCGGTGAGCCGAGTTCATGGACTAAAACCCCGTCAGATCCATTGGAACAATGACGCCCTCTAGAGCCCGTGGTTGAGCCGACACCCACGCCCGCGATAGCCATGAAGGAGCTCCGAGATGCAGCTGTTGACGACGAGATCGCGATTAGGGAGGAAACACCAGGAGGGGCGACAACAGGGATGGGAGAGAAGGAGGCGGGTGAGGCCTTGTCGTCGTCGCGGGCTAGCCGATGGCTGGCCCGGCTGACGAAGAGGCGCTTCGAAGGAGGTGGCGATGTCGAAACCAATCCCCACAGTCGCCACACGCGGACAACTGGGGGGATGGGGGGGGGGGTCACTGGTCCTGCTCTGAACTCTGATTCCTCTTCCCAAATATTGCCAAACACGCTGCTGTTGTTGGCATAGAGTATAAACTATTAAACCACTATTACTCGCAAAAAAAATTAAATACCACCTGAGGCTAATTAGATACTGAATCAAACGAAATTTGAGGAGAAAGAGGGGGAACCGGTGCAGCAAAACAGCAAAAGGCAATGGACAGCTCGTAAAAAGGAAATAGAAAACAAAAGGAAAGAGGTGGGAGAAGGAGGAGGGAAGGAAGCAAAGCAAATATACTAAACCGATCGAGAGGGCAACACGTAACCACCGATCCGATACTTAACACGGGAGCCCATCCTTCCATCGACCAGCGCCTCCTTTTGCCACGGCCCGCGCGCACCGGTCACACATGGCTGAGACCCCCCGTGCCCCGCCGCCACTGAGGCCTCCGCCGCCCGTTCCGCTGTCGGACACGCCGCCTCGGCCGGATTCGTCGCCTTCGACGCCCGGCGAGGATTACCACACGCCGACGCCCTCGTTGGACGAGGCGCGCGAAGAAACGCCACCGTGGTCGCAAGAAACCAACGGCAACGGGAGAGCGGCTAGCAAGAGCCCGGCCCTCTCGCCCGTGCGCCTCCCCTCGCCGCACCGCTTGCTGCCGCCCAACTCCCCCACCGGCAACGGCGATGACGGTGCCGCCGCCGGGCATGCGCCGGTGCCGGGCCGCCGCCCGCAGCTCCGCCTTGCGCCCGGCCTCGTCCGGACGCCGTCGGAAGGGTCCGTCGCCAAGTCTCCCTCGCCATCGCCCTCTTCGTCGCTGACGCCACCGTCGCCTCTAACCCCGGGTCCCACAATCACAACCAACAACAAGAGCGCCCAGAGCACGCCGAAGCGCACGGAGGCATGGAAACCGCCGGCCACGGGGATCGCGGTGCAGTTCGACCCTGTCGAGGAAGCCGTCACGTCGCCGCTGCAACTCGGCAAGGCCCGAATCGACCGCCATCGCGCCACTACGATGGCGGCAGCAGAGAACGGAGGCGCGCCCAGCACGGTGCCTCGCGACGTGGCGGCGGTGGCCGCGGTCGGGGAGAGGAGGCCACTGTCGGTGGCGCTGCGGCTGGCCACGGCGGTGCTCAGCCTGGCGTCCTTCGCGGTGATGGCCAGCGCCAGGACGTCCGGCTGGGACGGTGATCACTTCGATCGCTACGATCAGTACAGGTTAGTGATCCTTTTAACGAAGCAGTTACCTTGGAGTAACTATCTGGCTCCTTTAATGTCTGGTTAATTAGTTCGATAAATCACCACGATAAAACAGTAGCATCCAGAATTCACCTTGGATTTTATTTGTTGATGAAAAAAAAAACAGAACGTGCCACTCTTGGCATCCCTGGTATAGGTTCAGAACAACACCCAAATAAGCGAGGCTGGGCACTTGTTCAGCAAACACTCCAGCACCACCGCAGTCCCTGAACTTTATTATCTTGGCTTTCGCAAGCAGAGTTCTTGGCTTCTTTCATCCTCTTGGGAGGAAAAATAACTTCTGTTCTTCCCAATTGCATGGCATGTCAGGTACGCCCTGGCGGTGAACGTGATCGTCTGCGCCTACTCAATCGCGCAATCGCTGGGTGAGATCCGCCGTCTGGTCGCGGCGAGGTTTATTTACAGGAGCATGTCAAGCTACTACTTCAGCCTGTTCCTTGATCAGGCAAGCGAAACGTTCACACCCAACAATCGAGTTGCTCTGCCATTTCTTGCCTCATCATCGTCTTCCTGGCTCTGCTGCAGGTCCTGGCGTATCTCCTCATGTCCGCGTCGTCGGCTGCCGCGTCGCGCAACGATCTGTGGGTGTCGAGGTTCAGTCAGGACGCCTTCAACAGGAAGATCACCAGCTCGGTGTGGCTGTCCTTCCTTGCCTTCATAGCGCTCGCCGCAAGCTCGCTCATCTCCACGGCTAATCTCTTCAGTATGGTCTAATTATGATAGATACGGTTCATCCCTTTCCCTCTCCCTTTGGGGATGTGGAGTAACTGCCGGCGTTCTTCATGTAAATTTTGCATTTTATATTGTCACAAATCATACGATCGACTGATACCGTACGTTGTTCTCGGTCCTGACCTCTGACTCGTCAGAAAATCCCTTGTAAAGAGGTTCATGTAGTGCTCTAATTAAGCTTTTCAATGTCAAGTAGAATAGTCATAGTGCTACTCCACTTGTACTACTCGAGTACTGCCTTGTAAACTACTCCCTCCCTTCCATAATATAAGAGCTTTTTTTTACACTAATGTAGTGTAAAAAACGCTCTTGTATTATGGGACGGAGGGAGTAATATAAGAGCGTTTAGACTGTCTAAACGCTCTTATATTGTTAGTAGTCACTTTGCACTCAATGATGACAGAGGCTTACAACTTGAATGTACACATTTTTCTTTTTCATTTAAAACCGCCATCTTACATGTAAAATCTCAGTGCCATACAAACACATGGACATGATCTTTTTTCAGTTGTCAAGTTGAACATGGTTCACTCTGCTGAGCCAAATGGAGTGCAGAATCATGTGAAAGAGATCATACCTGAGGGGTCTGGCGTGCCACAAGAAGTGCCTTTGGAGCCGCTTGACACAGTCGTGCATGGCCACGTACCTCCGGAGCGAGATCCCCTGGAGTATCTTCTTGAGGTCCGGTATGTCCTTCTCCGCGACCACCACCGAGAAGGCGCTCCAGTCGAGCACGTCGCTGAAGGGGAGCACGAAGTTGTCGGCGATGATCACCGGCACGCACTCGTAGTACAGGGCCTCCACGATCCTGGGGCTGTTCACCTCGTACCCCATGGGGCACAGGCAGAACCTGCTGTTCTTCATGTGGTCAATGTAGGTCATCGTCCTGGACACCCTGCCAGGGAGGAGAGCGTACACCCTCATGTCCTCGTCCTGCCCCTTGCCCCAATGCTGGAGGAGGACCGGCCTGACCCTGCCGTGCACGTTGCCCGCGAAGAAGGCGAGGATGCGCCGCTGGGAGATGGGGAGCCCGCCGACGTACCGGAGGGGCCGCTTGGGCGTCCTGATGGTCGTCTCCGGGAGAGACACGTCCTTCCCGGGCGTGAAGATCCCCTCCGAGCTGTCGGCGTTGCACAGCACCTTGATGCTGTTCTTGGACAGGTCGCGGTGCGCCGTGGTCGTGTATGGTCCCTGCAACCAAATTCAGAAACACTCCAGTAAAATCGTACCGCGATACGAAAATGTTAGAGTCATCCAGATGATTTGATTACCCAATCGTGGCAGGCGACGAGGAAATGGTCGGCGCCTCTGGTGCGGTTCCAGAAGGGGTACTTGGCGGCGAGGCCCTTGACGAAATCTCTGAGGTAGACGGCCAGGGGGCGCAGGTTATGGGAGTCCGGCACGTAGAGCGAGAGCCTGAGGTTCTGCGAGCTGTAGGGCAGGTAGAAGAGGTGCGCCTTGGCGGCGTCGGCGACGACGAACGGCCTGCTCTTCTTGAGGAGCTTCATGAACCAGCCCTCGGACGCGTAGATGCCGCTGAGAGGAGGGGTGTGGAAGATGGGCCGCCGACCGTCCTGGTAAATGTAAACTTTGAGTATCCGTTCCATCAGTTGGTAGCTCCTGGATGATGATCACATTTTCGCTACAATTAAATTAGGATGCTTTTAGTCACTCACTGAATTACGTACTAAGAAAACGTAGAGATTATTAATGCTGAGCATGTATCTGCTAGTACCTCTTGAACTGGGAGACGTTCTTGAAGAGAGGCGCGTACAGGTCGGGGTCGGCGGCGACGACCGGCTCGGCGGCCATTATCTCCTTCTTGGCGTACCTCAGCGCCTCCTCCGGCGCCATCCTCCAATACGACGGCTGATCACCACGACACAGAACGAAAATAGACAACACCGTTACTACTTTCAATCCCCAACCTGCATGCGGGGACGTACGTACCTCTCGTTTTGGAGGCCTCGCCGCGGACGTAGCTGGTTCTGCAGGCGGCGGGGACGGCGGTGGAGGTGACACCGTAGCTAATGTTCGATGTGGCGGCGGCGTCGAGCTCGCGGCGGACAATAATTCTCCCGTGTGCTTGGTGGTGGACACGCCGGGGGACAATGGCAGCGAGAAGGTGAGGAACGCGGTGGCCGCGGCGGCGGCGAGGAGGGAGGCGAGGGCCGCGGCGCGCCACCAGGAGGCGGATATCATCGCGCCGCCATGGCGGGGACGCCGACCGCGCGACGAGGCCGGAGATTGTGCCGCGGTGGCGGCGAGGTGCGATGGCGGCATTGGGGGAATGTAACGGAGGGCATGGAGGGAAGTCAGGGAAGGCCCCGCAGCAGGAAATGGGAGGCCGAGAAACAAATCTTATAGGGGCGAGACACCTCTAATTTAGCGGCAAAATCTGCATGCCAATTACACACGCGCGCATGGAGTTAATTAGCGTAAACCTTTTATTTTTAAAGATCCTATCCTTGAAGGGAGTAGCAAAATTTACATGTGCTCCCCGAGGGGCGGCAAAAGAACCAAATCCAGCTGGACTCCCAGAAACTTGCCGTCTCGCCGTTTCAGATGTGCACGGTGCACGGTGGTAGCAGCGGCAAATAGGTCTCTATCTGTCCTTGTGATCGCATAACCAAACCATGGCCTGCTTGGCGCTGACCAGGACAGCCATAGCCAGCGTCACCTTAGTGCCCTTGCAAACTTTTGCATATCATATGGCCAGTTTACCTTGCACTTCCCACCTCTCAGCTGTGGCCCTCCTGTGCCCAAAGGAATCGCCTGCAAACTTTGTCCACGTCCCTCCCTGTAGAACCCCGCCGGCGCCTGAATTGCTGCGAGAGCGAAATTGGGGATCGTGCATAGGACAGAACGCAGCACTGCTGTACGCCCTGCGTGGTTCATCAGTCTGCCCTTCCAGCCAGCAAAAGCTTCGCTCTGATGCGATCAAACACGAACTGGAGGTGGACTTTCTTCAGGCGGCCCAAGGTGATCGGGAAGCCCAAGTAGGTAAGGGGGAAGCCTACTAATTTGCCCGCAAACTCCTTAAGAACCGCTTGTAAATTGATGTTCTGACAATGGATGGGTGCAACGGATGATTTGGCTGAGTTCATTTGCAGACCAGACGCCCCACCAAACAATTATGGCGTCATCAGCGTATAAACTGACACAGAATGTTAAAGCAATTTATCGGGAGGGGAAAAAGAGAATGGTAGGCTGATTATACACAAACCAAACAGGCCATACCTCACATTAAGATTGTAGGGAGAGGCACTAGAAAAAACATGGGTCATTATCTCCTTGGCGCCATCCTCCAAATCCAATACTAGCCTTACCTAGCAACAGCGAAAATCTATCTAGGCGGTACCCAAAGGACTCACACGGAATGCAAACCCAGCAACAGCGATGCTTGCAACTAGCCTCTTTCGACCAAATATTTGCGACTGGCTAGCTAACCATTTCTGCACTACTTGACTTCAGGCATTCCACGTTTCGAAGCTTCCGCGGACGAAGTCATAGCGGGCACCAATCAAATTCAGTGTGCCCTTGCTCAATCTATCCTTGACGAACGGGTACGACTTCAAATTTCTGAGGGACACGTTGACGGCCTCCTGCACACACACCATTCGGAAATGCAAGATGAGCATTTATCTTACTACTATAGAACGTTACTAAAGATGAAAGGTGTCCCAAGGATAGTTCCTAAGTAGAGGGAAACCAGTGGTGCACAATTGGC
The DNA here is from genome assembly GCA_021605145.1 of Aegilops bicornis. Classification (NCBI taxonomy): domain Eukaryota; kingdom Viridiplantae; phylum Streptophyta; class Magnoliopsida; order Poales; family Poaceae; genus Aegilops; species Aegilops bicornis. The sequence goes on along the minus strand of CM038673.1, from coordinate 4,533,809 downwards.
CCACTATTCTGCTCAACACGAAATTAAAATGTTTTAAGCAATCGTACCTTCTCCAGAACGGTGCATTGGTCATCAAAAGGCAACAACCTGTTTTCTCTCTGCACTTTCTTCTTGGCCTCCATACCTATCTTCACCCAGTCCTCAATGAAGTGGCTAAGTAACAATACAAACAGTCAGCTCAATAAAAATTAGTGAGAGGAGAGGACATAATAATACTGAAGCTATGTTTTAGGCTTTTAGTCCACTCCTCTAGGACTCGTTTGGGTTGCGCATCCAGCAATCCCTTATTTGGATCCCTTATGTATATATGATTTTTTTCAGTACATAATAAGTATGGAGACATTTACTTACTAGGCATTAGGCCCTTCGTCCTTCAGCGAGAGTAGTTCCCTAATTCCACCACAGCGGCTGTGACCAATCACAACAATGCACTCAACTTGCCAAATGGATGTCTATCAAGTCCTTTTGATGGAGAATATACCAAACTAATATAATTGGTAGCAAGCGCAAGTTTATGTCAGCTTACAATATTGCTTGCCAAAACTATCCAAGGTATCCATTTTGATAGTTTAAGTGAGTGGAATATAACTAACGGAGTTGTACAGACCATACCAACTCCAAACGACAAACTATGATCTGAAACAATACTTCTCCATATTAGAATCATTTGACAGATGATTAAATTTATAAACTGTCCTGATGATACTTATGGCTGGGTAGAATGGCTATAGCCACACATTGATTCGAGAGTTGCTATGAGAGAACGTACATTTTTTATACCTTAACGAGAGAGATAAATTTTTTTTCTCTAAGGAGAGTTCTTATCTCTGAGCACATCACTTTCACGGTTTCACCTTCCTAGACTGGACCCAACAGAACACAAATGTTAAACAACATTTGCGATTGACAAGATATATGCCCGTGAAAAGAGAGCCTATTTCGCTTAAAGAGGAGCATACATATACCCATGGAGAGAGGCAAAATTCTTCTTTATTTTATTGGATCACATCTAGGGCAAATTAGAGATGCTACATGAAACAGAAACTATCTCCTTTTTAAAATGGAAGGCACAAGGCATGACGAAGTCATTACCAGATTGACTAATTATCTAATTATCAATTTACCAACCAACCTTGCCACACTGGCATAAATAAATTAACTGCAAAATTGTATTGTATTCCTGAATAAAAGTACACTTTCGTGTGTCAAGGATATTAAAAACCAGAAGGAAGAAGCAACCTTGAGGACAACCACGGCAAACTCGATGGCTGACCCGACGCTGCAGTGCCTTGTCTGCAACCAATATGCAAGTGCAGCTCAGTATACATCTCAAATAGACAAGCTAGAGTTACTAAATAGTCCACAATAATATAGAATGAAACATTGTACATAATGAATAACCTTTTGATAGGCAGGAACCATTCCGGCAATATTTCGAACAGTGAAGGCCTCTCCTGGATTCAGTCCGAGGGTTATTGTTGGAGACACGCGAGAGTCAGCACATGCAAACACCATGTACAGCAAGTAAAAATGAATTAAGAGTATTGTCAGCAACAAGCACAAATGTATATCAGAAGCACATCAGCTGCAGCAAGTGTAATAGTTGCTCAATTGCCCAGAGGCGGTAAGTTGTTGCCATCAGGCACCCCTTCATGTAATTTAACCTTCAACCGAAACATAGGTACCGGCAAGTGAATCATGAAGGTCAGCCATACCCTGGGCCCAAACAGCAATCTTGCAAATGAGAAATCGCTACAGTATTTCTAGCAACTAAATAATTGTCCTTTGTAGCCGATGTTTCTTATCATCCTGGTTTATGTTATTCCTCCATCCGAAAATACTTGTCATCAAAATGGATAAAAAGGATGTATCCAGAACTAAAATACGTCTAGATACATCCGCTTTTATTTATTTTGGTGACAAGTATTTCCGAACGGAGGGAGTATATGTTTAGCTCCATGTACACTGCCGCATTCTGCAAGGCTAGCCCAGGCAGGTAATTACTGGGATATTAACATATCTCACGAATACATCCTTGGTTAAGGTTCCAAATTTACTGACAAACTTCACAAGTTGCAGAGCTAATGGAATGCTCGGTGGAGACAACATGTAGAGTACACTCAGTGGCCACTTTGAACAACAAAGTTGTTATTTTTTTATCATTCATGTATGTATCAACCAGATGGCACATACCTTGGGGACTGGTCCTTCTTAAGCGATTCAAAAAGCTTCGGATTCTTGCTGCCAAGGACCAATTGCCACCACAGAATAACAAATTCAATTCAGCACAAATCCATATTGAACAAAGACACATAATTCTTTGGACTTCTGAACATACCTGTACACATTCGTTCTGAAACGCTCGAAGCCGGTCTTCAGGCGCACGACAGCGTTCATACCCTGCAAGAATATGACCAGCCAACGCACGACGATCAGAAGTCACCGGCAACCACGGTCGTACGCTTGATGCATCAAGCAGATCCAAGGAGCAAAAGAGAGAGAGGTCGACCTTGTGAGCATGGGTGGTCACCGGGGCCTTTGATGGTAGGGAGGGTGTGATTGGGCTTCCGCTGGATGAGTGGCTCTGCGGCTGGGTGCATTGGGTTCTCCCTTGGGGGTTTGGAGGGGAAACAGCAGCAGCACCCACCCATCTTGGATCGTCTCCGCGTGGTGTACTAGAGGAGAAAGAGAGGAGGTGACTGAAGAACACCAAGGAATTGATGGAGATCCGCCGTCAGCTCGCCGCCTAAACCAGCCGCCGCCCGCCGGGAACGGAAGAGTTCGACAGATTTGGGAACGATGGAATTAAAACCCTTGCTCGTGGGATGACATGGATTCTATCTCTTCGTATTTAGTACCAGATGTCTACCCGATTCTTGTTGAACGGGTTCGGATAAATTTCAAGACCAAACTTTTTTTCTTGAAAGATCCAGTGTCCACTGACTTTTCATTGGTTTAGCAGAACAGAGATTATGTAGTACGTACAAAAGAAAGCATCGAGAAGGTTTTGTTGATCCAATTGGCAAACTCTAAAGAGCGAGAGGATCAGACCTCGCCCAGGTTTTCTAAAGGTCAGTGCTGGGCGCCAGCCCAACAGTTCGGCTGGTCGCGTCCCAGCCGTTTGCTCCAGCCAGTTTCAGCCATTCGATCTAGGTGTTTGACTTCCCCATCAGCTTCTTTCTCTTCGTGCGCAGTGCGGGCGCTGCCCCTGTCGCTTGGATGTCATCCCGGCTGCCGAACGTCACCCCCTCGTCTGGAACTCCTCCCTCCGCCGCCCTGCGCTGCTGCATGCCGGTCGCCGCCCTCGTCCGGCATCGCCTCCTGCGTTTCTCGCCTCTGTGGATGCAACAATATGTGTCCGTGGTTGCAGCTCCGGTGGGAACGCTCGTAGCTCCAATGCACGACGACCGCGCTCCGGTGGCGATGGTTCACTGGACACAGTGCCCAGGCGGCGAGAAAAATGCATCTCTCCTCGAGGTGCCAGTAGTAGCAAATATGCCACACTGTCGTAGCAAAAGAAAATGTCGGTTCCAGCAAAAAAAACAATGTAGCGTATCCGACTCGCCCACCCCCAGCACCGCTCATGGCTTTCCCCCTCGCCAGTCGCCGGTCGAAGCTTTTCACACACATGATTGAAGCATTTATGTCAACAGTTACAACTTTTCTGATTTGCATAGTGTCTGGTTGTAGTTTTCTCTCTCAATGGTTGGAGCTTTTTCCAACTACGGTCGAAGCTTTTCTACCAATGGTTGCAGCTATTTTCTTTTTAGCAGCACTTGGTCAAAGCTTTCTGTGTCGTTGCGGTTGAAGCTTTTAGGTTGTAGCATTTTATGTCAACAGTTGTAGCCTTCCCGCGATGACACTAACCTCTTGTAGCTTTCTCCACATCCGGTTGAAGCTCTCCATATAGGGGGTTGAATTTTTTGTAAAAGGTTGCAACATGAAGGGGTGCGGCGGTTCTGCAAAAGCCTCCAGTGTCGTCCATCGTCGTTCGGTTCATCGGCGGCGAGGCACAAGCACGAGGCGCGTGGGAGTTGCAACCGATGGGGATGGAATTGGTCAACAGCCTTGCTGCATCCGATGGCGAGCGGGGCTGCAACCGTGGCGGGGTGAATGCTACATCCATGGCCGACGGCGAGCTACTCACGCGCTACAACGATGGATGCAGGAGATGCAGGCGTCAGCGCTGTGCACTGCAACGATGGAGGCGGGAGATGGGAATGGGGCGAGATACGCGGGAGGTTGAAGAAAAGCAGTGATGGCAGCGTGGATGGCCCGCATCCTACGTGTCGCTTGGTGGATGGCTGGGGCAGAGCACGCGTGGGCGCGGTCGGGGCAAAGTCCGGCTGGTGCTCCATTCCCAAATGTTTTCCTTTTCTAAAAGCCTATCTCTCACATCACATCCCAAAATGGGGACTCTATGAATTTTGCTTTAGCTAGCCGCTGCTAGCTGCTATTGTTCCAGATCCCTTTGATACGTCTCCGTCGTATCTACTTTTTCTAACGCATTTCCTCTTGTTTTGGACTCTAATTTGCATGATTTGAATGAAACTAACCCGGACAGACGCTGTTTTCAGCAAAACTACCATGGTGTTGTTTTTGTGCAGAAATAAAAGTTCTCGGAATGGAACGAAACTTTTTGGAGAATTATTTCAGAATATATAAAAAATACTGGAGCCAAGAACCACCGGAGGGGGCCCTGGGTGAGCACAACCCACCAGGGTGCGCCCCCCCCCTCCAGGCGCGCCCAGGTGGGTTGTGCCCACCTGGTGGTCCCACAGACCCTAATTCCGACTCTATAAATAACTATATTGGAGAGAAAAATCAGGGGAGAAAGTGTCATCGCGTTTCATGATACGGAGCTGCCACCACCTCATGTTCTTCATTGGGAGGCCAGATCTGGAGTCCGTTCTGGGCTCCGGAGAGGGGGATCTTCGATCTTCGTCATCACCAACCCTTCTACATCGCCAATTCCATGATGCTCCCCACCGGGAGTGAGTAATTCCTTCATAGGTTGGCTGGTCGGTGAGGAGTTGGATGAGATTCATCATGTAATCGAGTTAGTTTTGTTAGGGCTTGATCCCTAGTATCTACTATGTTTTGAGATTGATGTTGTTATGACTTTGCCATGCTTAATGCTTGTCACTTTGGGCACGGGTGCCATGATTTCAGATCTGAACCGTTTATGTTTTCACCATCATATCTATGTTCTAGATCCGATATTGCAAGTCATATTCACCTATTATGTGTTGTGATCTATAAACCCTAAGGCGACAATAATCGTGATATTTTTCGGTGATGACCGTAGTTTGAGGAGTTCATGTATTCACTATGTGTTAATGTTTTGTTCTGGTTCTCTATTAAAAGGAGACCTTAATATCCCTTAGTTTCCTTATGGACCCCGCTACTATGGGAGGGTAGGAGAAAAGATGTCATGCAAGTTCTTTCCATAAGCACGTATGACTATTTACGGAATATATGCCTACATTATATTTATGAACTGGAGCTAGTTTTATATCGCCCTAGGTTATGAGTGCTATATGATGAATATCATACAGCGGATCTACCGATCCAATGCCTACGAATTTCCTACATATTGTTCTTGCTACGTTACTACTACAGTTGTTACTGTTACAATTGCTACAAAATCATTGCTATCACTCTTACCGTTACTGCTACTATTATCACTGCTATCAAAACTATGATATTACTGCGCTACTGATCATATTGCTACAGATATTTAATCTCCAGGTGTGGTTGAATTGACAACTCAACTGCTAATACTTGCAAATATTCTTTGGCTCCCCTTGTGTCGAATCTATAAATTTGGGTTGAATACTCTACCCTTGAAAACTGTTGCGATCCCCTATACTTGTGGGTTATCAAGACCTTTTTTTCTGGCGCCGCTGCTGGGGAGCATAACTATATTTGTTGAGTCACTTGGGATTATTATCTATTTATCACTATGAAGAATCTGAAGGATACCAAGACTAAGATTTTTCCCTCTAAGACGAGGGGAGGTAAGGAACTGCCATCTAGCTCTGCACTTGATTCACCTTCTATTTTGAGTAGACTTGCAAGACCACCACATGCTATTAATCTTGATATGTCGCAAGTTATTGATGATGCAACTTCTATGAATGCTACTCATGATGATGCTAGTACCTTGCTTGATGATAATATGCCACTAGGTGATTGCTTGATGAGCAAATTGCTAGAGCTAAAGATATTGAGAACGCTGAAACTGATGAAATTATTAAAACTAATGAAGTACTTGAAACTGAAAATCGTGAAACACCTCTTAGACCTAGCTCTCCCAGATATGAATTGCCTAAGGCACCTGAAGGTTATGTTATGGATGAGACAACTAGAGATTTTCTTGCTTGCAATGATAGAGATGATCTTAAGAAATTATTATGCAAACTGAAAGAAAAATCTTTGAATGCTAGAATGAAATGTGTTCCTAAATTTGCTACTTAACCTATCTTTGTTGATGATAAAGATTATGAATTCTCTGTTGACCCAGAGTTGATTACTTTGGTTGAATCTGATCCTTTCCATGGCTACGAAACTGAAACTATTGTGGCACACCTTACCAAATTAAATGATATAGCTACCCTTTTTGCTCTTGAGGATAAGATTCGCTACTATTATATTCTCAAATTATTTTCGTTCTAATTAAAGGGTGATGCTAAGATATGGTACAATACTATTGCTCCTGGTTGTGTGCGTAGTCCCCAGGATATGATTTATGACTTCTCTGAAAAATATTTTTCCTGCTTATAAGAAACAAGCTGCCTTACAGGAAATATTTAACTTTGTGCAAATTGAAGAAGAGAGTCTCCCACAAGCTTGGGGGAGGCTTCTCTAATTGATTAATGCTTTGCCTGATCATCCACCTAAGAAAAATGAAATACTTGATATCTTCTATATTGGACTAACCGATACTTCTAGGGATTTTCTAGATAGTTGTGCTGGTGGTGTTTTCAAGGAATGAACTGTTGAACAAGCTGATGACTTATTGAATAATATATTGAAAAATTATGATGATCGGACTCTTCCTGAACCACCGCTTAAACCCACTCCGAAGAAGAGGGGTATCGTATATCTCAGTCTTGAAGATATGCAAGAGGCAAAGAAAAGTATGAAAGAAAAAGGTATTAAAGCAGAGGATGTTAAAAATTTACCGCATATTGAAGAAATACATGGACTTGACACACCACCACCAAAGGTGGTAGAGGTAAACTCTTTAATGAAATTTGATGAAAGTGACAATCCTTATAATATGCATCGTAGTCAATGCCTTTATGAGTTTGATAACTACATTAGAAGACAAGATCACTTCAATGCAAATGTTATGAAAAAATTGAAATACAACTCTGATATGATTGCTCGCTTGAGTGACTTGTTATTTACAATCTCTAACGATGTTAGAGGCGTAGGAAAACATGCCTCTATGGTTCATACTTAGTTAGAACAAGTTGCTAAATCTCAAAAGAATTGCTTGATGAAATGAACAATAATATCAATGATCATGCTGTTAGAGTAATTACTAAGGAGGTATAGAATGACCCAGGAACCACTTTATCCCGAGGGACATCCTAATAGAATTGAATAAGACTCTCAAAGAATTAACACTGATGCACCTAGTACTTCTAGAAAGAAAAAAATGATAGGAGTTTGCATACCTCTAGTGAACCTAAAATAGAAAAACCTCCTGAAGATAATAATGATGTTTCTATCTCTGATGCTGAAACTCAATCTGGTAATGAACATTCATCGAGTGATAATGAAAAAGATAATGATGATGTTCATGAAGACACTCAACCAGACAATGATAAACAACCAGATAATGATGTTGAGATATAACCTGTTGTTGATCTTGATAACCCACAACCTAAAAATAAAAGATATGATAAAAGAGACTTTGTTGCTAGAAAACATGGAAGATAAAGAGAACCATGGGTCCAAAAACCCATGCCTTTTCCACCGAAACCAACTAAGAAGAAAGATGATGAAGAATTTGAATGCTTTGCTGAAATGCTTAGGCCAGTCTTTTTGCGCACTCGCTTGACTGATATTCTAAAGATGCCCCCTTATGCAAAATACATGAAAGACATCATCACTAATAAGAGAAAATACCGAAAGTTGTAATCTCCACAATGCTTGCTAATTATTGATACGTCCATTTTGCATCATGTTTCCTTACTGTTATTTATGATGTTTTTATGCATAATAATGCTTTTTGGAGTAATTCTAATGCCTTTTCTCTCATAACATGCAAGGTACACACAAAGAGGGAGAATTAGCATTTGGAAATCTGGACTGAAAAAGCTACGCCAAAGCTACTTATTCTGCACAACCTGCATAAGCTGAAACTTTAGGGAGAATTTTTATGGATTATATGAAGAATATTGGAGCAAATAACTACCAGAGGGGGCCCACCTGGTGGGCACAACCCACCTGGGCGCGCCAGGGAGTCCAGGCGCGCCCTGGTGGCCTGTGCTCACCCAGGCCCGCCTATGGTGCCCATCTTCTGGTATATAGGTCGTTTTGACCTAGAAAAAATAAAGGAGAGGACTTTCGGGACGGAGCGCCGCCGTCTCGAGGCGGAACTTGGGCAGGAGCACTTTTGCCCTCCGGCGGAGCGATTCCGCCGGGGGAACTTCCCTCCCGGAGGGGGAAATCATCGTCATCATCATCACCAACAACTCTCCCATCTTGGGGAGGGCAATCTCCATCAACATCTTCAACAGCACCATCTCATCTCAAACCCTAGTTCATCTCTTGTGTTCAATCTTGTTACCGTAACTATAGATTGGTGCTTGTGGGTGACTAGTAGTGTTGATTCCATCTTGTAGTTGATTACTATATGGTTTATTTGATGGAAGATTATATGTTCAGATCCAATATGATATTTAATATCCCTCTGATCTTGAGCATGATTATCATTTGTGAGTTGTTACTGTTGTTCTTGAGGTTACCGGAGAAATCATGTTGCAAGTAATCATGTGAACTTGATATGTGTTCGATATTTTGATAGTATGTATGTTGTGATTCCCTTAGTGGTGTCATGTGAACATCGACTGCATGAAACTTCACCATATTTGGGCCTAAGGGAATGCATTGTGGAGTAGCAACTAGATGATGGGTTGCGAGAGTGACAGAAGCTTAAACCCTAGTTTATGCGCTATTTCGTAAGGGACCGATTGGATCCAAAAGTTTAATGCTATGGCTAGAATTTATTCTTAATACTTTTCTCGTAGTTGCGGATGCTTGCGGGAGGGTTAATCATAAGTAGGAGGTTTTTTCAAGTAAGAACAGCACCTAAGCACCGGTTCACCCACATATCAAATTATCAAAGTAGTGAACACAAATCAAACCAACATGATGAAAGTGACTAGATGAAATTCCCATGTACCGTCAAGAACGCTTTGCTTATCATAAGAGACCGTTTTGGCCCATCCTTTGCCTCAAAAGGATTGGGCTACCTTGCTGCACTTTTGTTACTACTATCGTTACTTTCTCGTTACAAATTACCTTGCTATCAAACTACTCTGCTACTTACAATTTCAACACTTGCAGACATTACCTTACCGAAAACTACTTGTCATTTCCTTCTGCTCCTCGTTGGGTTCGACACTCTTACTTATCAAAAAGAGCTACAATTGATCCCCTATACTTGTGGGTCATCAAGGCTATTTTCTGGCGCCGTTACCGGGGAGTGAAGCACCTTTGGTAAGTAGAATTTGGTAAGGAAACGTTTATATAGTGTGCTGAAATTTATTGTCACTTGTTACTATGGAAAACAATCCTTTGAGGGGTTTGTTCGGGGTATCTTCACCTCGACTGGAACCACAATTAGCTACCCCTCAACCTACTGCACCTACTGAAAATATTGAATATGAAATTCCTTCGGGTATGATAGAACAACTGCTAGCTAATCCTTATGCAGGAGATGGAACCGAACATCTTGATATGCACTTGATATATGTATAACAAATTTGTGGATTGTTTAAGCTTGCAGGTTTACCCGGAGATGAAGTTATGAAGAAGTTTTTCCCTTTATCTTTGAAGGGAAAAGCATTGGCATGATATAGGCTATGCAATGATATTGGATCTTGGAATTGGAATCGATTGAAATTGGAGTTCACCAAAAAAATTATCCTATGCATCTAGTTCATCGTGATCGGAATTATATTTATAATTTTTGGCCTCGTGAAGGAGAAAGTATCGCTCTATCTTGGGGGAGGCTTAAGTCAATGTTATATTCATGCCCCAATCATGAGCTCTCAAGAGAAACTATTATCCAAAACTTTTATGCTCGACTTTCTCGTAATGATCAAACCATGCTTGATACTTCTTGTGCTGCTTCTTTTATGAAGAAGACTATTGAATTCCAGTGGGATCGTTTGGAAAGACTTAAATGCAACTCTGAAGATTGGGAACTTGAGGAATGTAAAGAGTCAGATATTAAGATTAAGTATGATTGTGTTAAATATTTTATGGATACCGGTGCTTTTCAAAAGTTTAGCACTAAATATGGACTTGACTTTGAGATAGTAGCTTCCTTCTGTGAATCATTTGCTAGTCATGTTGATCTCCTTAAAGAGAAGTGGTTTAAATATCACCCACCTATTAAGGAATAAATCAAAGAACCGGTACCAGTTAAATAAGAAACTATACTTTACAATGTTGATCCAGTTGTTCCTTCTGCTTATATTGAGAAACAACCTTTTCCTCTTAGGATAAAGGAACATGCTAAAGTTTCAACTGTGGTTAACAAAAGCTATATTAAAACACCTAAAACTGATGAACAAATCAAAGTAGAACCTAGTATTGCTATGGTTAAAGATCTCTTGGAAGAAGATATGGATGGGCATGTTATTTACTTCTGTGAAGAAGCTGCTAGAATTGCCAAACCTGATAAAAAGGATAAACATAGACCTGTTGTTGGCATGCCTGTCATCTCTGTTAAAATAGGAGATCAATGTTATCATGGTTTATGTGACATAGGTGCTAGTGTGAGTGCTATTCCTTACACCTTGTATCAACAAATTATGAATGACATAGCACCCGCAGAGATAGAAGACATAGATGTTACTATTAAACTTGCAAATAGAGACACTATATCACCAATTGGGATTGTTAGAGATGTTGAAGTATTGTGTGGAAAATAAAATACCCTACTGATTTTCTTTTTCTTGGTTCCCCACAAGATGATTTTTGTCCCATTATCTTTGGTAGACCTTTCTTGAACACTGTTAATGCTAAAATAGATTGTGAGAAACAAACTGTCGGTGTTAGTTTTGGTGATGAGTCTCATGAGTTTAATTTTTCCAAGATTAGTAGAAAACTTCATGAAAAATAATTGCCTAGTAAAGATGAATTAATTGGTCTTGCTTCTATTGTTGTGCCTCCTACTGATCCACGAGAACAATATTTGCTCGGCCATGAAAATGATTTACATATGCATGAAAGAAATGAAATAGATAAGATTTTCTTTGAACAACGTCCTCTGCTTAAACACAATTTTCCTATTGAAAATCTAGGAGGTCCTCCTCCACCTAAAGGTTCTCCGGTGTTTGAATTAAAACAATTGCCAAACACTTTGAAATATGCTTACTTGATGAAAAGAAGATATATCCTGTTATTATCAGTGCTAACCTTTCAGAACATGAAGAAGAAAGATTATTGAAAGTTCTAAGGAAGTACCGAGCTGCTATTGGATATACTCTTGATGATTTAAAGGGCATTAGTCCCACTCTATGTCAGCACAAAATTAATATGGAACCTAATGCTAAACCCGTTGTTGATCACCAACGTCGGTTAAATCCAAAGATGAAAGAAGTGGTAAGAACGGAAGTATTAAAACTTCTGGAAGCAGGTATAATCTATCCTATAACTGATAGTAGATGGGTAAGTCCTGTTCAAAGGAGGTATAACTATTGTTCCTAATGATAATAATGAACTTATTCAACAAAGAATTGTCACGGGCTATAGAATGGTAATTGATTTTAGAAAACTAAACAAAGCAACTAGAAAAGATCATTACCCTCTGCCTTTTATTGATCAAATGCTTGAAATATTATCTAAGCACACACATTTTTGCTTCCTTGATGGATATTCTGCTTTTTCACAAATACCTGTTTCTCAACCTGATGAAGAAAAGACCACTTTTACTTGTCCCTTTGGAACTTATGCTTATAGACGTATGCACTTCGGTTTATTTAATGCACCTGCTACCTTTCAAAGATGTATGGCTGCTATATTCTCTGACTTTTGTGAAAAGATTGTTGAGGTTTTCATGGATGATTTCTCTGTTTATGGGAAGTCTTTTGATGATTGTCTAAGCAATCTTGATCGAGTTTTGCAGAGATGTGAACAAACAAATCTTGTCTTGAATTGGGAGAAGTGCCACTTTATGGTTAATGAAGGCATTGTCTTGGGTCATAAAATTTCTGAAAGAGGTATTGAAGTGGACAAAGCTAAGGTTGATGCAATTGAGAAAATGCCATGTGCTAAAGATATAAAAGGTATTCGTAGTTTCTTAGGTCATGCTGGTTTCTATAGGAGATTTATCAAAGACTTTTCTAAAATTTCTAGGCCTCTTACGAGTCTTTTGCAAAAGGATATTCCTTTTGTTTTTGATGATGATTGTTTAGAAGCCTTTGAAACACTCAAGAAAGCCTTAATTTCTGCACCTACTGTTCAACTACTGATATGTCTCCAACGTATCTATAATTTATGAAGTATTCATGCTGTTATTTTATTATTCTTGGATGTTTTACAATCATTTTATAGCAAGTTTATATCACTTTTTGGGACTAACCTATTGACCCAGTGCCCAATGCCAGTTGTTGTTTTTTTGCTTGTTTTTTACATTGCAGGAAATCAATATCAAACGGAGTCCAAACACCGCGAAACTTATTGGAGATTTTTTATGGACCAGAATACATCCATTGGGCCAGAGCAGCACCTAGGGGGTGCCCCGAGGGGGGCACAACCCACCAGGGCGCGCCTGGGGGCCCAGGCACGCCCACGTGGGTTGTGCCCACCTAAGTGGCCTCCGCACCCCCTCTTTACCCTATAAACTCACAAATATTCCAAAACCCTTTGGGGTTAACCTAGATCAGAAGTTCCGCCGCCGCAAGGCTCTGTAGCCACTGAAAACCAATCTAGACCCCGTTCCGGCACTCTGTCGGAGGGGGAAATCATCACCTATGGCCATCTTCATCATCCCGGCGGCCACCACGATGAGGAGGGAGTAGTCCACCCTCGGGGCTGCGGGTTTGCACCAATAGCTATGTGTTTAATCTCTCTCTCTCTCTCTCTCTCTCTCGTGTTCTTGAGATGTCACGATCTTGATGCATTGCGGGCTTTGTTAATATAGTCAGATCATATGGTGTTTTCCGCTCTCTATCTTGTGATGAATTGAGTTTTCCCTTTGAGATTTTGTTTTATCGAATTGAATACTTTTATAGATTTGAGAGCACTTGATATATGTCTCGCAATTGAATACTCGTGGTGAAAATGGGGTATCGTATTGATTCACTTGATATATGTTTTGGCACTCAACTCGCGGATTCCCGAGGTGACATTGGGGTATCTATGCATAGGGGTTGATGCACGTTCTTGTCTTTGTTTCTCCGGTAGAAATCTTGGGGCACTCTTTGAAGTTCTTTGTGTTGGATTGAGTATTATGAATATGGATTTGCTTTGGTGTTATTTTAGTATGAACTCTAGGATAGATCGAACGGAAAGAATAGCTTTGTGTTATTTTAGTACAAACTCTTGAATAGATCGAATGGAAAGAATAGCTTTGAGGTGGTTTCGTACCCTACAAACAATTTATTCTTATGTTCTCCGCTAGATAGGAACTTTGGAGTGATTCTTCATCGCACTTTGAGGGGTGGTTATATGATATAATTATATTAGCACTGTTGAGAGATTGCACTAGTGAAAGTACGAACCCTAGGCCTCATTTTCAAGCATTGCAATACCATTTTGTGCCCGTTTACTATTTGCTACCTTGCTATTTTTATTTATTCAGATTATAAAAATATATTTCTACCATCAATATTACACTTTTATCACCATCTCTTGGCTGAACTAGTGCACCTATACAATTTTCCATTGTATTGGGTGTGTTGGGGACACAAGAGATTTCTTGTATTTGGTTGCAGGGTCGTTTGAGAGAGACCATCTTCATCCTACACCTCCCATGGATTGATAAACCTTAGGTCATCCACTTGAGGGAAAATTGCTACTGTCCTACAAAACTCTGCACTTGGAGGCCCAACACGAGTTACAAGAATAAAGTTGGGTAGTAGACATCAAGCTCTTTTCTGGCGCCGTTGCCGGGGAGGTGAGTGCATGAAGGTATACCTTTAGATCTTGCAATCGAATCTTTAGTTTCTTGTTTATCACTAGTTTGGTTTACAAAAGAAAACTATATAAAAAGTGGAATTGAGGTTGCATCATATTATTGATCATCTTTATAATATCTTTCTTGAAAATGATGGTTCGGAAAATTGTGCTCAATTGTTAGAAGAAGAAGTCAATAAAATGTTTGGCACATAGTATTTGAATGATGAGCATGATTGCAATGTTATTAGCATGAATTCTTTGAATATCCATGATGCTAATGATATGCAAAGCCATAAGCTTGGGGATGCTATATTTGATGAATATGATATTTTTAGTCCCCCAAGTTCTGATGAGAAAATTTATTATGATGATTGCATGCCTCCTATTTATGATGATTATATTGATGAAAGTGGATTCGGAGAGGTCATGACTTTATTTAATGATGAATCCATCATTTTGGATGAGGCTTCAATTGACTATGAGAACAAGGTTGCTATCTATGATGATTATGGTGATGACATGTATGCTATAAAGAATAATGATAATCATGAAACTTTTCATCATGATTTTAATTTTCAATCCCATGATAGTTACTTTGTTGAGTTTGCTCCCACTACTATTCATGAGAATAAATTTGCTTATGTGGAGAGTAGTAAAATTTATATGCTTGTGGGTCATGAAAAGAATGCTTTATGTGATAGTTATATTGTTGAATTCATTCATGATGCTACTGAAAATTATTACGAGAGAGGAACATATGCTTTTACATATTGCAATAATATCAAGTTTCCTCTCTTTATGTTGAAAGTTTTGAAGTTGCACTTGTTTTGCCTTCCTATGCTAGTTGATTCTTGTTCCCATAAGTTGTTTGCTCACAAAATCCCTATCCATAGGAAGTGGGTTAGACTTAAAGGTGCTAGTCATATGCTTCATGATGCTCTCTTTGTGTTTCAATCCTTATCTTTTATGTGAGCATCATTGAAATCATCCTGCCTAGCTAAAAGGCATTAAAGAAAAGCGCTTGTTGGGAGACAACCCAACACTTTTACCTACTGTTTTTGTGTGTTCACATGATTAAGCTACTGTAGTAATCATGTTTTATAGCTTTTGTTTCAATAAAGTGCCAAGTAAAGCCTTTGGGGTAGTGTGGATGATAGTTGACTTGAATCTGTGCAAAAACAGAAACTTTTGCTTCCAGAAAAAGAATTGTTTAAATTCACTGGAGCATCGAAAAATTCTGATTTTTTTACAGATAGTTTATATACAAATTTTCTACATGGTACTAATTTTTCAGAATTTTTGGAGTTGCATAAGTATGACTAATATTCAGATCTTTACGTACAGTTTGGTTTTTGACAGATTTTGTTTTCAATGCATAATTTGCTTGTTTTCTAGTTTCTATGACTTATATTGCTCAATATAAATTATGAAAATGCTATGCTACAGTAGGCATTGTGTGGAAACAAATATGAATATTGTCTTTGACAGTACCAAAGTGAAATGGTTTGCTCTTTATCATACTAACCTCTCTCACGAAGTTCCGTTAAGTTTTGCGTGATTGAAGTTTTCAAGTTTCGGGTGAGATCTCGATATGAGGAGAATAAGGAGTGACAAGACCCTAAGCTTGGGGATTCCCAGGGCACCCCAAGGTAATATTCAAGGAATATCCAAGAAACTAAGCTTGGGGATGTTGGGGAACATAGTAATTTCAAAAATTTCCTACGATCACGCAAGATCTATCTAGTAGATGCATAGTAAAGAGAGGAGAGAGTGTGTCTACGTACCCTCATAGACCGAAAGCAGAAGCGTTTAGTAACGCGGTTGATGTAGTCGAACGTCTTCGCGATCCAACCGATCCAAGTACCGAACGCACTACACCTCCGCGATCTGCACACGTTCAGCTCGGTGACGTCCCTCGAACTCTTGATCCAGTTGAGGCCGGGGGAGAGTTCTGTCAGCACGACTGCATGGTGACGATGATGATGAAGTTACCGGCGCAGGGCTTCGCCTAAGCATTACGATGATATGACCGATGTGTGTAACTGTGGAGGGGGCACCGCACACGGCTAAAAGATCAACTTGTGTCTTTGGGTGCCCCCTGCCCACGTATATAAAGGAGGGGGGAAGAGGAGGCCGGCCTAGGAGGGGTGCGCCTATAGGGGGAGTCCAACTAGGATTCCCAATCCTAGTTGGAGTCCCGTTCCTTTTCCAAGAGGGGAGAGAGGGAAGTAGGAGAGGGAGAAGGAAAGAGGGGGCGCCGCCCCCTCCCTAGTCCAATTCGGACCAGCCCATGGCGGGGGGGGGGGGGGGGGGGGGGGGCGCGGCCTGCCCTTGTGGCCCTTCTCTCCTTTCCACTAAGGCCCATGAAGGCCCAATACTTCCCCGGCGAATCGCGTAACTCTCCGGTACTCCAAAAAATACCCGAACCACTTAGAACCTTTCCAATGTCCGAATATAGCCTTCCAATATATCGATATTTACATCTCAACCATTTCGAGACTCCTTGTCATGTTCGTGATCTCATCTGGGACTCCGAACAAACTTCTGTCATCATATCACATAACTCATAATACAAATCGTCATCGAACGTTAAGCGTGCGGACCCTACGGGTTCGAGAACTATGTAGACATGACCGAGACACATCTCCGGTCAATAACCAATAGCGGAACCTGGATGCTCATATTGTCTCCCACGTATTGTACGAAGATCTTTATTGGTCAAACCGCATAACAACATACGTTGTTCCCTTTGTCATCGGTATGTTACTTGCCTGAGATTCGATCGTCGGTATCATCATACTTAGTTCAATCTCATTACTGGCAAGTCTCTTTACTCGTTTCGTAATGCATCATCCCATGACTAACTCATTAGTCACATTGCTTGCAAGGCTTGTAGTGATGTGTGCATTACCGAGAGGGCCCAGAGATACCTCTCCGATACACAGAGTGAAAATCCTAACCTGGATCTATGCCAACCCAACAAACACCTTCGGAGTCATCTGTAGAGCATCTTTATAATCACCCAGTTACGTTGTGACATTTGATAGCACACAAGGTGTTCCTCCGGTATTCGGGAGTTGCATAATCTCGTAGTCAGAGGAACATGTATAAGTCATGATGAAAGCAGTAGCAATAAAACTAAACGATCATTATGCTAAGCTAACGGATGGGTCTTGTCCATCACATCATTCTCTAATGATGTGATCCCGTTCATCAAATGACAACACATGTCTATGGTCAGGAAACATAACCATCTTCGATTAACGAGCTAGTCAAGTAGAGGCATACTAGGGACACTCTGTTTTGTCTATGTATTCACACATGTACTAAGTTTCCGGTTAATACAATTCTAGCATGAATAATAAACATTTGCCATGATATTAGGAAATATAAATAACAACTTCATTATTGCCTCTAGGGCATATTTCCTTCAGTCTCCCACTTGCACTAGAGTCAATAATCTAGTTCACACCGCCATGTGATTTAACACCAATAGTTCACATCACCATGTGACTAGTTCACATCGCCATGTGACTAATACCCCAAGGGTTTTACTAGAGTCAATAATCTAGTTCACATCGCTATGTGATTAACACCCAAAGATTACAAGGTGTGATCATGTTTTGCTTGTGAGAGAAGCTTAGTCAATGGGTCTGTCACATTCAGAGTCGTATGTATTTTGCAAATTTTCTATTTCTACAATGCTCTGCAAGGAGCTACTCTAGCTAATTGCTCCCACTTTCAATATGTATCCAGATTGAGACTCAGAGTCATCCGGATTGGTGTAAAAGCTTGCATCGGCGTAACTCTTTACGAAGAACTCTTTATCACCTCCATAACCGAGAAATATCTCCTTTAGTCTTCTAAGGATAATTTTGACCGTTGTCAAGTGATCCACTCCTGGATCAATATTGTACCCCCTTGCCAAACTCATGGCAAGGTACACAATAGGTTTGGTACACAGCATGGCATACTTTATAAAGAACCTATTACTGAGGCATAGGGAATGACTTTCATTCTCTCTCTATCTTCTGCCATGGTTGGGCTTTGAGTCTTACTCAACTTCACACCTTGCAGCACAGGCAAGAACTCCTTCTTCGACTGTTCCATTTTGAACTACTTCAAAAACTTGTTAAGGTATGTACTCATTGAAAAAACTTATCAAGCGTCTTGATCTATCTCTATAGATCTTAGATGCTCAATATGTAAGCAGCTTCGCCGAGGTTTTTCTTTGATAAACTCCTTTCAAACATTCCTTTATGCTTTCCAGAAAATTCTATATCATTTCCGATCAACAATATGTCATTCACATATACTTGTCAGAAAGGCTGTAGTGCTCCGACTCACTTTCTTGTAAATACAGGCTTCACCGCAAGTCTGCATAAAACTATATGCTTTGATCAACTCATCAAAGCGTATATTCCAAATCCGAGATGCTTGCAACAGTCCATAGATGGATCGCTGGAGCTTTGCACACTTTGTTAGCACCTTTAGGATCGACAAAACCTTCTGGTTGCATCATATACAACTCTTCTTTAAGAAATCCATTAAGGAATGTAGGTTTGACATCCATTTGCCAGATTTCATAAAATGTGGCAATTGCTAACATGATTCAGATAGACTTAAGCATCGCTACGAGTGAGAAAATCTTATCGTAGTCAACACCTTGATCTTTGTCAAAAACCATTTTTGACAAGTCTAGCTTTGTAGATAGTAACACTACTATCAGCGTCCGTCTTCCTCTTGAAGATCCATTTATTTTCTATGGCTTGCCGATCATCAGGCAAGTCAACCAAAGTCCACACTTTGTTCTCATACATGGATCCCATCTCAGATTTCATGGCCTCAAGCCATTTATTGGAATCTGGGCTTATCATCGCTTCCTCATAGTTCGTAGGTTCGTCATGGTCTAGTAACATGACTTCCAGAATAGGATTACCATACCACTTTGGTGCGAAACGTATTCTGGTTGACCTACGAGGTTAGGTAGTAACTAGATCTAAAGTTTCATGATCAACATCATTAACTTCCTCACTAATTGGTCTAGGCATCACTGGAACTGATTTCTGCGACGAAGTACTTTCCAATTCGGGAGAAGGTACAATTACCTCATAAAGTTCTACTTTCCTCCTACTCACTTCTTTCGAGAGAAAATTTCTTCTTTAGAAAGGATCCACTCTTAGCAGCAAAGATCTTGCCTTCGGATCTGTGATACAAGGTGTACCCAACAGTTTCTTTTGGGTATCCTATGAAGACGCACTTCTTCGATTTGGGTTTGAGCTTATCAGGCTGGAACTTTTTCACATAAGCATCGCAACCCCAAACTTTAAGAAATGACAGCTTAGGTTTGTTGCTAAACAACAGTTCATACGGTGTCATCTCAACGGATTTTTAGATGGTTCCCTATATAACATGAATGCAGCTGTCTCTAATGCATAACCCCAAAACGATAGTGATAAATCGGTAAGATACATCATAGATCGCACCATATCTAATAACGTACGGTTATGACGTTCGGACACACCATTATGCTACGGTATTCTAGGTGGCGTGAGTTGCGAAACTATTCCACATAATTTCAAATGAAGACCAAACTCGTAACTCAAATATTCGTCTCCACGATCAAATCGCAGAAACTTTATTTTCTTGTTACGATGATTTTCCACTTCACTCTGAAATTCTTTGAACTTTTCAAATGTTTCAGACTTGTGTTTCATCAAGTAGATATACCCATATCTGCTCAAATCATTTGTGAAGGTCAAACAATAACGATACCCGCCGCGAGCCTCAACACTCATCGGATCACATACATCAGTATGTATTATTTCCAATAAGTCAGTTGCTCGCTCCATTGTTTCGAAGAACAGAGTCTTAGTCATCTTGCCCATGAGGCATGGTTCGCAAGCATCAAGTGATTCCAAAATCCCATCAGCATGGAGTTTCTTCATGCGCTTTACACCAATATGACCTAAACGGCATTGCCACAAATATGTTGCACTATCATTATCAACATTGCATCTTTTGGCATCAATATTATGAATATGTGTATCACTACGATCGAGATTCAATAAACCATTCACCTCGGGTGTATCACCATAGACGGTTTTATTCATGTAAACAGAATAACAATTATTCTTTGAGTTAAATGAATAAGTGTATTGCAATAAACATGATCCAATCATATTAAGCTCAACACACACCAAATAACATTTATTTTAGGTTCAACACTAATCCCGAAGGTAAAGGGAGTGTGCGATGGTGATCTTATCAACCTTGGAATCACTTCCAACACACATCGTCACCTTGCCCTCAACTAGTCTTTGTTCATTTTGTAACTCGTGTTTCGAGTTACTAATCATAGCAACTAAACCAATATCAAATACCCAGGGGCTACTATGAACACTAGTAAAGTACATATCAATAACATGTATATCATATATACTTTCGTTCACTTTGCCATCCTTCTTATCCGCTAAGTATTTGAGGCAGTTCCGCTTCCAGTGACCATTTCCTTCGCAGTAGAAGAACTCAGTTTCAGGCTTGGGTCTAGCTTTGGGATTTTTCACGGGAGTGGAAACTTGCTTTCCATTCTTCTTGAAGTTCCCTTTATTTCCCTTGCCCTTTTACTTGAAACTAGTGGTCTTGTCAACCATCAACATTTGATGCTTTTCTTGATTTCTACCTTCGTCGATTTCAGCATCACGAAGAGCTTGGGAATTACTTTCATAACGAAGTTCTAGTAACTTGGTGATAGTGACTAGAGAACTCTGCCAATCACTATTTTATCTGGAAGATTAACTCCCACTTGATCCAAGCAATTGTAGTACTCAGACAATCTGAGCACATGCTCACTGGTTGAGCTATTCTCCTCCATCTTGTAGGCAAAGTACTGCCAGAGGTCTCATACCTCTCGACATGGGCATGAGTATGAAATACCAATTTCAACTCTTGGAACATCTTATATGCTCCATGGTGTTCAAAACATTTTTGAAGTCCCGGTTCTAAGCCGTAAAGCATGGTGCACTAAATTATCATGTAGTCATCTTACCAAGCTTTCTAAATGTTCATAACATCTGCATTCGCTCCTGCAATAGGTCTGTCACCTAGCGGTGCATCAAGGACATAATTCTTCTATGCAGCAATGAGGATAATCCTCAGATCACGGACCAAGTCCGCATCATCGCTACTATCATCTTTCAACTTATTTTTCTCTAGGAACATATCAAAAATAAACGGGGAGCTACATTGCGAGCTATTGATCTACAACATAGTTATGCAAATACTATCAGGACTAAGTTCATGATAAATTAAAGTTCAATTAATCATATTACTTATGAACTCCCACTTAGATAGACATACCTCTAGTCATCTAAATGATCACGTGGTCCATATCAACTAAATCATGTCCGATCATCACGTGAGATGGAGTAGTTTTCAATGGTGAACATCACTATGTTGATCATATCTACTATATGATTCACGCTCGACCTTTCGGTCTCAGTGTTTCGAGGCCATATCTGCATATGCTAGGCTCATCAAGTTTAACCCGAGTATTCTACGTGTGCAAAACTGGCTTGCAGCCGTTGTATGTGAACGTAGAGCTTATCACACCCGATCATCACGTGGTGTCTCCGCACGAAGAACTGTCGCAATGGTGCATACTCAGGGAGAACACTTATACCTTGAAATTTTATTAAGGGATCATCTCATAATGTTATCGTCGTACTAAGCAAAATAAGATGCATAAAAGATAAACATCACATGCAATCAAAATATGTGACATGATATGGTCATCATCATCTTGTGCCTTTGATCTCCATCTCCAAAGTACCGTCATGATCTCCATCGTCACCGGCATGACACCATGATCTCCATCATCTTGATATTTATCAACATGTCGTCACATGGTCGTCTCGCCAACTATTGCTTTTGAAACTATTGCTATCGTGTAGCGATAAAGTAAAGCAATTATATGGCGCTTGCATCTTATGCAATAAAGAGACAACCATAAGGCTCCTGCCAGTTGCCGATAACTTTAACAAAACATGATCATCTCATACAACAATTTATATCTGATCACGTCTTGACCATATCACATTACAACATGCCCTGCAAAAACAAGTTAGATGTCCTCTACTTTGTTGTTGCAAGTTTTACATGGCTGCTACGGGCTTCTAGCAAGAACCGTTCTTACCTAGGCATCAAAACCACAACGATTTTTTGTCAAGTGTGCTGTTTTAACCTTCAACAAGGACCGGGCATAGTCAAACTTGATTCAACTAAAGCTGGAGAAACAGACACCCACTAGCCACGTAATGCGGCTAACGGCGGTAGAACCAGTCTCATGAACGCGGTCATGTAATGTCGGTCTGGGCCGCTTCATCCAACAATACCGCCGAGTCAAAGTATGACTTGCTAGTAAGCAGTATGACTATTATCGCCCACAACTCTTTGTGTTCTACTCGTGCATATAAAATCTACGCATAAACCTGGCTCGGATGCCACTGTTGGGGAATGCAGTAATTTAAAAAAATTCCTACGATCACGCAAAATCTATCTAGGAGATGCATAGCAACGAGAGGGGAAAGTGTGTCTACGTACCCTCGTAGACCGGAAGCGGAAGCATTTAGTAACGCGATTGATGTAGTCGAACGTCTTTGCGATCTAACCGATCCAAGTACCGAACGCATGACACCTCCGTGATCTGCACACATTCGGCTTGGTGACGTCCCTCGAACTCTTGATCCAGTTGAGGCCAAGGGAGAGTTCCGTCAGCACGACGGCGTGGTGACGGTGATGATTAAGTTACCGGCGCAGGGCTTCGCCTAAGCACTAGAACGATATGATCGAGGTGTGTAACTGTGGATGGGAGCACCGCACATGGCTAAAAGATCAACTTGTGTCTTTGGGTGCCCCCCTGCCCACGTATATAAAGGAGGGGGGAAGAGGAGGCCGGCCTAGGAGAGGCGCGCCTGTAGGGGGCGTCCAACTAGGATTCCCAATCCTAGTTGGAGTCTCGTTCCTTTTCCAAGAGGGGAGAGAGGGAAGGAGTAGGAGAGGGAGAAGGAAATAGGGGGGCGCCGCCCCCTCCCTAGTCCAATTCGGACCAGCCCATGGCGGGGGGGGGGGTTCCTCTTGTGGACCTTCTCTCCTTTCCACTAAGGCCCATGAAGGCCCAATACTTCCTCGGCAAATCCCGTAACTCTACGATACTCCAAAAAATACCCGAACCACTCAGAACCTTTCCGATGTCCGAATATAGCCTTCCAATATATCGATCTTTATGTCTCGACCATTTCGAGACTCCTCGTCACGTCCGTGATCTCATCTAGGACTCTGAACAAACTACGGTCATCAAATCACATAACTCATAATACAAATCGTCATCGAACGTTAAGCGTGCGGACCCTACGGGTTCGAGAACTATGTAGACATGACCGAGACACATCTCCGGTCAATAACCAATAGCGGAACCTGGATGCTCATATTGGCTCCTATGTATTCTATGAAGATCTTTATCGGTCAAACCGCATAACAACATACGTTGTTCACTTTGTCATCGGTATGTTACTTGCCCGGGATTCGATTGTCGGTATCATCATACCTAGTTCAATATCGTTATTGGCAAGTCTCTTTACTCGTTTTGTAATGCATCATCCCGTGACTAACTCATTAGTCGCATCGCTTGCAAGGCTTATAGTGATGTGCATTACCGAGAGGGCCCAAAGATACCTCTCCGATACACGGAGTGACAAATACTAATCTCGATCTATGCCAACCCAACAAACACCTTCGGAGATATCTGTAGATCATCTTTATAATCACCCATTTACGTTGTGACGTTTGATAGCACACAAGGTGTTCCTCCGGTATCCGGGAGTTGCATAATCTCATAGTCAGAGGAACATGTATAAGTCATGATGAAAGCAATAGCAATAAAACTAAATGATCATTATGCTAAGCTAACGGATGGGTCTTGTCCATCACATCATTCTCTAGTGATGTGATCCCGTTCATCAAATGACAACATATGTCTATGGTCAGGAAACATAACCATCTTTGATTAACGAGCTAGTCAAGTAGAGGCATACTAAGGACACTCTGTTTTGTCTATGTATTCACACATGTACTAAGTTTCTGGTTAATACAATTCCAGCATGAATAATAAACATTTATCATGATATAAGGAAATATAAATAAGAACTTTATTATTGCCTCTAGGGCATATTTCCTTCAGTGGATGCCCCGGAAGGCATTCCCTCTTTCGTCTTCAACATTATCGGTAACCTCACTTGGAGCTATGTTTTCATCCGCCACATGATATGTGTTTTGCCTTGAGCGTCAATTCATTTTGTTAGGATTTTCTTGAAGTTATTTATAATAATGTTTTGCATCTTTTATTTCAACGAAAGTGGGCATTGATAGCCTTTACTATGCTTATTTTACAAGTCCACATGTTGCTGTTTGAAAACAGAAAGTTTATCGATGTAGCAAAAATTCCCTAGAAAAGTCAGATTGTGATAAAATGCTGAAACTTTTTGCAAAATAAGTTCTGATAAATTTTCTATAGTGTGATAGAATTTTAATAATTTTTGGAGTTTAAGAAGAATTGATACTCTTGCATTCTTTACAGAATGTACTGTTTTGGCAGATTGCTGTTATGTTTGCATTGTTTGCATATGTTAGCTTGTTTAATGATTCTATTTGAGGATAGGAGTATTAAATATGCAGAGGCATTTAGTATGCAATGTTGAATAATAATTTTTGTGATTTGCTACAGTAGAGAATGATAAGGTTTTTGCATTGGTTTATACTAACTTTTCTCACGAGTTCTTGTTGAGTTTTGTGTGGATGAAGTTTTTAAGATTTAGGGAAACCGTGATATAAAAGGAATTAAGGAGACACAAAAGATCAAGCTTGGGGATGCCCAAGGCATCCCAAGATAATATTTCAAGAATTCTCAAGCATCTAAGCTTGGGAATGCCCCGGTAGGTATCCCACCTTTCTTCATCAACAATTATCGGTTAGTATCGGTTGAGCCTAAGTTTTTGCTTCTTCACATGAGTTGTGCTATTCTTGAAATGTCATTTTATTTTCATTTTGATTGCTGTTTTAATAAAGTACTTAGATATGAAAGTTTTTAAATAAAATAGAGTCCTCAAATAGTTGCCAGGGAGACTAGGTAAGCGGCACGCACATCCCGTCAACGAAGCTCTTTTTCTTTGGAATTGCTCTAGTGCTTCACTTATATCTTTTTGAGCACGATGTGCTTTAGTATTGTGAAGAAATTCTTTCTTGCTTCACTTAAATTAATTTGAGAGAAAGAAATATTATGCTCATGATCTTCACTTATATCTTTTCAGATTAGTTTATCATTTACTCTTATGCTTCACTTATATCCTATGAGTAAATTGTTGAATAAATTGAATGTCATGAAGTTGAAATCATATCATGCCTAGTGGTAGCTTCACATTGGGTTTAGAAAGTGAAATCTTTTGAGGCTTGATAATCACAATATTGGTCAGACAAGCAATTCACGAATAATTAGTATAAGGAAGAGAACTTTCACATGCAAATACACTATCATGGAAATCTTTTGTTATTGTGAGCCCCCATCAAAATATTATATGCCAAAATTGTTGACGTTGGACAGGGTAGACAACGTAATGATTTATGTTTGTTCATATTCACATAGAAGTTATATTGTCATAGAACCTTCAACATTTGGTGCTTGCCCCCCAACTTTGCTAGCTAAAAATTCCGCACCAAGTAGAGATACTACTGGTGCATTCAAAAACCCTTAAACCCAAATCTTATTTTCAAGAGTCCACCATACCTACGTAAGGATTGAGCAAGATCCTTCAAGTAAGTTGTCATCGGTCCAAAAAGGCAATAAAAATTGCTTCTAAAAGTGTTAGATCATTTAGTGTAAGAGAAAATTGAGCATCGTACGAACTTGTGATGGCAAAGAATCAAAGCGACAGACTGCATAATAAAGGTTGCTATCATAAGGGGCAATATAACGTGACGTTCTTTTGCACTAAGGGGTTGAGCATACAAACAAATAACACATGGCAACCTCTCCTTCCCTCTGCAAAGGGCCTATCTTTTACATTTCAGTATTTACTTTTATGCAAGAGTCAAAGTTTTTCTCTCTATTCCTTTTTATTTTTCTCCTTTGGCAAGCATCATGTGATGAGGAAAGACCTAGGCACATATATCCAGCTGGATATGGGTAGCATGAGTTATTATTGTTGACATCACCCTTGAGGTGAATACGCTATGCGTAAATTATAAGCCCCTATCTTTCTATGTGCCCGGTTGAAATGTTTTGCTCATGTGTATGCGGTGAGTGTTAGCAATCATAGAAGACTATATGATGGTTGAGTATGTGGAGCTCTTACTTAGACTCGGTTGAATAAGTTGAATTACAATTGCTTGGTGACTGAGAATATAGGTTGTTGAGTTTCAAGAGAATTCATTGTTTGAACCTTAACATGTGAATTGGTTGCCACCATAACATGAGAAGTTTTATAAGAAAGAATTGTTGTTATGATGCTAGGAAAAGTGATTGAAATCATCATTGATCAAAATTGTGCACTTTACTAGCATACACACTTCATAAATTATTTCTTTTATCATTTACCTACTCAAGGACGAGTAGGAATTAAGCTTGGGGATGCTGATACGTCTCCAACGTATCTATAATTTATGAAGTATTCATGCTGTTATTTTATCATTCTTGGATGTTTTACAATCATTTTATAGCAACTTTATAATATTTTTTGGGACTAACCTATTGACTTTTGCCCAGTGCCAGTTGTTGTTTTTTGCTTGTTTTTTACATCACAGGAAATCAATATCAAACGGAGTCCAAACACCGTGAAACTTTTTGGATAATTTTTATGGACCAGAAGACATCCATTGGGCCAGAGCAACACCTGGGGGGTGCCCCGAGGGGGGCACAACCCACCAGGGCGCGCCCAGGTGGGTTGTGCCCACCTCGTTGGTCTCCCTCACCCCCTCTTTACCCTATAAATTCACAAATATTCCAAAACCCTTCGGGGTTAACCTAGATCAGAAGTTCCGCCGCTGCAAGGCTCTGTAGCCACTGAAAACCAATCTAGACCCCATTCCGACACTCTGCCGGAAGGGGAAATCATCACCTGTGGCCATCTTCATCATCCCGGCGGCCACCACGATGAGGAGGGAGTAGTCCACCCTCGGGGCTAAGGGTTTGTACCAGTAGCTATGTGTTTAATCTCTCTCTCTCTCTCTCTCTCTCGTGTTCTTGAGATGTCACGATCTTGATGTATCGCGTGCTTTGTTAATATAGTCGGATCATGTGGTGTTTTCCCCGCTCGATCTTGTGATGAATTGAGTTTTCCCTTTGAGATTTCGTTTTATTGGATTGAATACTTTTACTGATTTGAGAGCACTTGATATATGTCTTGCAATCGAATACTCGTGGTGAAAATGGGGTATCGTATTGATTCACTTGATATATGTTTTGGCACTCAACTCGCGGATTCCTGAGGTGACATTGGGTTAATCTATGCATAGAGGTTGATGCATGTTCTTGTCTTTTTTTCTCCGATAGAAATCTCGGGGCACTCTTTGAAGTTCTTTGTGTTGGATTGAGTATTATGAATATGAATTTGCTTTGGTGTTATTTTAGTACGAACTCTAGGATATATCAAACAGAAAGAATAGTTTTGTGTTATTTATTACGAACTCTTGAATAGATCGAACGAAAAGAATAGCTTTGAGGTGGCTTCGTACCCTACAAACAATTTATTCTTATGTTCTCCACTAGATAGGAACTTTGGAGTGATTCTTCATCGCACTTTGAGTGATGGTTATATGATCCAATTATATTAGCAATGTTGAGAGATTGCACTAGCTAAAGTACGGACCCTAGGCTCGTTGCTACGCATGCAAGCTGGGCCGAGAGGTCCAAAAAGCCGAATCCCCCTCCAATACGCCGTGGGCCTCCTTTTATATGACCAAGGGGCTACCACAGTGGCATACAGGAGGTTTAAAGTAACTACAGTGTATGCAGGAGCTGTAAACTGCTACAATACACATGCTTATCTTGGTCATCTAAGGACAAATGCATTAAATGCACCGCTTATGTGCCCTCTAGCTTTATCAGGGACGGGAAGAGAGCCTG
Organism: Aegilops bicornis; assembly: GCA_021605145.1. NCBI lineage: Eukaryota > Viridiplantae > Streptophyta > Magnoliopsida > Poales > Poaceae > Aegilops > Aegilops bicornis. The sequence goes on along the minus strand of CM038673.1, from coordinate 4,505,266 downwards.
TCCTGTCCGTTGCCACCCCGCCCCGTCTTCACACGCGTCCATGCCGATGGGGCATGCAGTGCTGGAGAGGTGGCAGGGTCTTCACAAAGATCTGCATGCCTCCATGCAGGTGCCTGCCAGGCTGACAGGTCAGCCCCCGCACTGGTGTGGTGACTGGGCAGTCGAGTCTGGTCACGGTCTTGCCTATTTCCTCGGCAAGGATCTTGCCGGGGCCTCGTGGGCGTCCTCGACAAGGATCTAGCCGGGGCTTTGTGGGCGTTCTTGACAAGGATCTTGTCGGGGACTCGTGGGCGTACTTGATAATCCCCAAGTGCAGGGAATCATCGTAGCAATTCCCAAAGGTGGAAGTGATAAGTATGGAGTGTTGAACCCACAAGGAGCTAAAGGTAAGATGAATATTCTCTCAAGTCCTGTCTACCATTGATACGACTCTACGTACACCGAACGTTTGCTTCCAACTAGAAACGAGAAATAAAACTACGTTGTGGGTATGAAGAGGATAACTTCACATTATATCGGAGAGCTAAAACATAAAAGTAGGTGCGGTTATCATAAAGTTAGAATGTATTACTAAATAATATAAATAGCGAGTGTGGAATAATGATGGGTCGGTGTGCGGAACTATCCTAGGCATTTGTTAACAAGACCGGTAGTCGTCATTGCAATTTCATATGAGGGAGAGGCATAAGCTAACATACTTTCTCATCTTGGATCCTATGCACTTATGATTGGAACTCTAGCAAGCATCTGCAACTACTAAAGATCATTAAGGTAAAACCCAACCATAGCATTAAAGCATCAATTCCCCTTTTATCCCATACGCAACAACCCCCTTACTCGGGTGTATGCTTCTGTCACTCAAGCCACCCATAAGCAAATAATGAATGTATTGCAACACCCTACAACGGGAGTCCCTCACGCTTGCGCGACACGGAGGGCACCATAGGATAGCACCAAAGTAAAACATATAACTCATACCAATCTAGATCATCAATCAACCCAAAGACAAATGATACTACTCAAAACATCATAGGATGGCAACACATCATTGGATCATAATATGTGGCATAAAGCACCATGTTCAAGTAGGGATTACAGCGGGGTGCGGGAGAGTGGACCGCATAAAAGAGATGAGGATGGTGATGGTGATTGTGATGTTGATGAAGACGATCACCACGGTGATGATTCCCCTCTCGATGGCACTCCGGTGCCACCAAGAGAGAGGAGGAGAGGTTCTCCCCCTTGTGCTTCCTCCTCCATGGCCTCCCCCTGGATGGGGAGAGGGTCTCCCTCTGGTCCTTGGCCTTCATAGCGGTGATGGCCTCTCCGGGATCCTCCTCGATGGCCACCGGCAATGATGGCCCCCTCCGGCATGGTGCCAGAGAGGGCCTAGATTGATTTCTCGTGGGTACAGAGGCTTGAGGCGGCGGAACTTCCGATCTCGGTTTCTTTCTGGAAGTTTGGGTATATATGAGAGGTGTTGGCGTCGAGAACAAGTCAGGGGGGGGGGGGTCTCCGGGCTGTCCACGAGGCAGGGAGGCGTGCCCAGGGGGGTGGGCGCGCCCCCACTCTGCTATATGAGGTCTTTCGTCGAGGAAAAAATCAGAAGAAACCTTTTGGGACGAAACTCCGCCGCCACGAGGCGGAACCTTGGCGGAACCAATCTAGGGCTCCGGCACAACTGTTCTGCCCGGGACACTTCCCTCCAGGAGGGGGAAATCATCGCCATCGCCATCACCAACGCTCCTCTCATTGGGAGAGGGCAATCTCCATCAACATCTTCACCAGCACCATCTCCTCTCAAAACCCTAGTTCATCTCTTGTATCCAATTCTTGTCTCCAAGTCCGGGATTGGTACTAGTAGGTTGCGATGTGTGTTGATTAGTACTTGTAGTTGATGCTAGTTGGTTTATTTGGTGGAAGATCATATGTTCAGATCCTATATGCATATTAATACCCCTCTGATTATGAACATGAATATGCTTTGTGAGTAGTTACATTTGTTCCCGAGGACATGGGAGAAGTCTTGCTATTAGTAGTCATGTGAATTTGGTATTCGTTCGATATTTTGATGAGATGTATGTTGTCTAGCCTCTAGTGGTGTTATGTGAACGTTGACTACATAACACTTCACCATTATTTGGGCCTATAGGAAGGCATTGGAAAGTAATAAGTAGATGATGGGTTGCTAGAGTGATGTAAGCTTAAACCCTAGTTTATGCGTTGCTTCGTAAGGGGCTGATTTGGATCCATATGTTTCATGCTATGGTTAAGTTTACCTTAATACTTTTGTTGTAGTTGCGGATGCTTGCAATAGAGGTTAATCATAAGTGGGATGCTTGTTCAAGTAAGAACAGCACCCAAGCACCGGTCCACCCACATATCAAATTATCAAAGTACCGAACGCGAATCATATGAACGTGATGAAAACTAGCTTGACGATATTCCCATGTGTCCTCGGAGCGCTTTTCCTATTATAAGAGTTTGTCCAGGCTTGTACTTTGCTACAAAAGGATTGGGCCACCTTGCTGCACTTTATTTACTTTTGTTACTTGTTGCTCGTTACAAATTATCCTATCACAAAACTATCTGTTACCACTTATTTCAGTACTTGCAGAGAATGCCTTGCTGAAAACTGCTTATCATTTCCTTCCGCTCCTCGTTGGTTCGACACTCTTACTTATCGAAAGGACTACGATAGATCCCCTATACTTGTGGGTCATCACGTATCAGCATCCCCGAGCTTAATTCCTGCTCGTCCTCGAGTAGGTAAATGATAAAAGAAATAATTTATGAAGTGTGAATGCTAGCAAGTGCATAAGTTTGATCAATGATAATTTCAATCAGTTTTTCTAGCATCAATACATGTCATAACAGTAGCTCATCTCGTAAAACTTTTCATGATCAAGTAACAAGCTATTCACATGTTAAAGTATAGATCATAAACTTTCTTGAAAACTAACAAACAGTGCTCTTAGTCATCAAACAATTGCAATTCATCTTATTTTCAGGAAGGGTCTATGTCAGAGCTTTGATTCAGCAAACTCCACATACTCAACTATCATTTAATCTTTCACAATTGCCAACACTCATGTGATATTTATGGGTTCAAAGTTTTAATTGGACATAGAGAAATATAGGGGCTTATAGTTTCGCCTCCCAACCTTTTACCTCAAGGGTAATGTTAACAATAATAACTCATTAAAACCTACATCTAAGTAGATATATATATATATATATATATATATATATATATATATCCGGATCGCTCCAACACAAAGTGCTTGCCAACGGAAAAGGTGTAAAAAGGAAAGGTGATGATCACCATGACTCTTGCATAAGGTAGAAGATAAAAGTAAAAGATAGGCCCTTCGCAAAGGGAAGCAGAGGTTGTCATGCGCTTTTATGGTTGGATGCACAAAATCTTAATGCAAAGAAACGCCACTTTATATTGCCTCTTATGATAAAGACCTTTATTATGTAGTTTGTCGCTTTTATTTCTTCCCGATCACAAGTTCGTATAAAGCTTATTTTCTTTGCACTAATAGATCATACATATTCCGAGAGCAATTTTTATTGCATGCACCGATGACAACTTACTTGAAGGATCTTACTCAATCCATAGGTATGTATGGTGGACTCTCATGGCAAAACTAGTTTAAGGGATATTTGGAAGAACAAGTAGTATCTCTACTTGGTGCAAAGAGATTGCGTAGCATAAGGGGGAAAGGCAAGCTCGGCATGTTGGATGATCCATGACAATATACTTTATTTCGGATATAAGAAAACATAACCCATTACATTGTCTTCCTTGTCCAACATCAACCTTTTAGCATGTCATATTTTAATGAGCGCACACAATTACAAAAGATGTCCAAGATAGTATATTTATATGTGAAATCTCTCTTCCTTCAATATTCTTTCATGAATTGTTCAAGTGACCAATTCTATGTTTGCTAACTTTCAATGAGTTTACTACCTATACTTATTATGTGTGAAGTCATTACTCCCCATGTTATAAGCATATGAAACATATATAAATTCAGATTTATGACATTCAATTCATTCAACCATTTACTCATAGGATATTCGTGAAGCACATGAGTAAATGACAAACTACTCCAAAAGGTATAAGTGAAGAACACCGAGTAGTCAAATAATTAACTAGGCATGGGAGGATTCTTTTTCATTCAATAATTCAGATCCAATGATTTTATTCAAACAGCAAGTAAAATTGAAAATACGCTCCAAGAAAAACACATATCATGTGACGAATAAAAATATAGCTCCGAGTAAGGTATACCGATAGTTTTGAAGACGAAAGAAGGGATGCCTTCCGGGGCATACCCAAGCTTAGGCGCTTGATTCTTCCTTGAATATACCTTGGGGTGCCTTGGGAATCCCCAAGATTAGGTTCTTTCCACTCCTTATTCTCCTCATATCGATATCTCACTCAAAGCTTGAAAACTTCAATCACACAAAACTTAACGGAACTTCGTGAGATAGGTTAGTATGATAAAGAGCAAACCATTCACTTTGGTACTGTCAAAGACAAGGTTCATAGTTGTTCTCACACAATGCCTACTGTACCATATCATTTCTACAATTTATATTGAGAAATATAAGCCATAGAAACTAGAAAACAAGCAAACTATGCGATGAAAACAGAATCTGTCAGAAACAGAACAAACTGTAATGATCTGAACAACAACCATACTTCTGCTACTCCAAAAATTATGAAATAAATTGGTCGACGTGAGGAATTTTTATATTAATATTCTGCAAAAATAATCAACTTAAAAGCACTCTTCTGTAAAAAAAAAGGCAGCTAATCTCGTGAGCGCAAAGTTTCTGTTTTTTACAGCAAGATCACATTAACTTTCACCCAAGTCTTCCCAAAGGTCTTACTTGGCACTTTATTGAAACAAAAGCTATAAAACATGATTACTACAGTAGCTTAATCATGTAGACACACAAAAATAGTAAGGATAAATATTGGGTTGTCTCCCAACAAGCGCTTTTCTTTAATGCCTTTTAGCTAGGCATGATGATTTCAATGATGCTCACATAAAAGATAAGAATCGAAACATAAAGAGAGCATCATGAAGAATATGAATAGCATATTTAAATCTAACCCACTTCCTATGCCTAGGGATTTTGTGAGCACATAATTTATAGGAACAAGAATCAACTAGCATAGGAAGGCAAAGCAAGTATAACTTCAAAACTTTAAGCACATAGAGAGGAAACTTGATATTATTGCAACTCCTATAAGCATATATTCCTCCCTCATAATAATTTTCAGTAGCATCATGACTGATTTAAACCATATAACCATCACATAATGCATTCTTTTCATGATCTACAAGCATAGAAAATTTTCTACTCTCCACATAAGCAAAATTCTTCTCATTCGGAATAGTGGGATCACTAATTCCTAAAGTTGACACTTTTCCAAACCCGCTTTAGATGATAGTATTATTCATACTCAAAAAGATATAAGTGAAGTTCATGGAGCATTCTTTAATTAATATAGACTAACCAATATCCAAGCTCAAAATATATAAGTGAAGCACACAAAGCATTCTATAAAACCATACTCAAATGATTTAAGTGAAGCACAAAGAGCAATTCTATAAGATCATACTTAAAAGATATAAGTGAAGCACATGAAGTATTCTATAAATCAATGAAGGGCTACCTCATACTAGCATGGTTCTTAAAGGAAAACACAAAGGACACAAATCATGTGAACAAAACAAATACCGAGGTATACCGATATTTGTTGAAGAAGAAAGATGGGATGCCAATCGGGGCATCCCCAAGCTTAGATGCTCGAGTATCCTTTGAAATATTTACTGGGGGTGCCTTGGGAATACCCAAGCTTGAACTCTTTCCTCTCTTTATTCTTCTCATATTGATAGCTCCTCGATCTTGAAACACTTCATCCACACAAAACTTTAACAAAAACTTTGTGAGATCCGTTAGTGTAATAAAGCAAACTGCCACTTTAAGGTACTGTAATGAACTCATTCTTTATTTATATTGATGTTGAACCTACTGTATTCCAACTTCTCTATGGTTCATAAACTCCATTACTAGCCATAGATTCATCAAAATAAGCAAACAACACACGAAAAACGGAATCTGTCAAAAACAGGACAGTCTGTAGTATTATGGAGTTTTAGTAAACTTATGTAACTCCTAAAATTATGAAATAAATATGACAATTTTAAGAATTTGTACGGAAGAAATGTGCAAAAAGTTTCAGACCAATTTGACCTTCCAGTAAAAAATGTAAAATCACGCGCCACAGCCAAAGTTTCTGTTTTTGTTCTGCACATAGTAAACAAGCAATCTAATCATCCTAAAACCAAAGCTTGGCACATTATTTTTATAATACAATGGATATACACAAGGGGATCATTATTTACAGAGAAACTTCCATGGAAAATTCTACATTGTTTCCGTGAGCATGAACACAAGTGCTCAAGGTCGACCCTCACTTCTTCAATGCATAACTTTCCAATCACTTCTCTTTTTGAAAAACTTTTTAGGCATGAAAGGCAAGTAAATTTCTTTGTATTTTTATTCTTTTAATTTTTTTGTATGTTTCACCCACAACTAAATAGAAACAAAAAGGAAAAACAAAATCTACTTAGTGAAGAAAGCAAACAAGCACACACGAGAATATCAACCCCACGCTATTGCTCCCCGGCAACGGCGCCAGAAAAGGGCTTGATAATCCCCAAGTGCAGGGAATCATTGTAGCAATTCCCAAAGGTGGAAGTGATAAGTATGGAGTGTCGAACCCACAAGGAGCTAATGGTAAGATCAATATTCTCTCAAGTCCTATCTGCCACTGATACGACTCTACGTACATCGAACGTCTGCTTCCAACTAGAAACGAGAAATAAAACTACGTTGTGGGTATGAAGAGGATAACTTCGCATGATATCGGAGAGCTAAAACATAAAAGTAGGTGTTTGTTATCATAAAGTTAGAATATATTACTAAATATTATAAATAGCGAGTGTGGAATAATGATGGGTCGGTGTGCGGAATTATCCTAGGCAATTGTTAACAAGACCGGTAGTCGTCATTGCAATTTCATATGAGGGAGAGGTATAAGCTAACATACTTTCTCATCTTGGATTATATGCACTTATGATTGGAACTCTAGCAAGCATCTGCAACTATTAAAAATCATTAAGGTAAAACCCAACCATAGCATTAAAGCATCAAGTCCCCTTTTATCCCATACGCAACAACCCCCTTACTCGGGTGTATGCTTCTGTCACTCAAGCCACCCACTATAAGCGAATCATGAACGTATTGCAACACCCTACAACGGGAGTCCCTCACGCTTGCGCGACACGGAGGGCACCATAGGACAGCACCAAAGTAAAACATACAACTCATACCAATCTAGATCATCAATCAACCCAAAGACAAAGGATACTACTCAAAACATCATAGGATGGCAACACATCATTGGATCATAATATGTGGCATAAAGCACCATGTTCAAGTAGGGATTACAGCGGGGTGCGGGAGAGTGTACCGCGTAAAAGAGATGAGGATGGTGATGGTGTTGTTGATGAAGACGATCACCACGGCGATGGTTCCCCTCTCGATGGCACTCTGGTGCCACGAAGAGATAGGAGGAGAGGTTATCCCCCTTGTGCTTCCTCCTCCATGGCCTCCCCCCTTGATGGGGAGAGGTCTCCCTCTGGTCCTTGGCCTTCATAGCGATGATGCCCTCTCCAGGATCCTCCTTCATGGCCACCGGTGATGATGGCCCCCTCCGGCAGGGTGCCAGAGTGGGCCTAGATTGATTTATCGTGGCTACAGAGGCTTGCGACGGCGGAACTTCCGATCTCGGTTTCTTTCTGGAAGTTTGGGTATATATGAGAGGTGTTAGCGTCGAGAACAAGTCACGGGGTCTGTGCGCTGTCCACGAGGCAGGGAGGCGCACCCAGGGGGGTGGGCGCGCCCCCCACCCTCGTGGGCAGCCCGGGACTCTTCTGGCCCAACTCTTTGACTCTGTGGCCTTCTTCTGGTCCAAAAATAAGCTCCGTCAAGTTTCAGGTCAATTGGACTCCGTTTGGTTTTCCTTTTCTGTGATACTCTAAAACAAAGAGAAAACAGAAACTGGCACTGGGCTCTAGGTTAGTAGGTTAGTCCCAAAAATCATATAAAATAGCATATAAATGCATATAAAACATCCAAGGTTGATAATATAATAGCATGAAGACTTCATAAATTATAGATACGTTGGAGATGTATCAGTCCTCGACAAGGATCTTGCCGGCGTCTCATCTTCTCGCCTTCACAAAGATCTGCACGCCACTACGTGCGCGCCCTTGGATTTTGGCCTTAACGTTGTCGATGGTGTTAGAGCTCTCAACCACAAGGGTGTGTTGGGGAACATAGTAATTTCAAAAAAAATTCCTATGCACACGTAAGATCATGGTGATGCATAGCAACGAGAGGGGAGAGTGTTGTCCACGTACCCTTGTAGACCGTAAGCGGAAGCGTTATGACAATGCGGTTGATGTAGTCGTACGTCTTCACGATCGACCGATCCTAGTACCGAAAGTACGTCACCTCCGTGATCTGCACACGTTCGGCTCGGTGATGTCCCACGAACTCACGATCCAGCAGAGTGTCGAGGGAGAGCTTCGTCAGCACGACGGCGTGATGACGGTGATGATGAAGCTACCGGCGTAGGGCTTCGCCTAAGCACCGCAACGATATGACTGAGGTGGATTATGATGGAGGGGGGGTACCGCACATGGCTAAAAGATCAATGATCAACTTGTGTGTCTATGGGGTGCCCCCTGGCCACGTATATAAACTATAGAGGGAGGACGAGACCGACCCTCATAGGGCGCGCCCAAAGTGTGGAGTCCTACTAGGACTCCCTAGTCCTAGCTAGTAGGATTCCACCTCCCACATGGAATAGGAAAAAAGGGAAGGGAGAAGGAGAAGGAAGGAAGGGGGCGCCCCCTTTCCCTAGTCCAATTCAGACTAGTCCATGGGGAAGGGGCACGACCACCCTTGAGACCTTTCTCTCCTTTCCAGTATGGCCCATTAAGGCCCAATACGAATTTTCCTAACTCTTCGGCACTCCAAAAAATACCCGAATCACCCGGAACCTTTCCAATGTACGAATATAGCATTCCAATATATCGATCTTTACGTCTCGACCATTTCGAGACTCCTCGTCATGACCCCGATCTCATCCGGGACTCTGAACAAACTTCGGTCATCAAATCACATAACTCATACTACAAATCGTCACAGAACGTTAAGCGTGCGGACCCTACAGGTTCGAGAACTATGTAGACATGACTGAGACTCATCTCCGGTCAATAACCAATAGCGGAACATGGATGCTCATATTGGTTCCTACATATTCTACGAAGATCTTTATCGGTCAAACCGCATAACAACATACGTTGTTCTCTTTGTCATCGGTATGTTACTTGCCCGAGATTCGATCGTCGGTATCTCAATACCTAGTTCAATCTCATTACCGGCAAGTCTCTTTACTCGTTCCGTAATGCATCATCCCGCAACTAACTCATTAGTCACATTGCTTGCAAGGCTTATAGTGATGTGCATTACCGAGAGGGCCCAAAGATACCTCTCCGATACACAGAGTGACAAATCCTAATCTCGATCTGTGCCAACTCAACAAACACCATCGGAGACACCTGTAGAGCATCTTTATAATCACCCAGTTATGTTGTGATGTTTGATAGCACACAAGGTGCTCCTCCGGTATTCGGGAGTTGCATAATCTCATAGTCTGAGGAACATGTATAAGTCATGAAGAAAGTTGTAGCAATGAAACTGTAACAATCATAATGCTAAGCTAACGAATGGGTCTTGTCCATCACATCATTCTCCTAATGATGTGATCCCGTTCATTAAATGACAACACATGTCTATGGTTAGGAAATATAACCATCTTTGATAAATGAGCTAGTCAAGTAGAGGCATAATAGGGACACTTTTTTTTGTCTATGTATTCACACATGTACTAAGTTACCGGTTAATACAATTCTAGCATGAATATAATGCAATTCTAGCATGAATAATAAACATTTATCATGAAATAAGGAAATAAATAATAACTTTATTATTGCCTCTCGGGCATATTTCCTTCAGGGTGGTGCTCTGGTTGGTGCTCTGTAAGTCATCCCAGCAAGGACCTTGCCAGGGTCTCGCAAGCCGCCCTGGCAAGGGCCTTGCCGGGATCCAGCTCATCCTCTGTTCTCTGACTTGGCTGTTTTTCTTTGTCTTGTATCTATCCCCGATCGCGGTCTTCGCGCTTTGCCGCGTGCGCGGCTACAACTGCCCATGCACAAGTATGTGGTGCTAAAGGGGCCCAAACTTTAGTACACCGATAGGAGCCCCCGGGCCTGGGCCACACAAGGGTGCGAGGCGCCGTTGGGCCAGGCCCAAACAGTGCGCGGGCACGCGTGGCAGGGGAGAACTGCCATAATCTTTCCGTCCTCTGCGCTTCCCCACGATCTGCATTGAGTGCGTGGCGTGGGGGTCGTGCGTGGAACGGTTGCATCACGCCCGCTTCTGCGCCAATGCCTTTGCATCAAACAGTAAAGAGGCAGCCCCGCGCCTTCCCCATAAAAAGAGGAACCTGCAGGGGAGCTGCTCATTTACCCCCTTTGCTTCCCCCAATCTAGGAACCGCCGTCTCTTTCTTCTTCCTTGATCTTCTTCCTCCGTCCGCCGCCGCCGCACCCCCCACTGCTCCCAGTCTCCCGCCCCTTCCCTGGTGGCTATGGCGCCCAAGAAGGGCAAGGGTTAATAAGAGCCGGAGAGCAAGCTGGTGGGGATGCGGAGGAAGTACGTCGTCTTCATCCTGACGCTGGACGCGCACGCGCTCAGGGATCGGTACCAGTTTATGTGTGGGAGGGAGACGACGGGGCATCCCGCCACCCGTCTCATCCCTGCTCTTTGCGCCAACCCCGCCGCCAATAAATTCCCCTTCTTTGTCGATTACTTCTACTGCGGGCTCTGCCCCCCATTTTCTGATTTCTTCATCGGCATTATGTACACCTTCGGCTTTCTCCTTCTAGATTTTCCCCGAACGCCGTGGCGTGCATGGCCATCTTCGCCCACCTCTGCGAGAATTTTTCCGAGGTGGTCCCCAACACGGTGCTCTTCTGCCACTACTTCCTCCCCCGCATCTAGCCAGGAGGGGCCCTGTCTGGCTGCATTACTTGGTTCCTGAGGGCCTGGACCAAGGACACATACCCGAGCGGGACCCAAAAGGAGAGGTGGGGAGGAATGGTGGAGCAAGTGGTGCTGGATCATGGAGAAGGAGCCGCAGCCGTTCTGCACCCCTCGGCGAGCGCAAGTGGTCCACGGCAAGAACTGGAGCGACCTTGACCCTCAAGATGCCAAGCTCACAGTCGCCATCACCAGAATTCATTGTCTTAAAGCTGATGGGCTCATGCTCGAGATGATTGGGGCTGAATTCCTTCGCGGCCGAGCATCGCTCCCTTGCACAACAAGGGGAGGATGACTTGGGAGTTCCGGAACGCGGTAGACATCATGAGGCTACACCCCGGCATGAACCGTAATTTTATGGTGATGCAGCACACAACTCTTTGCCAAAGGCTGTTCCAGGTCAAGACCGACAAGACCAGCAAGGCCGGGAAGGCCGACAAGGCCGAGAAGGCTGATAACCCGTTCAAGTTGCCGGTGGCCGTGGTCCCTCTGAGTAACAACTCCGCCCTATCCTCCATCCTTGCCACGATGCTAGTGTTCAACGCCCATGGCCTTGACCAAACCTAGGCCGAGCCAGACAAGGCGTGAGTGCAGGAGTTCTTCGACAACTTGTCGGAGAGGCTCATCCGTGATGAACCACGGCTCATCCGTGACACCACTGATGAAGAGGTGGCGTACATCACCACCAAGGCGGAAGAGGAAGCCCTCACCAAGGAGGCCGGCAGCATCGGCTTCATGGAGGACGAGGCCAGCACAGAGGAAGATCTTGCGGGGCTAGAGGGGTCCGCCGGTAAGCACGGCGGCGTGGGTGCCGGGGCCCTTGTTCTGAGGAGGAGGCATCCGAAGAGACGGACGAGGAGGATGAGGAGGAGGATGATGAGGACGAGGACGAGGAGGATGAGGCCGAGGAGGCCGATGAGTCGCCCCAAGCCCCCAAGAAGAAACGTGTTCTTCGACGAGCCATCTCCGGCGAGCCAGTTCTGCAGGCCTCTTCGCACGAGGAGGGCCCCGGCAAGGGAGCGGCCGACAAAGGCAAAGGGGTGGCTGGCAAGGCCGTGCAACGGCAAGAAGCCCAGGTGGAACCCGTGTGCCATACGAGGCACGCGGCCGCAACGGCAAAGGAAGCAGCGGCTGCCGTCTCTGCCATGGCCAAGCGGCCCAGGAGGAGGACGCTGCACGGATCGCCAAGGAGGGTGGTGAGCTGAGGGAGCACCACATCTCGCCCGACACCCAAGAAGAAGACCTTGCTGCCCGCAAGGAGGCGCTTGCTGCCAAGCTCCGCGACAAGTACGAAGAGATCGAGAAGCTCGTCGCGCGGCGGACCCAGGAACTGGAGCAGAAACACAAAGATGCACTTGCCGCTCTGGTCCTGGATCACACCAGCAAGCTGAAGGAGGCCGTCGATGCTGCTGAAGCTACAGAGACCGCCAAGAGCGAGCTGGCCGACAAGGTGGAGGAGCTAGGGGCGGAGCTGGAGAAGCATAGCAAGGAGGTTGCGACGCTCAAGAGTGACTGGGACAAGACCATCGACACCTTGGCGGGTTTGCAGGTCACCATATCCGATAGGAACAACCTGCTCTCCAAGGCCAACGACTCCATTGCCAACCTGAAGCTGAAGCTGACCACCCTGGAGGAGACCCTCGCGAGTAGCAGAGCCCGCGAGAAGACCTTGACCAGGAAACTCCAGGATGAGGAGCGACTGCTCAAGAGTGCCGCCACCAAGCACAACGACTTCGTGAGCGGCATGAAGATCTGGACCGAGTGCCTCATCGACATCACGGAGAGGCTTACCACGCGGTTATCCACCATGGGCCTGCCGAGCATCAGGTTCTCCCACGACGACAGGATAAGTGAGAGCGCCAGGGTGACCATGTTCTTCGAGGCCGTCTTCGACGCCTTGAAGCTGCACGACGACCTCCGGGCGACCCACTTCTTGTTACTACTTCTCGCTGGCACCAAAAGAAGTTTCGCCTGATTCGGACCTTTTGTGGTGGTCTGCCAACGAGTCCTGGAAGCTTTGCCGGGGCGCCCTCCTCAAGGTGCTCACCAAGGTGGCGTACAGGAACCCCGATCTCGACCACAACCAGGATAGCTTGCCGGCAGATGCGGATCGCAGGGCACTTGAGGAGCTTATCGCGCTCGTTGTCAGCCTGGTCGACCACGTCACGAGGGTGGAGGGCCAGCGCCGGGACTAGGCGCTCCGCTTCCCCTTGCCGCCATGGATCCGTACCAACAACAATTCCGCTTAAGTTAGAACTGCGGGAACTATTATTTTTAATATAACTTGCTATGTTTGTGGATTGAATGCATGTTATCTCCCTCGTATGATCCCCCTTTGTTATGATACACACTGCCAGTGCCAAAACCGGCGGATCTCGGGTAGGGGGTCCCGAACTGTGCGTCTAGGCGGATGGTAACAGGAGACAAGGGACACGATGTTTTTACCCAGGTTCGGGCCCTCTCGATGGAGGTAAAATGCTACTCCTGCTTGATTAATATTGATGATATGGGTAGTACAAGAGTAGATCTACCACGAGATCAGAGAGGCTAAACCCTAGAAGCTAGCCTATGGTATGATTGTTGTTCGTCCTACGAACTAAAACCCTCCGGTTTATATAGACACCGGAGAGGGCTAGGGTTACTGTCGGTGTCAAAACCGGCGGATCTCGGGTAGGGGGTCCCGAACTGTGCGTCTAGGCGGATGGTAACAGGAGACAAGGGACACGATGTTTTTACCCAGGTTCGGGCCCTCTCGATGGAGGTAATACCCTACTCTCGCTTGATTAATATTGATGATATGGGTAGTACAAGAGTGGATCTACCACAAGATCAAGGAGGCTAAACCCTAGAAGCTAGCCTATGGTATGATTGTTGTTCGTCCTATGGACTAAAACCCTCCGGCTTATATAGACACCGGATAGGTTAGGGTTACACAGAGTCGGTTACAATGGTAGGAGATCTACATATCCGTATCGCCAAGCTTGCCTTCCACGCCAAGGAAAGTCCCATCCGGACACGGGACGAAGTCTTCAATCTTGTATCTTCATAGTCTTGGAGTCCGGCCGTGATGATAGTTCGGCTATCCGGACACCCCTAGTCCAGACTCCTCAAGAGCCCTGAACCAGGCTTCAATGACGACTAGTCTGGCGGCGCATATTGTCTTCGGCATTGCAAAGGCGGGTTCCTCCTCCGAATACTTCAGAGAAGGTTTTGAACACAAGGATAGTGTCCGGCTCTGCAAAACAAGTTCCACATACCACCGTAGAGAGAATAACCTTTGCACAGATCTGCTGACGTATTCCGCCGCGTGACATCACACCACGGCCAGGCCTTTATATGAATCGTTTTTTACTGTTCCACCTCAGCGCGTCTAGCGAGGCGGTTTCTTTGCCACGTCTTATCAAAGCATAGATCGCACCCCCTTATTCCGGGATTCCCATCAATACGACGTGGGTAACCCAACCGTGCCCATCGGCACGCCTCCTCTATCAAAGGCGAGTCCTAATCGACCACGGGGAGGGCTCTTGGTATTCAACCTCTTTATAATGAGACCAAGGCCCTCTTCTTCTTTACACCCTCCATCGAGTTCGCCTCGCGCTTCGAGTTCTAACACCCAAAGCTTCAGATTTAGGCGCTTCGGACCTTCAACGATGTCCGGCTCCGACCAGCACGGCCGATGGATGTCTTCTTCCGTCACAGAAGAAGATGTGCTAAAGCTGCGAGACGCGGTATCTAACCGGCGAGATTTCGATAGGCTGCCTGCCTGTGGCAGGTCATTCCCACTCGAGCCCGGCGAGAACGTGGTGTTCGTGTCTCACTTCCTTCGGGTTTAGGCTTCCCGACGGATCCCTTTGTGCGAGGGCTCATGTTTTATTATGGGCTGGATTTCCATGACTTGAATCCGGAGTCCATCCTCCATATCTCGTCATTCATTGTTGTATGCGAGGCCTTCCTCCATATTACCCCTCACTTTGGATTGTGGCTCAAGACCTTCAAGGTGGAGCCGAAGATAATCGGGGGGCAACAAGCAGAGTGCGGAGGGGCGGTCATAAGCAAATGTGTTGATGCTCCGTGGCCTGAGGGATCTTTTCAAGAGGAGCTTGGTTTGTGGCAACGGGAGTGGTTTTATATCACCGCCTCCGGGGGCACCAAATGGGTGGCGCTTCCGCCTTCCGCCAGTTCACCACAGTGGGCCGGGCGCCATGGGTCAACAAGGGGCTCGACTGGGGGCCGTCCAAGGACGTTCCTTTGCTGCAGGGCCGTATTCGAGACCTCCAAGAAAGAGAGATCAATCTGGTTGCCGTGGTGCAGGTTATGTTGATCCGGCGCCTTCTGCCCTGCAAACGTCGCCCCTCCGCCTATGGGAATTTAATCCGGAGGGATCACGAGCTCTCCAAAATTTTATGGGCACGACGCCCGTGGAGATGTATAAACTGTTCTTCGGATCACAAGAGAAGTGTGCGGACCTGACTGAGGACACAGGACTAAGTTGCAATCGCCCAGATACTCAAGTAAGTAGTCCTGTAACCGGACAAGCTGTTCATTCATTTATCATATATATGTGCCCTTTAAAGGAGCCGTTTCTTGAACAGGAGTGGATAGCCATGGCAAAGTTAATAAGGTGTCCGGCTCCCCTCCCAGAGACCACGCCGGATCCCATGCTGACCAAGATGTTGAAGGCCGCGCCTTTTGAAGAAGGCGAAGGGGGGAGCGGAAGCGGCGCCTCTACGAAGGAGGCTATCAAGGAAGGAGGGATTAAAAGTCCCATCTTTCGAGGGGAGAAGAGGACCGCTTCGGAAGATCCGGAGGTCAAAGCCTCAAAGAGGGGAAAGGAATCTTCGCCGAGAGTCCGCTACCGGGAAGTAACCCAGCCGCACTATTTCCCCAAGGGGGTCAGCCCTCCAAATGAGCCGTAAGTAAAAAGTAGGGTCTTGTAAATAAGGAACATCCTCAGTATTTATTTCTAAAGATAACCGAAATTGTACCTTGTAGTTCGGATCTCAGCCCTTCTCGAGAGCTCGTCTTCGGGGATCTTCTTCCGAGATGACGGAGTGAAACGCCTCCCCTGTCGCACCCTCGTGCAGGCGGACGACCTGAGGTGTCGCCACGGAGGGTTTCCCAAGTCCGCGGGGCGGAGGGTCCAGCGCCAACCGGCGTGCGGTCGGAGGATCTGAAGGATCTGCTCGGGCGAAGCGGCTATTCGTAAGATCACCGTGCTCTAATGGGTACGGTGATTGAAAGAATTGCATCCGCGGAGAGCGGATTGCATGAAGCCGTCAGAAGCTTAATGACGGGGTTCGAGGTACGCAGAAATAATGTACCTTCTGAAAGTTATGCGTATAGAATGCGCCCTATATAGATAGTAGCCCCTGAGACTCGGTATGTTGTCAAAATTGACAGCGTGCCGAGGGTCAAAAAATCTCAGTTGTAACATATCGCCGCTCCTAAACAGGTGGCGGGCGTCCGTGTAGCCGGATCGATGAATATGCCGAACTAAGGCGGCAACTTGACGAGGCGGATGCGGACATCGCTGGTCAATAAACGGTTTGACGAGTCACAAGGTATGCGACTTCTACGCGGACACCGGTAAGGGAGCTTGACGCCCATGTCTTACTACTTGTATGCTTAATGCAGATGGTGCCGCTGCTGTGGAGGAGCTTCGGGCGGAACTCGCCCGAGCGAAAGAGCAAGCCAGAAATAGTAATGCGGCCGCTTTAAGGCCGACCGGAGAGCTAAAAGCCGAACGGGCTGCTCACTGCCGAAGCAGAGAGGAAATGGCCGATATGGCCAGAAAGTTGAAGAATATTACCGACCGCTGCGAGGTTCTTGAAAAAGAACGCTGCCGGAGCAAGAGGGCTGAAAAGGCCACCTCCGAATCCAAGGATGCCCGTTCCGCTTTGAGAGCTGCCAAGGAGGAGCTGAGTCGGGCCGGGCTATTACGGCTGGAAAACCGTTTTTGCTGCGGAGGAAATATACGGATCCAAAGTATGCTCGCTTGGACAAGTTGTGGAGTTCGGAGGATGCTTATCTCGACTTGGCGGCGAAAGTCGCGGACACGGTTGAGCACTTCCGGGGCCAGAAGGGGCACAGAAGGGAAGAGCTATATTGGTCGCAATTCCATAGTCCGGAGCGTCCTCTTCTGTTGACCGATCGGTTGGCCGAATGGGCCGAGCTGGATCGATTATCCAGATTTGCCATGAAGCATGTATTGACTCATTTGTGGCCGGGCGGACCCCAGTCGACGAGTTATTTTGGTTTAGTGCAGCAGTTCCTTGGTGCGGTACCGCGTATTGACGCAATGAAGCGGTCGGCGTGTATTGAGGGAGCGCGGATGGCTCTGGACCATGTCAAGACATACTGGGCAGAGATGAAGGCCACCGAGTTGCATCCCAAGATTCGGACGGAAGCCGAGTACCTGCCGAGCACTACTTTGAAGAAGTCCTGCAGGGCGCTCGTTTAATAGAGACGCAGTGCTCGAAGGATATTATGTTTAAATGACATGTATGATTTGTGAAAACAATGTTTCAATATAATTTAAGAGCTTTTTATACTTGTGCGTTCAAGTAGTAAACTACTCCCTGTGCGGCCGTTTATGTATATGTATATATAACCTGAAAGATTGCAGTCCTTGGCTTTCAGCCCCCACGCACATAGTGCGGGGTGTTTGCAAAGAAAGCGCTTTTTTCACACTTAATCCAGCGCCTTGGTCCTGTTAAGGAGGTGGTAGCGTAGCAAACTAGGCAACCGGACTATAATGCTTTATCACTTTCACTTAGCCATAGGAGTTCGAGGGTGGGGCTACTATATAGCCCTCGGTGGCACCGCACTCTCCCGAATTCGAGTGCGTATGTGCTCGACCGAAAACTGGTCCTTCGTTAATGCGGGAATTCTAAACATTCCGATGAGTCATCGAAAGTGGTTGACCAGTCTCGCTATATCATGACGATCGATTTCGGCTTTCTCTCGAGGTGCTTTCGACGGCCGAACCGGGCACAATCGCAGTAGTTCTCCGGTGCCGCGTTAGCCGATAGAACGGAACGTAAGGCAGCAAAACACAGAGCCGGCAAACCCAACATTTGACCAAAGACATGATTCGAGCTGATGCATATAAGGCTGGCGCCGAATACTCCCTAAGGTATTCGGTCTTTGTAAAAACGGGCAGAATAATGCCCTAAGCCCTGGTGTCCGTGCACGCGCAAAAATTCTGGTGCGGCCAATGCCAAACGCCAAAGATCCTCCTCGGTTATAGTAAGAAACCGGGGATGTATATCAACAAGAGACAGTAAAAAAGGTTTACGCAGGGTCTTAATCTGAAAAGAATCCTTGCAACGGGTCCCTACTGCACGTCTGCGCCTGTGTCTCCGTTGTGCCGTATCCTGGACGGGTGTAGCACATTGTTCATCTGTAAAGAGAGGAACTTAGGTTAAAAGAAAAAGGATCATGCAAAAGACATACTTTATATTAAATAAACAGAGTACGATTCGAACAAGTGAATAAAATTGAGCTTTATTGTCTCTTGTTGTACGTGCATGCAGCCCCTTGTATAGGGGTATGCCGCTAGTAGCCGCCGGACTCGTCTAGCCGTGTCCGGGGTTTGAATGACCTATTCAGGTACTTTGACTAGCGGAGCCGGATAGGTGTGGGGCTGTCAAGGCAATCTCACGTTCTTCCGTGCTCGAGTAACACTTAATACTTCCTTTTAATGAGATGATGTCGCGTGGACCGGGCATTTTAAGTGTTAGAGATGCATAATGCGGTGTTGCGTTAAAGCGGGCGAAAGCTTCGCGTCCCAATAGTGCTTGATGGCTACTTTTAAATGGGGCGACATGGAAGACTAACTTTTCGCGACGGAAGTTGTCGGATGAACTGAACACAACTTCTAGCAGTAGGGAGCCCGTACAATGGGCATATGGGCCTGGCATTACCCCTTTAAAGGAGGTGTTACTAGGGCGAATTTTTGTTGGGTCTATCCCCATCCTGCGGATTGTGTCCTGATATATCAGGTTTATGTCACTGCCGCCATCCATGATGACTTGTGTAAATTGGAATCCGCTGATTATAGGATCCAATATCAAGGCAGTCCATGCTGCGTTCCGGATACATTCGGAGTAGTCCCGATGGTCGAAGGTGATTGGTTTTGACAACCAGTGTTGGTACTTCGATAGGGTAGTATGTGCGGCGCGCATCTTAATGGGCGCCGCTCTGTTTTTCCCTTTTATCACGTGAAGTGAGTTTACTGTTTTAACTTCTTGTGGGAAATTCTTTTGTTTTCCGGGGCTCTGCTGGTGGTGCTCGTCGTCATCTTCACTTGGTGTGTCGAGCCCCTTGTGTTCGACGTTGAGTCTGCCGGACTGTTTGAAGACCCAACAATTTCTGTGGGTATGGTTTGCAGGCCTCCCGGGAGTGCAGTGGATTTGACATAGCTTGTCCAAGATTTTGTTTAAGTTGGATAGCTCATCGCTATTGTCCTCAAGGGGCAGTTTTTTATTGTTCTGCCATGAGCTTTTGAATCCGGCGTTGACTGCCGTGCTCTTTGGACCGTTCCCTTTAGTCCGGCGCTAGTCCTTGCTGCGCCGTGGTTTCCCGTTTCCATCCCTGACTTCGGATGTACTTGGGTCGCTGGTGCTGCATTTGCTAGCCAGCTATCCTCTCCCGCGCAAAAGCGGGTCATGAGGCTTGTTAATGCGGCCATTGTTCTTGGCTTTTCTTGCCCGAGGTGTCTGCCGAGCCATTCGTCTCGGACGTTGTGTTTGAAGGCTGCTCAGGCTTTGGCGTCCGGACGATCGACTATTTGGTTCTTTTAGTAAGGAACCTGTTCCTGCACTTTCGGGCTGATTCTCCGGGCTGTTGAGTTATGTGACTTAGATAAATACGCATCCGGAGGGCGGACATAGGTCCCCCGAAAATTTGCCCAAACGCGTCCTCGAGCTCTTCCCAGCTTCCAATGGTATTTTCGGGGAGGCTTTTAAGCCAATGCCGAGCTGGCCCTTTGAGTTTTAGGGGTAAGTATTTTATGGCGTGGAGATCATCTCCTCTAGCCATATGTATGTGGAGGATGTAATCCTCAATCCAGACTCCAGGGTCTGTTGTTCCGTCGTATGCCTCTATGTTTACGGGTTTGAATCCCGCTGGAAATTCATGATCCAGCACCTCATTGGTGAAACATAGGGGATGTGCGGCGCCCCTATATTTGGGTGTGCCGTGATGTTCAGATTTTTGGCGTGTTGCATTGCTTTGAAGAGCTTGCTTTCTTGGCCCATAGATGGACCTAACTGGGCCATCCTTTTGCTGTGAATCCTTATGCGGATCGCATACTAGCTTGTGTGCGGAACCATTTGCCGCTCTCTTTTTGGCGTGGGGTCGTCCATCTGACCGGGTGGCCTTCTTACTTTTTGATTGTGGGGGCTCTAAGGCCTCCTCGTCAAATTCAGGCAGTAGCTTTCTTTTTGGGTAGCTCTTTGTTCGGCGACTGTCGCCGTATTTGTCTGCGGTGTCGAATACTTTGCTCCATCTCGATTCGAGTGCATCTTCCGCTGTTTTGAGCTTCCGCTTCGCTTTTCAGTGCTACACGCAGTGGCGACGAGCCTTTTCTGGAGGTTATTTTGCTCCAGCGATTTGTCCGGCGTGAGATCGTCCGGACTGTTGTCTTCGCCGGGGACTGGTTGTTTATCCAAGTTGTCTTGTTCGGACGATTGCTCGATAGCATGTTCGTCGTCCACCGGTTCGACCTTCTCTATGGCTGGGTCTCTGTTGAGGCGGGACTTGGTTCGGCGTTTACGTGGCCGTTTTGATTGCTTTTCGAGGGATTTATCCTTTGTAGCGTCCCGTTGTTCCTCGTCTTCATTTCCTTTAGGTGTATCCACCGTGTATACATCATGGGATGAGGTGGTTGTCCAGCGTCCTATAGGCGCTGGTTCATCGTTGTCTCCTACATCATCGTCCATACCGTCGATGTCTTCGGAGTCGAAATCGAGCACGTCGTGTAAGCTTTCGACAGTGGCTACGAAGTGGGTGGTGGGTGGGCGTTGAATTTCTTCGTCGTCCGCATCCCAACCTTCCTGACCGTAGTCCGGCCATGACTCTCCGGATAAAGAGAGAGACTTTAGTGAATTCAGGATGTCGCCAAAGGGCGAGTGCTGAAGGATGTCTGCGGCCGTGAACTCCATGACCGGCACCCGATCGGATTCAATTGGCAGGGGCACGTAGGGTTCGGAGTCCGGAGAGGAGTCCGGTACCTAGGAGTCACGGTCTTCGCAAAGGACAGGGATTATGTTCGGATTAATCGCCGTAAATATTTCAGCCTCCGAGGTGGCGTCCATCCAACCATCCTCAATCGGCGAGATCGGCTCCGAATCAATGTTCGGAGCGGACACTAGTGTGGCCTCCAGCACACTGTTCGGCGGCAGAGTTAGATCGTGCCCATCGAGACAGTGCGGCGTGCTTGGCTGTGGCTCGAATCCGTCGAAGATCAAGTTTCCGGGATGTCGGCCGTATAATTCAAGCTTCCAAATCTGACCTGACGGCCAGGGGCGTAGCTTTCGATCTGCTCCAGATGGCCAAGCGAATTGGCCCGCAGTGCAAAGCCGCCGAATACGAAGATCTGTCTGGGGAGAAAAATCTCACCCTAGACCGCGTCGTTGTTGATGATCGAAGGAGCCATCGGGCCTATCGGTGACGACACAGAGGAACTCTCAATGAAAGCACCAATGTCGGTGTCAAAACCGGCGGATCTCGGGTAGGGGGTCCCGAGCGTGCGTCTAGGCGGATGGTAACAGGAGACAAGGGACACGATGTTTTTACCCAGGTTGGGCCCTCTCGATGGAGGTAATACCCTACTCCTGCTTGATTAATATTGATGATATGGGTAGTACAAGAGTGGATCTACCACGAGATCAAGGAGGCTAAACCCTAGAAGCTAGCCTATGGTATGATTGTTGTTCGTCCTATGGACTAAAACCCTCCGGTTTATATAGACACCGGATAGGTTAGGGTTACACAAAGTCGGTTACAATGGGAGGAGATCTACATATCCGTATCGCCAAGCTTGCCTTCCACGCCAAGGAAAGTCCCATCCGGACACGGGACGAAGTCTTCAATCTTGTATCTTCATAGTCCGTGAGTCTGGCCAAAGTTATAGTCCGCCAGCCGGACACCCCTAATCCAGGACTCCTCGGTAGCCCTGAACCAGGCTTCAATGACGACGAGTCCGGCGCGCAGATTGTCTTCGGCATTGCAAGGCGGGTTCCTCCTCCGAATACTTCATAGAAGATTTTGAACACAAGGATAGTGTCCGGCTCTGCAAAATAAGTTCCACATACCACCGTAGAGAGAATAATATTTGCACAAATCTAATCTGCTGACGTATTCCATAGCATGACATCACGCCACAGCCAAGTCTTTATTCGAATCGTTTTACTGTCCTACCTCAGCGCGTTTATCGAGGCGGTTTCCTTGGCACGTCTTGTCGAAGCAGAGATCGTGTCCCCTTATTCCGGGATTCTCATCAATACGGGCGTGGGTAACCCAATCGTGCCCGTTGGTGTGTCTCCTCAATCGAAGGCGAGTCCCAAACGGTCACAGGGAGGGCTCTTGGTATTCAACTTCTTTATAAAGAGACCAAGGCTCTACTCCTTTCTTTCAATCTCAATCGAATCCGCCTCTCGCCTCGAGTTCCTAAACCCAAAGCTCCAGATTCAGGCGCTTCGGACCTCCGATGATGTCCGGCTCCGACCTTCAAGGCTGGTGGATGCCTTCCTCCATTACGGAACAAGACGTGCTAAAGCTAAGAGATGCCAGGTATCTAACCGGCGAAATCTCGCATAGGCTGCCTGCTCAAGGGCAGGTTATTCCCACTCCCAAGCCCGGTGAGAGCGTGGTGTTCGCGTCTCATTTCCTTCGGGGGCTAGGCTTCCCGATGGACCCCTTCGTGAGGGGGCTCATGTTTTATTACAGGCTGGAATTTCACGACTTGGCACCGGAGTCCATCCTCCACATCTCATCGTTCATCATCGTGTGCGAAGCCTTCCTCCGTATTACTCCTCACTTCGGATTATGGCTTAAGACCTTCAAAGTAGAGCCGAAGATGATCGAGGGGCGGCACGTAGAGTGCGGAGGTGCTGTTATAAGCAAGAATGCAGACGCTCCATGGCCCGAGGGCTCTTTCCAAGAGGAGTTCAGCTTGTGGCAACAAGAGTGGTTTTATATCACAGCTCCCAGGGGCACCAAGTGGGTGGCGCCACCTGCCTTTCGCTCAGGTCCCCCACCACAGCTAGCGTCATGGGTCAATAAAGGGTTTAACTAGGGGCCGTCCAAGGACGTGCCCTTGTTGCAGGGCCGCATTCGTGACCTCCTAGAGAGAGAGATCAATCTGGTCGTAGTGACGCAGGTCATGTTGATTCGCCGCACCTTGCCCTGCAAACGTCGCCCCTTGACGCTCTCCAACATTTTACGGGCGCGACGCCCATGGAGATCTACAAATTGTTCTTCGGATCACAAGCAATGTGTCTGGACTCAACCGAGGACGCAGGTCTGAGCTGCAATCGGCCGGATACTCAAGTAAGTAGCCCTATACCCATACACACTATCCGTATATTTATCATAAAATTGCCCTTAAAAGAGTTGTCCCTTAAACAGGAGTGGATAGCGAAAGCAAAGCTAATCAGGTGTCCGGCCCCCCTCCCTGAGACCACGCCGAATCCCGTGTTAACCAGGATCTTTGGAGGTTGCGCCTTTGAAAGAAGGCGAAGGGGAACAAGGAAGCTACCGCCTCCCCGAAGGAGGCTGTCAGGAAAGGAGGAATCGAGAATTCCTCTATCCAGGGGAAGAAGAGGACCGCCTCTGAAGACCCGGAGACCATGGTCTCAAAGCGGGGGAAGAAATCTTCGTCAGAGGGTCCTGCGCCGGGGGATGCCTCGGTCGCACTATGCCCCCGAGGGGATCAGCCCTCCACCGAGCCGTAAGTAGAGAGGGGAGTTTTAAAATAAGAGACATCCCTGTTCTATTTCGAGGAAGATAACCGAAATTTTACCTTGTAGTTCGGATCTCAGCCCTTCTCAGTGAGCTCATCTCCAAGGGATCTTCGTCTCAAGATGATGGAGAGCGGAACGCCTCCCCTGCCCGTCAGCCTTGCGAGGCAGGCGGGCGACCCTGAGGTGTCGCCACGGAGGTTTCTCGAATCAGCAGGGCGGAAGGCGATCGTATGGCCCCCCAAAGCCCTCCATGTCCGTCCTTCAAAAAGGCCATCGACGAGTCCGACACCGTCCGGTGCCTGCAGTCGAGGAGCTGAAGGATCTGCTTTCGAGGCGGCGTCTGTCTCGAGAAAGAACACCGTGCGTTGATGGGATCGGTGATTGAAAGGATTTCATCCGCAGAGAGCGGGTTGTACGAGGCCGTCGGGAGTTCTTGACATGCTTTGAGGTACGAAATGATGTACCTTTTGTGAGTTCCGCATATATAAGATGCGCCTGTATAGATAGTAGCCTCGAGACTACGTGGCTGTCAAAAATGACGGCGCCGCGCCGAGGATCATAATCCCAGGTATGATATGTCGCCTTTCCTATGTAGGTGGCGAAGTGTCCGGTGGCTAGTTGGACTGATGAATTTGCCAAGCTAAAGCGGCAACTTGACGTGGCACATGCTGACATTGCGCTTGTCAACAAGCGGCTTGACGAGTCATAAGGTATGTAATTTCTCCGCAGACACCTGGTAAGAGGAGCTTGATGCGCGTATCTTACATCATGTATGCTTGACGCAGATGGTGCCGCTACCATGGAGAACCTTCGGGCGGAACTCGCCTGAGCCAAGGAGCAGGCTAGGAAAAGTGATGCGGCTGCCTTAAAGGCGGCTGAAGAGTTGAAAGCCGAACATGCTGCTCACTACCGAAGCAAGAAGGAAATGGCCGAGATGGCTGTGAGGTTGAAGAATGCTGCCGACCGCTGCAAGCTTCTTGAAAAAGAAGATCGGGCGGAATAGAGGGACCTGGAGAAGGCCACTACCGAGGCCAAGGATGCTCGCTCTGCAATGAGAGCTATGAAGGAGGACCTACGTCAGGCCGGAGATATCGCGGCTGGAAAGCCCTTTATGCTGCGGATGAATTCGGGGATCCTAAATATGCTCAGTTAGACCGGTTGTGGAGTGTGACGGATACTTATCTGGATTTGGCGGCGAGTGCCACGGAAGCGGCCGAACACTTCCGGGATCAAAAGGATCACGAAGTGGAAAAGCTTTTTCGGTCGCAGTTCCACAATCCAGAGCGCCCACTTCCATTAACCGATTGTTTGGCCGCATAGGCGGGGCTGAATAGGTTATCCGGACTCGCCATGAAGTATGTCGTGAGTCATCTATGGCCGGAAAGGCCCGAGCCGAAGAGTTATTTTAGCTTGGTGCAGCAGTTCCTTGGTGCGGTGCCGCATATTAATGCAATGAAGAGATCATCATGCATAGAGGGTGCGCGGATGGCTCTTGCCCGTGTCAAGACATACTGGGCGGAGATGAAGGCCACCGCTGTTGCATCCCAAGATTCGGACGGGAGCCGAGTACACCGAGCACTATTTTCGGGGAAGTTCTGCAGGCGCTCGTTTAATAAAAACGCAGATGCTCGAAGGATATTATGTTGAATAACATGTATTATTTTAAAACAATGTTTCGAGGGAATATAAAATCTTTTATACTTGTGCCTTCAAGAATTAAAATACCTCCTGCGGCCGTTAATGTATATGTATATAACCCGAAAGATGGCAGTCTTTCGTCTTATTTACGCACATAATGCGGGGTGTTCATGAAAGCATTTTCACACTTGATCCTTCGTCTTGGTCCTATTAAGGAGGTGATAGCGCAGCGAACTAGGCAACCGGACTATAATGCTTTATCACTTTCACTTAGCCATAGGAGTTTGACTGTGGGGCTACTATATAGCCCCTAGGGGCACCGCGCTCACCAATTCGGCGGCGTGTGTACTGGCCGGAAACGACCCTTTGTTAATGCGGAGGAATCCTAAAGATTCCGACGGGTCATCGAAAGTGGTTGACCAGTCTCACGATATATCATGTGATCAGTTTTAGGCTTTCTCTCTTTGAGGTGCGCTTTGGCGAACCGGGCACAATCGCAGAGTTCTCCTGGTGCTGCCTTAGCCGATAGAGCGGAACGTAAGGCAGCAAAACACAGGAGCCGGGCAAACCCAACATTTGACCAAAGACATGATTCGGAGCTGATGCATATAAGGCCAAACTCGCGACGCCGAACACTCCCTAAGGTATTCAGTCTTTATGAAAATGGGCTGAACAACGCCCTTGGTAATAAGCCCCTGGTGTCCAGGTACGCGCAAAATTCGGCGTGGCCACATGCCAAGACGCCAGCCTCCTCCTCGGTTATAGCAAGGAACCGGGGATGTGTATCAACAAGAGACAGTAAAAAAGGTTTACGAGGGTCTTAATCTGAAAAGAATCCTTGAACGGGTCCCTCTTGCACGTCTGCGCTTTGTGTCTCTGTTGTGCCGTATCACGGACGGGTGTAGCATGGTGTTCATCTTGTAAAGAGAGGAACTTAGTTGAAAAAGATCGTGCTAAAATGTATGTTATATTAAATAAACAAAGTATAATTCCAAAAAATGGGTAAAATTGAGCTTTATTGTCTCTTGTTGTACATGCGCGGAGCCCCTTGTACGGGGGTATGCGGCTAGTAAGCCCTTGTATGTTTACGCCGGACTCGTCTAGCCATGTCCGGGGTCTGAACGACTTGTTTAGGTGCTTTGATTGGTGAAGACGGTTTAGTGTGTGGCTGTCAAGGCAGCCGCACAGTCTTCCGCGATCGAGGAACACTCGATATTTCCCTTTAATGAGATGATGCCTCGCGGACCGGGCATTTTAAGCGTAAGAGATGCATAATGTGGTATTTCGTTAAAGCGGGCGAACGCTTCGCGTCCCAGTAGTGCTTGATAGCTACTTGTAAATGGGGCGATGTGGTAGGTGAGCTTTTCGCGGCGGAAGTTGTCGGGGGAGCCGAACATAACTTCTAGCAGGAGAGAACCCGTACAATGGGCATCTGGGCCTGGCGTTACCCCTTGAAAGGAAGTGTTGCTATGGTAAATTTTTGTTGGGTTTATCCCCATTTTGCGGATTGTGTCCTGATATAACAGGTTTAGACCACTGCCGCCGTCCATTAGGACTTGTGTAAAGTGGAGTCCGTCAATTATCGGATCTAATATCAAGGTAGTCCAGCCTGCGTTCCGGATACTTCTAGAGTAATCCTGGTCGTCAAAGGTGATTGGTTTTATCAACAAGTGGCGGGACTCCTCTGGGATAGGCCGTATGGCGCGTATCTCTATAGGCACCATTCTGTTTTTCCCTTTGGTCACGTCAAGTGAGTTTACTGTTTTGACTTCTTGTGGGAAATTCTTTTGTTTTCCGGTGCTCTGCTTGTGGGGTTCGTCATCGTCCTCGCTTGGTGTGTCGAGCCCCTTGTGTTCGGCGTTGAGTTTGCCGGATTGCTTGAAGACCCAACAAACTCTGTGGGTATGGTTTGCATATCTTATCCTAGATTTTGTTTAGGTTAGATAGCTCGTCCCTGTTATCCTTGAGGGGCAGCTTTTTCTGATTCTGCCGAGAGCTTTTGAATCCGGCGTTGACTGACGTGCTCTTCGGGATGTTTCCCTTGGTCCGGCGCTGGTCCTTGCTGCGTCGCGGTTTCCCGTTTCCATCCCTAACTTCGGATGTACTTGGGTCACTGGTACTGCATCTTGCCAACCAGCTATCCTTTCCTGCGCAAAAGCGGGTCATGAGGCTTGTTAATGCGGCCATTGTTCTTAGATTTTCTTGGCCGAGGTGTCTGGCGAGCCATTTGTCTCGAACGCTGTGTTTGAAAGCTGCTAAGGCTTTGGCGTCCGGACAGTCGACTATCTTGTTCTTTTTAGTAAGAAATCTGTTCCAGAGTTTCCGGGCTGACTCTCCGGGTTGTTGAGTTATATGACTTAAATCGTCTGCGTCTGGAGGTCAGACATAGGTCCCTTGAAAATTTGCCCGAAAGGCATCCTCGAGTTCTTCCCAACTTCCAATGGTGTTTTCGGGAAGGCTTTTAAGCCAATGCCGGGCTGGCCCTTTGAGCTTGAGGGGTAAGTATTTTATGGCGTGGAGGTCATCTCCTCTAGCCATGTGTATGTGGAGGATATAATCCTCAATCCAGACTCCAGGGTCTGTTGTTCCGTCGTATGCCTCTATGTTTACGGGCTTGAATCCCGCTGGAAATTCATGGTCCAGCACCTCATCGGTGAAACATAGGGGGTGTGCGGCACCCCTGTATTTGGGTGTGCCGTGATGTTCGGATACTTGTTGCGTTGCGTTGCTTACTAGAGCTTGCTTTCTTGGCCCATAGATAGATCTGGCTGGGCCATCCTTTTGATGTGAATCCTTGTGCGGATAGCGTGCCGTCTTGTGTGCGGCGCCGTTTGCCGCACTATGTTGGCCATGGGGTCGTTTATCCGACCGGGTGGCTTCTTTATTTTTTGATTGCGGAGGCTCTAAGGCCTCTTCATCAAATTCCGGCAGTAATTTTCGCTTCGGGTAGCTCTTTGTGTGGCGACTGTCGCCGTATTTGTCTGCGGTGTTGAGTACTTTGCTCCATATAATTCTGAGTGCATCTTCTGCTGTTTTGAGCTTTCGTTTCTGCTTTTTTCAGGGTACACGTAGTGGCGACGAGCCTTTTTTGGAGGTTCTTCTGCTCCAGCAACTTGTCCGGCGTGAGGTCGTCCGGACTGTTATCTTCGCCGGGGACGGGTTGTTTATCCAAGTTGCCCTGTCGGACGGTTGCTCGATGGCATGTTCGTCGTCCGCCGGTTCGCCTGCTCTATGGCTGGGTCTCAGTATGGTTCTTGTCTCTCGCCGAGGTGGGGTTTGGGCGGCGCTTACGCCGCCTCTTTGACTGCTTTTCGAGGGAACAATCCCTCGTTGCGTCCCTTTGTTCCTCGTCGTCGTTTCTTTTAGGTGTGTCCACCATGTATACATCGTGAGATGAGGTGGTTGTCCAGTGCTCTATAGGCGCTGGTTCCTGTTCGTCTCCTACATCGTCGTCCATACCGTCGATGTCTTCGGAGTCGAAATCGAGAATGTCGGTTAAATCATCGATAGTGGCTACGAAGTGGGTGGTGGGTGGGCTTTGAATTTCTTCGTCGTCCGCATCCCAACCTTGCTAGTCCGGCCAGGGCTCTCCTGATAAAGAGAGAGACTTTAATCAATTCAGAATGTCGCCGAAGGGCGAGTGCCGAAAGATGTCCGCGGCGGTGAACTCCATGATCGGCGCCCAATCGGATTCGATTGGCAGGGGCGCGGAAGGTTCGTAGTCCGGAGAGGAGTCCGGCACTTTGGAGTCACGGGCTTCGCAAAGGACAAGGCTGGTGTTCGGCTCGATCGTCGTAGAGATTGCAGCCCCCGAGGCGGTATCCAGCCACCCGTCCTCGATTGGCGCATTCGACTCCGAGCTAAGGGTCGGAGCGGACACGGGTGCGGCCTCCAGGGCACTGTTCGGCAGCAGAGCTAGGTCATGCCCATCATAATAGTGCGGCGCGCTCGGCTGTGGCTCGAACCCTTGAAGATCAAGTCTCCGCGGACATCAGCCGTGTAGTTCAAACTTCCAAATCTGACCCGATGGCCAGGGGCGTAGCTTTCGATCTGCTCCAGATGGCCAAGTGAATTGGCCCACAGTGCAAAGCCGCCGAATACGAAGAACTGTACGGGGAGAAAAGTCTCACCCTGGACCGCATCATTGTTGATGATCGGAGGAGCCATCGGGCCTAAAGGTGACAACACAGAGGAACTCTCAATGAAAGCACCAATGTCGGTGTCAAAACCGGCGGATCTCGGGTAGGGGGTCCCGAACTGTGCGTCTAGGCGGATGGTAACAGGAGACAAGGGACACGATGTTTTTACCCAGTTCGGGCCCTCTCGATGGAGGTAAAACCCTACTCCTGCTTGATTAATATTGATGATATGGGTAGTACAAGAGTAGATCTACCACGAGATCAGAGAGGCTACACCCTAGAAGCTAGCCTATGGTATGATTGTTGTTTGTCCTACGGACTAAAACCCTCCAGTTTATATAGACACCAGAGAGGGCTAGGGTTACACAGAGTCGGTTACAATGGGAGGAGATCTACATATCCGTATTGCCAAGCTTGCCTTCCACGCCAAGGAAAGTCCCATCCGGACACGGGACGAAGTCTTCAATCTTGTATCCTCATAGTCCAGGAGTCCGGCCAAAGGTTATAGTCCGGCCAGGCAGACACCCCCTAATCCAGGACTCCCTCACACACCCTACGCATTACTGGGAAAGGCTTGTTGGTGCGTGCACCCTAGCCACGAGCACTTTGAGGACGGATCCTTAGCAGCCTATTGGGGGCGCCGCTGCCGGCAAGGCACCTTGCCATTTCTAGTGCATCCACTTGAACCGTTGAGCGGACTCGAAATGGAGCAAGGGCGCAACCAAATCCGACAAGGTTCCTTTGCGTGCAGGTTTTCCTTATACAGGAACCGAGACCGTTCGAGGAAAATAAACCTGATATTAAAAGAAATTTTTTCAAAGTCTCATGACTTAGCTTTTGTAGTTGTATTCTTCTTCGCAAGCTGTTGGCGTCGCCTGTTGGCGTCCACACTCTCTATTCCCCCCGGCAAACTTGCGCGCAAGGGAACCTTCTGTCCTTTGTGGAAAGGAAACAATAGAAAATAGGACTATGGAGCCTTGGCAGCTCATTAGTGCTTGCTAGCCTTGTGCATCTTGGGAATCATGCCGTGGCTCTTCCCGCGGCGGCGCTCGGGGTCACCAATGTCGTGGTGCTACTTGTCACGCACGACCTGGGAGGACCGCAACACGGATGCCGGCGGGGACGCCTTGGAGGTCGCCGCGCCGCCCATAGGCAACACGGCTCCAGACGGACTGACCGCCATGGCCTTGAGCCATGGTGATCGATGAAACGACGTGCTAATCGCTAGATCGGGTTTGCGAAGCTCCCTGACCCCCTACCTGGCGCGCCAAAGATGTCAGGGAAACGACACCTATGAGACCACGGGGATCCCTTCTACGGTTCAGCAGGGAACAGGGGCTAAGCAAAGAGGAGATCTAGTGATCAGCACCACAGGTCTTTACCCAGGTTCGGGCCGCTGAGATGCGTAAAACCCTAATCCTGCTTGATTGTGTATTGTAGTGCCAAGTGGGCTGGCCAGCTACTGCGCTGGAGAGGTGACAGGGTCTTCACGAAGATCTGCATGCCTCCACGCAGGCGCCTGCCAGGCTGACAGGTCAGCCCCCGCACTGGAGTGGTGACTGGGCAGCCGAGTCTGGACACAGTCTTGCCGATGTCCTCGGTAAGGATCTTGCCGGGGCTTCGTGGGCGTCCTTGACAAGGATCTTGCCGGGGCTTTGTGGGCGTTCTTGACAAGGATCTTGTCGGGGCCTCGTGGGCGTCCTCGGCAAGGATCTTGCCGGTGTCTTGTCTTCTGGCCTTCACAAAGATCTGCACGCCACTACATGCGTGCCCTTGGATTCTGGCCTTAACGTTGTCGATGGTGTCAGGGCTCTCAACCACAAGGGTGGTGCTCTGTACGTCGTCCCGACAAGGACCTTGCCGGGGTCTCGCAAGCCGCCCCGGCAAGGGCCTTGCCGGGGATCCAGCTTGTCCTCTATTCTCTGACTTGGCTGTTTTTCTTTGTCTTGTTTCTGTCCCCGATCGCCCTCTTCACGCTTTGTCGTGGGCGCGGTTACAACTGCCCGTGCACAAGTTATGGGGTGCTAAAGGGGCCCAAACTTTAGTACACCTACATTATGCTAGTAAAACTCTAGACGGTGCTCAACGAAACTATGCTACTACTGAAAAAGAATTCTTAGCAGTGGTGTCTGCTTGTGATAAATTTAGACCTTATATTGTTGATTCAAAAGTAATTGTTCACACCGATCATGCTGCTATTAAATATCTTATGGAAAACAAAGATACTAAACCTAGACTTATTCGATGGGTTCTCTTGTTACAAGAATTTGATTTACATATCATTGATAGAAAAGGAGCTAAGAACCCCGTAGCCGATAATATATCTAGGCTCGAAAATGTGCCTAATGACCCACTACCTATTGATGATAGTTTTCCTGATGAGCAGTTAGCTGCAATAAATGTTGCTCATAGTACTCCTTGGTATGCTGATCATGCTAATTACATGGTTGCTAAATATTTACCACCTAGCTTTACATACCAACAAAAGGAAAAATTCTTCTATGATTTAAGACATTACTTTTGGGATGACCCACATCTTTATAAAGAAGGAGTAGATGGTATTATTAGACGTTGTGTACCTGAGCATGAACATGGAAAAATCCTACGGAAATGTCACTCTGAAGCTTATGGAGGGCATCATGCTAGAGATAGAACTGCTCACAAGGTATTGCAATCTGCATTTTATTGGCCTACTCTCTTCAAAGATGCCCGTAAGTCTGTCTTATCTTGTGATGAATGTCAAAGAATAGGTAATATCGGTAAGCGTCAAGAAATGCCTATGAATTATTCACTTGTTGTTGAACCATTTGATGTGTGGGGATTTGATTACATGGGACCTTTTCCTTCCTCTAATGGGTATACACATATTTTGGTTGTTGTTGATTATGTTACTAAATGGGTAGAAGCTATTCCAACCAGTAGTGTTGATCACAAAACCTCTATTAAAATGCTTAAGGAAGTTATTTTCCCAAGGTTTGGAGTCCCTAGATATTTAATGACTGATGGTGGTTCACACTTTATTCATGGTGCTTTCCGAAAAATGCGTGCCAAGTATGATGTTAACCATAGAATTGCATCACCTTATTATCCTCAGTCTAGTGGTCAAGTTGAACCTAGCAATAGAGAAATAAAATTAATTTTGCAAAACACTGTCATTAGGTCCAGGAAGAATTGGTCTAAGAAATTAGATGATGCACTTTGGGCTTATAGAACAGCATATAAAAATCCTATGGGTATGTCTCCTTACAAAATGTTTTATGGAAAAGCTTGTCATTTGCCTCTTGAGTTAGAACATAAAGCATATTGGGAAATCGAAGAACTTAATTATGATTTCAAACTTGCTGGTGAAAAAAGGTTATTTGGTATTAGTTCTTTAGATGAATGGAGAACCCAAGCTTATGAAAATGAAAAATTATTCAAAGAAAAAGTTAAAAGATGGCATGACAAGAGAGTCCAAAAGCGTGAGTTTTAATTCGGAGAATATGTACTTTTGTACAACTCTCATTTCATATTCTTTGCAAGAAAATTCCTCTCAAAATGGGAAGGCCCCTATGTTATCAAGGAGGTTTATCGCTCTGGAGCCATCAAAATAGATAATGCGAAGGTACTAACCCGAAGGTTGTCAATGGGCAACGAACAAAACATTATATCTCAGGTACGCCCATTAATGTTGAAAGTAATATTATCCAAACTTTGACACCGGAAGAACACATAAAAGAGTCCTTCCTAACACTCGTAATCATGAAAATAAGGAGGTACGTGATACGGTAAGTAAGCGGACTTGAAAAATCCATAAAATATTTTTGTCGGTTTTGGAATATTTAGAAAAATAGGAAAATAAGAAACTTCCAGGAAGCGTACCTTGGTGGGCACAAGACATCAGGGCGCGCGCCCAGGTGGGTTGTGCCCACCTGGGACAACTTCAGGACTCCGTTTTTCTACAGCTTGCTTGTTTCCCAAGATAAAAAATCTATATATACTTCTCGAACCTGTTAACCATCGTATCGCGGAGAAATCCTCTGTTCTCTTTTCTTGCTGTTTTCGGTCAGATCTATCAAGCCAGGCATCATGTCTTCCTCCTCCTCCAACAACATGGAAGAAGATGCTTGGTTGATGAAGATCGAGCTGAAGAGGGAGGAGCCTACAGACGCCGTTAAGGGAGACAAGGGCAAGGAGGCTACCATAGATCCACCCTTGGTGGAAGAACAAGCACTGCCTGCCGAGGAGGAAAAAGAAGATATCCTTAAGCCTTACCTTACTCACCTTAGTCCTGCTGAGATTGAAGCCTTTCGCATCATTGAAATAGTTCGCATACAAAATAAGTATCTCACTCCTGAAAATATTATGCATCAAGAGCATATCATCCAGCTCCGGAGCGTCATCCGTCGATTGGAGAATCTCTTGATCCTTAAGGATAGGATCGCTTCATCACTACCACCTTCTTCCTCACCACCAAAAGAGAATTGAGTATCGGGTATGGGCACTCCCCTTGGCTTTTGCCAAGCTTGGGGGAGGTGCCCCGGTATCATATCATCCCACTATCTTTTTGCCTTTACTTATTTTAGTTTGATCTTTTTCTTTAGATGAATAAAAGTTTAGTTCGATCCTTTCTTCTTTGAGAGTTTTCTTAGTGATCTATCCTTGTAACCGTGTGCAAGATATATAATAAATTTAGTTTGAGTTTTTGCTTTGTTTACTTCCATGTTGCAAATAAAAGAAAAGAAAGAAGGAAGAAAATAAAAAAATAAATAAAGGAAATAAATCAAGAAAATCATATACTAATCTTATGGTAGGTGATGACACCACATAAGGAAAAGTATAAGCAGAAAATTTTATTAGAGATTGACAAACATAACATTAGTCAATGATGCAACTCATGAAAGAATTAATAAGGGAAGAGAAGATGACATATAAATATACTATCCTAGAAATCTTTTGTGATTGTGAGCCCTCATCAAAATATTATATACCAAAATTGTTGACGTTGTACAAGGAAGACAACTTAATGTTTGTTTATATTCACATAGAAGTCATATTGTCATAGATCCTTCAACATGTGGTGCTTGCCCCCTATCTTTGCTAGCCAAAAATTCCGCACTAAGTAGAGATACTACTTGTGCCTCCAAAAACCCTTAAACCCAAATCTTATTTTCAAGAGTCCACCATACCTACCTAGGGATTGAGCAAGATCCCTCAAGTAAGTTGTCATCAGTGCAAAAAGGCAATAAAATTGCTTCTAAATGTGTGAGATCATTTAGTGTAAGAGAAAATTGAGCGTTGCACGAACTTGTGATGGTGAAGAATAAAAGCGACAGACTGCATAATAAAGGTCGCTATCACAAGGGGCAATGCAATGTGACATTCTTTTGCACTAAGGGGTTGAGCATACAAACCAATAAGCGCATGTCAACCTCTGCTTCCCTCTGCGAAGGGCCTATATTTTACTTTTACGTATTTACTTTTATGCAAAGAGTCAAAATTTTCCCTCTATTCCTTTTTATTTTTCTCCTTTGGCAAGCATCATGTGGTGAGGAAAGATCTAGGCACATATGTCCATTTGAATATAGATAGCATGAGTTATTATTGCTGACATCACCCTAGAGGTGAGTACATTGGGAGGAAAAACTATAAGCCCCTATCTTTATATGTGTCCGGTTGAAACGTTTTTGTCGGGGAAGATATACAGGGGTAGGCATTTTCCCTTGACTCGTGCATGGACAGGACGAGGGCAAGACAAAGGTCGAAGAGCCAAGAGACTTGAAGAACCAACATGCAGCTTAGAGAGATCGAGATCGAGCCAAAGGAACAGGATATCGACAAGAAAAGGGCCTCCCTTGCTGGGCAGGCGAGCCCGGCAAGGGGCCAGACCACCACTAGGAGCAAGCGACCAAGACTCCCCGGCAGCACCTGCCGGGGCTTGCGGGGCCTGAACCACCCCGCCTACCATGCAAGTATGGCCCATGTTGTCAATCGGTGCAGTGTCAAGGCACAAGGTGATTAAGTGGCAGCATTTGCCACATGGCAGCCATCTCCTACAGAAGAAACCCACAGGTGACACCCGTTTAGCAACGTGTCAAGAGAACAGATGCGGAGCTGGCAAGATAAGCCTGGCATGCCTTGCCAGGCAGATAGTGATGTGACACTGAGCGGTGCATTTAATGCACCCTGTCAGGCCGCGGAGTTAGGTATGATAGCACTGTTTGCTATCATATCAGTGGGTAATGACTGTTTTGCCACTGTGGTGACCCCTTAATCTATAAAAGGAGGCCCATGGCATTCGTAGGAGGGGGTTGGAGGGTTGGAAACTTGACAAACCCAAGCCACCATACGCTTGTGGTCACAGTAGCCCTGAGGCAGGCCTTGCCGGGCAAGTGTACCATACACCACCACGTTCATTTCCACCATCAATCCACCAAAGCAGGAGTAGGGTCTTACACCTCGCGGTGGCCCGAACATGGGTAAATTGCTTGTGTGCTCTCTGTCGTGCTGCCGTGCGCTGGTCTGCTCTTTGTGCAATGCCACGTCCCCCGCTGAACCACCAAGGGGCCTCCCGGTCCCATAGGTGGCCGCGGATATCCCGCGACAGTTTTGCTCATGTGTATGTGGTGTGTGTTAGCAATCATAGAAGACTATATGATGGTTGAGTATGTGGACTTGCCTAAAGGCTCCGATACGTGACCCTTCGTGAAAAGATGATGAATTGTAGTTGCAAAGTTGACTGAGAACATAGTTTTTTGGTTTTTAATAGAGTTTTTGCTTTATACTTCAATAGTGTGATGAACTGCCACTTATTCATGAGAAGTCTGTGATAAAAGTTCTGTGACAAAAAAATTATGTTTAAATTTGTTGCTGTTATAATAATGAACATGATGCTTCTATGTCCGTATTTTGTTTTTATCGACACCTCTCTCTCAAAGCATGTGGACATGTTTTTCGATTTCGGTTTTCGCTTAAGGACAAGCGAGGTCTAAGCTTGGGGGAATTGATACGTCCATTTTGCATCATGTTTCCTTTCTGTTATTTATGATGTTTTTGTGCATAATAATGCTTTTTGGAGTAATTCTAATGCCTTTTCTCTCATAATATACAAGGTACACACAAAGAGTGAGATTTTCGGCAGCTGGAAATATGGACCTGAAAAAGCTACGTCAGGCTACCTATTCTGCACAACTCCAAACAAGCTGAAACTTCACAGAGAATTTTTATGGATTATATGAAGAATATTGGGGCAAATAACTACCAGAGGGGGCCCACCAGGTGGGCACAACCCACCTGGGCGTGCCAGGGAGCCCAGGTGCACCCGGGTGGGTTGTGCTCACCGAGCCCCACCTCCGGTTCCCATCTTTTGGTATATAGGTCGTTTTGACCTAGAAAAAATAAAGAAGAAGACTTTCGGGACAGAGCGCCGCCTCTCGAGGCAGAACTTGGGCAGGAGCACTTTTGCCCTCCGGCGGAGCGATTCCGCCGGGGGAACTTCCCTCCCGGAGGGGGAAATCATCGTCATCATCATCATCACCAACAACTCTCCCATTTTAGGGAGGGCAATATCCATCAACATCTTTAATAGCACCATCTCATCTCAAACCCTAGTTCATCTCTTGTGTTCAATCTTGTTACCGGAACTATAGATTGGTGCTTGTGGGTGACTAGTAGTGTTGATTACATCTTGTAGTTGATTACTATATGGTTTATTTGGTGGAAGATTATATGTTCAGATCCAATATGTTACTTAATACCCCTCTGATCTTGAGCATGATTATCATTTGTGAGTAGTTACTTTTGTTCTTAAGGTCATGGGAGAAATAATGTTGCAAGTAATCATGTGAACTTGATATGTGTTTGATATTTTGATAGTATGTATGTTGTGATTCCCTTAGTGGTGTCATGTGAACGTAGACTACATGAAACTTCACCATATTTGGGCCTAAGGGAATGCATTGTGGAGTAGCAATTAGATGATGGGTTGCGAGAGTGACAGAAGCTTAAACCCCAGTTTATGCGCTATTCCGTAAGGGACCGATTGGGTCCAAAAGTTTAATGCTATGATTAGAATTTATTCTTAATACTTTTCTCGTAGTTGCGGATGCTTGCGGGAGGGTTAATCATAAGTAGGAGGTTTTTTCAATTAAGAATAGGACCTAAGCACCGGTCCACCCACATATCAAATTATCAAAGTAGCGAACACAAATCGAACAAACATGATGAAAGTGACTAGATGAAATTCCCGTGTACCCTCAAGAATGCTTTGCTTATCATAAGAGACCGTTTTGGCCCATCCTTTGCCTCAAAAGGATTGGGCTACCTTCCTGCACCTCTGTTACTGCTATCGTTACTTGCTCGTTACAAATTACCTTGCTATCAAACTACTCTGCTACTTACAATGTCATCACTTGCAGACATTACCTTACTGAAAACTACTTGTCATTTCCTTCTGCTCCTCATTGGGTTCGACACTCTTACTTATCGAAAAGAGCTATAATTGATCCCCTATACTTATGGGTCATCAATTATTCTTTTAAGTATGGAGTACCTAAAATACTAGGAGATCCGGGAATACCAACTATACCTTGCTCCATCAAAAGAAATTATGTTAAAACTGCTTTGTGTGATTTAGGAGTTGTTGTTAGTGTTATACCTTTCTCCTTATACAAAAGACTTGATTTGAATAAACTCACACCGACTGAAATATCTTTGCAAATGGCTGATAAATCAACCGCCTTACCTATCGGTATTTGTGAGGATGTGCCCATTGTTGTTGCAAATGTTACCATCTTAACTGACTTTGTTATACTTGAGATGCCTGAGGATGACAACATGTCGATTATCCTTGGTAGACCCTTTTTGGATACTGCAGGGGCTGTTGTTGATTGCAAAAGCAAGGTCACTTTTCATATCAATGGTAATCAGCATATGGTGCATTTCCGTAAGAAACAATTTCAAGTGAATGGTATTAATGTTATTGAAAAATCTCCGACACTCGCTATTGGAAGTTTTCAACTACCACTACCTACTACCAAAAAGAAATACGATATACTTATTGTTGGGGACATGCATATCCCCATTGAGGTAACTTAGTGTTTTACGAAAGTTCTTCCATTTCATGCTAATCGAAGGTGGTTGTTAATAAGACTTGATCAACCTTATTAATGGATCATTTTTTAGAGGTATGAAGTTGATGAATTTAGTAGGCACTACCTTCTGTACTTACCTTTTGTTTTATGTTTCCTTAGTTAAATAAAATAAAATGTCATGTTTATCCTGTTTTCTCGATTTTTCATGCAATAAAAAATGACCCAAAACTAAAAGTGCTCAAAATGCCCTGAAAATTTAATATGATTTTTTTGAATATTTAGTGCAAATAACATCAGAGGGGGTGCACCAGGTGGGTACAACCCACCTGGGCGCGACCTGGTGGATTGTGATCCCCGTGTGGGCCCCCTCACTTATCTCCTTAGCCCATGTGAACTCCTACCTGAAGAAAAAAAATCACCATTGCTATCCCTTTCATGTTTTTGCTCTCAAACCCGCGGATTTCGATCTCTTTGCTCGAAGCTCTGTTTCCAAAACTGTTTTGGGGGATTGCTACTTGTTATGTGACTCCTTTGCTCCAATTAGTTTTGCTTTAGTGGATTATATTTTGAATATTAGCTACTCTTGGTGCTGCTGTAGATGAGCTTGCATGTTGAGTAGTTGCTATCAATCTTATGAAGTTTTGTTGACAAAAATTTTGTGTCCCAAAATTTTTCAGAAATTGTTCACAAACAAAAATGTAATTCTTTAGGAGTTCTTCAAGGAGGAGGTCTTCGGAGGCATCATCTAGTAGTGGCTCGGTGCGTCAGTCTTATGTTTAACCAAGCACAAGTTTGATACGGGAAGGAGCTATCAAATCCTGCCTATGGCCATGCAACGATTTTATGGTGAATGCAGGTATTAAAGAAGAATCTGAGCAATATGTTCACAATGCCGAGCTCGGTCCCTACATTAAAGATAAGTGCAACCAACATCTCAGCCTTACAGAATCGTTTACTAAAGAATTCAAATTTCATCCTCGTGAGTCTAGAGTTTCATTTAAACTTTATGACCGTCCTTTTACCATGCCTCTAGACGTGTTTAGTGGTATTTGTAAAATTCCATTTTGGGGTTCGCTAGATGAGCCAATAAGATCTGAATATGATACATTCTTGACTAGCCTTTGCTATGGTGAGGATAGAGGAGTGACACAAGGTAGAATAAAAAGCATTCATTTCCCATCAATTCAATACTTTGCACTCTTTAATGGCAAATGCATCTTAGGCAAGCAGGATTGTAGCACACTATGTGCCCCCGATTTGAGACCCATACACACTGCTCTGACCGAAATTAAATGTTATAATCTTGGAGCGATTGTTGCACGCAGATTGCAACACAATGCTGGTAGTGGTTATTTTTATGGTGGGATTTATGCTTCTCGACTAACTAAGGAGGTCGGTGTTACACCTCTACCTTATGACCCCATCTTACCCACTCAGTACTTAGACTTTGAGGCCATGAAGCGCCATAAGTTCCTTAAGGGTAAAATCACTGATTATACTTATAACCTAAGGTTCAACAAAGAAACCATTGGGCATGCCGCGTTTCCTGCGCCTGCTCTTTTTGATTATGACAGGAGAGGAAGATATTTTGTTCTTGAGAGTGAGGCCTACACATACAACACGGAGGCCGCAACCGCTCAGCGGGCTGAGGAGGCTGCACCAAGAGCCTCCTTGAGCTACCACTCTGACTACTATGCAGGCCGCCGATGGTGATTACCAGGCTAGGCCAAAAGCCTAAGCTTGGGGGAGTACGTATTTCCACCGACATTACATTCATGTTTGCACATTTCATTTCAGTTGTCAGTGTTCACACTTTTTCATTGTATTATCCATGCTAGATTTATTATCTCGCCTTCTTCTTGTGTGTTTGAAAAACTTTGAGAAAATCCCAAAAAAATGTTTCTTGCTTCTTTTCGGTTTTTCTTTCTAGTTTAGTTAGCCGTAGTATTAAAAAGAAAACCCAAAAAGATTTCCTAGTTTTTCTTTTGCTTGTTAGGAGCTTTCCCGTGTAAATAGTTTTTCTCGTTTTTTTATTTCTTTAATTTTGCTTTCTTCAAGAAAAACTAAAAACTCCAAAAATATTTCAGTGTGTTTCTTTGATTTTTTTCTTTTTATTGAGTCATACCAAGGAGAAGACCACGATGAAAATGTCGAGTGGCTCTCATATGCTTTATTGTCAATCTAGCAAAGAGCCCAAATTTCTTTGTCTTCTCCTCTTGAATAATATTTTTGCAGATTCCAGCTTAGTTCATGGCACTCTTGCACTATTATTATTTTCATATCATTCGGTCATGCAAGTGAAAGGGAATAATGACGATATTTGATGAACTGGCCGTGGCAGAGAGAAACAGGTATGTACTCAATGTGTTCTGCTTTTGTAAATATATTTAACCTAGTGTCCATGATTCAGCATATTATAATTAAACATGTTTGCAATGACAATTAGATATTATAGTTTCTCGTGCCATGCTCAAGTAGCTAGAGTGGATAATGATTTATCTTGGGTGTCAACATTGCGTTAAAATGATTGTGATGTAGTATGATGATATGGTATCCTCCTCTGAATGTTTCAAGTGGCTTGACTTGGCCCATGTTCATGCATGTAGTTGAATCAAAACCAACATAGCCTCTATGATATTTATGTTCATGGTCTTCATATCCTGCTCATGCTAGTATCCAATGTTCATTATTCATAATGCATGTTCATGACCGTTTTCACTCTCTAGCTGGCCGCTTCTCAACCTATTTGCTAGCCTTCGCATGTACTAAGCGGAAATATTACTTGTGCATCAAAATCCTAAAACCCAAGTTATTCCAGATGAGTCCAGCATATCTACCAATATGCGGTATTACCCTGCCGTTCTAAGTAAATTTGCATGTGCCACCTCTAAAAACTTCAAATAAACATATGTTTTTGTGTGCCTGGATTGTTCATAGAGCGACAGGGGGTAGTTGGTATCTTCCATGCTAAGCGGGTTATTCTCATGATGAGTGTTTATTCACCCATCCTTGCACGAGAGGGGCGGTAATAGGGATTCCCAGTCCCGAATTCAGAAATTGCAAATAATTAAACAAAACTCCCCCAGGACTGATGATGGTATGGACGGTACCCGTGGATTCGGCTAGCCGTGGAGTGTGTTTGTTGGTGGAGGGGGAGTAAACCTTTACTTTTATCGCTTGGGAACCGCCACTAATGTATTTAGCATGGAAGATATCGATAACTTCCGGTCGTGACATAAACAGGAAGGGTGCATTTCTCAAAATTTCATTTTATCTCTGTTTTCAAATTTTGATCTCTCGCACCGCTGCAAATCCCTGCTTCCCTCTGCGAAGGGACTATCTATTTACTTTTATGTTGAATCATCACCTTCTCAAATAAGCGCCAGATCTGAGAGCACTATTGTCATCCTCATGCATTGTGTATAGTTAATGTTGGATGCATCCTGACTAGATCTTTTCTACCGTGGATTACAATTTTTAGTCATTGCTTGAACTTTGGAGGTGCTATGCATTTATGTTTTGCAGTCTCCAAAAGGGCTAGCGAGATACCACTGTTGTCATACTATATCATGATTGTTTTGACAAAGTGTTGGCATTGTAGATATCTTATTATTGCTCGCTAGTTGATTACGCCATTGATATGAGTTAATATAATTTTTAAGAGTTATTGTTGACATGGTTAGTCATGATCGTTGCTGAAAACCTGGGTGCTACTTAAGATTATTTATGTAATCAGGAGCAAAAGGGTTAGTAAAAGTTTTTCTTTTTCACTTCCAGATTATCAACTGAATTGCTTAAGGACAAGCAAAGGTTTAAGCTTGGGGGAGTTGATATGTGTCCGTCGTATCTACTTTTCCTAACATGTTTCCTCTTGTTTTGGACTCTAATTTGCATGATTTGAATGAAACTAACCTTGACCGTATTGCTTTAAAGCAGAACTACCATGGTGTTGTTTTTGTGCAAAAATAAAAGTTCTCGGAATGGAACAAAACTTTTTGGAGAATTATTTTAGAATATATAAAAAATACTGGAGCCAAGAACCACCGGAGGGGGGGCCCTGGTGAGCACAACCCACCAGGGCGCCCCCCTCCAGGCGCGCCCAGGTGGGTTGTGCCCACCTGGTGGCCCCGCAGACCCTGATTCCGACTCTATAAATGCCTATATTTGGAGAGAAAAATCAGGGGAGAAAGTTTCATCGCGTTTCACGATACAGAGCTGCCGCCACCTCATGTTCTTCATCGGGAGGCCAGATCTGGAGTCCGTTCTGGGCTCCGGAGAGGGGGGTCTTCGATCTTCGTCATCACCAACCCTTCTCCATCGCCAATTCCATCATGCTCCCCACCGGGAGTGAGTAATTCCTTCGTAGGCTCGTTGGTCGGTGAGGAGTTGGATGAGATTCATCATGTAATCGAGTTAGTTTTGTTAGGCTTGATCCCTAGTATCCACTATGTTCTGAGATTGATGTTGTTATGACTTTGCCATGCTTAATGCTTGTCACTTTGGGCCCGGGTGCCATGATTTCAGATCTGAACCGTTGATGTTTTCACCATCATATCTATGTTCTAGATCCGATCTTGCAAGTCATATTCACCTATTATGTGTTATGATCCGCAAACCCCGAGGTGACAATAATCGGGATACTTTCCGGTGATGACCGTAGTTTGAGGAGTTCATGTATTCACTATGTGTTAATGCTTTGTTCCGGTTCTCTATTAAGGAGGACTTAATATCCCTTAGTTTCCTTATGGACCCCGTTGCCACGGGAGGGTAGGAGAAAAGATGTCATGCAAGTTCTTTCCATAAGCACGTATGACTATTTACGGAATACATTACTACATTATATTTATGAACTGGAGCTAGTTTTGTATTGCCCTAGGTTATGACTGTTATATGATGAATATCATCCAACGAATTTCCTACATATTGTTCTTGCTACGTTACTACTGCTGCTGTTACTGTTACAACTGCTACAAAATCGTTCCTATCACTGTTACTGTTACTGCTACTATTATCACTGCTATCAAAAATATCATATTACTATGCTACTGATCATAGTGCTGCAGATATTTAATCTGTAGGTGTGGTTGAATTGACAAATCAACTGCTAATACTTGCAAATATTCTTTGGCTCCCCTTGTGTCAAATCTATAAATTTGGTTTGAATACTCTACCCTCGAATACTATTGCGATCTCCTATACTTGTGGGTTATCACGCTTCTGCTCATGCTGAT
Source organism: Aegilops bicornis (assembly GCA_021605145.1). Lineage (NCBI taxonomy): Eukaryota > Viridiplantae > Streptophyta > Magnoliopsida > Poales > Poaceae > Aegilops > Aegilops bicornis. The sequence goes on along the minus strand of CM038673.1, from coordinate 4,460,955 downwards.
CACGCCGTCGGTGTTTGGTGTTTTCCTCCTGAAAGTGCAGTTGTTTCTTCCAGCCAGATATGCCACAAGATCAAGTCATGGTATTCCTCTGCATCCATCCATCCGGGTGTAATGCCTCACATCCTCGCCATGTTGCTGCCTTCGACCAGATCACCTTGGAGATGTTGCACTTCCAGAAGAGGTGCATCGATTATTCCAAATTTCGGGTTGCAGAGTGGGCAGAAGTATATGTTCTCCCATCCCCTTCTCTGAAGGCGGTCATTGCACCATAGCCTGTTGTGATGAAGAAGACAACAAAAGAATTCAATTTTCCCTGGCGCCCTGACCCTCTGTATGTGTGATTTGAATGTTGTGCGCAGTTTGTCACAAAACCTGATGTATGTTGATCGTGCGGTGTACGCAGTAGCCCCCTTGCCATCTAGGTAATCTCATCCTCCGTTCCCTTGACCAAGGTGATTCCCACCCTTTTGACAAGCCATAGTAACTGAATGAATTGAGGCAGGATGCTGTCGACGTTGCTGTGGTGAAGGTTTAGCACCCAGCGGTCTTCGTGGAACGCCACCGGGAAGGTCATGTTCGTTTTGACGATGTGATTGAACAGGTCTGGGAAGGTGAGCTGTAGGGGGCCACCACCCAACAAATTGCAGTGCCACAAACTCTCCCTTGTGTCATTGCGAACAGTGACATCTCTTGTGGATGCAAACATGGCCCTGTCCTTGTCGTCGTAGGGCATGTCGGAGCCCACTCAGGGCCTCTCCGGGTGCTTCCAGGCAAGCCACAACCATCGCAGTCGTGGCACGCTTGTGAACTACGACATTTAGGGGATGCCCAGTCTGCCACAATCCACTAGCAAGGTGACAATTTGCCAATTGATCTTGCACATGCCGCCCATGATTTCTTTGTCTTGCGCCCATAGAAACTTCCCTAATGTCACTATAAGCACATTGAAATTAATGGACAAAACGACATCGATTCTGTAATTTAATGGATGGTGAAGTTATAAGGAAAGGAGATATATGTTCCATTTGAATCAACTATTTTAAGTGTATTGTCATGGTTGGATCTGCGAACTGAACAAGAGTGTAAATTTCTTAAGGGACATATATTAAAGACATGTAAAAGAAACTTGACTCGTATGTGATGTATACTATGTAACTTTCTTCTTGCAGACTTTGTTGGGCCTCCAAGTGCCGAGTTTTGTAGGAAAATAACAAGTTTCTCTCAAGTTAATCCATGGGTGGTGTAGGATGAAGATCGTTCTCTCTCAAACAACCCTGTAATCAAATATAAGAAATCGCCTGTGTCCCCAACACACGCAATACAATAGTCAATTGTATAGGTGCAGTAGTTCGGTGAAGGTGTAGGATGAAGATCGTTCTCTCTCAAACAACCCTCAATCAAATATAAGAAATCGCCGGTGTCCCCAACACACCCAATACAATAGTCAATTGTATAGGTGCACTAGTTCGGTGAAGAAATCATAATACAAGTGTAGTATGGATGGTAGAAATATGTTTTTATAATTTGAACAAATAAAAAAAGCAAGGTAGCAAGTAAGAAAAGTAGATAAAAACAGTGTCTCAACTCTTGGAAATAAGGCCTAGGGTTCATACTTTCACTAGTGCCAACTCTCAAGATCATTAACATAATTGAACATCATGATAATCCCTTAATGTGTAGTAAAGAATCACTCAAAAGTTACTATTCAAACCACCTCAAAGTTGCGTTTCCAATCAATCTATTGAGCCGCCCCAAAGTGTCACGGATAGCCCTAGAGATCGTACTACGACAACACCATATGATACGTATGGTTCAACCTTTATGCCTAGATTATCCCAATTTCATAACGGGTATCCGCAAGTTAATTACTAGACATTCATCAAGTGATATAAAATCCAAAGTACTCAATCCAACATAAAGAAACTTCAAAGTATTCACTTCAATTACTAGACATGCATTTTTATTTTTTTTAGACCATGGCATTTTAATTTGTTAGACCATTCTTTTTTTATTAACTAGCCCATGGTAGTTTCATTTGTATGTAGCATGTCATTTTTATTATTTACACCTTGGTCACTTTATTATTTGGAACATGGAAAATTTATTGTACTTAGCATTACAATTTTTTTAACCCACATTGGTAAAAAATGAACTTATGGCAAATTTATCTACTCTAGTGATACGTCTCCAACGTATCTACAATTTTTTATTATTCCATGCTATTATATTATCTATTTTGGATGTTCTATATGCATTATTAATATGCTATTTTATATTATTTTTGGGACTAACTTATTAACCTAGATCCTAGTGCCAGTTTCTATTTTTTCCTTGTTTTTGAGTTTTACAGAAAAGGAATATCAAACGGAGTCCAAACGGAATAAAACTTTCACGATGATTTTTCTTGGACCAAAAGACACCCACGTAACTTGTAGAGAAGTCCAGAAGAGTCCCGAGAACTCCATAAGCCCTCAGGGTGCCCCCTGGCTCGCGGGTGAGGGAGTCCTGGATTAGGGGGTATCCGGACAGTCGGACTATCGAAGCGTGAAGATACAAGACTCAAGACTTCATCCCGTGTCCGGATGGGACTTCCCTTGGCATGGAAGGCAAGCTTGGCGATCCGGATATTATATTTCCTTCCTTGTAACCAACTCCATGTAAACCCTAGCCCTCTCCGGTGTCTATATAAACCGGAGAGGTTGGTCCTTAGAAGGCCGATCACAATTACAATCATACCATCATAGGCTAGCTCCTAGGGTTTAGCCTCTACGATCTCGTGGTAGATCTACTCTTGTACTACCCATATCTTTAATATTAATCAAGCAGGAAGTAGGGTTTTACCTCCATCGAGAGGGCCCGAACCTGGGTAAACATTGTGTCCCTTGCTTCCTGTTACCATCAGCCTAAGACACACAGATCGGGACCACCTACCCAAGATCCGCCGGTTTTGACATCGACATTGGTGCTTTCACTGAGAGTTCCTCTGTGTCGTCGTTGCAAGGCTCGATGGCTCGTCTCGTTGTCAGGGACAACATTACCGCGGGGGGAGCTCTGGCTATAGGCCAAACTCTCTGACTAGGCGGCTTCGTCATGGCCGCCCCATCGGCTGTCGCGCCGACGATGGCCTCTCGGGTCATCACGCATAAACTTCACATCAATTCGGAACTCGCTGAACAGATGGATCCGATAGAGCTCTCTTCTCTTAATGAGCTCTTGGATCGCATCACCACTTTGGGAGTCATAACGGACTATGACCGGATCGGGCTTAAACCCGACCAAAGGGACATTAAATCCCCGCCGGCCACCCATGAGATAGTGGTATAGGAGGAACCACACAGGGAGTATCCCTCTATTTTGAGGACGAATTATGTCCGGATCGCCGAGCTCCCGGAGCCGGACACCCGCCCGGGGGAGGATATGACCCGGGTCCCGGACTTAGAACCGGGCACGGGGCCGGAAAAATTGGGCAGCATCCTGAATCCCGAGCTGTTGAACTCGGAAGCTTCCATGCCCCGGGGTGCTAGATCGGATCAGAATCTGGACTTAGCTATAACCACCCACGCAGACTTAAATCGTCTCTCCCATATCAGGCAAGAGCCCCAGGAGACAGTACATCATTACTGGGCGAGATTCCTCCTTGCGCTAAACAAGGTCGAGGACTGCCACGAGGAGGACGTAGTCTCGCTCTTCTGCAAAAACTGCACGGACAAAGGAATCCTTAATGCTATAAGTCGCCGTGACATAGTATGCTTTACGGACTTAGCAATCATAGTACGTAATCTGCGGCGATGGAAAGTGTCTGGAAAACTCAAACTGAATTTTGGGACAATCCGGCTTTCACCAAAACCTTTGTCCGAACTAAACGGGCGAACTCTCGTACATCGTCCGATCCGACCCCCAAGAAACCAAAGCCCACCCCAGGGCGGGGAACCGTACTGGAAAAATGGCTCAATGGGCCATGTAAACTCCACAGCACTCCGGACACAGCACCAACTCATAACCTTAGGACATGTTGGATACTCCGGCAGGTTGCGAAAAGTGGCGAGGATCTTCTTCTGAGAACAACATCCCGCCTAGCGAAACTGTCTGGTACTAACAGTCTTGAGACTTTTGCCTCAAACAAGAGGGCGCAAGCGAGCTCATCGAAGCTCCGCGGAAATTTGCCATATGGCCAAAACGAGCCCCTGGAACGACACTGCTATAACTTTCAATGCCAGTGACGAACCTAGATTCCAGACTGTCCGGGCACCAGCCGCTCTGGTTCTTAGCCCAATCGTGGATGACTTTCGGCTCACTAAAGTGCTCATGGATGGCAGAAGCGGATTAAACTTGATCTATGAAGAGACACTCAGCAAGATGGAAATTGACAAAGGCCGCATTGAACAAAGCGGCACGACCTTCAGGGAAATTATCCCTAGTCGGGAAGCACGGTGTGAGGGAAAATCACACTCGACGTGGTATTCGGCACCCCGGAGAATTATAGGTCCGAAGAAATCACATTCCAAGTGGCCCATTTTAGCAGCGGATACCACGCCCTTTTAGGGCGGGACGCGTTTGCAAGCTTTCAAGCTATACCCCATTACGGATGCATGAAGCTTAAAATGCCCGGGCCCAATGGAATCATCACTCTATCCAGTGATCCGGAATTTGCACTTCGCGCCGAAAACAAAACCGCAGCACTAGCCCTGGAGGCATGATCCGAGGCCCTAGCAGCCGAAGAATTAACAACACTACAGGCCACCGTGGACAGGGACGACATGATACTCGACAAGCAACCCAAGTCCACCTCATTTAAACCCGTAGACGAGATAGTCAAATTCCAAGTCCATCCAACGGACCCACGAAGACAGCTTCCGTCGGGACACAGCTGAGCCCCGCGATGGACGCGCCGATCATGAGACTTCTTACGCGAGAATTGGGACATCTTCGCTTTGGCACCCATCGACATGCCGGGCATCCCACGCAGACCGGCGAACACAGCCTCAATATACTAAAAGGATACAAACCGTCAAGAAGACTCTAAGACGGTTTTCAGAGCCCAAACGGTAGGCCATGGGGAAGAGCTAGCCAAACTACTCGAGGCCGGATTCATCGGAGATATCGTGCATCCGGATTGGCAGGCAAACCTGGTAATGGTACCAAAGAAGGACAAATCCTGGCGCCTATGTGTCGACTTTAAAGACCTCAACAAGGCTTGCCCCAAGGATCCCTTTCCCCTCCCTCGCATCGATCAAATCATCGATGCCACAACAGGACATGACTCGCTGTGTTTCCTCGACGCATACTCTGGATACCATCAAATAAAGATGGCAGAGTCTGACCAAGCTGCAACAGCTTTCATAATGCCATATGGCCATTTCTGCTTCAACACTATGCCTTTCGGGCTTAAGAATGCCGGCGCAACCTACCAACGCATGATTCAAACATGCCTGGAAAAGCAAATCGGCAAAACAGTGGAGGCATACATGGATGACGTGGTCATAAAAACAAGACACGTCGAAACCCTAATAGATGACTTGAGGCTTACATTAGACAATCTCCGGACATACGATATCAAGCTGAAGCCGGAAAAATGCGTTTTTGGCGTCCCCTCGGGGAAACTATTCGGCTTCATTGTTTCCAATAGAGGAATTGAAGCGAATCCGGCAAAAATCCGAGCTCTATCACAGTTGGCTATAGCAACAGACCTCAAACACATCCCGAAACTAGCCGGATGCATAGCTACTCTAAGCCGCTTTATCTCCAGGTTAGGAGAAAAGGCATTACCTCTTTACCGCCTTCTTCGGCGCACCGAACACTTCGTGTGGACGGATGCAGCCGCGGCCGGACTGGATGAAATAAAGACCTTACTGGCCAGTAATCAAGTACTAACAGCGCCAAACATTGACGAACCTATGCTGCTCTACATAGTTGCAACGCATCAAGTTGTAAGCGCAGTGCTCGTCATTGAACGAGAGGTTGACGGATACAAATTCCCGCTCCAGAAGCTGGTTTACTACGTATCCACGGTCCTAACCCCATGCAAATCCCGATATCCACACTATCAAAAAATAGCATACGCGGTTTTCATGGCATCCTGGAAGCTACAACACTACTTTCAAGAGTGTTCGATTACGGTGGCCTCCGAAGTACCACTCAATGACATAATAAATAACCGCGATGCTACGGGCCAGATTGCCAAATGGGCCATTGAGCTCCTTCCGTTCTACATAACATACAAACCATGGCGGGCCATCAAGTCGCAAGTATTGGCTGACTTCGTCGCCGAATGGACAGAAGCCGAACTCCCTAAAGAGTACGGCGCATACTCAAACTGGATCATGCACTTCGACGGCTCTAAAATGCTGGCCGGATTGGGAGCAGGTGTAGTCCTAACATCTCCCACCGGAGACATGGTCCAGTACGTCCTCCAAATAATATAAACAGACTCCAACAATGCAGCCGAATATGAGGCTCTGTTGCACGGTCTTCGGATGGCAGTCTCTATGGGCATTCAACGCCTAGAAGTGCGCGGCGATTCAAACCTTGCAATATCACAAATAAATGGAGATTTTGATGCCTAGGACCTGAAAATGGCGGCCTACCGTAATGCCGTCCTCAAGATGTCAGCTCGTTTCGAGGGGCTCGAGTTCCACCATGTGGCTCGAGAAAACAATCAAGCGGCGGACGTCCTCGCTCGCATCGGTGCTAAACGCAACCCTGTCCCACCTAACATATTCTTGGAACGGCTGTTCAAGCCATCCGTGGTATGGGAAGGGGAGTCCGGCAATACTAGCACGGATCCGAATACACCCCGAGATTCCGAACTATCAGACATAGTTGGAGGTTCTACCACCGAAATAACGCCCTGGGCCCACGAAATCATGGATGTAATCGCCCCGTGGACCGAGCCTTTCTTGGCCTACCTAAATAGGCAGGAGCTCCCCGAAGACCAAAATGAAGCATGCTGCATCGTCCGGCGCTCTAAAGCTTACAAAGTCTCTGAAGGAACTCTACAAGAAAAGCGCTACCGAGTACTCCAAAGATGCATCTCCGAAGAGGAAGGGCGGCAGCTCTTGGCGGAAATCCATGCAGATCAAGGGCGGGCACCACGCTGCTCGAGCATTAGTCGCCAAGGCATTCCGTACAGGTTTCTACTGGTCGACGGCCCGAGCAGACGCACAGGACCTTGTCCAACATTGCGTTGGTTGCCAGCTCTTCGCCAATCAGAGTCATATGCCCCCTACCGCTCTCCAAACAATCCCCATAACTTGGCCCTTTGCAGTCTGGGGGCTAGATATGGTCGGGCCTCTTAAATGGGGAAGCCATAAGAAAAAATACTTATTGGTCATGGTGGACAAATTCACCAAATGGATAGAAGCTAAACCAGTCAAAACAGCCGAATCTAGACCAGTAATAGACTTCATATCCGGGGTCGTACACCGATACAGTATCCCCCACAGCATCATCACTGATAATGGCTCAAATTTCACAGCCGATTTAAGTGAAAACTTGCGCGCAAAAATGGGCATCAAGCTTGATTACGCTTCCGTCTACCATCCCCAAACAAACGGCCAGGTAGAGCGGGCAAATGGTCTCATCATGAGCGGCATCAAACCCAGACTAGTGTGATCCTTGACAGAGTCGGATATGCACTGGGTCGAGGAGCTCGACTCCGTACTCTGGGGTCTGCGGACCACGCCAAATCGCACCATCGGATATACACCATTTTTTATGGTGTACGGCGCGGAAGCAGTATTACCCTGCCTCATAATACATGATTCACCACGCGTATGCATGTACGAAGAGAAGGAAGCCGAGTTAGATCGGCAGGATAACTTGGATGCCCTAGAGGAGGAGCGTGACATCGCAAAAGCCCACTCCACATTCTATTAGCAACAGGCTATCAAAGCAGAGAAGTGCGGGCCAAAACTTACAATATTGGCGAGCTCGTTCTACGCCTACCGGAGAAGAAGAAGGACAAGCTCAAACCCAAGTGGGAGGGTCCCTTCGTCATTGACAAAGTTCTCACCGGAGGAGCGTATTGCTTACGTAATGCATCCGATAACAGACTCGAGCCGAACCCATGGAATGCGGCCGGACTCCGAAGATTCTACGCCTAACGCCTAACTCAATGTTCGTCTCCTAACCCCTCCTTTTTAATTATGCTCCATCCCTTTTTCCTTTCTCGACCTTTTTCTCTCTTCACACAAAGTATTCAATACAGTGCGGATTCCCGGATCACTCCAGCCACACTAGGTGTGTAAGCAATACCTGGGGGCTTCCTATACGGAAGCTAAAAACAATTAATCACATGGCTTTCTGCCCATCACATATGCATTCTTTTTCCATATGTGCCTTTTCTTCACCATTATATGCATCCATATGACTTAAGATGTTGCCAAGCTGGGTTGCCTGGGTCTTGTGTTTATGCCCTACGTTCCCGTTAATTCGGCTAGGGCATAAGGGGAGCACCTCTACGATTATTCTTGCCGGTTCAGCGGATGTGTACCTCGGTGGGTGAAGCCGAAAGCTAGCTTCCTTAAGAGAATATTCGATTCGGTGAACAAAAGATGTATTCGTTTATTATAACGCAAATCCCGAAGTTTTGTATCCTGCGCAATCATTCGCATGATGCGGACATGTGCATTGTCGCATGCTTACCCAGGGAAAGGAACCCCTAACGGAACTATTCTCCCTGGAAGATGTTTCTTACTATCCATGTAATATAACATAACTAGTTGGTACTTGTCTGTTCAAGCACTTATGACCCCTACGCCTGGTGTCCATGCGTTCCCCGGTTTTGTATAACTGAGTGGGTATTCGGACACAACCCGGACTATAGGATCCGGGGGCTGAAGCGAAAAGGTCCGCCATGACAAATGATTTTAATCCGGCTAGGGACTACTTATGTCCATTGAATTACACAGTCACTTGGACTGACTATATTCCTCCTCTATACCGTCCAACAGGCTATCCAGCTTACAATTCTGTTGAGAATACTTAGAGGCTAACGCTACCTAGTCATATACCAGACTCACGGGAATTTCTTGCCCATCGGGCCCCGCCGGTCCTACTTCGGCCATATGGTTCGGGTCCAGCTTGGTGTAGCGCGTCTTCACCATAGCCCAGGCTTCTCTTGCACCTTGCCGGCAAGCGGACACCTTCCACAGCCGGAAGCGCCACCATGCTCCTTGAAGCATATCCACAAGCTCCCACATGCCATTTGGCAGCAAGCTTGATGGCCACAAAGCCTGAGCAACACCCTGCATCACTTGCCAAGCTCGCTCGTGCAGTTGCGAAAGGTCTTGCAGTAAATCCCTTGCAGATGAGGGCATTTCCTCCTCAGGGCGACCCGTTAACATTCCTGCAAGCAAAATTCTTTCAATATACTTCCTCGCCAAACTATACTACAGTTCGGCTAGGCACTTACCGTAAATGCCGCGACGAAGCCTTTTGTTCTCCTTCACGGAGTCTGCCAGCTGAGCGTGGAGATCTATTAACTCCACGTCCAGCTGGACTTCGGCATCTTGAAGATTGTTCTTCTCCTGCCTAACTCGCGTAAGAATGCGCTCGCCAGCCTCCAGCTGCCTTTTGAGATGCGATGCGTCCTCTCTTACGCCCTCCAGATTCACCCCGGGATTGTCTGCAGAATTTTCTGTTAGACTTGTCATATCAGCCATTTACTAACTGGTGCATCTTCGTACAATTGCAACAACTGTTACCAGATGAGAGCTTTTGGGATTCCTCTAACTTGACAACTGTGGCCCTCAGATCGGCCTTGAATTCCTCCAGCTCCCGAGACAATTGCTCATTCTTATCTACAAGGACCTGTGTATAAATTGATCCTTAAAACAGTTGTTCCAACCGTTTCAAGTCTCAGGGCTACTGCTACACATGCTTATCAAATTTTCTTACCCGTATATCTTGGGTATACTGGTCCGTCGCTCGGGCAAGTCCGCCTTGATCAGCTCGGATGTATGCGTCTCCCGAATTGAAGGCGTTAAATGCCTCTTCGGAAAAGATGTTGTTCCGAAGTACGGCCCGTCGGCGCTGGTGATTCATGGCGCTCTCTACTTCGGAATTCGTGGCCGAGAGCATATCCGCATTCTTTGTTGGAGAACTATGCGGCATCAGCCCCGCTCCCGCCTCCGTTCTCGAAGCCGGTTTTGGAATCCGGCTGGTGGAGGCGTGGATGGCAGGATCCTCGAATATAGTCCGGCTGCTCCTCTTCCTGCCAGGACACAAAGGGTGCTGTCATACTACAAAAATACCATAATCACATCAAAAGTTTTTGCCTTACCTCTATAGCGGCGAGTCGACCTTACCGCCTTCCTCTTGACATCTGAAGGGAGTCCTCTTCGGAGGATAGGGTTTTTTGACTTGGTTTACGCGCGACGTGGGAAGCAGTCCGGGATAGTCGGCAGTAATGGCCACTAAGGCGCCATCGCATCTCGCTTGATAAAATATCCCGTTGACAAGCTCCACGGTAGTATCCGGATCTTCTTCGAGACCTGGATCTAGGGCCCTTCCGGGGTCCTCTGGCTGCGGGGAGGGGCTGGATATTCCTTCTACGGCCCTCCTCAGTTCCTGCTCGGGAATATCGAGGCAGATGATCTTAGCAAAGAACACCACAATAAGTGACGTAGGGAAAGGAATGACAACTTACCCAGTTTGGGGGGTTGTACATGGAGAATCAATCTCGCGGTTTGATGTGAAGGAATTCCTCCTTTTCCCATTTAAATTAATCGGACAATATCCTCGCCAGAGCAGTGGCGGAGTCCGGACCCTTACGGCCACAGCGGGTGGCGTCATCTTCCCCGTTGAAGTGCCACATGGGCTTCCCCCGATATTGAAGTGGTTGCACTCCCCGTATTATGCATATTGCCATAACCTCGACTATCGTCAGTCTGGAGTTGGCCAGTAACTTTATCCTCCTCATCAGGTAATATATTTCCCTGGTATCCTCCTCTTGGGGGCCTCGGGGGTGCCAGCTTAGATGTGCCCTCGGCGGAGTTACTGAACTGGGGGAGACCTGTCTGGACTGGATCCGGAAGGGGAACGTCATCAATGTAGAACCACTCTGAAGGCCAGTTCTCTGGTGCCTTCTTGGGAGTGCCGGAAAGGTATCCGGTCTCGGCAATGCGCCATACTTCGGCCCCGCCCACCTGACATAGGGATTCTCCCTGGTTGCGGGGGACAAGGCAGAACAACTTCTTCCATCACCCAAAGTGAGACTCACAGCCGAAAAATAGCTCGCAAAGGGCAACGTACCCTTCTATATGTATTATAGAGGCAGGGGTAAGATTGTGTAACTGGAGGCCGTAGAACTCCAGGAGCCCGCGAAGGAACAGGTGGATAGGAAACCCGACACCCCTTAGCAGATGCGGGATGAGGCATATTCGCTCCTCTGGAGATGGATTGGGAGATCTCTCCGCTTGCTCCCCGCCATTATAGGTGGCTATTCCGGCTCGGACGAGGACCATGAATGCTGGTGGGAGAAACCCTTGGGTTTGTAACTCAATCAAACGGCTATGGGTAACTGAACACTCTTCCCAGTGCCCCGGCTTGGATCGGGGAGAGCGAGCAAAGGAGCTGCGACGACCGGCCATGTTGGAATGGTTTTTTCCGGAGCGCTCTGTTGGATGCTTGCTCGAGGGGGAGGAGTGAGGTTTGGATATGAGAATCCCCGTCTCTTCAATAGGCGGTCGGCCCAAAGGATTGAGGGTGGCAAATGCGAAAAATACCTCGGTTCCTCACATTCGCTCGACACGTGGAGATGGTCATTATTGAGGCACTGAAGCCAAGGAATACAACATTGATGGGGTGCCGGACACTATTCGACGTAACAGGTACTTTGGAGTATTCGGAGATGGAACCTGCCCTGCAATGCCGAAGACAAGACTGCGCGCCGGACTCATCGTCATTGAAGCCTAGTTCAGGGGCTACTGAGGGAGTCCTGGATTAGGGGGGATCCGGACAGCCGGACTATATACAATGTCCGGACTATCGAAGCGTGAAGATACAAGACTCAAGACTTAATCCCGTGTCCAGATGGGACTTTCCTTGGCGTGGAAGGCAAGCTTGGCGATCCGGATATTATATTTCCTTCCTTGTAACCGACTCCATGTAAACCCTAGCCCTCTCCGGTGTCTATATAAACCGGAGAGGTTGGTCCTTAGAAGGCCGATCACAATTACAATCATACCATCATAGGCTAGCTCCTAGGGTTTAGCCTCTATGATCTCGTGGTAGATCTACTCTTGTACTACCCATATCTTCAATATTAATCAAGCAGGAAGTAGGGTTTTACCTCCATCAAGAGGGCCCGAACACAGGTAAACATTGTGTCCCTTGCTTCCTGTTACCATCAGCCTAAGACGCACAGATCGGGACCCCCTACCCGAGATCCGCCGGTTATGACACCGACAGCGGGACCCTCGGAAGTTGCTACCTCTTGAGCACTGCGCTGATTTTCCCTTGAAGAGGAAAGGGTGATGCAGCAAAGTAGTGTAAGTATTTCCCTCAGTTTTTGAGAACCAAGGTATCAATCCAGTAGGAGGCCACGCACGAGTCCCTCGCACCTACACAAACAAATAAATCCTCGCAACCAACGCAATAAAGGGGTTGTCAATCCCTTCACGGTCACTTATGAGAGTGAGATCTGATAGCTACGATAAGATAATATTTTTGGTATTTTTATGATAAAGATGCAAACTAAAGAAAGCAAAATAAAAACGACGCTAGAAATAACTTGTTGACGGGAGATTAATATGATGGAAAATAGACCCGGTGGCCATAGGTTTCACTAGTGGCTTCTCTCAAGAGCATAAGTATTACGGTGGGTGAATAAATTACTGTTGAGCAATTGACATAATTGAGCATAGTTATGAGAATATCTAGGTAGGATCATGTATATAGGCATCATGTCCGAGACAAGTAGATCGACTCCTGCCTGCATCTACTACTATTACTCCACACATCGACCGCTATCCAAAGATGCATCTAGAGTATTAAGTTCATAAGAACAGAGTAACGCTTAAGTAAGATGACATGATGTAGAGGGATAAACTCATGCAATATGATATAAACCACATCTTGTTATCCTCGATGGCAACAATACAATACGTGCCTTGCTGCCCCATCACATCGGGAAAGGACACCGCAAGATTGAACCCAAAGCTAAGCACTTCTCCCATTGCAAGAAAGATCAATCTAGTAGGCCAAACCAAACTGATAATTCGAAGAGACTTGCAAAGGTAACCAATCATACATAAAAGAATTCAGAGAAGATTCAAATATTGTTCATAGATAAACTTGATCATAAACCCACAATTCATCGATCTCAACAAACACACGGCAAAAGAAGATTACATCGAATAGATCTCCACAAGAGAGGGGGAGAACATTGTATTGAGATCCAAAAAGAGAGAAGAAGCCATCTAGCTAATAACTATGGACCCGAAGGTCTGAGGTAAACTACTCACACATCATCGGAGAGGCTATGGTGTTGATGTGGAAGCCCTCCATGATCGATGCCCCCTCCGGCGGAGCTCCGGACAAGGCCCCAAGATGGGATCTCACGGGTACAGAAGGTTGCGGCGGTGGAATTAGGTTTTTGGCTCCATATCCGGTAGTTTGGGGGTACGTAGGTATATATAGGAGGAAGGAGTACGTCAGTGGAGCAACATGGGGCCCATGAGGGTGGAGGGCGCGCCTGGGGGGTAGGCGCCTACCACGTGCCCTCCTGGTTGATGTCTTGACGTAGGGTCCAAGTCCTCTGGATCACGTTTGTTCCGAAAATCACGTTCCCGAAGGTTTCATTCCGTTTGGACTCCGTTTGATATTCTTTTTCTGCGAAACTCTAAAATAGGCAAAAATACAGCAATTCTGGGCTGGGCCTCCGGTTAATAGCTTAGTACCAAAAATAATATAAAAGTGTATAATAAAGCCCATTAATGTCCAAAACAGAATATAATATAACATGGAACAATCAAAATTATAGATAAGTTGGAGACGTATCAAGCATCCCCAAGCTTAATTCCTGCTCGTCCTCGAGTAGGTAAATGATAAAAACAGAATTTTTGATGTGGAATGCTACTTGGCATAATTTCATTCTAATTCTCCTAAATGTGGTATGAATATTCAGATCTGAAAGATTCAAGATAAAAGTTTAATATTGACATAAAATTAATAATACTTCAAGCATACTAACTAAGCAATTATGTCCTCTCAAAATAACATGGCCAAAGAAAGTTCATCCCTACAAAATCATATAGTTTATTCATGCTCCATTTCCGTCACACAAGAATGCTCTCATCATGCACAACCCCGATGAAAAGCCAAGCAATTGTTTCATACTTTAGTAATCTCAAAAAAAAATTCAACCTTCATGCAATACATGAGCGTGAGCCATGGGTATAGCACTATGGGTGGAATAGAATATAATGATGGGGGTTATGTGGAGAAGACAAAAACGGAGAAAGTCTCACATCAACGCGGCTAATCAATGAGCTATGGAGATGCCCATCGATTGATGTTAATGCAAGGAGTAGGGATTGCCATGCAACGGATGCACTAGAGCTATAAATGCATGAAAGCTCAACAAAAGAAACTAAGTGGGTGTGCATCCAACTTGCTTGCTCACGAAGACCTAGGGCATTTGAGGAATCCCATTGTTGGAATATACAAGCCAAGTTCAATAATGAAAAATTCCCACTAGTATATGAAAGTGACAAAACAAGAGACCCTATATCATGAAGATCATGGTGCTACTTTGAAGCACAAGTGTGGAAAAAAGGATAGTAGCATTGTCCCTTTTTATTCTCTCTTTTTTTTGCCTTTTTTTATTTGGCCTTTCTCTTTTTTTATTGGGACAATGCTCTATGAATGATGATCATCACACTTCTATTTATTTACAACTCAATGATTACAACTCGATACTAGAACAAAGTATGACTCTATATGAATGCCTCCGTGATGTAGGGATATGCAATGAACCAAGAGTGACATGTATGAAAGAATTATGAACGGTGGCTTTGCCACAAATACTATGTCAACTACATGATCATGCGAAGCAATATGACAATGATGAACGTGTCATAATAAACGGAACGGTGGAAAGTTGCATGGCAATATATCTCGGAATGGCTATGGAAATGCCATAATAGGTAGGTATGGTGGATGTTTTGAGGAAGATATAAGGAGGTTTATGTGTGAAAGAGCGTATCATATCATGGGGTTTGGATGCACGGTGAAGTTTGCACCAACTCTCAATGTGAGAAAGGGCAATGCACTGCATCAAGAGGCTAGCAATGATGGAAGGGTAAAAGTGCATATAATCCAGGGACTCAACATTAGTCATAAAGAACTCACATACTTATTGCAAAAATCTACAAGTCATCAAAATCCAAGCACTACGCGCATGCTCCTAGGGGGATAGATTGGTAGGAAAAGACCATCGTCATTCCCCGACCGCCACTCATAAGGAGGACAATCAAAGAACACCTCATGTTTCAAATTTGTTACATAACGTTTACCATACGTGCATGCTACGGGACTTGAAAACTTCAACACAAGTATTTCTCAAATTCACAACTACTCAACTAGCACAACTTTAATATCACTACCTCCATATCTCAAAACAATCATCAACCATCAAACTTCTCTTAGCATTCAGCACACTCATAAGAAAGTTTTTACTAGCCTTGAATACCTAACATATTAGGATTAATTTCCCAATTTAAGAAAATTACCATGCTGTTAAAGACTCTCAAAATAATATAAGTGAAGCATGAGAGGATAATCGTTTCTATAAAACAAAACCACCGCCTTGCTCTAAAAGATATAAGTGAAGCACTAGAGCAAAAACTATATAGCTCAAAAGATATAAGTGAAGCGCATAGAGTATTCTAATAAATTCTGAATCATGTGTGTCTCTCTCAAAAGGTGTGTACATAAGAGATGATTGTGGTAAACTAAAAAGCAAATACTCAAATCATACAAGAGGCTCCAATCAAAACACATATCATGTGGTGAATAAAAATATAGCTCCAAGTAAAGTTACCGATGGAAGTAGATTTAAAGAGGGATGCCTTCCGGGCATCCCCAAGCTTTGGCTTTTTGTGTCCTTAGATTATCTTGGGGTGCCATGGGCATACCCAAGCTTAGGCTCTTGCCACTCCTTGTTCCATAATCCATCAAATCTTTTACCCAAAACTTGAAAACTTCACAACACAAAACTTAACAGAAAATCTCGTGAGCTCCGTTAGCGAAAGAAAACAAAACACCACTTCAAGATACTGTAATGAACTCATTATTTATTTATATTGGTGTTAAAACTACTATATTCCAACTTATCTATGGTTTATAAACTATTTTACTAGCCATAGATTCATCAAAATAAGCAAACAACACACGAAAAACAGAATCTGTCAAAAACAAAACAGTCTGTAGTAATCTGTAACTAACGCAAACTTATAGAACTCCAAAAATTCATAAAAAATATGAAGACCTAGAAAATTTGTTTATTGATCATCATCAATTGGAATCAATATTTTATCACGTTCTGGCGATTTTTAACAATTATTTTCGTGAACAGAAAGTTTCTGGAATTTTCAGCAAGATCAAATAACTATCATCCAAGAAGATCCTATAGGTTAAACTTGGCACAAACACTAATTAAAACATAAAAACACATCTAACCAGAGGCTAGATCAAATATTTATTCCTAAACAGAAGCAAAAAGCAAAAAAAAACTAAAAATAAAATTGGGTTGCCTCTCAACAAGCGCTATCGTTTAACGCCCCTAGCTAGGCATAATAGCAAGGATAGATCAAGGTATTGCCATCTTTGGTAGGCAATCCATAAGTGGCTCTCATGATAGATTCATATGGTAATTTTATTTTCTTTATAGGAAAGTGTTCCATGCCTTTCCTTAACGGAAATTGGAATCTAATATTTCTCTCCTTCATATCAATAATTGCACCAATCGTTCTAAGGAAAGGTCTACCAAGAATAATAGGACATGAAGGATTGCAATCTATATCAAGAACAATAAAATCTACGGGCACATAATTCCTATTCGCAATAATAAGAACATCATTAATTCTTCCCATAGGTTTTTTAAGGGTGGAATCCGCAAGGTGCAAGTTTAAAGTGCAATCATCAAAATCACGGAAACCTAGCAAATCGCACAAAGTTTTTGGGATCGTGGAAACACTAGCACCCAAATAACATAAAGCATAGCACTCATGATATTTAATTTTAATTTTAATAGTAGTTTCCCACTCATCATAAAGTTTTCTAGGGATAGAAACTTCCAACTCAAGTTTTCTTCATAAGATTGCATCAAAGCATCAACGATATGTTTAGTAAAAGCTTTATGTTGGCTATAAGCATGTGGAGAATTTAGCACGGATTGCAAAAAGGAAATACAATCTATCAAAGACCAATTATCATAATTAAATTCCTTGAAATCCAAAATAGTGGGTTCATTAATATCTAGAGTTTTGATCTCTTCAATCCCACTTTTACCAATTTTTGCATCAAGATCTAAAGATTCCAAATTTTTGGAATGCCTTCTAGGTAAAGGTGGATCATATTCAGTCCCATCATTATCAAGATTCATATTGCAAAACAAAGATTTAATAGGGGACACATCAATAACTTTTAGATCTTCATCTTTATTTTCATAGAAATTAGAAGAACACGCTTTCACAAAGAAATTTTTCTTAGAACGCATCCTAGCGGTTCTTTCTTTGCACTCATCAATGGAAATTCTCATTGATTTGAGAGACTCATTGATATCATGCTTAGGTGGAATAGATCTAAGTTTCAAAGAATCAACATCAAGAGAAATTCTATCAACGTTCCTAGCTAATTCATCAACATTAAGTAATTTTTCTTCAAGCAAAGCATTGAAATTATTTTGTGAATTCATCAATTCTTTAACACTAGTCTCAAATTCAGAAGGCATCTTATTAAAATTTCCATAAGAATTGTTGTAGGAATTACCATAATTATTGGAGGAGTTACTAGGGTATGGCCTAGGATTAAAGTTTCCTCTATACGCGTTGTTACCAAAATTATTCCTACCAACAAAATTCACATCCATAGATTCATTATTATTCTCAATGAAAGTAGACAAAGCCATATCATTAGGATCATAAGAAACATTTTTACTAGCAAATAATTTCATAAGTTCATCGATCTTTCCACTCAAAACATTAATTTCTTCTATCGCATGCACTTTTTTATTAGTAGATCTTTCAGTGTGCCATTGAGAATAATTAACCAAAATATTATCTAGGAGTTTAGTAGCATCTCCTAAAGTGATTTCCATAAAAGTGCCTCCCGCGGCCGAATCTAAAAGATTTCTAGAAGCAAAATTCAATCCGCATAAATTTTTGTATGATCATCCACAAATTCAAACCATGTGTAGGACAATTACGTATCATTAATTTCATCCTCTCCCAAGCTTGTGCAACTTGTTCATGATCAAGTTGCTTAAAATTCATAATATCATTTCTAAGAGAGATGATCTTAGCGGAGGAAAATATTTAGAGATAAAAGCATCTTTGCACTTATTCCAAGAATCAATACTATTTTTAGGCAAAGATGAAAACCAAGCTTTAGCACGATCTCTAAGAAAAAAAGGAAATAGCTTCAATTTAAAAATATCATTATCCACATCTTTCTTCTTTTGCATATCACACAAATCGACGAAGCTATTTAGATGGGTAGCGACATCTTCACTAGGAAGGCCAGCGAATTGATCTTTCATGACAAGATTCAACAAAGCAGCATTGGTTTCACAAGATTCGGTATCGGTAAGAGGAGCAATCAGGGTGCTAAGAAAATCATTATTGTTGGTATTTGTAAAGTCACACAATTTAGTATTATCTTGAGCCATCATGACAAGCAAACAATCCAACACACGAGCAAACAAGAAGCAAGCGGAAAAAAGGCGAACAGAAAAGAGAGGGCAAATAAAACGGCAAGGGTGAAGTGGGGGAGAGGAAAACGAGAGGCAAATGGCAAATAATGTAATGCGGGAGATAAGGGTTTGTGATGGGTACTTGGTATGTTGACTTTTGCGTAGATTCCCCAAGAACAGCGCCGTAAATCCTTCTTGCTACCTCTTGAGCACTGCGTTGGTTTTCCTTGAAGAGGAAAGGGTGATGCAGCAAAGTAGCATAAGTATTTCCCTCAGTTTTTGAGAACCAAGGTATCAATCCAAGAGGAGGCCACGACGCAGTCCCTCGCACCTACACAAACAAATAAATCCTCGCAACCAACGCAATAAAGGGGTTGTCAATCCCTTCACAAATACTTTCATTTAGAGTGAGATCCGATAGATATGATAAGATAATATTTTGGTATTTTTAAGATAAAGATGCAAACTAAAGAAAGCAAAATAAAACGACGCTAGAAATAACTTGTTGACGGAGATTAATATGATGGAAAATAGACCGGGGCCATAGGTTTCACTAGTGGCTTCTCTCAAGAGCATAAGTATTACGGTGGGTGAACAAATTACTATTGAGCAATTGACAGAATTGAGCATAGTTATGAGAATATCTAGGTAGGATCATGTATATAGGCATCATGTCCGAGACAAGTAGACCGACTCCTGCCTGCATCTACTACTATTACTCCACACATCAACCGCTATCCAGCATGCATCTAGAGTATTAAGTTCATAAGAACAGAGTAACGCTTTAAGTAAGATGACATGATGTAGAGGGATAAACTCATGCAATATGATATAAACCACATCTTGTTATCCTCGATGGCAACAATACAATACGTGCCTTGCTGCCCCATCACACCGGGAAAGGACACCGCAAGATTGAACCCAAAGCTAAGCACTTCTCCCATTGCAAGAAAGATCAATCTAGTAGGCCAAACCAAACTGATAATTCGAAGAGACTTGCAAAGATAACCAATCACACATAAAAGAATTCAGAGAAGATTCAAATATTGTTCGTAGATAAACTCGATCATAAACCCACAATTCATCGGTCTCAACAAACACACCGCAAAAGAAGATTACATCGAATAGATCTCCACAAGAGAGGGGAGAACATTGTATTGAGATCCAAAAAGAGAGAAGAAGCCATCTAGCTAATAACTATGGACCCGAAGGTCTGAGGTAAACTACTCACACATCGTCGGAGAGGCTATGGTGTTGATGTAGAAGCCCTCCGTGATCGATGCCCCCTCCGGCGGAGCTCCGGAAATGGCCCCAAAATGGGATCTCACGAGTACAGAAGGTTGCGGCGGTGGAATTAGGTTTTTGGCTCCGTATCTGGCAGTTTGGGGTTACGTAGGTATATATAGGAGGAAGAAGTACGTCGGTGGAGCAACATGGGGCCCACGAGGGTGGAGGGCACGCCTGTGGGGGTAGGCGCGCCTCACCTCGTGCCCTCCTCGCTGATGTCTTGACATAGGGTCCAAGTTCTTCGGATCACGCTCGCTCCAAAATCACGCTCCCGAAGGTTTCATTCCGCTTTGGACTCCGCTTGATATTCTTTTTCGCAAAACTCAAATAGGCAAAAAACAGCAGAAATTTGGGCCTCCGGTTAATAGGTTAGTCCCAAAAATAATATAAAAGTGTATAATAAAGCCCATTAATGTCCAAAACATAATATAATATAGCATGGAACAATCAAAAATTATAGATACGTTGGAGACGTATCAGGAGTCCACCGACCTCCTTCTGCGCTCTATAAATACCGAAATATTCCACCAACATCAAAAGCGTCCACCAAAATACTTTTTTCCACCGTAACCTTCTGTTCCCATGAGATCCCATCTTGGGGCCTTTTCCGGCACCCTGCCGGAGGGGGGTTCGATCACGGAGGGCTTCTACATCAACCCTATTGCCCCTCCGATGAAGCATGAGTAGTTTACCACAGACCTACGGGTCTATAGCTAGTAGCTAGATGGCTTCTTATCTCTCTATGATCTTCAATTCCATGTTCTCTTCTATGTTCTTGGAGTTCTATCCGATGTATTATTCTTTTGCGGTGTGTTTCTCGAGATCCGATGAATTGTGGATTTATGATCAGATTATGTCTGAAAATTATTTGAGTCTTTTCTGAATTCTTATATGCATGATTAAATATATTTGTATTTCTCTTCGAATTATCGGTTTGGTTTGGCCAACTAAATTGGTTCTTCTTGCAATGGGAGAGGTGCTTAGTTTTGGGTTCGGTCTTATGTGTCCTCACCCAAAGGACAAAGTAGGGGTAGCGAGGCACGTATTGTATTGTTGCCCTCAAGGGTAAAAAGATGGGGTTTTAATCATATAGCTTGAGTTTATCCATCTACATCATGGCATCTTACTTAAGGCGTTACTCCGTTCTTATGAACTTAATACTCTAGATGCATGCTGGATAGCGGTCGATGTGTGGAGTAATAGTAGTATATGCATGCATGAGTCGGGCTACTTGACACGGACGTGATGCCTATATTCATAATCATTGCCTTAGATATCGTCATAATTTTGTGCTTTTCTATCAATTGCTCGACAGTAATTGTTCACCCACCGTATGTTTTCTTTCAAGAGAGAAGCCTCTAGTGAAATCTATGGCCCCCAGGTCTATTTTCCAACATATATTTTCAGATCTATAAACCAAAAAACCCACCTCGCTGCAATTATTTACTTTTACTTTGTTTTACATTTTAGTAATCTTTTATATCTATCTCTATCAGATCTCATCCTTGCAAGCGACCACGAAGGGATTGACAACCCCTTTATCGCGTTGGGTGCAAGTGTTTGATTGTTTGTGCAGGTGCATAGATTGGAGACTTGTGTGTACCTCCTACTGGATTGATACCTTGGTTCTCAAACTGAGGGAAATACTTATCTCTACTTTGTTGCATCACCCTTTCCTCTTCAAGAACTGAGGGAAATACTTATCTCTACTTTGTTGCATCACCCTTTCCTCTTCAAGGGAAAAACCAACACAAGCTCAAGAAGTAGCAGGAAGAATTTCTGGTGCCGTTGCGGGGGAGGTTCTACAACAAGCCTACACTACAAGAAAAGGCACATCCGTAACATATTGGGCTGAATGAATTTTTTCTGTCATGCTTATGACACTTCTATGACGATAATTGTGACAAAAGCACGTATCATCATAGATGTGGTGGGATTCTACTTCCATGACAAAAAATCATGACAGAAAATGGGCTTTTCATCCTGGGCGGGCTGGGGACGCACCTGCATGACATTCTTTGGCCGTCCATGATGAAAAAAGCATGGTAGAAGCAAGGGCGAGGAAAATTTCGGGGAGTTCCCAGTTACGGTGGGTGGTCGGGGCCGAGCGATGCACGGAGGTTTGCGTGTTTCTCTCATATGCGTATACGCATGTGTGCGAGGTGTTGGGCTCTAACTAAACCCGTGCGAGGCGTTGGGCTCTAACTGAACCCGAGCGATTGCACGAGCTACAATACTGAACCACGATCGATCCCTTGGTTATTAACTAAACCCGAGTGATTCCTTCGCTACTGCTGCTAACTGAAGCCGATCGAAACTGCCTCTTGATGAATAGTCCCCGATGGGGGTTGGATGAACAATTCCCGGTGGGGGTTGGATGTAAAGGATCCCGTGGTAGTAGAGGCCGGTACCACTGGATGAACATGACCTTCATCGAGGAGCTGGGGGTGGATGAACAGTAGCCAGTGGAGGGACCCCGTGGAGGGCTGGTTGAATAGGAGCTGGTGGAGGCCGGATGAACATGACCCCGTGGAGGGCTGGTTGAACAGGAGCCGGTGGAGGCTGGATGAACATGACCTCATGGAGTGCTGGTTGATCAGTAGCCGGTGGAGGCTGGATGACACTGCTGCAAGATGCTGCTAACACGACACTACGATCAGAGACCCTTCGACGAAACTGTGTGCGATGCAATAATAGCAAACGGTGGTGTAAAAAAACCCGTCAAAAAAGGTGCAAAATGTTTGCGATGACGGATGCATCTAACATGGTTCAGATTTTAGTTGCGTGTGCGATGCAGGGCATATGGTTCAGTTCAATTAACTATTTGCGATGAGGACGAGCAAAAGAAACGGGAAGCCAGATGAAGGTCTATGTGATATACAACATACGGTTCACTCGGATGAACTGTTTGTGATGCAGAGGAACAACAAAAACGGGTAGCTAGATAAAGGTGTGTGCGATTGAGGGCATACGCTTCAGAAGGATTAACTGTTTGCGATTAGGCAACATAACAGAAACGGTCAGCCAGATCAAAGTGTCTGTGATTGATGGCATACACTTCAAGACGGATGAACTGCTTATGCGATTAGCCACAACAAATGTAAGGTGTAGACAGATCAACGTGTGGGCTAGACGGGCACACATTCTAATTAAAAGAAGCGCAGCGATGGTAATGACGAAAGGCAGATTGTTGGAACAAGACGTGTGCTGACATTGCCTATTGCGGTGCACCCTATGGTGCAAACGCCATGTACGCGGCCGAGAAAGCGTTCCCACGTTATGCCTTCCGGGAATAGTACCGCACTTAGAACCGTCAATAAATTTTGAGCCCGCGTCCCATCACATTCCAAATTACTACCATGCTATAATTAATTGCAAACCTGTTCACACCGATCAAAATCTAAAAGGTTTCCCACTTATGTCGGGGAAAACGACACCTAAGAGGCCACGGGGATCCCTTCTTTGGTTTGGCAGGGAACATGGGCTAAGCAAAGAGCAGATCTAGTGATCAACACCATGGGTCTTTACCCAGGTTCAGGCCATTGAGATGCGTAAAACCCTAGTCCTGCTTGATTGGGTATTGAGTGTTCTTGAGCTTCGGCTCGTTGCTACGCATGCAAGCTGGGCTGAGAGGTCCAAAAAGCCGAATCCCCCTCCAGTACGCCGTGGGCCTCCTTTTATGTGACCAAGGGGTTGCCACAGTGGCATACAGGAGGTGTAAAGTAACTACAGTGTATGCAACAGCTGTAAACTGCTATAGTACACATGCTTATCTTGGTCATCTAAGGACAAATGTATTAAATGCGCCGCATACATGCCCTCTAGCTTTATCGGGGACGAGGAGAGTGCCCGTCCCATCCGTTGCCGCCCCGCCCCATCTTGACACGCGTCCATGCCGATGGGGCATGCAGTGCCAAGTTGGCTGGCCAGCTGCTGCGCTGGAGAGGTGGCAGGGTCTTCACAAAGATCTACATGCTTCCACCCAGGCGCCAGCCAGGCTGACAGGTCAGCCCCCGCACTGGAGTGGTGACTAGGCAGCTGAGTCCGGCCATGGTCTTGCCGATGTCTTCGGCAAGGATCTTGCCGGGGCCTCGTGGGCGTCCTCGACAAGGATCTTGCCGGGGTCTCGTGGGCGTCCTCGGCAGGGATCTTGCCGGGGCCTCGTCGTCTGGCCTTCACAAAGATCTGCACGCCCCTATGCACGCATCCTTGGATTCTGGCCTTAACATTGTCGATGGTGTCAGAGCTCTCAACCACAAGGGTGGTGCTCTGGTTGGTGCTCTGTAATTCGTCCCGGCAAGGATCTTGCCTGGGTCTCGCAAGCCGCCCCGGCAAGGGCCTTGCCGGGGACCCAGCTCGTCCTCTGTTCTCTGTCTGGACTGTTCTTCTTTGTCTTGTATCTGTCCCCAATCACCCTCTTCGTGCTTTGCCACACGTGGGGTTACGACTGCCCGTGCACAAGTAAGGGGTGCTAAAGGACCAAACTTTAGTACACCGACAGGAGCCCCCGGGCCTGGGCCACACACGAGTGCGAAGCGTCGTTGGGCCAGGCCCAAATAGTGCATGTGCACGCATGGAAGGGAATGACCAATATAATCTTCTCGTCCGCTGTGCTTCACCACGACCTGCATTGAGTGCGCGGCGTGGGGGTCGTGCATGGAACGGTTGCAGCACACTTGCGTCTGCGCCAATGCCTCTGCATCAAACAGTAAAGAGGCAGCCCCGCGCCTTCCCATAAAAAGAGGTATCCACAGGGGCGCTGCTCATTTACCCCCTTTGCTTCCCCCAATCTAGGAACCGCCGCCTCCTTCTTCTTCCTTGAGCCCAGGCTAGAGCTTCTTCCTCCGCCTGCCGCCGCCACGCACCCCCAACTGCCCCAATCCCCCGCCCTTTCCCGGCGGCTATGGCGCCCAAGAAGGGCAAGGGACAAGAAGAACCGGATAGCAAGCTGGTGGGGATGCGGAGGAAGTACGTCGTCTTCACCCCGATGCTCGACACGCGCGCGCTCAGGGATTGGTACTTGTGCATGTGGGGGAGGGAGACGACGGGGCATCCCGCCACCCGTGTCATCCCTGCTTCTTGCGCCAAGCCCACTGCAGATAAATTCCCCTTCTTTGTCGATTACTTCTACTGCGGACTCTGCCCCCATTTTCTGATTTCTTCATTGACATTATGTACACCTTCGGCTTCCACCTTCTGGATTTTCCCCCGAGCGCCATGGCGTGCATGGCCATTTTTTCCCACCTCTGCGAGAACTTTGCCGGGGTGGTCCCCAACACGGCGCTCTTCCACCACTACTTCCTCCCCCGCATCCAACCATAAGGGGCCCTGTCTGGCTGCGTCACCTGGATCCCGAGGGCCTAGACCAAGGAGAGATGGGAGGAATGGCGGAGCAAGTGGTGCTGGATCGTGGAGAAGGAGTCGCAGCAGTTCTACACCCCTCGGCGAACGCAAGTGGTCCGCAGCAAGAATTGGAGCGACCTCGACCCTCAAGACGCGAAGCTCGCAGTCACCATCACCAGGATTCACCGTCTTAAAGCCGCCGCGCTCACGCTCAAGATGACTGGGGCCGACTTCCTCCGCCGCCACATTGCTTCCTTGCACAACAAGGAGAGGCCGGCCTAGGATTTCCGGAATGCGGCAGACATCATGAGGCTGCGCCCTGGCTTGAACAATAATTTTACGGTGATGCAATACGCAGCTCTTTGCCAAAGGCTGTTCCAGCTCAAGGCCGACAGGACCAGCAAGGCCGGCAAGGCCGAGAAGGCCGATAACCCGTTCAAGTTGCCGGCGGTCATGGTCCCTCTGAGCAACAATTCCGCCCGGACCTCCATCATCGCCATGATGCCAGTGTTCAACACCCATGGCCTTGACCAGACCTGGGTCGAGCCGGGCGAGGCACGGGTGCAGGAGTTCTTCGACAACTTGTCGGAGAGGCTCATCCGCGACACCACCGATGAAGAGGTGGCGTACATCACCACCAGGGCGGAAGAGGCAGCCCTTGCCGAGGAGGCCGGAAGCTTCGGCTTCACGGAGGACGAGGTTGGCACAAAGGAAGATCTTGCCGGGCCGGAGGGGTCCGCCGGCAAGCACGACAGCGCGGGTGCCGGGGGCCCTTGCTCTGAGGAGGAGGCGTTCGAAGAGACGGACGAGGAGGAGGATGAGGAGGATGAGGAGGAGGAGGATGAGGACGAGGATGATGAGGCCGAGGAGGCCGGTGAGTCGCCCCCAGCCTCCAAGAAGAAGCGTGTTCTTCGGCGAGCCAGTTCTGCAGGCCGGGCCGCGGTAAGGGAGTGGCCGGCAAAGGCAAAGGGGTGGCTGACAAGGTCGTGCAGCGGCAAGAAGCCCAGGTGCAACCTGTGCGCCATACAAGGCGCGCGGCCATGGCAGCAAGGGAAGCAGCGGCTGCCGCCTCTGCCACGGCCAAGCGGCCCAGGTCTCCATCCCCACCCCTCCGCACGGACACCATACCAGAGGCTGATTACGACCTCTCTGGCATGAGCCCGAACACGAGGGGGGAAGAGGAAGAGGACGAAGAAAGGGGCGAGTGAGTGCTCCACCACCTTCTCCATTTCTTGAATTCCTTTTCTAGTTATCTTGCTTGATTTAACTTTGTGTTGGCTTGCTTTTGCAGGGACACGGAGACACTAGCGCAGAGGATAGCAAAGAGGGCCAAGACCTAGATGGGCAACGAGCACCCGGCAAGCACCCCGAGCACTCCAGAGGTTATCATGATCAGTCGGGGCCCAAGCCCACGACGCAGCCCCCGGCTCAGCCCCCGACATGAGTTCACCACCCACTTTTCGTTGGCGAGCGCTGGGATGTATCTCTTTACCATTAATCTTGCTGGGGTTGCAGGGGAGGAGCGGCAACAGGAGGAACCGCCAAGGGCCACCCCCAACATGCCTCCTCCATCGACCACCACACCGCCCAGAGAGGGGTCCCCGGCAAGGGCCTCCACCGGCAAGGCCATGTCGCCAAGGGAAAAATCTCCGGCATGGCCCTCCCCCAATGAGCCCAAGCGTGCGGAGGAGGAGCCGGTAAGCACAGATGCTGGCGGCCCTATCCCAGCAACGAGTGTTGGTGGGGAGGGAACCACTCCTCCCCAACTTGTCGTAGGTAAGCCGCCTGCCTCCTGGCCTTGATCTGTTCTCCAGTGTAATCTTTTTCTTCTTGCTTTAAACTTCGACCTTGGGTTCATCTTCCTCCCCTCCTTGGTTTTCAGACCTCTCCTCGGCGGGTCAGATGGATGTCGATGGCACCACCGGGGAGATCGCCAGGGATGCCGCCGCTCAGGCCGACGAGGTTGCTGCTGGTGAGGCCGCCAAGGAAGCACATGAAGACGCCACCAGGGGATCTGCCCGGGAGGCCAGCGAGGGGACCGGTGACCGTACTGATGGCATCCCTTCCTCAGGAGCGCCTGGTGCTACATCGGTCCTGGAGCCCTCAGCTGCCGGGGCGACGGTGGCCGACGACCAACCGTCCACCTCCGAATCCCCCGACTCGAGCAGATACATGAAGATTGGCGAGGATCTGTTTGTCACCATCCCGGGGACGGCAGGCACCGGAGCGCCTGCCGAGGGGAGGTTTTTGACGAAGAGGTCATCGTCGCCGCCAGGCTCCAAGTTATCGATGAGCCAAGCGCCAGCAGCGGCAGTTCCAAGGAGGACCAGCTCCTCCAAGCTATTAGCGACAACTTCCACAAGCTTCAGGCGCTTCACCGCACCCGCAAGGAGAAGCTGGACTCCAGGATGGCGGTCGTTGATGCATCGGAGGAGGGCCTCCAGGAGCACGTTGAGCAGACAAAGGTCTGGGTTACGGAGGCCTGGCAGGATTTAAAGGCCAGCCAGGAGCAACTAAGTCAGTACTGGAACGAGCTTCTTCTGAAGCAATCAGATATCAAGAAGGCCTAGGAGGAGGATGCACGGATCGCCAAGGAGGACGGTGAGCTAAGGGAGCGCCACATCTCGCTCGACGCCCAAGAAGAAGACCTTGCTGCCCGTGAGGAGGCGCTTGCTGCCAAGCTCCGTGGCAAGGACGAAGAGATCGAGAAGCTCGTCGCGCAGTGGACCCAGGAACTGGAGCAGAAACACAAAGATACTCTTGCCGCTCTGGTCCTGGATCACGCCGGCAAGAATATCTAAGTCATGGGGTCTACGAGGGGTCCACAAGGTCAGGGGGCGCGCCCTCCACCCTTGTGGCCGCCACGTGGCTCTTCTGACTGGCACTCCAAGTCTCCTGGGTGTCTTCTGGTCGAAGAAAAATCATCGCGAAAGTTTTATTCTGTTTGTACTCCGTTTGGTATTCCTTTTCTGCGAAACTCTAAAACAAGGAAAAAAACAGAAACTGGCACTGGGCTCTAGGCTAATAGTTTAGTCCAAAAAATCATATAAAATAGCATATTAATGCATATAAAACATCCAAAACAGATAATATAATAGCATGGAAGAATAAAAAATTATAGATACGTTGGAGATGTATCAAGCATCCCGAAGCTTAATTCCTGCTCGTCCTTGAGTAGGTAAATGATAAAAACGGAATTTTTGATGTGGCATGCTACCTAACATATTTATCCATGTAATTCTCTTTATTGTGGCATGAATGTTCAGATCCGTAAGATTCAAAACAAAAGTTTAATATTGACATAAAAACAATAAGACTTCAAACATAATAACAAAATAATTATGTCTTCTCAAAATAACTTGGCTAAAGAAAGCTTATCCCTACAAAATCATATAGTCTGGCTATGCTCCATCTTCATCACACAAAATATTTAAATCATGCACAACCCCGATGACAAGTCAAGCAATTGTTTCATACTTTTGACGTTCTCAATTTTTTTCAACTTTCACGCAATACATGTGCGTGAGCCATGGACATAGCACTATATGTGGAATAGATGGTGGTTGTGGAGAAGACAAAAACAAGGAGATAGTCTCACATCAACTAGGTGTATCAACGGGCTATGGAGATGCCCATTAATAGATATCAATGTGAGTGAGTAGGGATTGCCATGCAACAGATGCACTAGAGCTATAAGTTTATGAAAGCTCAAAAAAAGAAACTAAGTGGATGTGCATCCAACTCGCTTGCTCACGAAGACCTAGGACAATTTGAGGAAGCCCATCATTGGAATATACAAGCCAAGTTCTATAATGAAAAATTCTCACTAGCATATGAAAGTGATATCATAGGAGACTCTCTATCATGAAGATCATGGTGCTACATTGAAGCACAAGTGTGGCAAAAAGGATAGTAACATTGTCCCTTCCCTCTTTTTCTCTCTTTTTTTATTTGGGCCTTCTCTCATTTTTTTTGCCCTCTTTTTTTTGTCCGGAGTCTCATCCCGACTTGTGGGGGAATCACAGTCTCCATCATCCTTTCCTCACATGGGACAATGCTCTAATAATGAAGATCATCACACTTTTATTTACTTACAACTCAAGAATTACAACTCGATACTTAGAATAAAATATGACTCTATGTGAATGCCTCCGGCGGTGTACCGGGATGTGCAATGAATCAAGAGTGACATGTATAAAAAATGATGAAAGGTGGCTTTGCCACAAATACGATGTCAACTACATGATCATGCATAGAAATATGACAATGATGGAGTGTGTCATAATAGAAGGAACGGTGGAAAGCTGCATGGCAATATATCTCGGAATGGCTATGGAAATGCCATAATAGGTAGGTATGGTGGCTGTTTTGAGGAAGGATATGTGGTGGGTTTATGGTACCGGCGAAAGTTGTGCGGTACTAGAGAGTCTAGCAATGGCGAAAAGGTGAGAGTGCGTATAATCTACGGACTCAACATTAGTCATAAAGAACTCACATACTTATTGCAGAAATCTATTAGTCATCAAAACAAAGTACTATGCGCATGCTCCTAGGGGGATAAATTGGTACGAAAAGACCATCGCTCGTCCCCGACCACCACTCATAAGGAAGACAATCAAAAAATAAATCATGCTCTGACTTCATCACATAACGGTTCACCATACGTGCATGCTACAGGACTCACAAACTTTAACACAAGTATTTCCCAAATTCACAACTACTTAGTAGCATGACTCTAATATCACCATCTTCATGTCTCAAAACAATCATAAGGAATCAAACTTCTCATAGTACTCAATGCACTTTATAGGAAAGTTTTTATTATATCCCTCTTGGATGCCTATCATATTAGGACTAATTTTATAACCAAAGAAAATTACCATGCTGTTCTAAAGAACTCTCAAAATAATATAAGTGAAGTATGAGAGTTCATCAATTTCTATAAAATAAAACCACGACCGTGCTCTAAAAATATATAAGTGAAGCCCTAGAGCAAATTTGCCTAGCTCAAAAGATATAAGTGAAGCACATAGAGTATTCTAATAAATCACGATTCATGCGTGTATCTCCTAAAAGGTGTGTACAACAAGGATGATTGTGGCAAACAAAAAAAGCAAAGACTCAAATCATACAAGACGCTCCAAGCAAAACACATATCATGTGGTGAATAAAAAATATAGCCTCAAGTAAAGTTACCGATAGGCGAAGACGAAAGAGGGGATGCCTTCCCGGGGCATCCCCAAGCTTAGGATTTTTGACATCCTTGAATATTACCTTGGGGTGCCTTGGGCATACCCAAGCTTAGGCTCTTGCCACTCCTTATTCCATAGTCCATCAAATCCTTACCCAAAACTTGAAAACTTCACATCACAAAACTCCAACAGAAAATCTCGTAAGCTCGGTTAGTATAAGAAAATAAATCACCACTTTTGGTGCTGTTGTGAACTCATTCTTTATTTATATTGGTGTAATATCTAATGTATTCCAACTTTTCCATGGTTCATACCCCCCTGATACTAGCCATGGATGCATCAAAATAAGCAAACAATACGCGAAAAACAGAATCTGTCAAAAACAGAACAGTCTGTAGCAAACGGAATATTTTGAATACTTCTATAACTCCAAAAATCCTGAGAAAATAGGAAATCCTAGATAATTTTTTTATTAATCTTCTGCGTGATGAATAATTATTTTATCACGTTCCTGCTAATAATAAGAATTGTTTTCGTGAGTGCAATTTTTTTCCAGCAAGATCAAATTAACTATCATCGTAGGCTATCCCATAGGTCTTACTTGGCACAAACACTAATTAAAACACAAAACCACATCTAACTAGACGCTAGATGATTTATTTAAATAAAAACAGGATCTAAAAAGCAAAAAACAAAAATAAAATTGGGTTGCCTCCCAACAAGCGCTATTGTTTAACGCCCCTAGCTAGGCATAAATCACGAATAGATCTAAGTGTTGTCATATTTGGCATGCAATCCATAAGTGGCTCTCATAATAGATTCATTAGGCAATTTAATTTTATTTCTTGGAAAGTGTTCCATGCCTTTCCTTAAAGGTAATTGAAATCTAATGTTTCCTTCTTTCATATCAATAATTGCACCAATCGTTCTAAGGAAAGGTCTACCAAGAATAATAGGACATGTAGAATTGCAATCTATATCAAGAACAATGAAATATAAGGGCTCATAATTCCTTTTTGCAACAATAATAACATCATTAATTCTTCCCATAGGTTTCTTAATAGTGGAATCCGCAAGATGCAAATTTAAGGAACAATCATCAAATTCATGGAAACCTAACACATCACATAAAGTTTTCGGAATCATGGAAACACTAGCACCCAGATCACACAAAGCATAGCATTCATAATCTTTGATCTTAATCTTAACAGTAGGTTCCCATTCATCATAAAGTTTTCTGGGAATAGAAACTTCTAAATTAAGCTTTTCTTCATAAGATTGCATCATAGCATCAACGATATGTTCAGTAAAAGCTTTGTTTTGATTATAAGCATGAGGAGAATTCAACATGGATTGCAACAAGGAAATAAAATCTATTAAATAGCATTTATCATAATTAAAGTCCTTGAAATCCAAAATGGTGGGTTCATTGCTATCTAAAGTTTTGACCTCTCCAATCCCACTTTTATCAATATTTGCATCAAGATCTAAAAACTCCGAATCATTGGGACGCCTTCTAACTAAAGTTGACTCATCTCTAGTCCCATCTTTATCAAGATTTACATTGGAAAACAAAGATTCAATAGGAGTCACATCAATCACTTTAAGATCTTCATCATTATTTTCAGCCTCAGGTTTGGCGGCCATTTTGTTTACTAGAGTAGCTTGTTTATCAGAAATCTGACCTACCAAATTTTCAAGATTTGCAAACTGAGATCTCAAACCATAAAATTCCTTAGACATATCATCAAGCTCTTTATTCATGTATTCCATAAAAAATTTCTGCTCCTTGAGTTTGTTCCTAAAGAAATTATTATGCTCAAATTGCAAAGACATGAAGTTTCTAACATTATTTTCAATTTCGTCTAACCTCCTAAGGTGAGGGTCAACGTTTTTGGAGGAGACATTGCGACAAAGCAAGAAATCCAACACACGAGCACACAAAAAGCAAACGAAGAAGATGAACGGAATAGGGGCAAAGAAAAGGCAAATCTATTCGAAAATCATTATAGAAGTGGGGGAGAGGAAAACGAGAGGCGAATGACGAATAATGTAATGTGAGAGATGAGAGTTTATGATGGGTACTTGGTATGTCTTGGCTTGGCGTAGATCTCCCCGGCAATGGCGCCAGAAATCCTTCTTGCTACCTCTTGAGCTTGCATTGGTTTTTCCCTTGAAGAGGAAAGGGTTATGCAACGAAGTAGCATAAGTATTTCCCTCAGTTTTGAGAACCAGGGTATCAATCCAGTAGGAGAAAACGCAACAAGCCATCGAATACCTGCACAAACAAACACCAACTTGCAACCAACGCGACAAAGGGGTTGTCAATCCCTCCATGGTTATTCGCAAAGTGAGATCTGATAGAGATGGATAAACGGTAAAGTAATATTTTTGGTATTTTTGGTTTATGGAACGGAAAGTAAAGATTGCAAAATAAGTAAATAGGAAACTAGAACTGTAGATCGGAAACTTATATTATGTAAGATAGACCCGAGGGCCATAGGTTTCACTAGAGGCTTCTCTTGAGATAGAATTTATTACGGTGGGTGAACAAATTACTGCCGAGCAATTGATAGAAAAGCGCAAAGTTATGAAGATATCTACGGCAATGATCATGAATATAGGCATCACGTCCGTGTCAAGTAGGCCGAAACGAATGCATCTACTACTATTAGTCCACATATCGACCGCTATCCAGCATGCATGTAGAGTATTAAGTTCATAAAGAACGGAGTAATGCATTAAGCAAGATGACATGATGTAGAGGAATTAACTCAAGCAATATGATGAAAACCCCATCTTTTTATCCTCGCTGGCAACAATACAATACGTGCCTTGCTGCCCCTGCTGTCACTGGGAAAGAACACCGCAAGATTGAACCCAAAGCTAAGCACTTCTCCCATTGCAAGAAAAACCAATCTAGTTGGCCAAATAAATTGGTAGTTCGAAGAGACTTGCAAAGATATCAAATCATGCATATAAGAATTCAGTGGAGATTCAAACAATCTTCATAGATAAACTGATCATAAATCCACAATTCATCGGATCTCGGCAAACACACCGCAAAAGAGTATTACATCGAATAGATCTCCAAGAACATCGAGGAGAATTTTGTATTGAGAATCAAAGAGAGAGAAGAACCCATCTAGCTACTAGCTATGGACCTGTAGGTCTGAAGTAAACTACTCACGCTTCATCGGAGAGGCAATGGTGTTGATGTAGAAGCCCTCCGTGATCGAATACCCCTCCAGCAGGATGCTGGAAAAGGCCCCAAGATGGGATCTCACGGGTACAGAAGGTTGCGGCGGTGGAAAAGTGGTTTCGTGGCTCCCCTGGATGTTTTCAAGGTATAAGAGTATATATAGGAGGAAGATCTAGGTCAGGGGTCTACGAGGGGCCCACAAGGTCGGGGGGTGCGCCCTACACCCCTAGGCGCGCCCTCCACCCTTGTGGCCGCCTCGTGGCTCTTCTGACTTGCACTCCAAGTCTCCTGGGTGTCTTCTGGTCCAAGAAAAATCATCGCGAAAGTTTTTATTCCGTTTGGACTCCGTTTGGTATTCCTTTTCTACGAAACTCTAAAACATGGAAAAACAGAAACTGGCACTAGGCTCTAGGTTAATAGATTAGTCCCAAAAATCATATAAAATAGCATATTAGTGCATATAAAACATCCTAAACATATAATATAATAGCATGGAACAATCAAAAAAATATAGATACGTTGGAGACGTATCATCAATCCCTTCACGGTTACTTGCAAAAATGAGATCTGATTGAGATAGATGAAACTAAACAAACGGTAAAGTAAATATTTTTTTGTATTTTTGCTTTATAGATCGGAAAGTAAAAGATTGCAAACTAGTAGATCGGAAACTAATATGATGGAAAATAGAAGATCGGAAACTTATATGATGGAAAATAGACCCGGGGGCCATAGGTTTCACTAGAGGCTTCTCTCAAGATAGCAAATAATACGGTGGATGAACAAATTACTGCCGAGCAATTGATAGAAGTGCACAAAGTTATGACGATATCTAAGGCAATGATAATGAAATATAGGCATCACGTCCGTGTCAAGTAGACCAAAACAATTCTGCATCTACTACTATTGCTCCACACATCGACCAACTCCTGCCTGCATCTAGAGTATTAAGTTCATGAAGAACAGAGTAACGCATTAAGTAAGATGACATGATGTAGAGGAATTAACTCAACCAATATGATGAAAACCCCATCTTTTTATCCTCGATGGCAACAATAAAATACGTGCCTTGGTGCGCCTACTATCACTGGGAAAGGACACCGCAAGATTGAACCCAAAGCCAAGCACTTCTCCCATTGCAAGAAAAACCAATCTAGTTGGCCAAACCAAACCAATAATTTGAATAGAATTACAACGATATCAAATCATGCATAAAAGAATTCCGAGAAGATTCAAATAATATTCATAGATAAGTTGATCATAAATCCACAATTCATCGGATCTCGGCAAACACACTGCAAAAGAGTATTACATCAGATAGATCTCCAAGAACATTGAGGAGAACATGGTATTGAGAATCAAAGATAGAGAAGAAGCCATCTAGCTACCAGCTATGGACCCATAGGTCTGTGGTAAACTACTCACGCTTCATCGAAAGGGCAATAGAATTGATGTAGAAGCCCTCCGTGATCGAACCCCTCTTCAGCACGGTGCCGAAAAAGGTCCCTAGATGGGATCTCACGGGTACAGAAGGTTGCGGCGGTGGAAAAGTGTTTTCGCGGATGCCTCTGGTGGTTTGGGAATATATGTGAATATATAGGCAAAAGAATTAGGTCAGGGGAGTCATGGGGGTGGGGGGGGCACAAGACAGGGGCGCGTCTTACCCCCCTGGGTGCGCCCTCCACCCTTGTGGCCGCCTCGTGGCTCCTCCGACTTCATCTCCATGTCTCCTGGGTGTCTTCTGGTCCAAGAAAAATCATCGCAAAGGTTTTATTCCGTTTGGACTCTGTTTGGGTACTCCTTTTCTGCGGAACTCAAAAACAAGGAAAAAAACAGAAACTGGCACTGGGCTCTAGAATAGGTGAGTCCCGAAAATAATATAAAATAGCATATTAATGCATATAAAACATCCAAAATAGATAATATAATAGCATGGAACAATAAAAAATTATAGATATGTTGGAGACGTATCACCTATAGCTTCAAATAACATCATCTTATCATCTGCAAACAAAAGGTGAGATATCATAGGCGCCCCTCGACATATAGTAATTCCTCTTAGTCCCTCTTCAATAACTGACTTAGTAATTAGAGCAAAAAGAGCATCAGCTACAAAGAGGAATAAAAAACGAGACAGTAGGTCACCTTGGCGAAACCCCTGGATGGGTTAAAGGACACAAGTAACTTCCCATTAAACTTCACTGAACATTTAATCGATTTGACACAAGACATGATCCATGAAATCCACTCCGATTAGAAGCCCCATTTAATTAGGGCATGCTCCAAGAAATTTCAATCCACATGGTCATAAGGCTTTGAGAGGTCAAGTTTATAAGCACACGCAGCTGGAGAGGTATGCTTCACAGATTGAATGTATTGAAGACACTCAAAGGCAATTATAGAATTATCAGAAATAAGTTTCTCGGGAATAAAAGCACTTTGGTTCTCCAAAATAAGATCTATTAATAATGGGCGTAGACGATTAACCAAGCACTTGGAGACTATCTTATAAACAACATTGCATAAGCTTATTGGCCTAAAGTCCTTCAGTTCCTTTGGATGGGGAACTTTGGGAATCGGGACAACAGCGGTATCATAAATTCCCTCAGCCATTATTCCATTCACAAAAAATTCCAAACAACTGCAATAATTTCAGGTTTCAATACCGCCAAGTTGCGTTGATATAACCTAGTAGGAAAGCCATCTGTGCCAGGCGCTTTTAATGGCCTAATCTGGAACAGTGCGTCAGACACATCCTGTTTAGAAAACGGTGCAACCAAGACTGCATTCATAGCATCAGTCGCTTTAGGTGTAATACACTCCAGAACTACCTCAGGGGTCAAGGTAGGATCCTTCGTATAGACTTCCTTATAATAGGAAGAAGCCACAAGCTCCATATTAGACGGCACATTTCACCAAGTCCCATGTAACTTTCTGAGTCTCTGAACATAGTTCCTACTTGCCCGCCAAACAGCTTGGCGATGGAGATATTTCCTATTGCGTTCCCCTTCTTTCAGCCACGTTATACGTGACCGCTGCAACCACATCATCTCCTCTTTGTATAATAATTCATCCAGCTGCTGCATTTTCTGTCTAATAGTTGCCCGATCTACGTCCAAAAGCTGTAAATCAGCTAGTTCGGCTCTAAGTCTCTCAATTTCATTTGTGACATGTCTAAAGTTCTCCTTGCTTCAAGCCTTCAGCCTTACCATCATATCTGTTAGTGCATCTCGAACCGAACCCAAGTTACCATCCAACCTTTTATTTGCCCAAGTATCCTTCACAAAGGACACCAAAGTCGGGTGGCGTTCCCACATAATTTCATATCTTGGTGACGGCCTAGTCCTCTGTGCATCAACTTGAGACATCCGAATCAACACTGGACAATGATCCGAGCAGGAAGATGCAAGGTGCATCACCTGTGTGGCTAGAAATAAATCCCTCCAAGCCTCATCAGCACAAGCTCTATCTAACCGCACTCTGACATTTCTTTCTCCCGTTATCCGTTGTCGTACGTGTAGGGGACCCCTGAAACTTCAAGATCCATAAGTTCACATGCCGTCAAACAATCATGGAATAGCATCATTTGATTTTCAGCTTGTTGTGCTCTCGATAAGTGCTCATGTTGCCACATTGCCTCGCTGAAATCCCCACAAATGATCCACGGCTCAACCGAGGCCGACCGTAAGTTTGATAAACTATCCCACATCTGATACCGGTTCTCCACTCATGGTTCCCCGTAGATGAATGTCGTTATCCAAGCCTTTCAATTGTACCATCAACAATACGCATGTCTATGTACCGTGCACATGAATCTAACTCTGTAACTTGCAATCTCTCATCCCAAAAGTGTGTGAGGCCACCGCTTAGACCATCATTAGACACGCCGGAAAAACCCTTCATGCCTAGTCTCCACTTTAGTTTCTCCATCTTACTTAAGGCATGTCTTGTCTCACACAGGAAAACAAGCCCCAATGAATTGGCTTTTGAGAGGGCCAAGACCTCGCGAACTCTCTAGCGGTTCCCCGGCCCCCGGCAGTTCCAAATCAACAGACTCATTGCATCTAGCAGTCTTCCTCTAGGGAAGCC
Organism: Aegilops bicornis; assembly: GCA_021605145.1. Lineage (NCBI taxonomy): Eukaryota > Viridiplantae > Streptophyta > Magnoliopsida > Poales > Poaceae > Aegilops > Aegilops bicornis. Next base: position 4,422,926 of record CM038673.1, on the reverse strand, counting down.
GCCAATTTCTCGCAAAAAATATTATCGGAACCAATGCGCGCACGCTTGCTGCTAGAGCTGCTACATGGTGAAGTATTCTCATTGATGCCCTCACCATTGCCTTGGGTTTTTGCCAGGACCCCTACAGGGGCCAACAATCCATCTTTCCCCTTGCCCATTGTCTCACCCTCCATGTTCAATCGCTTCCTGATCGAAGGGTCAACCTGCATGTGAACAACATCCTGCTTAGATGGACTAGAGGCCGTATCCAACACCTCTGGAACAAGCAGCGGCGTCCCCATATCTCTTTTGTGCTTCTCATGTTTCTCCCTCAGTTGGGAGGCATTAGCCCTGAAACTGTTCCTCGCCGCATGGCCTATTAGGTGTATCTGCATAGAGCCAAGCACCATTTTTTTGCTTTTCTCCTCATGAACCCCCGTACCACACTCAATTGAGGGATTAATCCCCTACATGTAATAAATCGCAGGCGGTTGCCTTTCAGCCACCATCGTGTCGGTTCCAACTCAAACCAACATATCCTGTAGAGGCATTTTCCTATTCACATTTGTCTATTCAAGTGCTATATATAACACAATCATCTAACCCAAATACATGGTTTTCATTGTTGTTAATTGCTAGTCTCTTGTGTTTCTGCCCTCAAACATGAATCAAAACAACTCTAGACCGAAGCGGGAGAACCCAGATACCTCAATCCTTCATGTAAAAAAAGATACCTCAATCCTTTTAGTCCTCGATTCCTCTTCCATTTTGTTTCAATTTTTTTTGTTAATATGGTGTGTGGTATATATGTCTATTTGCTTAAGTGTTACTACTCCATAGATAGTCTTGTCAATTTTTCCTTAAATTGCATTTTCAAGTTTGTCATTTTGCACCAAGTAATGAAATGTGACGGATCCTTTAAAACTATTATGCACTAAGACGCCGAAGACTGGAAATTGACAGCTGACAGAGAAGAGTGCAACTATTAGTTTTGCACAAACAATATATCCAACTCACGGATGAAAAGAGTCCGAAAGGTGGACATACCTTTCTTTCTGGAAAAAAACGAAACTGAAGATTGTTCCTACACATGAGCATAGATCACGACTATGTAATTATAATGACGAGGTCATTAGTAATCAAGACATTACTGCAAGACCTCAAATCTTTCAGTGAGTTTGTATAGTGTCTTTAGTCAATTCGGTTCCTTCAGATATACAAACTCTTTCTTTTTCTTGGGTTGGGCAAACAGTTAAGCAGTGGCAGACACTAGATGGAAAACCGTAAGAACAAAGGGTAATAAAAGGGTAAACTGTTCATGAAAATATCATTAAACTTATATATGATGTATTTTGATCACATGACGGTCAAATTATGCATCAAATGGTCGTACAATTCCTCGTCAGAAAATGGTAAAAGAAAAAGGGTTCTATTACTTATGGTGAATTCACATCGGGCCATCCCGGCATCCAGTACTGAAAAATAACGAGTACGCACTCCATGGCATTGGATTCACATCGATCGGTCAGTTGGACGATATCTTGATATATGTACGCTTTTGCATTCGCATGTATATATAGGAGTTAACCGCTGGGGAAGATTCACTGCTCCCATGTCTCGAACTTGCCGGAGACGAAGTCGTAGCGGCCGCCAACGAGCTTGAGGGTTCCGTTGGACACACCCTCCTTGACGAACGGGTAGGTCAGGAGGTTCTCGAGGGACACGTTCACTGCCTCCTGTGGAAACAATTCAGAAATATCTCTTGGTCAGCGTACCAATCAATTACACAAGCCACATGCAGAATTGTGGAGTCTACAGTATTGCTAATAGGAGTACTATATGGGCAAAGTATGAGATGGCAGATGGCCAATGTTGCGAACCTTTTCGAGGACGGTCGACAGATCAACTTATCTATGAATATTATTTGAATCTTCTCTAAATTCTTATATGCATGATTTGATATCTTTGCAAGTCTCTTCGAACTATGATTTGGTTTGGCCAACTAGATTGGTTTTTCTTGCAATGGGATAAGTGCTTAGCTTTGGGTTCAATCTTGCGGTGCTCGATCCCAGTGACAGAAGGGGAACCGACACGTATTGTGTTGTTGCCATCGAGGATAACAAGATGGAGTTTTCATCATATTGCTTGAGTTTATCCTGCTACATCATGTCATCTTACTTAATGCGCTACTCTGTTCTATGAACTTAATACTCTAGATGCAAGCAGGAGTCGGTCGATGTGTGGAGTAATAGTAGTAGATGCAGGCAGGAGTTAGCCTACGTGATACGGACCTGGTGCCTATATTCATGATCATTGCCTTAGATATCATCATAACTTTACGCTTTTCTATCAATTGCTCGACAGTAATTTGTTCACCCACGGTAATATTTTCTATCTTGAGAGAAGCCTCTAGTGAAACCTATGCCCCCGGGTCTATTTTCCATCATATAAGTTTCTGATCTACAATTTTAGTTTCCAATTTACTTCCTTTGCAATTTTTTACTTTCCGTTCCATAAACCAAAAATATTACTTTACCGTTTATCCATCTCTATCAGATCTCACTTTGCAAATAACCGTGAAGGGATTGACAACCCCTTTATAGCGTTGGGTGCAAGTTGGTGTTTGTTTGTGCAGGTATTCGGTGACTTGCGCGTTGTCTCCTACTGGATTGATACCTTGGTTCTCAAAACTGAGGGAAATACTTACTCTACTTTGCTGCATCACCCTTTCCTCTTCAAGGGAAAAACCAACGCAAGCTCAAGAAGTAGCATCGACGTTGCCGTGGTGAAAGTCGAGAACCCAACGGTCTTCCCGCAACACCGCCGTGAAGGTCCTGTTCATTTTGACGGCGTGATTGAACATGTCGGGGAAGGTGAGCCGCAGGGGAGTACCACCCAACCAATTGTAGTGCCAAAAACTCGCCCTTGTGTCGTTGCGAACAGTGACATCTGTTGTGGATGCAAACATGGCCTTGTCCTTGTCGTCGCAGGGCATGCCGGAGCCCACCCAGGGCCTCTTCGGGTGCTTCCAGGAAAGCCACAACCATCGCAGCCGTGGCGCGCTTGTGAACCATGAAATTTAGGGGATGCCCAGTCCGCCCCAATCCACCGGCGAGGTGGCAATTTGCCAATTGATTTTGCACTTGGCGCTCATGATTTCTTTGTCTTGCGCCCATAGAAACTACCGTCGGTGTCATTATAAGCACATTGAAATGTCATATAAGCACACTGAAAATAATGGACAAAACAACATCAATTTTGATAATTTAATGGATGGTGAAGTTATAAGGAAAGAAGATATATGTTCCGTTTGAATCAACTACTTTAAGTCTATTGTCATGGTTGGATCTGCCAATAGAACAACAGTGTAAATTTCTTAAGGGACAGATATTAAAGACAAGTAAAAAGAAACTTGACTCGTATGTGATGTCTACTATGTAACTTTCTTCTTGCAAACTTTGTTGGGCCTCCAAGTGCCGAGTTTTGTAGGACAACAACAAAATTCTCTCAAGTGAATGACCTAAGATTTATCAATTCGTAGGAGGTGTACGATGAAGATGGTTCTCTTTCAAACAACCATGCAATCAAATATAAGAAATCACTTGTGTCCCCAACACACCCAATACAATAGTCAATTGTATAGGTGCACTAGTTCGGTGAAGAAATCGTAATACAAATGTAGTATGGACGGTAGAAATATGTTTTTGGAATCTGAACAAATAAAAAAATCAAGGTATCAAGTAACAAAGGTAGATAAAACGGTGTCCCAATTCATGGAGAGTATGGCATGTTTGTTATTAAGAGGATGACATTTTTTATTTATAGAGAGTATGACATTTTTATTTTAATGGCATGGCATTTGTATTACCAAGTGCATGGCATTTTAGTATGAATGGTCATATGTCATTTTTATTATCTATCCCATAGCTTTTTTAAGGGGATGGCATTGCTATTAATAGGATGGCATTTTTGTTATTGAGAGTATGCCATATTTATTTTTAATGGCATGGAATCTCTATTACCAAGTGCATGCCATTTTTTATTAATAGGATGGCATTTTTATTATGAATGTTCACATGGCATGTTTTATTATCCATCCCATGGCTTTTGTTATGAAGATGGCATGTTTTTTACTGAGAGTATGGCGTTTTTACTTTTAAAGGCATGGCATTTTCTATTACCAAGTGCATGGCATTTTTTATTAATAGGATGTCATTTTTATTAGGCTGGTCATAATGGTAGTATCATAGCTAGTATCATACATGCCAACTAGGCAATTTTGATGAGGTGTCATAGAATTAAATGAAGAAAGAGATGGTTGAGTATCATATCATGATATTGTAAATGCTATGCTACTATGTGTCATGCATGACAATAAATATAGTACTACATGATACTCATATATGATACTATGCATTAGGGAGGCAGTATCATACACTGGTATCATATGCATGATACTAGTATATGATACTCCCCATTACAACCAGCCTTATGGATGGCCACATGGCATTTTACTATCCATACCATGGCTTTAAGAGGATGGCATGTTCATTATTAAGAGGATGGGCATGTTCATTATTAAGAGGATGGCATTATTATTATGGCATTTATATTACCAAGTCCATGGCATTTTTTATTAATAGGATGTCATTTTTATTATGGATGGTCACATGGCAAAAAAATCATAGTTTTTGTTCCATTTTCAATAATGGGGTTTGATGGCAATGTACATGTTCTTTTTTCCAATTTCGGCATGTCATTTTTTTTATTTTTCTACAATGTGTGTGTGTGTGTGTTTTGGGATGTACGACACATGATTATTTTTAACATGACATCGTTTAAATTATGCACATCATGCCATTTTGATGTTGTTTGTAAAATGAAGCCCATACAATTTTTTTAGTTTGGGCAATGCAAAACAGAAAAATCGGCTTTATTGGCCTTTATTGGCCCAACTAGGCAGGTAGGAGACCAGAAGTGTAGATACAACCCCCCCCCCCTAAATGATTAGTTGGTAGATGCCTCCTCCACTTGGATCGTTCCCAGTTATTTGGGTCTATTAATTAACTACGTGTTAATTAAAGGATTAAACCCCTGCTTGTAATAAGTCGCAGACGGTTGCCTTTCAGCCACCATCGTGTCGGTTCAACTCAAACCGACATATCCTGTAAAGGCGTTTCCCTATTCACATTTGTCTCTTCAAGTGTTATATACTATAACACATTCATCTAACCCAACAACACGGATTTCATTACTATTAATTGTCTCTTGCGTTCTGCACTCAAACATGAATCACAACCACTCTAGACTGAAGCGGGAGAACCTAGATACTCCCTCCGTCACAGTTTACAGGGTGCGTTGAAGAAATCTCTAGGACCAAGATGGTTAGCGATTGGCTGTACCACGTACTACTGAAAATAGAAACGGTTGTTCACTACGATACCTAATTAGTGAAGAAATTAACGCATAGTGTGCCCTACATCCAGTAAACAAGCAGTCCTAGCGCATGCATGGGATGTAGCCTACGCGCACTCAAAATGGCCTAATTTTTTCTCGAATATGCACGAGCGTGCATATTATATATTAAAGAAGAAAGGCAAAGATTGCCTCCACCATAGTTTACAAGAGTTTCGTTACAATTATCCTTCCCTACGCGCCCACCTTTCTAAACTACCAAATCAGGGTTCAACGTCCCCTTTGAACTTGCCATCTAGCGACCATATCTTCCCTTCGGACTTGACCCGAGCAATAAGCACATCCATCGAAGGGGATGCTCCGTCGAACACAATAGCATTACGATGCTTCCACAACTCCCAAATAGTGAGGATGAATATAGTATGTAGATCCTTGTGCCGCAGGTTGTTCGGACCTTGCTTATCCCGAAGCCAAATGCCAAGCGTGTCATGAGCCGTCGATGTCCAGTCCAACTTGCCCAATTCCTCGCAAATCACAGCCCATATGGAACGAGCGAACACACATGTTAGGAGCACGTGATTGATCGTTTCCTCCTCCTGGTCACACAGAGGGCATGCGTCCTGATGCGGTAACCCTCTTCTTGCAAGTCTATCCGAAATCCAAAACCGATCTCGTAACGCTAGCCAAGTGAAGAAATTGCAGTTAGAGGGCGCCAGAGATGACCAGGTCAGCTCCGCCAAGGGTGCTACCTCCCGACCCCAAAACCTTGCCGCATAAGCCGACCTCACCGAGTATCGTTCGTTTGTCTCCCAGGACCATGTGACCTTATCAGGCACATCCACTTCCGGCTCCCAAGTGCACACACAGAGCCATAGGGATAGGAATTCCCTCGAGGCTTGCTCACCAAGCTCCGGGCCAACATCCAGAGCCAGATGCTTCGTCAATCTGACTCGTCGAGGAATCATGCCATATATGGTTGGTGCGATCTCCTGCACCCTCATCCCATGTATCCAACGATCTTCCCAAAAAAGGGTGTTAAGCCCACAATGTGCCTCACTCCTGGTGGCTGCCTGGAACATAAGTTGTGCATCCGTTGGCACTTTAATTGTGAATTCACTCCAAGGTCTGCTCGAGTCCACCCGTTGAAGCCATGGCCACCTAGCTTGCATGGCCACATTCAGCCATTTGAGGTTTGGTATTCCCAGACCTCCAGCCCATTTTGGTGCACAAACTGTATCCCGGGCAACAGCGCAATTGCCACCATTCGCATTAGCTCGCTTGCACCAGAGGAAACCTTGGGACACTTTGTTCATCGCAGCAATAGTTTTCATTGGAAGATCCAAGGCCATCATGGCATGAATGGGCATGGCACAAAGAACCGATTGGACCAAGGTCAACCGTCCACTCTTCGGCATCAAAGCCGCCTTCCACTTAGGGAGACAATTCGCCATTTGATCCACCAAGTATTGTAGCTGCGCCGGAGTCAGCTTCCATAATGCCAACGGGAGGCCCAGGTATTTGATAGGGAAGGACCCTCTCGGGCATCCTAACACGCTGCTTGCCATGTGATTTCCTGATCCGAGCACCTTATCGGAAGGGCCGCAAATTTCGCCATGTTTATCCGCAAACCTGAAGCCTCCCCAAAAACCTCAAAAATACGCTTTGCAGCCTCAAGCTCTCCTGGCTTTGGTTTGATGAAAACCACCACATCGTCCGCGAATATGGACAGCCGTTGCCACATCCCTCGAGAGGCCAATGGCTCCAAGTGCCCTCTTTGCGTTGCCCGCTCAAACAGCCTTTGCAACGGCTCCATAGTGAGAATAAAAAGCATCGGTGACATTGGTTCACCTTGCCTGAGCCCCTTGCAGTTGTAAATAGTGTCCCCGGGGTCCCCATTCACCATGATCTTGGTGGTAGAGGTTGCAAGAATGCCACATATCCATGATCCCCACCTAGGTCCGAAACCAAGTTGTTGCATCACCTCGATCAGAAACGACCATTGAACGGAGTCAAATGCTTTCGAAATGTCTAGCTTGAGCAATATGGCGGGGTTGCGCAAGGCATTTAGCCTCCGGGCAGTACTTTGGACCAACATGAAGTTGTCATGTAAGGATCTGCCCTTCACAAAAGCACTCTGATGGTTTCCCACAAGCATCGGTAGTTTCCACACTAATCTACATGCCAGCACCTTCTCAAATATCTTAATAGCTCCATGCACGAGACTGATCGGCCTAAAGTCCGCCACATCCAGGGCACCATCCTTCTTGGGCAGCAGAGTAACAAGGGATTTGTTGATCATGGCCAAACCTCGAACGTCCCCGTTGTAGAGACAAGCCAAGGCCTTCATGAGATCATCTTTTATAACATGCCAGCATGCGGCATAGAAACGGCCCGTAAATCCATCTGGCCCGGGTGCCTTGTCTAGGGGCATCCCCTTAATGACACCTTCCACCTCATTAGTGAACGGCTCCTCTAGCTGCGATAAATCCAACTGTGGCAAGTCCAACTCATTCAGATTTAACGTGTAACTCCGGGACTCAGCGGCACCAAATGCCGCGCCATAGTAGGCATCCACTGCGGAGGCCACCTCTTCTTGGCCAGAATACATGCATCCGTTATGCTTGACCAAGCGGAGGACATTCTTGCGCTGCCTATGGCTCGCCTGCTGGTGAAAGAGCCTAGTGCTGCCATCTCCTTCACGCAACTGTAACAAATGCGATCTTTGTCTTGCTATGGTTCTCTCGAGGGAGGATAGCCCTAGTAGCTTCTTCTTTAGGCAACTCCTCAAGCCTCTTTCTACTTCCGATCGTGATCTGTTTTCCATAGCAACGTCCAGTTGCTTTATTACCTCCAGGGCAATGGGAATTTGGAGTTTAACATTGGCAATCCAGCGAGTGCTCCATCGTTGAAGACTTATTGCCGTAGCTCGCAGTTTATTATGGAGTGTGAGGTACACATTGGACGCGTCGGGCATCGAATCCCAGGCCCCTTGCACCGTGTCTAAAAAACCCTCCGCCTTGGTCCAGAACGCCTCAAACCTGAATCTTTTCCTCATACCAATCTCCACATTCATATCCAAGATGAGTGGGCAGTGGTCCGAGATGGCCGTCCCTAGAGCAGACAGGAAACAAGATGGGAACGCCTCATCCCACTCATTGGAGACAAAAACATGGTCAATTCTCTTTAGCGTGGCATTCCGCCTCTCATTTGACCAGGTATAGCGCATCCCATTTAGGTATAATTCCTTGAGCTCCAATCTGTTCAACTTGGCTCTAAATCTTCCCAACATCCTTCGGTTAACCAGCTCATTACTTTTATCCTCTTGCCTAGCCAGAAGATTGAAATCCCCAGCTAACAACCATGGCCCCGCATGCAGATCCCAAATGTCCACCAAGTCTTGCATGAACTCAATTTTGTCAGCCTCATCTTGTGGCCCATAAACACACGTAAGTCACCATGCCTGCTCATCATCCGGGCACTTAACCAGCACGGTCAGCGTATGATTAGTGTAGTGTGGGTTGGAAACATGGGTGATGGAGTTATCCCAAGCTACCAAAATCCCACCACGAGTACCCACCGCCGGCAAGTAGAAAAAGTTTTCATATTTATTTCCGAGGCATTGCCTCACAACGTTCACCGATACAACTTGAAGCTTAGTTTCCTGAAGACAAATAATTGCCGGATTAGCCGACGTCACCACCTGGTACAAAGCATTCCTCCTAGCTTGAGCATTTAGCCCACGAACATTCCACACTAAAACTTTTAACGGGTGCGCATTCATTTGGAATGCCCGCACAAACCACACAGCTAACCACGCAGCTATACCCCAATGGGGCTATCCACCAACAGCATCGGAGGCGACTCCCAGCCAAACAAAGCTAGAATAGCCACAAATGTGCGCATCCGAGACTGGCCGTGAGAATAGGTCCACATACACCCGCAGCGCCTCCTCAGATATGACTTCGCCTTCATGTGCCAAACACAATTTCCTAATGAGAACTTGTTGCTGTTTGGTCGCCGCACGCTTGGCAATTCTAGCGCTACGCCTTGGCGTTATCTCCAGCCTTTGCTTCTTCCTTGTCTGGCGCCCCTGGATGGAAACGGCACGGCCAGAGGGTCTCGGCAGCACAGGAGAGACACACACGTGTAGATCAGCGCAGAAAGCGTCCAAATCCACGTGAAAATCACCCACCGGAACATTCTGCATGGGCGCTGGCGTGCATGGCCTCGGATCCTGCGCCAGTGCATGACCAGCTTCCTGTGGGGCCACCTGCTCCCCGGCCCTAGGCATGCATGGCGTGGAAGCCCGGGCCTCAGTCGCCGTAGGCAAGCGTGGCATGGAAACCCGGGCCTGGACATCCTGCCCCTCCTCATCCACCAGCGGGGCCAGTGGGGCAGCCATGTGCTCATCGGGCTGTTCTGTCCACTGGACAAGCTGATCTGAAAAGTCTCCCATGCTTCCACTTGCCCTATTCCATCTGTAACCGTGCATGAAAGCGATAACATCTGTACAGCCGCACCAACCCCGACAGTCTCAGAATCCTCCATGATCCGGTCCTGCAGCGGGATAAGCAGTCCACCAATCCGAACCGATTCCACCAGACTCTGTGCAGCAAGGGCCACCAGCCTCGACGCACCGGGCCCAGCATCCTGCAAAGCACTCTGTCCCCTCCCGTGCTTTGCCTCCATTTGGCCAATTGCACCGAAGGAGGGGAACCAACGGCCTGATGTGCCTCGGCCGGGGCCACACAAGACGCCACCTGCGAGCCTGACCAGCTAGCAGACGCAGGCCTATCCATGCCAAAAGGGCGATCCACCGGACCCACCACGGATCCCCTGACGCCAGCCTCGCAGCCGGTGTTGACCACTGGGTCCACCGGAACAAGCGCAATTTGAACACACGCGCACGCGCCCGCCGGCGGTGGCGCCGCCGTAGAAGACTCCGCTGTGTGCATTGATCCACCACCCGGCCTCTCGGCACGGCGAGACCTGCCTCCCGCACCTTGATGTCTACTACGCAACCTTCTTCTTGTAGACGTTGTTGGGCCTCCAAGTGCAGAGGTTTGTACGACAATAGCAAATTTCCCTCAAGTGGATGACCTAAGGTTTATCAATCCGTGGGAGGTGTAGGTTGAAGATGTTCTCTCTCAAACAACCCTGCAACCAAATAACAAAGAGTCTCTTGAGTCCCCAACACACCCAATACAATGGTAAATTGTATAGGTGCACTAGTTCGGCGAAGAGATGGTGACACAAGTGCAATATGGATGATAGATATAGGTTTTTGTAATCTGAAAATATAAAAACAGCAAGGTAACAAGTGGTAAAAGTGAGCGTAAACGGTATTGCAATGATAGGAAACAAGGCCTAGGGTTCATACTTTCACTAGTGCAAGTTCTCTCAACAATAATAACATAATTGGATCATATAACTATCCCTCAACATGCAACAAAGAGTCACTCCAAAGTCACTCATAGCGGATAACAAACGAAGAGATTATGGTAGGGTATGAAACCACCTCAAAGTTATTCTTTCCAATCAATCTGTTGGCTATTGCTATAAGTGCCACAAACAGCCCTAGAGTTCGTACTAGAATAACACCTTAAGACACAAATCAACCAAAACCCTAATGTCACCTAGATACTCCAATGTCACCTCAAGTATCAGTGGGTATGATTATACGATATGCATCACACAATCTCAGATTCATCTATTCAACCAACACATAGAACCTCAAAGAGTGACCCAAAGTTTCTACCGGGAGAATCACGACGAAACGTAGCCAACCCCTATGCATAGGTTCATGGGCGGAACCCGCAAGTTGATCACCAAAACATACATCAAGTGAATCACGTGATATCCCATTGTCACCACAGATATGCACGGCAAGACATACATCAAGTGTTCTCAAATCTTTAAAGACTCAATCCGATAAGATTACTTCAAGGTGAAAACTCAATTCAGTACATGAGAGTATAGGGGGAGAATCAAAATAAGATCAATCTATAATAGCAAAGCTCGCGATACATCAAGGTGCCAAATCAAGAACACGAGAGAGAGAGAGAGAGAGATCAAACACATAGCTACTGGTACATACCCTCAGCCCCGAGGGTGAACTACTCCCTCCTCGTCATGGAGAGCGCCAGGATGATGAAGATGGCCACCAGAGAGGGATCCCCCTCGGGCGGTCTTGAACAGGGTCCCGATTGGTTTTTGGTGGCTACAGAGGCTTGCGGGGGCGGAACTCCCGATCTATTCTCGTCTTCGGAAGTTTTAGGGTACGTGGGTATATATGGGTGAAATAAGTACGTCGGTGATCCTACGGCGTGTCCACGAGGCAGGGGGCGCGCCCCCCACCCTCGAGGGCAGCCCGGGACTCCCCTGGTGAGCTTTCTGTACTCCGTGGGCTTCTTCTAGTCCAAAAATAAGTTCTGTGGAGTTTCAGGTCAATTGGACTCCGTTTGATATTCCTTTTCTTCGAAACACTGAAATAGGCAAAAAACTGCAATTCTGGGCTGGGCCTCCGGTTAATAGGTTAGTCCCAAAAGTAATATAAAAGTGTAAAATAAAGCCCAATATGGTCCAAAACAATAGATAATATAGCATAGAGCAATCAAAAATTATAGATACGTTGGGGACGTATCAGGCATCCCAAAGCTTAATTCATGCTCGTCCTCCAGTAGGTAAGTGATAAAAAGATAATTTTTGATGTGGAATGCTACTTGGCATAATTTCAATGTAATTCTTCTTACTTGTGGTATGAATATTCAGATCCGAAAGATTCAAGACAAAAGTTTAATATTGACATAAAAATAATAATACTTCAAGCATACTAACAAAGCAATTATGTCTTCTCAAAATAACATGGCCAAAGAAAGTTATCCCTACAAAATCATATGGTCTGGCTATGCTCTGTCTTCACCACACAAAGTATTTAAATCATGCACAACCCCGATGACAAGCCAAGCAATTGTTTCATACTTTTGACATTCTCAAACTTTTTCAATCTTCACGCAATACATGAGTGTGAGCCATGGATATAGCACTAGTGGAATAGAATGGTGGTTGTGGAGAAGACAAAAATAGGGAAGATACTCTCACATCAACTAGGCATATCAACGGGCTATGGAGATGCCCATCAATAGATATCAATGTGAGTGAGTAGGGATTGCCATGCAACGGATGCACTAGAGCTATAAGTATATGAAAGCTCAACAAAGAAACTAAGTGGGTGTGCATCCAACTCGCTTGCTCATGAAGACCTAGGGAATTTTGAGGAAGCCCATCATTGGAATATACAAGCCAAGTTCTATAATGAAAAATTGCCACTAGTATATGAATGTGATATCATAGGAGACTCTCTATCATGAAGATCACGGTGCTACTTTGAGGCACAAGTGTGGTAAAAGGATAGTAGCATTGCCCCTTCTCTCTTTTTCTCTCATTTTTTAATTTTTTTAATTTTTTTATTTGGGAATTTTCTCTTTTTTGGCCTCTTTTTTTTCGTCTGGAGTCTCATCCCGACTTGTGGGGGAATCATAGTCTCCATCATCTTTTCCTCACTTGGGACAATGCTCTAATAATGATGATCATCACACTTTTATTTTCTTACGACTCAACAATTGCAACTCGCTACTTGGAACAAAATATGACTCTATATGAATGCCTCCGACGGTGTACCGGGATGTGCAATGAGTCATGAGTGACATGTATGAAAGAATTATGAATGGTGGCTTTGCCTCAAATACAATGTCAACTACATGATCATGCAAACCAATATGAAAATGATGTAGCGTGTCATAATAAATGGAACGGTGGAAAGTTGCATGGCAATATATCTCGGAATGGCTATGGAAATGCCATAATAGGTAGGTATGGTGGCTGTTTTGAGGAAGATATATGGTGGGTGTATGATACCGGCGAAAGGTGCGCGGCATTAGAGAGGCTAGCTATGGTGGAAGGGTGAGAGTGCGTATAATCCATGGACTCAACATTAGTCATAAAGAACTCATATACTTACTGCAAAAATCTACAAGTTATCAAAGCAAAGTATTACGCGCATGCTCCTAGGGGGATAGATTGGTAGGAGAAGACCATCGATAGTACCCGACCGCCACTCATAAGGAAGACAGTCAATAAATAAATCATGCTACGACTTCATCACATAAAGGTTCACCATACGTGCATGCTACGGGAATCACAAACTTTAACACAAGTATTTCAAAAATTCACAACTACTCAACTAGCATGACTCTAATATCACCATCTCCATATCTCAAAACAATTATCAAGCATCAAACTTCTCATATTATTCAACACACTCATAAGGATTCTTACAAATCCTGTATGCCTAGCATATTAGGATGATTTAAGCAAATTACCATGCTATTTAAGACTCTCAAAATAATCTAAGTGAAGCATGAGAGATCAATAGTTTCTATAAAACAAATCCACCACCGTGCTCTAAAAGATATAAGTGAAGATCAATGAGTAGTCGAATAATTATACAACTATGTGAAGACTCTCCCATTTAATAATTTCAGATCTTAGTACTTTATTCAAACAGCAAGCAAGGCAAAATAAAACTACATTGCAAGGATAGCACAACTCATGTGAAGAAGCAAAAACTTAGGTTCAACCGATACTAACCGGTAGTTGTTGAAGAAGAAAGGTGGGATGCCAATGGAGGCATCCCCAAGCTTAGATGCTTGAGACTTCTTGAAATAATATCTTGGGGTGCCTTGGGCATCCCCAAGCTTGAGATTTTGTGTCTCCTTAATTCTTTTTATATCTCGGTTTCCTAAATCTCGAAAGCTTCATTCACACCAAACTCGACAAGAACTCGTGAGATAAGTTAGTACAAACCAATGCAAAACCTTATCATACTCTACTGTATCAAACCACTAAAATTATTATTCAAAATTGCATACTAAATGCCTCTGCATATTTAATACTCCTATCCTCAAATAGAATCATTAAACAAGCAAACATATGCAAACAATGCAAACATAACAGCAATCTGCCTAAACAGTACAGTCTGTAAAGAATGCAAGATTCATCATACTTCCCTAACTCAAATAATTATGAAAGAAAATTAACACTGTAGTAAATTTATCATATCTTATTATGCAAAAGGTTTCATCATTTTATCACATTCTGACTTTTCTAGGGAATTTTTGCAACAGCGGTAAACTTTCTGTTTTGAAACAGCAACATGTATACTTGCAAAATAAGCATGGTAAAGGCTATCCTTGACATTTTTATTGAAACTAGAGATGCAAAACACTATTCTAAATAACAGCAAGCAAATACTAACAAAAGAAAATGACGCGCCAAGCAAAACACATATCATGTGGTGAATAAAAATATAGCTCCAAGTAAAGTTACCGATGAACGAAGACGAAAGAGGGGATGCCTTCCGGGGCATCCCCAAGCTTAAACTCTTGGTTATCCTTGAATATTACCTTGGGGTGCCTTGGGAATCCCCAAGCTTAGGCTCTTGCCACTCCTTATTCCGTAGTCCATCGAATCTTTACCCAAAACTTGAAAACTTCACAACACAAAACTCAACAGAAAACTCATAAGCTCCGTTAGCGAAAGAAAACAAAACACCACTTCAAGGTACTGTAATGAACTCATTATTTATTTGTATTGGTGTTAAACCTACTGTATTCCAACTTCTCTATGGTTTATAAACTATTTTACTAGCCATAGATTCATCAAAATAAGCAAACAACACAATGAAAACAAAATCTGTCAAAAACAGAACAGTCTGTAGTAGTCTGTAACTAATGCAAACTTCTGGAACTCCAAAAATTCTAAAAATAAATTGGTGGACCTGAGGAATTTATCTAGTAATCATCTGCAAAAATAATCAACTAAATAGAACTCTCTAGTAAAAAGTTGAAGCTAATCTCGTGAGCGCTAAAGTTTCTGTTTTTTACAACATGATCATAAAGACTTCACCCAAGTCTTCCCAAAGGTTATACTTGGCACAAACACTAATTAAAACATAAAACCACATCTAAACAGAGGCTAGATGGATTATTTATTCCTAAACAGAACCGAAAAGCAAGAAACTAAAATAAGATTGGGTTGCCTTCCAACAAGCGCTATCGTTTAACGCCCCTAGCTAGGCATGATGATTTCAAGGATGCTCACATAAAAGATAAGAATTGAAACATAAAGAGAGCATCATGAAGAATATTACTAGCACATTTAAGTCTAACCCACTTCCTATGCATAGGGATTTTGTGAGCAAACAACTTATGGGAACAAGAATCAACTTGCATAGGATGGCAAAACAAGCATAACTTCAAAACCTTAAGCACATAGAGAGGAAACTTGATATTATTGCAATTCCTACAAGCATATGTTCCTCCCTCATAATAATTTTCAGTAGCATCATGAATGAATTCGACAATATAACCAGCACCTAAAGCATTCTTTTCATGATCTACAAGCATAGAATTTTTATTACTCTCCACATAAGCAAATTTATTCTCATGAATAGTAGTGGAGCAAACTCAACAAAATAACTATCATATGATTGAGAATTAAGATCAAGATGACAAGTTTCATGGTTATCATTATTCTTTAAAGCATACGTGTCATCACAATAATCATCATAGATAGGAGGCATGCTTTCATCATAGTAAATTTGCTCATCAAAGCTTGGGGGACAAAAAATATCATCTTCATCAAACATAGCTTCCCCAAGCTTGTGGCTTTGCATATCATTAGCATCATGGGTATTCAAAGAATTCATACTAACAACACTGCAATAATGCTCAACATACAAGGATTTAGTGCTAAACATTCTAATGCATTATTCTTCTAACGCTTTGGCACAATTTTCCTTTCCATCATACTCATGAAAGATATTAAAAAGATGAAGCGTATGAGACAAACTCAATTCCATTTTTTGGTAGTTTTCTTTTATAAACTAAACTAGTGCTAAAACAAGAAACAAAAAGATTCGATTGCAAGATCTAAAGATATACCTTCAAGCACTCACCTCCCCGGCAACGGCCTTGAAAAGAGCTTAGTTGATTTGGGTGTGAGTGCCGCTTCTAACCTCCCGGCAACGGCGCGGAAAAAGAGCTTGATGTCTACTACGCAACCTTCTTCTTGTAGACGTTGTTGGGCCTCCAAGTGCAGAGGTTTGTAGGACTGTAGAAAATTTCCCTCAAGTGGATGACCTAAGGTTTATCAATCCGTGGGAGGCGTAGGTTGAAGATGTTCTCTCTCAAACAACCCTGCAACCAAATAACAAAGAGTCTCTTGTGTCCCAAACACACCCAATACAATGGTAAATTGTATAGGTGCACTAGTTCGGCGAAGAGATGGTGATACAAGTGCAATATGGATGATAGATATAGGTTTTTGTAATCTAAAAAATATAAAAACAGCAAGGTAACAAGTGGTAAAAGTGAGCGTAAACGGTATTGCAATGATAGGAAACAAGGCCTAGGGTTCATACTTTCACTAGTGCAAGTTCTCTCAACAATAATAACATAACTGGATCATATAACTATCCCTCAACATGCAACAAAGAGTCACTCCAAAGTCACTCCTAGCAGAGAACAAACGAAGAGATTATGGTAGGGTACGAAACCACCTCAAAGTTATTCTTTCCAATCAATCCGTTGGGCTATTCGTATAAGTGCCACAAACAGCCCTAGAGTTCATACTAGAATAACACCTTAAGACACAAATCAACCAAAACCCTAATGCCACCTAGATACTCCAATGTCACCTCAAGTATCCATGGGTATGATTATACGATATGCATCACACAATCTCAGATTCATCTATTCAACCAACACATAGAACCTCAAAGTTTCTACCGGAGAATCACGACGAAAACGTGTGCCAACCCCTATGCATAGGTTCATGGGCGGAACCCGCAAGTTGATCACCAAAACATACATCAAGTGAATCACGTGATATCCCATTGTCACCATAGATACGCACGACAAGACATACATCAAGTGTTCTCAAATCTTTAAAGACTCAATCCGATAAGATTACTTCAAGGGGAAAACTCAGTTCATTACAAGAGAGTAGAGGGGGAGAAGCAACATAAGATCCAACTATAATAGCAAAGCTCGCGATACATCAAGATCGTGCCAAATCAAGAACATGAGAGAGAGAGAGATCAAACACATAGTTACTGGTACATACCCTCATCCCCGAGGGTGAACTACTCCCTCCTCGTCATGGAGAGAGCCGGGATGATGAAGATGGCCACCGGAGAGGGATCCCCCCTCCGGCAGGGTGCCGGAATAGGGTACCGATTGGTTTTTGGTGGCTACAGAGGCTTGTGGCGGCGGAACTCCCGATCTATTCTCGTCTTCGAAAGTTTTAGGGTACGTGGGTATATATGGGTGAAAGAAGTACGTCAGTGGACCTCCAGGCTGTCCACGAGGCAGGGGGCGCGCCCTAGGGGTGGGCGCGCCCCCCACCCTCGTGGGCAGCCCAAGACTCCCCTGGTGAGCTTCCGGCACTCCGTGGGCTTCTTCTGGTCCAAAAATAAGTTCCGTGGAGTTTCAGGTCAATTGGACTCCGTTTGATATTCCTTTTCTTCGAAACACTGAAATAGGCAAAAAGAGCACTGCAGGATGGGCCTCCGGTTAATAGGTTAGTCCCAAAAGTAATATAAAAGTGTAAAATAAAGCCCAATATGGTCCAAAACAGTAGATAATATAGCATGGAGCAATCAAAAATTATAAATACGTTGGAGACGTATCACACCTCTCCCACCAGTGGACTCCAGACCGTGGCCATCGTATCCGGTGGGCGGAGAGGGAGGCGGCAGCTGCGGAGGGGGCGTCGTCCCGTCGTCGTCAACCATCACGTCCGACAGCACCGAGATTTCAATGGGGTACCAGAACACACTTGAGCAACGTCCAGCCGCTGTCCTTCATCCATCCTGCTCCGACCAAAGTGTGTGTCGGGGTTTGTCGATGTAGAGCAGACGCCGACTTGGAATCCGCCAGGGCCGGTTTGTGCGCAACCAAACCCTGAAATCAGCCATGTCCACCCTGCTTGCAGTATCTTCGTCAACCCCGACAACGTAGCCCAGTCCACGCAAGGTCACACTGGCAGTTCGCCGGCACCAGGCATGCGCCGGCACACCCCGCAGCGAGATCGGGACGAGGAACGGCAAGGCCGCCGCCGTCGCCTGGGCCTGCCGAATCCATGGCCACAGAGAGAGCTACCAGGGTGCCTCCACGTGCCCGACACGCACCATGCGCTCCCGAAGGGCACCATCATGACAAAGCACGAGAAAATCCTCAGGGAAAAAGTGCCGAATGGACATCTCTGCCGGCCCAACGCCGAACGCGGCATGCAACGCGGACGCAGCCGCATCCACATCCACCACTGGCCTGGTGCCGATGACGGTGACTAGCACGCCCCGCGCCAGCTGTCGGTGTCAAAACCGGCGGATCTCGGGTAGGGGGTCCCGAACTGTGCGTCTAAGGCTAATGGTAACAGGAGGCGGGTGTCGGTGTCAAAACCAGCAGATCTCGGGTAGGGGGTCCCGAACTATGCGTCGAAGGCGGATGGTAACAGGAGGCGGGGGACACGATGTTTACCCAGGTTCGGGCCCTCTCGATGGAGTTAATACCCTACTTCCTGCTTGATTGATCTTGATGATATGATTATTACAAGAGTTGATCTACCACGAGATCGTAGAGGCTAAAACCCTAGAAGCTAGCCTATGGTATGATTGTTGTTGTCCTATGGACTAAACCCTCCGGTTTATATAGACACGGGAGGGGGCTAGGGTTACACAGAGTCGGTTACAAGGGAGGACATCTACATATCCGAATCGCCAAGCTTGCCTTCCACGCAAAGGAGAGTCCCACCCGGACACGGGGCGACGCCTTCAATCTTGTATCTTCATAGTCCAACAGTCCGGCCAAAGTATATAGTCCGGCTGTCCGAGGACCCCCTAATCCAGGACTCCCTCAGCAGCCCCTGAACCAGGCTTCAATGACGATGAGTATGGCGCGCAGATTGTCTTCGGCATTGCAAGGCGGGTTCCTTCTCCGAATACTCCATAGAAGATTTTGAACACAAGGATTGTGTCCGGCTCTGCAAAAAAAATCCACATACCACCGTAGAGAGTATAATACTCCACAAATCTAATCTGCTGACAACTTTTCATAACGTGACATCCTGCCGTGGTCCGGTCATTACGAACCGTTTTTCCCAGCCTGCCACTGCACGTGTTGCGAGGCGGTTTTATTGGCACGTCTTGTCGAAGCAGAGATCGTGTTCCCCTTATCACGGGATTCTCATCAATACGGGTGTGGGTAACCCAATCGTGCTTGTTAGTATGACTCCTCGATTTTAGGCATGCTCCAAACGGCCACGCGGAGGACGCTTGATATTCACCCTCTTTATAAAGGGGCCAAGGCCTGTCCTTTTCTTCTCACGCTCGATCCTTCCCTTCCCTCACCTCGAGTTCCAACACCCAAGGCTCAGGCTAAGCACTTCGGACCTTCAACCATGTCCGGATCCAACCTTCAAGGTCGGTGGATGGCCTCCTCTGTCACAGAGGAGGACATCAAGAAGCTAAGGGAAGCCAGGTATCTGAACGCCGAAATCCCGCACAGGCTGCCTGCTCAAGGGCAGGTCATCCCCACTCTTGAACCCATCGAGAGTGTCGTATTTGTTTCCCACTTCCTCCGAGGGCTAGGCTTTAGTCTTGATCCCTTTGTTAGAGGGCTTATGTTCTATTACGGGCTCGATTTCCATGATCTAGCTCCAGATTCCATCCTTCACATCTCGTCGTTTATCGTCGTGTGTGAGGCCTTCCTCCGCATCACCCCACACTTCGGCTTATGACTCAATACCTTCAATGTGAAGCCGAAGACGATCGATGGGCGACATGAAGAATGCGGAGGTGCCATAATAAGCAAAGGCGTCGATGCTCTATGGCCAAAGGGTTCCTTACCGGAGGTGTCCAACTTATGGCAGCGGGAGTGGTTTTACATCACAGCTCCGTGAGGTACAAAGTGGGCGGCTGCCCCCGCCTTCCTTCGGGCCCTCCACATAACGGCATCATGGGTCAACAAGGGGCTGGACTGGGGGCCAGTTAATGACGTGCTGACATTGCAAAGTCGCATCCGAGATCTCCTCAAGAGGGATGTCAGTCTTGTCAAGGTAATGCAAGTTATGCTAGTTCGTCGGGTCCTGCCATGCCAACATCGATCTCTCCGTATGTGGCAGTTCAACCCAGAAGGACCGCGAACTATTCAGCAATTCTTCAGCGTGACACTCGAAGAGATGTATGGATTGTTCTTCGGATCACGAATAAAGTGTCCGGACACCACCGAGGATGCGGGTATCAACTGCAACTGTCTAGATACCCACGTAAGTAATTCTGCGGCCGAACATGCTGTCTTTTTATTTGTCACAACATCATTCTGAAAAAATCGCTTTCGGACAGGACTGGATAAGAAAGGCGGAGAGGATCAGGTGTTCGGCCCCCCTTCCCGAAGGCTCGCCGGATCCTGTACTAGCCAGGATGCTTGAGCACGCACCTTATCAAGTGCCATCAGGGGAAGATAAAGGGAGGAATAAAGAAGCCGAAAACGGGCTTCACGCATTACAGATCCAAACCAGGGGAATTAGTGTCTCCGCGGAGGAGGATAATCAGGGAGAAGAATTTAGAATCCCCTCTCCCCAAGGAAGGAAAAGGACCGCCTCTGAAGACTTGGAAACGAAGGTTTCCAAACGAGGGAAGAAACCTTTGCCAGGGGGCCTGCCCCGGAGGGCGTCCTTACGCCACAAATACCAAGAAGGGGCCAGCCCTCCACCGAGCTGTAAGTGAACAAGAGTACTTTGGTAAATATATCCTGCTTTATCTCCGAGGACAATAAGTGAGACATATATCTTGCAGTCTGGCTCGTAGCCCTTCTCGACGGAGTTCGTCTTTGGGTGATCTTCTTCCGGAGATGATGGAGAGCGAAACGCCTCCCCCTGTCTCCCCGCCTCCTGGGGTGGACGACCCTGAGGTGTCATCACGAAGGATTTCTCCTGATCCGTCAAGGCCAGAAGGTAACCCTTCGGCCACCCGAAGTCCGGAGTATTCGACTTCTAAGAAGAGCAACAGAAAGAGTCCAGGACTGTCCGGTGCACAACCGGACACACTGATCGGTCTTCTGGAGCAAGCGGCTATCTCAGAGGCGCATCGTACTTTAATGGGTACGATGGTTGAGAGGATTTCATCCGCCAAAAGTGGGTTGCATGAAGCTTTTACGAGCCTGCTAAGAGGCTTTGAGGTACGCAAAGTAATATATATATATATATATATATATATATATATTTTGACGGTACCGCACACGCTAGGTGTGCTCTATACAGATAGTAGCCCCTGAGACTCTGGTTGCTGTCGAAAGGCGGCAAACAGAGGATCATAGTCCCAGGTAATGATCGTGCTACTTTCATGTGTAGGCGACTGAGGGTCCGTGGCTGGCCGGACTGCTGAGTTTGCCGAACTGAGGCGGCAGCTTGACGCGAGATGCCGACATCGCACTTGTGAACAAGCGGCTTGACGAGGCACATGGTATGTATTTTCAGGTGGTCAACAAATATTAAGAGGAGCATGATGCTAGTATCTATAATATGCTGTGACTGCAGATGGAGCTGCCACCGTGGAGACCCTTCGGGCGGAACTTGCCCGAGCCAAGGAACAAGCCAGGAGAAGTGATGCGGCCGCCCTAAAGGCGGCCGAAGAGTTAAGAGCCGAACAGGCTGCTCATCGCCAGAGCGAAGATAAAATAGCCATGATGGTTGTTGAGCTGAAAGATGCCGCCAACCGATATGAGCTTCTTGAAAAGGAAAGCCAAGCGAAAGCGGCTGACCTGAAGAAAGCCATGGAAGCAACCAAGGAAACCCGCTCTAAAATCAGAGCAGCGAAGGAGGAGCTCCGTCAAGCCGAAGATATCATGGTTGGGAAGCCCTTTTTATTGCGGATGAAGTTCAGAGATCCGAAGTATGCCCCTCTGGATCAATTATGAAGTGCTGCAGACGCGTACTTGGACTTGGCAATGAGTGCTGCTGATGCGACTGAGTTTTTCAAAGATCAGAAAGATCATGAAGTGGAAAGGTTGTTCTGGTCGCAGTTCAGTGCTCCAACGCGTCCGCTGCTGTTAAATGAACAAATGGCCGAGT
Source organism: Aegilops bicornis (assembly GCA_021605145.1). Taxonomy (NCBI): domain Eukaryota; kingdom Viridiplantae; phylum Streptophyta; class Magnoliopsida; order Poales; family Poaceae; genus Aegilops; species Aegilops bicornis. The sequence continues at coordinate 4,400,342 of CM038673.1, read as the reverse complement.
GGGCCGAGCTCCATAGGTTGTCCGGACTTGCCATGAGGTCTGTCGTGGATCATCTTTGGCCGAAGGGACCAAGGTCGAATAGTTATTTTGGTTTAGTGCAACGATTCCTTGGTGATGTGCCGCATATCGACGCTGTAAAGAGGTCGGCATGCATAGAGGGTGCGCGGATGGCTCTTGCCCGTGTTAATACATACTAGGCAGAGATGGAGGCCACCACTATTGCAACCCGGGGTCCGGCCGTAGTCCAGGTCTCGGCCGGGCACTATTTTGAAGAAGTCCTAGAAGGCGCTCGTTTAATAGAGGCTTAGTGCTTGAAGAGTATCATGTTCGAGTGACATGTATCCCAATTGTAAAAACAATGCTATTTGGATTATAAAGGATGTGTTTATACTTTTGCCTGAAAGTATTATGATGCCTCCTGTGCGGCCGTTTATGTATGCATATAACCTGAAAGTTTGCAGTCTTCGGCTTCAGCCCCCACGCATATAATGCGGGGGTGTTCAGAAAAACGCGTATTCACACTTGATACAACGTCGGCAATCGGACTATATAGCTTTAACACTTTCACTTAGCCATAGGAGTTTGACGGTGGGGCTACTATATAGCCCCTGGTACTTCCGCGCTCATCCGAATACGGTGCGCGTACATACATGACCGGGAAACCGGTCCTTCGTTAATGCGGAGGAATCACGAAGATTCCGCTGAGTCATCGAGTGGTTGACCAGTCTCACGCTTTATCATGACAATCAGTTTTTGGCTTTCTCTACTGAGGTGCTCATCTAGATGAACCAGGGCACAATCGCAGTAGTTCTCCCGGTGCCATCTTAGCCGATAGAGCGGAATGTAATGTAGAAAAACACGGGAGCCGGGCAAACCCAACTATTGATCAAAGACATGATTCGGAGCTGATGCATATAAGGCCAAACTCGCGACGCCAAACACTCTGTAAGGTATTCGTACTTTACAACATATACTGGGCTGAGTAACGCCGTCGATAATGAGCCCTGAATTTCCAGGTACGTGCATTAGTCTGACGTGACGAAATGCCAATAACGCCAGCATCCCTCTCGGTTGTGTTGAGTATCCGGAGGGTGTGAAGCAACAAGAGACGGTAAAAAAGGTTTACACAGGGTCTTAATCTAAAAAGAAACCTTTGAGCGGGCCCCTGCTGCACGTCTGCGCCTGTGTCTCCGTTATGCCGTATCCTGGAAGGGTGTAGCACGATGATCATCTGTAAAAGAGAAAAACCCAGGTGAAAGTCTTTGCGCGAAAAATTGGTTATTCCTAATGAACCATTAAAATGCAATCTAAATAGGGTCAAGCCAAATTGTAGCCCTTTTTACATGCGGGAAGCCCCTAGCACCACCTATGGGGGTATATCCATCGACCCAATCTCAGGTTTATCTGAGCTGTTACAGCTAGTGGTGCGCCGGACTCGTCTAACCGTGTCTGCGATCTTGACAACCGATCATTTATTCTGGTTGGGGAGGCCGTTCAGTGTTCGGCTGCTAGAGCCGCCACATATTCCTCCGCACGTAAGGAACGCTCTGTGTTTCCGCTAACTATGATGATGCCACGTGGACCGGGCATATTAAGCTTAAGATAAGCGTAATGTGGCACTTCATTAAAACGAGCGAAGGCCGTTCTTCTGAGTAGTGCGTGATAGCCGCTTCGGAATGAAGCGACGCCGAAGGTTAATTCTTCGCTTCGGAAGTTGTCAGGAGAACCGAATACAACCTCTAGTACTAGAGAGCCCGTGCAGCGGGCCTCTGGGCCTAGTATTACTCCTTTAAAGTTAGTATTGCTTTGGCTGATTCTTGTCGGGTCTATCCCCATTTTGCGGACGGTGTCCTGATATATTAGATTAAGACTACTGCCGCCGTCCATAAGGACTTGGGTGAGATGGTATCCGTCAATTATTGGGTCTAGCACCAAGGCAGTCGATCCTCCGTGCCAGATACTAGTCGGGTGATCCCTGCGATCAAAAGTGATCGGGCAGCCGACCAAGGGTTGAACTTGGGGTGACGGGCTCCACGGCGATATCGTCTCGGAGTGCGTGTTTGCGCCTCCTCTTCGGTATGTGAGTGGCGTAAATCATGTTCACTGTTTTGACCTCTGGTGGGAATTTTTTCTGTCCCCCAGTGTTCGGCTGGCGAGGCTCATCCTCGTCTTCACTTGGTGTCGCCCTCTCCTTGTGTTCGGCGTTTAGCTTGTCGGTCTGCTTGAAGACCCAACATTCTCTGTTGGTGTGATTTGCAGGTTTGTCGGAGGTGCCATGAATCTGACATAATCTGTCTAGAATCTTGTTTAGGCTGGACGGTCCATCTCTGCTGCCTTTAAATGGCTTTTTCCGTTGACCGGGTCGAGAGCCCCTGAATCCGGCGTTTACCGCCGAGTTGTCTGGGCTATCTTCATTGTTTCGACGCTTGCTTTTATTGCGTCGCGGTTTCCCGTTACCATCACTGTCTTCGGATGTGCCTGGGTTGCCGGTGCCGCTACGGGCCAGCCAACTGTCTTCGCCCGCGCAAAAGCGGGTCATAAGGCTTGTTAGGGCTGTCATTGTCCTCGGTTTTTCCTGGCCGAGGTGTCTGGCGAGCCATTCGTCTCGGACACTGTGTTTTAAAGCCGCTAAGGCTTCGGCATCCGGGCAGTCGACGATTTGATTCTTCTTCGTGAGAAATCTATTCCAAAGCTTTCGGGCTGACTCTCCGAGCTGTTGAATTATGTGACTTAAATCGTCTGCATCCGGAGGTCGGACATAGGTCCCTTGAAAATTAGCCCTAAAAGCATCCTCAAGCTCTTCCCAACTTCCAATTGAGTTTTCGGGGAGGCTTTTCAGCCAGTGCCGAGCTGGTCCTTTCAACTTGAGGGGCAGGTATTTGATGGCGTGGAGATCATCTCCGCGAGCCATGTGGATGTGAAGGATAAAGTCCTCAATCCAGACCCCAGGGTCTGTCGTTCCATCGTATGCCTCTATGTTCACGGGTTTGAATCCCTCTGGAAATTCATGATCCAGCACCTCATCGGTGAAGCATAGGGGGTGCGCAGCAGCCCTGTATTTGGATGTGTCATGGCATCCTTCTGACGGTTGTAGTGTTCGGTTTTGATTCCGAGTTGTTATTCAGTCAGTATGGTCGTTTGGGCGGCCATGATTCTGTGCCGAAGCACGCTTCCTAGATCCAATGGACCTGGCCATACCTGCTTTTTTGTGCAGGTCCTCACGTAAATCGTGCGCTGACTTGTGTGCGACGTCGTTAGCCGCCCTGTCGCGGCCACGGGGTGGTCGATCCGGCTGATCGGCCGTTTTATTTTTCGGCTGAATGGGCTCTAAAGCCTCGTCGTCGAATTCAGGCAGCAGCTTGCGCTTTGGATAGCTCTTTGTGTGGCGACTGTCGCCGTACTTTTCTTCAGTGTCAAGCACTTTGTTCCATCTGCTATTGAGCGTATTCTGCGCGGCCTTAAGCCTTTGCTTCTGCTTCTTCAGGCTCCTCGCGGTGGCAATAAGCCTTCTATTGAGGTTCTCTTGTTCCAAGTGCCTTTCCGGGACGATGTGTGCATCATCGTCCGGACTGTTCTCCTCTCCGGAGACAGGTTGATGAGTTTTACCCTCGGCGTCGCCGTGATCGGACAGCGGCTCCATACTATGTTTGCCGTCCGCTGGCTTATCCTGCTCCATCGCTGGGTCCATGTGGTCGTCGTTTCCTTTGGAGTCGACCGGGGTATTATTATTTCTTGCGTTGTTATCGATGTTTTTGCTGAGGCGGGATTTGGAGCAGCGCCTACGTCGTCGCTTTGGTTGCTTCTCGAGGGGATTATCCTTCGCTGCATCCTTCCGTTCCTCGTCGTTGTTTTCTTTGGGTGTATCCACCATGTATATATAGTATGATTAAGTGGCTGTCCAGTATACGCGGGCGGCGGTTCCTGTTCCTCTCCTGCATCGTCGTCCACACCGTCGATGTCTTCGGAGTCGTAATAAAGCATGTCGGTTAAGTCGTCGACAGTGGCTATTAAATGGGTGGTGGGTGGGGAACGAATTTCTTCGTCGTCCGCTTCCCACTCGAGCCGGACATAGTTCGGCCGAGGGTCTCCTGACAAGGAGAGAGACCTCAATGAATCTAGCACGTCGCCCAAGGGCGAGTGCTGAAAAATATCCGCGGAGGTAAACTCCATGATTGGTGCCCAATCAGATTGGATAGGCACGGACGCAAGCGGTTCGGAGCCTGTGGCTGGGGACGAATCCAAGGGTCCGACAACACAGGTCTCATAGGAGGTGAAGTCAGTATTCAGCTCTATCACCGCTGCGTGTGCGGCCTCCGTGGCGGGGTCCATCCACCCGTCCTCGGATGGCATGATCTGCTCCGGATTGAGGGCCAGAGTAGCCGCAGGTGTGATCTCCCGAACACCGTCTGATGGCAGAGCTAAGTCATGCTCGTCGTGACTGTGCGGCACACCTGACATGAGCTCGAATCCGTCGAAGATCAAGTCTCCGCGGATGTCGGCAGTATAGTTCAAGCTTCCAAATCTGGCCCGATGGCCAGGGGCGTAGCTATCAATCTGCTCCAGATGGCCAAGCGAGTTGGCCCACAGTACGAAGCCGCCGAATACGAAGATCTGACCAGGGAGAAAAACCTCACCCTGGATCGCATCATTGCCGATGATCGAAGGAGCCATCAAGCCTTTATCGTGACGACACAGTGGAACTCTCAATGAAAGCACCGATGTCGGTGTCAAAACCGCCGGATCTCGGGTAGGGGGTCCCGAACTGTGTGTCTAAGGCTAATGGTAACAGGAGGCGGGGGACACAATGTTTACCTAGGTCCGGGCCCTCTCGATGGAGGTAATACCCTACTTCCTTCTTGATTGATCTTGATGATATGAGTATTACAAGAGTTGATCTACCACGAGATCATAGAGGCTGAACCCTAGAAGCTAGCCTATGATTATGATTGTTCTTGTCCTACGGACTAAACCCTCCGGTTTATATAGACACCGGAGGGGGCTAGGGTTACACAGAGTATGTTACAAGGGAGGAGATCTACATATCCGAATCGCCAAGCTTGCCTTCCACGCAAAGGAGAGTCCCACCCGGACACGGGACGAAGCCTTCAATCTTGTATCTTCATAGTCCAATAGTCCGGCTGTCCGAGGACCCCCTAATCCAGGACTCCCTCACTAGCTCCGCCTCAAGCCACCTCGTATCTTCCGCAGCCTCAAGGAAGCACACCTCCACCTCATCGCAGCAGTCCACCGACCGAGGGGACTGGCCCTCCAGCAAGTCGAATGGCGCCGAGAACGTCGGACCTGCAGATCTGTCCACCGACAACGGTCGCGCCGCGGGCGGCTCACGCACCACCTGGCTCCACGGACGGACCGCACACGGCGGCGGAGGGCCCGGCGGTGGGGGCGGCAGGACCATAGGCGAGCGCATGGGCTAGGCCGGTGACGGCGAACGCAGGGGCAAAGCCGGTGACGCCGGGCGCTGGCCTCCGTAGCCCTAAGCCGCAGAGCCGGCGGCGGGCGAGGAGGCTGCTCCACCGGGGACGGGCTGCGCGGACGAGTGCAACCCCGCGAGGTGTGGCCAGGCCCATGGCAACGGACGCAGAGCGTGGGTTTTGTGCACTCCCTGGGGATATGGCCATCACTGCCGCAGTTGCAGCAGCAGCCGTACAACTCCACCGGAAGCCTAGAGGAGGGAGGGGGACGGGCCGCCGTCAGGATGCACCTCCGCCCCTCCTGCCGCCGGTGCAGCGGGTGCCGGGCGCGAGTCTGCGGCTCGCGCGGACGCCTAGTCATCTTGGTCTGCCATCCACCATGCGCAGGACGAGGCGCCGGAGCACGAGAAGGCCCCACCACGCCGCCCTGAACCACCGGGCCAAAATGGGTGCCCAAGATCTGGGGAACAACGATGGTGGAGCGAAGCTGCGGCCGCAGCGGCGCAGGGGGAGGAGAGGGAAGAGGTTCCACACGGGGCGAAGGAGACAGGGGAGCGACAGACTCCGATGAGAACAAACCAGAGGTGGGCGCCGCCGCCGAAGCGGAAGGCGGTGCTTTGGGTGGCCGCCGGCGCAGAGCGGAGCGCTAGGGAGAGCCGAGAACCACAATAGAAATTTTTGTGAGTCGATAAAAACGGCCTAATTAACTCGGCATTAATTGCCAACACACCTTAATCTTCTCCTATTCTGAAAATGCATGAAAACTGAAGTGCGCCTTCTAAACCGTGACAGAGGGAGTACCTCAATCCTTCATGTAATATTTTTTTCGAAAAGGGGGGACTCCCCGGCCTCTGCATCAGAACGATGCATACGACCGCAATTATTAAAAAGTAAATGAGGTTCAACAAGGTCTTAAAGTCTGGAAACAAAAAAGAACGGCTAGCTCACACAGAGCCTCAACGCCAATAACAAAAAGGCCAACAAGCCACAACCGGCTGGCAAAATAGAAGATAGGTAAACTAATCGCCTATCCTATGACATGGCCGCCATCCAAACCGGTTGAAGATATCCCGCGCTACCATCTCCAACCGGACAGATCCAGTAACCAAACGTTCCCTGGTCTCCGTCGGAGTGAGTAAGGACCACATACGGATCAGCGTAGTAGCCCAGAATAAAAGCTGCAAAAAATTAATAGTTGTTGTTCTGTTAAAAGCCAAATCATTTCTGCAGTTCCAATTGCCCATAACAACGCACATACTCCTACACGAATGTGTCTAACTGTTTCAGACTCTATCCCAGCAAGCCACGTCCCGAATAACGTGTTGACCGAAGTCGGAGGAGTAATGTTAAAGGCAATTTGCACAGAGCGCCACAATACTCTTGCCAACGGGCAGTCAAAAAAGAGGTGCTTGATAGTCTCGTCCCGATCACAGAAACTACACCTAGTAGAACCTGTCCAGTTGCGCTTAACCAAATTATCCTTTGTTAAAATTACTTGTTATGAACGAACCACATAAAGACTTTAATCTTCAAAGGAACTTTGACTTTCCAAACATGTTTGGAACTAGGACTAACACTAGAGTTAATGATATCGATATACATAGATTTGACTGTGAACTCCCAGATCTAGTAAGCTTCCAACACAATCGATCGGGTGAGGAGCTAATCGAACCTCCATCGCTTCACGCACCAAGTGAAGCCATGCTTCCCATCGTTCGCCCACAAGCACCCTCCTAAACTGAATATTGAGGGGAATGGACTGCATTACCCTGGCAACAAGAGCCTCACGACGCTGAACAATACGATATAGGGACGGATACTGGATCACCAAAGGCGCATCACCAAGCCATGTATCCTCCTAGAAGCGAGTGGTGTTGCCATTACCGACAATAAACTTAGTTCTGTTGAAGAAGGCAACTTTGATTCTCATAAGCCCCTTCCAGAACGGCGAATCAGTTGGTCTCAGTGTGACCTGGGACAGGGTCTTGGACTTCAGATATTTACTATGTAGAATCTGCGCCCATGTTGCCTCCGTCTCAACTGACAACTTATACAGCCACTTACTGAGAAGACATCTGTTCTCGACTTCAAGATTCTCAATACCAAGGCCCCCCTGGTCCTTTGGTCAACAGATGATATCCCATTTGGCAAGTCGGTATTTTCTCTTAAGTTATCACTCTGCCAGAAGAATCGGGATCGATAGAAGTCCAGCCTTTTCCTAACCCCAACTGGGACCTCAAAGAAGGATAGGAGAAACATATGCATACTTGTGAGCACCGAATTAATAAGAATCAATCGGCCTCCATAAGACATGAGTTTCCTTTCCAGCAACTCAGTTTCTTCTCAAACCGATCCTCGATGCACTTCCACTCTCTGTTTGTTAGCTTACGATGGTGAATGGGAATACCTAGATACGTAAAAGGCAAAGCCCCCAATTCACATCCAAACAATTGTCTATAAGCCTCTTGTTCGTCTTTGGCTCTACCAAAGCAGAACAGCTCGCTTTTATGAAAATTAATCTTCAATCCAGTCAATTGTTCAAATAAGCACAACACCAACTTCATATTTCTCGCTTTTGCCAAATCGTGTTCCATAAAGATGATTGCATCATCAGTGTATTGCAGGATGGACACACCACCATCAACTAGATGAGGCACCAAGCCACCCACCTGACCGGCCTCCTTTTCCCTCCCTATCAGGATCGCCAACATATCAACTACAATATTGAACAAGATTGGGGACATAGGATCACCTTGTCTCAGGCCCTTGTGTGTCTGGAAATAATGACCTACATCATAATTCACTTTAATTCCAACACTCCCTTTTTGCGTGAACGATTCCACCTGGCGTCGCCAAGCTTCATCAAAGCCCTTCATGCGTAAGGCCTGTTGAAGGAACGGCCATTTGACTTTATCATACGCCTTCTCGAAATCCACCTTGAAAATAACTCCGTCAAGTTTTTTCGTGTGAATCTCATGGAGCGTTTCATGAAGGACCACAACCCCTTCCAGGATGTTCCTGTCTGGCATGAAAGCAGTTTGAGTAGGCTACACCACAGCATGTGCAATCTTTGTGAGCCTAATCGTCCCGACCTTGGTAAAATTTTTGAAACTGACATTCAGAAGACAGATAGGCCTGAATTGCTCGATTCTCACGGCCTCTGTTTTCTTAGGAAGCAGGGTTATTGTTCCAAAATTTAGCTGAAAAAGCTGCAATTGTCCCGAGAACAAATCATGGAACATCGGCAACAAGTCCCCTTTAATAATATGCCAGCACTTCTTATAAAACTCAGCCGGGAAACCATCCGGGCCGGGGGCCTTATTATTTTTCATCTATGAGATGGCCTCGAACACCTCCTTTTCCGAAAAAGGAGCGATTAAAATATCGTTTTCGACAGTAGTAAGTTGAGGTACATCTTCAACCCTAGACTCATCCAGAGACACACAGTTCTCCTCTGGGGTTCCAAACAATTGTTTGTAGTACTCAGTAATGTATAGCTTTAGGTTCTCCTGGCCGATAATCGTACCCTCATCTTGTTCAAGCTGAAAGATTATCTTCTTCCTGTGTTTGCCATTGGCTACCATGTGGAAGAATTGAGTGTTCGCGTCCCCCTGGACCACTCTTTGTACCTTGGCCCGCAGTGCCCACTTTAATTCTTCTTCACGAAGGAGTTCTTTCAGCCTCATCTCAGTGTCAAGCTTGGTATGAAGCTCGGGTCATGGCGTAACCGTGGTTTCGCTTACATCTAAGGACTGAATAAGGGCAAGGAGCCGTTCCTTTTCAAACTTATAAATCCCACTAAGATGTTTAGCCCACCCACGTAGGAAACTTCTCAGGTGCCTAATCTTATTCTGCCAGCGCTCTAGTGCATTCCTACCGCCTGCATCCTTAGCCCACTCTCTGGCTACGGCTAGGAAGCCTTCTCTTTTGAACCACGCAAGCTCGAACGAGCACAAATTCTTGTTGCCCGGGTAGGTAGGCCCACCAGAGTCAAGAAAAAGAGGCATGTGATCAGAAATACCACGAGAGAGAGCCTGAACTGTTACAAAGGGAAACTTTTGTTCCCATTCGACACTTGCGAGTACACGATCCAACTTTTCAAACGTTGGATTTAGCATGGTGTTAGCCCATGTGAACTTCCTACCTGAAAGCTCAATCTCTCTTAGATCCAAGCTTTCAATAATAGTGTTGAAAATGAACGATCATCTCCCGTCAAAGTTATCATTATTCTTCTCATCACGCCTCCTAATAATGTTAAAGTCTCCCCCAACCAGGATTGGGAGCTGCTCAGACCCGCAAAATCTAACAAGGTCAGCCAAGAAATCCGGTTTGAATTCTGACTGTGCAGCACCATACACCGCCACGAGAGCCCAGTCAAATCCATCAACCTTGGACCGCACCCTGAACTTAACAGCAAAATCTCCCATGACCACACTTCGAACTTCGAGAGACTCGCATCTAACGCCGAGTAAGATCCCACCCGATCTTCCTCGCGGCGGCAGATAGTGCCAGTCAAACTCAATAGCACCCGATAAAGTATTGAAAAATTGTGGTGAGAAATTATCTCTACCAGTTTCTGACAACGCAATAAAGTCCAATCTATGCTCGATGGATGCTTCTGCAAGAAACCTTCTTTTAGCCAAGTCCTTAAGACCTCTCCTATTCCAAAAGATTCCTCTCATATCTCATCATGGAATTTTTTAGCCGTTCGAATCCTAGCACTCCTACGTACTGCGGACGTCGGGTAAATCTTGCGCTTCCATTTGCGCTTAGGGCTGGTCCTCCTGTCCACCCGGTCCTCACAACCAGGCTCTGGAGGTCTTACTATATCAATATCGACACTCTCATCCTCCTCTTCCGGCTCCGAGAGGGGATTAGCGAGATCGGCACAAAAATTATCCAGCACCCGTACCCCCAAAGCATCAATCTCGGAGTCATTCATAGGTTTGACGGCAGCTAAGTTACAATCATATCTAAAGCCCTCTCGGCCTCTAAATCCAGTAAATCATTTATGGAATTAGAAATTTCACCATTATTACTACCTAGTGAAATCCCTAATTGGTTTGCATTATCAACAATCTCATTGTTCGAAAAATGCAAGATGGAATTAGAAGTATTAACCGACATACCAGTAGTGACCTGGACGTCACGAAGCTTGGCCGCCCTCATGGCGCACCGCTGCTGCATGTCATCCACCTTCGGACGGTCCTGAAGACGGCAGCTCAACCGTCGGCCCTCAAACGCCTAGTCCGTAATCCCGCCGAACGCTATCACCTCCTCTCGATTGAAGTTGCCCAGGGAGTGACCTCCTGTCACCCCCCGAACACTCAACCGGTCTCCACGGCTGGGAGAAGGCGCCGAGTCAGTTGATGGGGTACCATGGGCCGCCTGCCCACGCTCCCCATCCACCCCAGCCCGCTGGCCAAAGGTGCTCGTCGGCGCCAACGGTGGGGCGGCCACCCTAGGCGCGGAAGGTGAAGAGGGCTCCGAGGCCGCCCGCCCCGAGCCCCCACCATAGACCGGACCTGCCACCTGCAGTCCCGGCCTAGCGAGAGGTGAAGAAGGCGCCGAGGCCACCTGCCATGGACCCCCTCCCAAAGGTAAAGCCTCCATCACGGTTACCCCGGCCAGTGCGAAAGGAGAAGGGGGCGCCGAGGCCACCTGCCTCGAACCCCCTTCAGAGCTCGGAACCACCACCTGCAGTTCCGTCGTCGCAACAGAATCAGAGAGAGGCGAGAACACCAGCCCTAGACCCCCCTCTGCGCAAGAACCCTCCATACCCGGACCCTCAAAGTCCAACGCTGGTAAAGGGTGCTCAAAATCCTCAAAAGACTCCATCCGCTCACTCCACAGTCTCGGAGGTGCAGTAGCAGGCTCGATAGACCCAAATCTCAGAGTGGTCGAAGGCACCGAGGAAGGTGCAGCCGTCCCATCCCCGGTCGTTTGAGCAACAGACCCCGGTCCCTCGGACATCTCTCGTCCAGGATCAGCGACGGGATTCTCCTTAACTCCTGCACCGTCATCACCCTCGTGCATATCAACGTCAGTCATGGTAGCTCCCTCAGCAAACAGGCTCTCATCCTCAAACTCAATCTCAAGGTTGTAAATCTGGCCTCGATATGACCACTTGACCACATCGGGCACAAACTCAATGTCCAAAATACTAACCAGTAAACGAGCAACCCCATGAGCTCTAGTAAAGGCCATATCCACTCGCTCAGGCTTTCCCACCATGATGCCCAAACTAGCAACGACCCTAGCATCCTGCATAGGCTTCGAAGGAGCTCCCAAAAATCGTAACCAAGCATGGGTAAGAGGTTTACCCTGAGGCTCCACCAACTTCCACTCTTGGAACTCAAGGATGCCCTCAGTGCCTGGCACTTTGCACATCCCAAAACTCAGCAGCCTCTGCAAATCCTCCACTGACGGAAGCTCAACTCTAAACAAATTCGCCTCAAGACTGACAAGCTCCCAGTGGAAGTCCCCTGGAGCAAGCTCCCGGACCGCTGCACAACCTGGGTCTCAGAGACTTCTCCTCTGGTCACTTTGACAACCCCAGTGGTCACAGTCTGAGCCTCATCAGGAACCTCCCTCTCGGTAGGAGACTCAAAAAACGTGAGCTCAGCACAATACACCCCATACATCATAAGAGTCGGTGCCTGATCCCTCAAAAGCGGACATGCCCCCGAGTCATGGGCTGGTTTGCCACACGTATCGCATAAGACTGCCACACACTCAGCAATGAAATGGCCCTTTTCACCACAACGGTAACATAACATTCTTTCCTTCTTGCGCGCCCACTTGGCTGCCCTGTCTAGATCAGCCCTGTCAGATGCCTCCACCGACACAGACCCGGCCTCAACATTACCAGGAACCTCCACATCAGCCAGTGCCGTCACCACCTCCATAGCCTGGCTAGACAACCCAGGCTCCTCAGTAGCCCCGCCAGCAGCCGTCTGCTCAACGACAACTGAATGCTGTCTAGGACGATAGCGGCCACCTCGACCGCCTCGGCCACCACGATGACCACGGAAACCACCGCGGTGACGATGTCCCGGTCCAGACGCCCCTTCGACAAAGCCTCCCGTTGGCCCCATGAAAGGCCTCTCAGCCGAACCATCGCTCTGCCAGGAATACCCCCGACCACCACCCGTGGACGAGGATCCCCGGTCGCCCATCTCCATAAGCGTTATACCCATCGCCGCCCCATCGACCACGCAGGCGCAATCGAATCACCTTCATCACCGTAGCATGAGGCAAGCGTGTGCGTCGCCACCGCGCCGCCTCGCGATCGCCGGGCCACAAAATGCGGCGGCCTGGCACCGGACTGCACTGTCACCCGACGTGGCTGGAAGCCATTAGCTGGAGGAGGCGGCCTCGGACCCGGAATGCCTCGGCCCGCGGCGGCAGCTGGGCTCGGCACCAGGGGTCGAGGACCACCCCGACCCATAGCCGGCTGCGGAACCACCACCGACGTGAGGGGCCGAGCGCAGAACAGACCAGGCCAATCAAGGCCAGGTCCGGGCGCTCCGCCACGCTAAGCGGCCTAGGGCCGCTGGCCACACCGCTGCCGCCCTGGCTCGGCTGGGCAACCCCATCGCGCCAGTCCTTGCAGGCCGATTCCACCGCGGCCCGTTCCCGGCAGCGGACCATTCCCGCCACGGCCAGCCCCCGCCGGCGGCTCTAGCCATCCGCGGCCAGCGCCACCCGAGGCGACAAACTTGCCAGGGGGCGGCAAAGCACCTCGACCAGCCATGACGTGGAGTGGGGGGATGCGCCTTGCCCGCCCCGCACCATGATCACAAAACCTCGGCCGGCTCCTACTCAAAACCCTAGATCGTATCGATGGCAGACAAACTCAAGGAACAGCGAACGTGCATGGGGCTTCAGGAGGGATCGACGTAGTTGTCTGGTTAGACTGGGCCTCATACCCAGTTAACACCGGCCCAACCACGCATGGGCCCGGCTCACTCGTAACCGCCCACTGGCGCACTCCATTTCGCCCAAGAGCGCGTTCAAACGGAGCTCCCGCACCTGCGAGATCCCGATAGCGTGCCCCGCCGGCAATGCCGCCACGGCCGCCGCCGGCCTCCGGGAATCACTTACACAACGAACCGATCTCTTCTTTCTCTGAACCTTAATCCACGAATCTGGCCTAATCAAATCAAAAAGAGTAAGATTTGGAAGACTAACCTTCGGGAGAGGTCCCTTCCATGGCATGACAGTCGTCGCCGCCGTTCTCCCGTGAATGACGTGACGCACCATCTCCTTCCTCTAGCCCGCGTGGAGCCCAACCCTCGCCGGATCGTCCACCGGCAAGATCTTGTCCACGGTTGAGGCAACCTCGTCCTTGTCATAACCCGAATGGAAAAACTCGCAAAACAAATCGGAAGAGGTCGGCGTCGGTGGTGAGTCCGCCAGATCATTACCGTCCCCGTCCGCCTCGTCGTTATCAGATCTGGCCAGCGCCCAGAACCGGCCGCCAACCCACGGGCTAGGCGCAGACGCCGAGGACTGTGGCCCGGCGACCGCCGCACCGTTGCCCCGCAGAGTCGCGCGCCCTGTCGCCCGTCATCTTTCCTCACTCCTATATGCCAGTCGGTATGAAACAAGTAAACTACACCCCTTCATGTAAGATACCTCAATCCTTTTAGTCTTCGATCCCTCTTCCATTTAGTTCCCAACTTTTTTTTGTCAATATGGTGTGGTATATATGTCTATTTGCTTAAGTATTACTGCTCCGTATATCTTCTTGTCAATTTTTCCTTAAATTGCATTTTTCAACTTTGTCATTTTGCACCGAGTAATGAAATGTGATGGATCCTTTTAGACTACTATGCACTAAGACGCCGGAGACTGGAAATTGACAGCTGACAGAGCAGAGTGCAACTATTCGTTTTGCACAAACTATATCCAACTCACGGATGAAAAGAGACCGAAAGGTAGACCTTTCTTTCTGAAAAAACGGAAGTGAAGAGCGTACATCACCGACTACGTAATTCCAATGTCGAGGTCATTAGTAATCAAGCTATTACTGCAAGACCTCAAATCTTTCAGTCAGTTTGTATAGTGTCTTTCGTCAATTTCGGTTACTTCAGATATACAAACTCTTTCATTGGTTGGGCTAACAGCAAAGCAGTGCCAGACACCAGATGGAAAACCGTAAGGACAAAGGGTAATAAAAGGGTAAACTGTTCATGAAAATATTATTAAACTTATATATGATGTCTTTTGATCACAGGACGATCAAATTATGCATCACATAGGTAGTACAATTCCTCGTCAGAAAATGGTAAAAGAAAAAGGGTTCTATTGCTTATGGCGAATTCACATGGGGCCATCCGGCATCCAGTACTGGAAAACAACGAGTACGCACTCCATGGCATTGGATTCACATCGATCGGTCGGTCGGACGATATCTTGATATATGTACGCGTTTGCCTTCGCATGTATATATAGGAGTTAACCGCTGGGGAAGATTTACTGCTCCCATGTCTCGAACTTGCCGGAGACGAAGTCGTAGTGGCCGCCGACGAGCTTGAGGGTTCCGTTGGACACACCCTCCTTGACGAACGGGTAGGTCAAGAGGTTCTGGAGGGACACGTTCACTGCCTCCTGTGGAAACAATTCAGAAACATCTCTTGGTCAGCGTACCAATCAGTTAGACAAAGCACATGCAGAATTGTGGAGTCTGCACTATTGCTAATAGGAGTACTATATGAGCAAAGTAGTATGAGATGGCAGATGGGCAATGTTGCGAACCTTTTCGAGGACGGTGCACTGGTCATCGAAAGGCATGGAGGCGCACTCAGTCTGCACCTTCTTCTTGGCCGGGAAGCCGATCCTGACCCAGTCCTCGACGAAGTGGCTGACCAAGATCAATCAAATAGACAGTCAGAAACTGATCGGAGAGACGGTAAGATGTGAGCCGTTATACTCTTGTGGTACTTACAAGGAGTCGTCTGCGCCATCCTTGAGTGAGAGCAGAGCCTTGATTCCACCGCAGCGGCTGTGGCCAATCACCACGATGACCTCAACCTGCAGTCAAAAGTCCATATCAGGCCATGCTCTAAAATACAGTCAGTGTCCATGTTCACTTGTTCTTATACTAGTAGTTGGGTGACAGCAAAGTCCACTAGTGCAATAATGCATTATGGCACTCCTATTTTAGAAGCGACAGCACCAGAGAAAGAAAGAGAGAGGGAGTTGACCTTGAGAGCACAGACGGCGTATTCGATGGCCGATCCAACACCGGCGTACTTGTTCTGTAGTTGGCAAAAAAATATCGTCAATAATGCACCTCGGGGAAAAGAAAAAGGAAAAAAAAAAGAGGAAAAAGGAAACGGGGCGGGACCTTGCAGTAGGAGGGGACCATGTTGGCGATGTTGCGGATGGTGAAGGCCTCGCCGGGCTCCAGGCCCAGGGTGACCGAGGGGCACACACGGGAGTCGGCGCACGCGAACACCATGTACTGCACACACAATCACCACCACCAGGTCAATCAACCAAGAAAGAAAAGAAA
The DNA here is from genome assembly GCA_021605145.1 of Aegilops bicornis. Lineage (NCBI taxonomy): Eukaryota > Viridiplantae > Streptophyta > Magnoliopsida > Poales > Poaceae > Aegilops > Aegilops bicornis. The sequence continues at coordinate 4,384,388 of CM038673.1, read as the reverse complement.
AGAAAAGATGCTCCACTAGTGCTAAGCATAAGCACTGAATCCACTTTGTGGGGTGTTATATTAGTGAGCATTTCACAGTGGTTAGTGATAAGCAGATGCGTTGTTCAGCGCATAAACAAATATAAGCAGAGGCGCTGATAATAAGCGTGATAGGTGGAGTAGGCGGTTCCTTCTGACACACAGACGCACATCTTTGCGCTAAAGGCTGCCGCTTTTGACCTGTCTCCGGCCCAACATACCCACTTTTTATCCAGAGGGGAGGGAGAGAGAGAGAGAGAGCGCGCGCATGGCATGCAGAGGGGCTCGCGAGAAGGAACCGGAGACCGTACGGTACAGGAGACAGAAAGGCGAGCAAAGCGAGTAGCGGGAAGGTTCCCTCCGTGCCACAGGCTTCTATCTATTCCAAAACAAATTACCGACTAAACACATGATTATGACGCGTGACACTAGACCCGACCCGACGAAGGAGTTGATTATGGGCCATGCCTGCCTTTGTGTGAGTTATCAGGACAGGACCACCGGCGGTTTCTTCTGCAAGAAATGAAGGCAGGCCCACACCCCGCAACTTGCTCCTCCGATGGCGACACGGCGGAAGTACTATTCCTGCAGTAGCAGAACTACTGAGGGATGTGGCACGGATGATCAGATGTGGATCACAGTATTACCGTCTCCCTGTACAGGAGCCTTTCGGGCTTAACCGAGCTCTCAGGTCAGGTAGTACTACTGCGAGAGGCACTCCGTGCTTGCATAGGCCAACCTGACTGATTAAGATAAGCATATGCCAATCTCTAAAAGGATACGGCCAAACATATGTATGTATGCGCCAAACTCTTTTGTAGTAAAAGGCAGGCGCAAGGCTCCGTCCACACACGCATTAATCTGTGATGGGTGGTCCACGGATTGATAGCTCCGTGGTAGGGCCTGCTTAATCATGGAGTACCACGCAGAGCCGCAGCGCCATAGCCATACACTGCTAGCTACAGCTAAGCTATGCCCTGTTCTCAGGTAGTATCTCTTCTCTGCTTACAATAAATAATACACCGAGGACGGAGCAAGACTTGCCGCTCACGGTTCTTGTGCGTGGGGTCTGACGCGGCCGGTGCCAAGATGATGAAGCTTCCATATAAATGGCCATCATCAAAAGACCTTCATCTTCAACTCCGATAGTGCGGGCTGACGGCTATTTTTTCTCAAAGAAAAAAGGATACTAGCAGCAACTGAGACGGCTGCGATCGAAATTCAACACAGCCAGCCAAGGGAACCTCAACGACTGCATTGGCAAGCACGCCAATGGAGAAGAGAATCCAGACGAGAGGAAAAATAAAATGCTTCTTCTTGTACTTGCAAGATTCTGAACGTCAAGTTATCCTAGCTGCTACAACAACAGAAAAGGTGGGAAAAAAGAACCATATTCTAATACCACAAGACCACAAAGCGAGTGATAGGGACGGTGACATCTCAATAAGCCAAATCATATCATGGCATCGCAGTGCACATGGGAGTCGTTACCGCGGCGCGATCCGATTTCCTGGATGTGCACGACAGGTGGGGGTTTATTCGGAGGGAGATCCACAACTGTACTGGTTTCAGCTTGAGATTGCCTACCGCCCATCTTTGGTACGGTAGTGCAGTGGTGGTTGTCTTGACACATAACCTAGTATCAACTGGCCGGCAATGGCGACAAGCTGTCCCCTCTTACGGTCAGGCCATGCCATGCAATTAGGACAAGCGGCAGTTTTCTTTCATCTACTTTGACCGCATCAGGAAATGCTACGGGCACCCATAGAGTGTATCCCGGATTATGCGCAGGCTAATTTGAACATAGAGGCTTTCTTCCGCTGCTGCGCTAAGCAAAGGTATTTCTCGATCCCCAAATCTACACATCAACTAAGCAAAGTACTACTAGAGAGGAGACAGCATTTTATGGCTGAAGGAAATGATGGGGTACATACCTTGGGCGCCTGGCCGGCCTTGAGGGGCTCGAAGAAATCGGGCTTCTTGCTGCCAAGAGGAAACGGAAACGGAAACGGACAGAGAATCAGCTGAAGAAGAAGAAGACTCAAATCGAACCAACCAAACCATCATCAGTTGAAGCATCAGGACAGAAACAGGATTAGGGGTGAACTTACTCGTAGACCTCGGTCTTGAACTTCTCGAACCCGGTCTTGAGGCGCTCCACGGCGGCGTCCATCTGCAAGGGGAGGAGAGGATCAACACCAAATTAGTCACCGTCGCGTCGCCACACACTCACACACAGCAAGAAGAAACAAATAAACACTGGATATGCATCATGCGAATTTCGAGAGAGAGAGAGAGAGCTCTGCCCACGGAAAGGCAGAGCGTGCGCAAACAAAGGCGATTCAAGAGGATAACTAAATGCTTTACAAGAAAAAAAGAAAAGCTGAAAGGGCAAGCTGTGAACTGAATCGAAAGGGGGGCGGCGAAAAGGAAACGGAAAAAGATGAGATGGATGGATGGATGGATGGAGCAGTTTATGGGTGGTGTGTGGGGGAGGGAGGAGGGAGACGGACCTTGCTGGAGGGAGGAGGTGGTGGATGGTAGGTAGGCTTCTGGAGGAGTGACGAGGAGGAAGAATCTATCGCTGCCGCTGCTGCTGCTGGGGTGTTCTCCCCACCGGGGGCGGAGGGCTTCTTATAGCAGCAGGGGAGGCACAGGCAGCCGCTCATCTTCAACTATCGCGCTCGCGTTCGCGACTCTACTCTTTTGTTTTTTCTCTCTTCTCCCCGGATGGATTACTGGTAAACATGGCACGTGGAAAGAAGAAGGCAACGAAAGAAGTTAGCAGCAAAGGAGGAGGGGCTGGCTGGCTTTGTGGCCAAATGGCCGATCACAATGGCAGCGGTTCTCTTTCTCTTTCTTTCTTTTGGTATGTTTTGACCAGATCATTAAGCCCGTGAATTCAAGGTGACCGGGCATCCTTATCTTTATCCTTTTGGAGTACTACTTTACACTACATAATGTTATTCTTACTAAATATTGTTGTCAAATGGATAAAAGAGATGTATCTGTAACCAAAATACGCCAGATACATCCCCTTTATCCATTTTCAATTTTGATAAAGATTTCGGACGGAGAGAGTATTATTCATGGAATCAAATAAATACTAGGAAATGCTTCGAGAGAAAGCTAGTACTACGTACTATTCTACTACGAAACAAGGAAGACGGTAGTTGGCGCGTGATGCAATTGCCACTAGGTCTAGAATGTGGACACAGTTCACAAGTCAAAGCATATGCAGGCTGGACATGACTTCAATTGTGTCCTGCCTGCCTAGTGCCTAGTGGAGCAGTAGTATCTCAGATCCCCAGAAGCGCTTGCCCAGGTGCATGGGGTGAAGGCGGGCCTGGGGTAGTCACCGGCTCCCAGATCCAAGGACAATTGGCAAGAAAAAAATTGGCAATTGGTAATGTGCTGGGCTCAACCAACGTCGGGTACGCTAATTCCAGATGCTGGGGCCGCGGAAGGGCCACCCCACGACCACGAATTTCCTTATCTGTGATGAGGAAGGCGGAGCTGAATTGACGCCTCTGTCCCTCCCGTACCAACTGCCGAGACCACCGCTTCCTGAATTACTGGAACCTTGCTCCCTCCCCCCTCCCTCCCTCCCTCGTCCTCAGTCGACCGATGAGCCCTCCTGAATCTCCGCCACGACTCCTTCCGGCCCGCGTCTGCTGCCCAAAGCAGTCGCCGATCGAAGTAGAACGGCAACTGCTTGCTCTATTTTTCTCTAACGGCGTTTCTGCTCTTTTTTTTACATGCATGATGAAGCGTGATGTATGATGCCAAATAATATTTCAGCCCATTCTTTAGAATGAACTACTAATAAGATTAAAACATTATTTTTTGCGAGAGAAGATTAAAACATTGGGACGACATGTATGCAGGATTCTTTCTTTGTTGACATCTCAGCTGGAGAAGCTGGATATGGTACTACAACCACACATGGTTGAGGGTTGCAATCAGCTTCAACCTCTGCATCACATCACTACGTGTAGCGTTGTGACGTTGATATCAAGAAAAAAATCAGGCCTCCTCCTACAGGCTAGCGGTAACAAAGTTTGGTTGGAGGGATTGTGGTATTCTCAGACCATCAGAGTTCAAGTCCTGGTGCTTGCATTTATTCCTGCATTATTTCAGGATTTCCGTCGATGCACATTCAGTAGGAGGAGACGTTCCCGTCAACAACAAGGTGCCTACGGTGACTTCGTAAATTTCAAGATGATATGCTGGCTTAGTCTTTCAAAGGTGCTCGTAGGGGTAGGGTGTGCGTGTGTGTGTTCATAGGGGTGAGTGTATTCGCATGTATATGAGCACTTGCGTCTGTACTGTGTTAAAAAAAGTGATTAACATGTTTTTATGTACAATTTCCTATGTAAAAGTTTGGTAATGCACTTACTCTTTGTTTCCTTGAAATGAAATGTTAATATAAATATGAAGATTTGTTATAACATTCGAGTTGGATTAAGTGTAGTAGTAGCTTGCATAGGTGGTGTTTGAAAACTCGAAAAGAGGGAAAATGGGAAGCTGACGGAGTGGATGACCTAGTCGTTATTTCTGCAAGCCTTTTCTATCCGAAGTCAAACTACTGCCAACATCAAGACAAAGGATGGACATCTTTCTCCAAGAATCAAGAGAATGGAAACATTGAGTAGACCTAGCTTAGGGGTACCTTACTTACTTAGATAAGCTAAAGTAACAACTGCCTTAACGACTCCATAGTTAACGTGTTTTATCTAGATTCTTTGATATAAAAGTTTGATATTTCTGCACTTACTCTTTGTTTTATTGAAACAAATTAAGATTTGTTGTACCCTTCGAGTTGGATTTAGTGTAGTAACTTGCCTGGGCGGTGTTTGAAAACTAAAAAAGAGGAAAATAGGAAGCTTCTTATCCAAAAATAAAATAAAATAGGAAGCTGACGGAGTGGATGACGTAGTCGTTAGTATTTCTGCAAGCTTTTACGAATCAAAGTCAAACTACTCAACATCAAAGCCAAAGGATGGTCATTTTCTCCAAGAACCAAGAGAGTGCTAGAAACATAGAGTAGACCTAGCTTAATTGGTGTCCTTTCAGTCTTAGCAATAATGCCCGATAGACTCCACCTTATCGCTTTAAGGAAAAGCTGCCGCTACATGTTTACTCACTAAACTAGTATAAACTTTCTCCTGTACACTTGAGACTTTGTGGAGTTATTTTCAATCCAGAGCACATTATTGTGTTAAATTAACATTATCGCTGGCCACTTCTCTGGAAACCCGTTCATGTTCATCCCACATATTATATCGAGAGTTTGTTGACATGCATGTTGATGGTGGATGCAGAGAGGACTAAAAACACAATGCCTTTGTCTGTTAGATCCACATATATAATATTCAATGATTGCTTTTGCATAAATAGAAAAGGTTGCAAGAGTATAGGAGACCATGGCGACATGCAAGCCCCATGTGCAGAGCTGGTCAACTGTACAGCAGTAATGCGTTTTGGTTTTTTGAGCTCGAAAATGAGGTGCATTTGGTTCAGCCATCACATGCATTTTGGTTGCCGTTCTCCCATATTCTGGGAAGAAGATCTAGGCATGTGGCGTGGAGCAAAGGGGCCCGTGACCCACGTACGTCGTTCCCAAAACAGCAAAGGACACGCCATGATGCCAAACTTAGCTAAGCTTAACAAGGGCTGTGCCGGCCGGATAGAGGAACGATATGCATGGTGCATGCAGCTGCGAACGTGCGTAGTAGTACGTACCAATGCGGGTGCGACGGGCGCGGCCTGGACGGGGGTGTTCCTGATGAGCTTGGGACGGAAGGAGGAGGAGTTGGAGGGCGCGGGGGTGCCGAGGCTGGCGACGATGGTGGAGGAGCGGGCACGGGGCGCGACGGTTGCGTAGCACCAGTTAGCCGCGGCGGTCGACATTGTGCAGATGGGCAGTGCCTGCTGCCCTCCTTATACGCGCAACAAATAGTGCGCGGAGCGCGTGCGTGCGGACAAACGCCCCAGGGCCGGGTGCGGTGCGCGCGGCGGCGTGCGGCTCGCCACGGCCGGTGGATGCCGGCCACTGGCACCGGGCGCCCTCATCCCCCCGGCGCCACACCGGATAGGCTCGCGATAACGCGACGCTCCATCGTGGCCAACGGTTCGCGCGGCACGGATCCTGGTCCACACGCGGGAGGATGGGGCCGGAAAATCAAGGATTTGAATGCGCGGCGTTGGGGGGTTGGGAGTACGGTTGAGAGAGAGAGATGGATGACGATGTGGACGTGGGTGTATGCCGCTACCTGCCTGTGCTGGCGGCCTCCGCCGCCTATCAGTTGTCAAAGGCTGGGCTTGGGCCTGGGCCGACGGTGAGGTGTGGTCGCGATGAACTGGGTGAAGTGTGTGATCAGGATGTGCTCAGAAAAAGAAGGGTGTGATCAGGATGTGCTCAGTGAATCATTAGCTCTGGTAAAAATCTTCTACATCAACAAAGGGAGAGATAAGGCCAACTCCAACGGGGCGTGGAAGCGGTTTTGATCCCTTTTTTTGTCCATTTGAATCTGTCAAGGAGGCGGTGTCCGGCCGCGCCTGTGTTTCCGTGTGCAGTGCGCTCAATCGGTTGATCCATTTGATCCGCCCGGCTGGTTGGCGGCAAAATGTGCACACCATTTTCATGCATATATCTAAACTAACATTACACAACCAAATAAATCACGTAGTTTTACATGACAATATTAGATAGTTTACAACCAAATGAAAATTTCATAATTTACAATCAAGTTTAAATTGTCAAAAATACATTGGAAGAAAAGGAACTGATGCATCTATCGGTTGCCAAGATGAGTCCACATGTGCTCAACCAACTAGAGTTGGACGTGAGTTGCTCAATCACGTATCTCTATGAAATTGGGTAAAGTCTTGTGCTTGAGCAAACCTAGCCCTCTTCTCTCCTACCGGATTGGAGATTGTCTTAATAAGAGTTGACCAATGAGGATAGATACCATTAACTAGATAGTATCCTTTGCTGTAGTGGTGGTTATTGAGTTCAGAGTTCAACTCTAGGCAATTGCCTTCTGCAAGCCTTCTAAATATCGGAGAGCATTGAAGCACGTTGATGTCATTGTGGCAACCAACCATACTTAAAAAAGAGTGCCAAATCCAAAGATTTTGTGAAGCCACAACTTCAAAGTATGAAGTGCAAGCTTTCACATGCCCCTTAGATTATCCCTGCCAAGCAATGGACAGTTCTTCCACTTCCAATGCATACGGTCTATGATACAAGCATTCCTGAAAAGCCTCTCTCTACACCGATCGCTAACAACTGGCTTGTATCTATTGCATTTGGCTCTCTCAAATATTCCGAGCAAAACACTGCTACCACAACCTTGTGGAACTTGTACAATGATGCAAGGCATGTGGACTCACTCGTGCGGAGATACTCATCAACAAGATCACCGGGAATTCCGTATGCAAGCATCCCAACAGCCGTAGTGCATTTTCATATAAGCGGAGAAGCCAACCATTTCAAGGGAATCGTCTTTTCATCTAAAGTAATCATAATGCTCCATCACTCCCTCCCAAATACGATTGAACATCTGGAAGCGGTGTTGGAAAAGCTTAATTAGGATTGAAGAGTGGGGACCCGCACTGAAAGTAGTCGGGGAAGAGTAGGCAATGTCCGCTCCCTCTATTGTGATTCAACGCGGCGCATGGCCTGGAATGGATCCCATGAATCTCAGCCGCTGCCTAGCAATGTGCTCATTGACGATCAAAATAGCAACCACAAAATCTTCACCATCACACGACGAATCATCCGAATCACAAATGAAGTTGTTGAAAAAGAATTCATCCCCACTAGCCATTGTACCTTGAAGCGCCGAACACCTTTTGGCTTTGGTGTAGTAGTGGCTGGTGAAGAGCCACGCACCCTCACTGTACAAGCAGCAGGCCTATTGAAGGGGAGGAGAGTGCGGCCGGCGGCCATGGAGCCGAGGCCGGTGGAAGTGGAGAGGAGGTCAGTGCTAGCGACCGTGGCTTCCCTGGCACCAACAGTGGCGAGAAGAGGGCACCAACGCGGCAAGAATGTGCCTCGGATACGACGTTGAGGTGGAGGAGTGGGTGGATGCGAGAGGATGCCTGGGAGCGTCCAAGCGGACGGAACTGGGCGGCGGCGGCGAGGGCGAATGGTGTTGGGTATGGAGGGGGAGAATGCCATACGTGCCACCGATGGGCAGGCCAGTGAGAGCATAAGGACAGGCATCGTGCACGTCCGCGCCTGCGCAAACCTTGGCCAAATTTGGGCCGGAAATGGTTCGCGGGCGGACGAAAAACGGACGCTTGTTAGTTTGGGTCGCCGCGTTGGACCATGATTTATGTATGTTTCGACCCAAATTGACGTGGACGGACCAAATGCGATTGCACGTTGGAGTTGGCCTAATTTTGGGAAGTGGTTATTTTTTTTTCATTTCGTCTATCCTCCCGCTCTACGGAAAAAGGAAAAATAAATGTTTTATTAGAAACTATAAACTAAGAACTAAAACAAAAGTGTGGAAGGCTGGCCTCTCCCATGTATCTTTACTCCTCAGATCGGGCATCTCTTGTTAGGCTAGTGGCTATTGTGCCTTGTTAGTGACTTTAGTCACACCTCGTTATGAGGTAGGCTATGACAACCGTATAAGTGAGTGTGTGACACTCTATTCAGACTAGTCTTCTAGGTTGTGGTGAGCTCTCCGCTTATAGTGGTGTGTCTCATACGCATCGAAAACATCCAAATGACCCAAGGGCTAGTACCACCTTAAAAAAGAGAGTGCCAAACTCACTTCATGCTAGTCTTATGGGATATGATGGACCCTCCACTTATAGTGGTTTGTCCAATGCGTATCAGAAACGCCCGAATGTGGGACATAGGTTGGGAGCTGGGCCTGGGACACTAACACTCATATGTTTTGTTCGTTCAGGTTTTATTTTCATAACAAAGTTAGCTTTAGTTTTTTTTCCTCGCAACTCAAGTTGGACGTAGGAAAAAAAACACAAAACAGGCTTCTCATAGATGAGATCATTTTCACCTAGGCTGCTCATGGATAGCATCACCGTCACCAGGTCCTACCATCAAAACCGGCCACACCCTACCCCGACGCCGCCCAAAGCCACCTTCAAACCATGCTACTCATTTCCTCGCCTCGGTGCCGCCACATGCCGCCCCCTCACCCAACATTACCCAAAGCAGGTCGCGTCTCCCTCACCCTAGTTGATGCTGCCAAACACCACCTTCACCAACAGCAGGGTTTCAAGCATACTTGGTTAGGGGCCAAAATTGGCTTGCCAACATTTGGCCAGTTAAATTTTTTCCAAAAATCATCAAGTTTTTTAGGCCGGCAAAGGAAGTTAACAACCAACCAATTGGTAGCCAATTTTACAATATATTGTTCTTATTTTTGGAATTTCATTAGCTATGATCCAATTTATACCCAATGCAAACATGAGATATATTTCAGATAACTAAGAGCACGAAAACAGTGAAAGTGGTAAGTAAAGCGAAAAGCAATCAACAATGTACTTACTTGTTTCCTGAGAACTAAGCCCTTCGAGTTCAAATCACCAGTTGCATATGGCACTTGGCTCATCTGCTAAGCGTTCTTCCATAACTTTGACACCGTCTAGAGATAAGGTGTTCAGGTTTATCTCATTGCCTGCAAAGTTGCACAAACAAGTCTAAATAAAGCAGCCCCGGTGAGTAAATTTATATTACTACTCATGTTCCCCTCGAAGTTACAAATTCAGAAAGCAACCCAATTTTCACATGTCAATCATTATGCATCACGTACAACTTAGGTTCTATTGAAAATTGTAAGAATCAACAAAACTTCAAAGGGTTTCTTATACATACTACTACCGTCCAGAATATGACGTTTAAATCAAATTGGTTAAATATAAAGCAAACAGACATATCAACAAAAAGTATAGAGCAAGAATAGAAATCAAAAATAAATATGCATTGTGCAAGATTCTTCTACTGACCTTGGGTTGGCACTTAAGCAATCATACAAATCTTCAAGCAACAACGGGCATTCAAACTTATGCACCAAGCACACTGAGAAGCTGGAGGAAGGTATCACGATTTCATATGTGTACCCATAACACACACGGTAACAAACACATTTTTTTGTATTGCTGAATTGTTTCATGTTATAGGGTGTTTTCACTTTCTTTGAAGTATATAGAATTGTTAAGCGGAGGAAATTGCACATTTGAGAGATATATGTGAACTTTTTTCTTGGTTGGTCAAAGTTATTTTAGTGTATTTTTGCTCGTTGAATACGAAAAATTCACTTGAAATGGTATCATCTACATGTGCTACACAAGCATGCCAATTGAAAAGATAAATATATGAATGATTAAGCACTTTCGGGTGAAGAGGTAATCTACCACAATTTTGATAGTCCGAAGGATGAGTATTGTGCTCTTGAGTTCCTGCACTTGTTGACTCTCAACGGGCTACCTTTGCATGCGCTTAGCCTTAAGATAAACGGCCATGTTATACCACTTAGTGATCAAGTTGATGGACCGTGTGATGACATGAGGTTTATTGTCTGGGTTTTCAGAGGAACGCATCGACACATAAACTGTGCTAGGACAACACATCGGTAGGGGGTTGTCCTTCCTTGGATACTTCTCCCACCTGCAACAATGACATGTTGTCGTTCAGATTCAAGAGGAAGCATCTTCCGATTGTCTCATGTATCTACTTGATCCAGTGTTCTCTCATGGTCAGCTCTATGTTGCATTGTCTCGAACCACCACGAAGAGAACACATAATGATCATCGTCATCAAGGAGAAGGATAAGAGCAAGGACCGGGCCAAGAAATAAAAAAAAGCTCGTAATAATGACCATGAAGAACATAGTCAACAAGTTAGTCCTTCGCAACTGAAATGGGAGGATCAAACTCGAGAAACTTGCACGAGGATCATTGCATACAACATCCTATTGGTTGGTGCAAGCATGCATGCATAACACAAAAGATGGCCTGACTTATTTGCAGTCCTACAAACATTTTGAATAACAAATGAAGAAAAAACAGAAGCAAACACTACAAGAAAATTGAGATACTGTGACGAAAATCCTCGTGACGATGGTGGACAACGTCACACAAATACCTAATGTGTGATGTTTTGTAGGTGGCGTCACCGATCACCATGAATCGATGACGGTTAACGTCACAAAATCGCCTCGGCGGTTGAGTGCCACCAGTATGCCAATTTCTATGACGGGTTGTAATTTCCTCGACGAATCAACTAGTGTCACCGAATATTACGAATGTGTGCAATGATAATATTTTTGTCATGCAATGTGTTCCGGTGGGACCCCCCATAGTTGCTTCACTGGTTATTGAGCGATAGGACCCGCATACCAGTGTTGCCAGTAGGACCCACCATAGTTTTTTTTTCAGAATCAACTGACCGTTGTAATTATTTTGTTCCATCGTTTGGGGAAAGCCTTATTTTGTTCCATCTAATATAAAGACACAAAGGGCGGGTAAGAAAAAACTTGATCCATGCGTTCGTGAGTTGATGTTAGTTCGTTGTATCACAAAAATAAAAATAGAAATATTTTATAAGTTCACAGGAAATTTTTTGGTACAGGGAGTTTGAACCCCGGGAGCATTCTGGTCTCCCTCTAACGGCGTTGCTAATAGGCTAGAGTTTAGAGAGTAAGTTGTGCTAGTAAAATATACGTATATAAGGAACCCGCCAAAAAATAAAATTATATGGCCGTGGACTATATCGATCTGTTCCTCTGTTCTATAGCTGGCGCCAGGCACGGCTCAGTTCCCGCTAGCAGCTGTTCTTAACTTCTTCTTCTTTTCTTTTTTTTTGAGCAACAGCTGTTCGTAACTTCGTATGTGACGGGCGCACCATAGGTCCATATAGCCCATTCTGCAGCAAGCCCAGCAAAACGTTCTTTCCTTAATTTTCTATACGTGGGCTGAAGCTAGCTCAACTGCGCATATAAGCAGCGACTTTTTTTCCCCTTCGCCCACCTTCTCCTCCTGGAGCGAAACCCTATCTATCTTATCTCGTTTTCTTTCGCTCGTGTGGCGGCGGCGATAGATCGGAGGAAACCAAGCGCGACGACGGCGGCAGGAGTAGCTGCTCTCCGCCCTCCCGCGTAGGGTTCCTTGAGGGCCCCCTCTGCGGAAGCTGCTAGTGGCGTCAGGGATCTCCATGGCGCGCAGTGGCGGACCCAGTGTGCGCCGCGGCAGTGGCCCGACCTGTGTGCGTGACATGAGTTCTCAGTGTGAGTGCCTGCATGCCTGCGTCTCCGCTCGTGTGATTGAAAGGACTGAACTATCACTCGGTGGTTCCACTCGTCCATACACTTCTCAATTCCATCGGAGCAAATGAGGGAGAGGAGGAGTCATGGTGATGTGGTGCTGGCATGGATTCCTTGAGCGGAACACGGATTAGCCTATGAGACCCACCTCATCTCCTTAAATGGGGACTACCGCCATAGAGTATGATGATTAACTAATGAGTCGGGCCATAGTTGTCTGACCTTCCGCACTTATTATGAGTACACCGCGTTGACCCTCTGTTTTTCTTCTTCTTGTGTTATGTCCATCAGATTGACATGGATCACAGACCACGGGGGCAAGGGGGAGTTCCGTGGGAGGACCGTGAAGCTCGACCAGCAACCTGTGTTATTAACTAACATGTGTACAACGCTAAACTCTCTGCTCCCAGTTTAGATGAACCGCTTACGTGCGGAGATTGCTTCAGATATCAGTTTTGTTCTATTACTCCCATGTTAGTGTTTTCTTATTGGTCAATCCTGAGATGCTTGCATAGTAATCCCCCAGTATTTGCTAGGTTAGATAGTATGGAAGCTAGTTTATACATGTTACTAAGTTGAAAATTGTAAACTGAATTGTACCTGTTTCGATTTATCTTTTAGATAAATTATTACGAGAACCTAGATAGTGCATGTGAAATGAGTTAGTAATTAAATAGTTAGCTGCAGTAAAATATTTTCATTATGCCGATGCTCTACAGTATTGTTGTTATTGTTGAGGAGTGTGAATAGATTCGCAAGTGAATTCTTTGTTGAACTGCGGTGGGAGTTTTATGGGTAATTCGACATGATTTTGGCAAATTACTAATGGAGAACTAATTTAATGAACTCATTTGTGGCAATCTGAAGTATTCTTGACTATATGTTAATGCAGATTACTATCCAAGCAAGCAGATACTACAACTAAAGATCAAAGTCTAAACACGCTTTTTATTCGGCCTATGAACATAGCATAATTGTAAGTAATTTATTTTCAGATGGAAGTGCCTTATTGATCACACTTCCAGTCAATGTGTCCCCGTCAAAATAATAATTCAATGTGTCCCATGGACAACAGGTAAGCTATGCAAAAGTTGTTCATGCTTTCTTCATTGTTCTAGGCTGCTTGAAGGTTTCTTCCTTCGAGGCTTTGTTGAATATTCCCCTTTTTTTGCACCATTTTAATTTGTGAAGGAGTGCCTACTACGAATACAAATTTGTTCCTCTCTGGATTTCAAACTTTCAGTTGTGCTATTATTTACATGTGTCCTCTTAATTTCAATAGTTCTAGTACTTTATGATGTATTGATAAGTGTTTGTGCCAATCTAATATCTCAGATTACTTTTTATGCTCACAAAAACATGTTAGTTACATTCATATCACTTATTAGGGAAGTATTAACATGTCTTGTTTTCTTAAGATTCCAACCTAGAGCTCCGAGTTATAACATGAATGTTGTTCTTTGTTGTAAAGGTAGATGGTTCTCTGTAACTCATTCATCTTTGCTATATTTATGTCTTTGTTTCAAATAGGCTAATTCAAAAGTCATTTTTCAAGAAGTTGATATGGACAAATAAGATAAGAGAAGAGAAGAAGCCTTCAAGAAGAGAAGAGGCATCCAACAAAGGTTCCAAGTTTTGAAGAAGGTGTGAGCTAAGAGTCACACCAACAAAGTCTATTGATCTCACCCAAAATTAAAAGATGTTGTATTGGATGATTGTGTAGCTTGGGTTATTTTGGATGGGGCATGTAAGTGTGATGTGTAATATGCATGTTGTTTAAAGACGTTGGCTTGTAATGTGCTGTGAAAAATGGTCAATGGAAAGATGGCCTTAAAAATACCAATAAAATAGTTCTTAAAAAGGCTAGTAGGAAATGGCAAATTCTCCATAAAAATGGGTGGGCTCGATTAGCCACTATTCGGTGGCTATGGACCATCAAAAATTTAGATACACAAATAGAAAATAATCTGAATTATTGGGCTTAGCCCACTTGGAAACCCAGTGAGCATTAGCCCGCCAAATATCTAGTGACGACAACTACGTCACCGAAGGTCCCCTATCCGGTGACGTTTTTCGCGCTCATGTCACAAGGAATAATCTGTGACGGGGATTCCGTGACGATGCTGGTGACGCGTGAAAAATGTCACACGTGAGTATTTTGTGACGTTTTTAGCTATTACATGACATTTTTGAGCTCGTCATAGTAGGTCTGATCTCTTGTAGTGAAACTCCCCAATTTTTAAGAATATAGGAGACACAATTGACCAAGAACTATGGCGAGAATTCCAGAGGCTGATCACCTCAAGACAGTTCATATTTATACTACCTCGGTGAAGTCCCACAAGTTGCCAAACACAACTCTGTCCCGGAGAGCTACCGCTTCTACGATGATTACCCCGATATAAGGCATAAACCAAGTACGAAGATAGGAAATGTGCGAATGAGGAACCCCTCCACCTCCTCCTTGCGCTCATCAGTTGCTATGGCTCCACTAGTATTAATCTTCACCCAACCTGAATCAAGCGCCCCCCAGCACTGTTTCGGGGTAATGTCATTTCAGTGTCATCGTGGACCGAAGGCCTCCTGGTTATGAGTCCAATGATTCCTAGAAGACGAGATAGCTCACGTAATAATAAGAGAAAACTATGTTTTTGGTCCCTTAAGTTCCCTAAAAGTATAGACTTGGCCCCTCAAGATTTTTTGATAGATATTTGGTCCTTCAAGTCTCAAAACCGAATAAGTTTGGTCCAAAACCAGATTTTGAGCACGTTGACCGGGTTTGATGGGGTTTTGACCAGGTTTGGGTATGCTAGGTGCGTGAAAATTTTTGTGATCAAAATAACATCCGGGGAGCTTTCACAAAAAAGAAACTTTCTTCTGTGAGCCAAAAATTGTTTTTTTTTCACGAGCTCCTCGAATGTCAAAACACCACACAAACTTTCACGCACCTAGCACGTCCAAGCATCTTGGTTACCACAAAATTCCATATTTTCTTGAATTTTTTTGAATTACTGTTCATCAGTCAAACCCGGTCAACATGGTCAAAATCTGGTTTTGAACCAAACTTATTCGTTTTGAGACTTAAAGGACCAAAGGTTTACCAAAAAATGCCCTCTGTCTTCCTTTGAAAACATTTTGTCACAAGAAGATTCCTTGGCCCAAGTAACAAGATGCAGCCTTGGCAACTTCAATTGTAATGAAGGTTTTGATCCAGTCCAGAATCGCTAGCGTGTTCACAGGACACTAGTGCATGTATCAAGTTTTTCCCCATTGCGAGGCAAATACTACACCTGCTCAGTTCTTTGATGTGTCGATGCTTCAGTGTAGCCACACCAGAAAACCCACACTTTCGGCCCAACATTCAGCTTCCAAAGTCGGCTCCATAACTGTTCCTCAGACTTTGAACTACCTGTAATCGTCCCTTCCCCTCGAGCGAGTGCAGTACGCCAATTTATCCTTTCTATTTTTTTCTTCACCTTTTCCTGTCTAAGTTTTCTCTCCTACTCTCTCCGTCCCGAAATGTAAGACTTTTTTCAGGTTTTTTCGCAATTGTTAGAGCATCTTTAGCCACATATCTCTAATTCAACTTCTCAAACATCCGCGGATGCGTCCGGTTAGTGATCGGGCGTGTCTATTTTGAACCTCTATTTCTTCGTTCATACATCCACACTTCTCATTTTCTCCTTTATATGTCCGGTCACTTGCATATGATTGATGAAGAGAAAAAAAAGAAAGAAAAGAAAGAATAAACAAAGAAAAAAAGATGGTCCAGGATGGGCTGCGTCCTACGTGGCGGACTGCCCGGGCGCGCCTGGGCGCGTCCGCGATCCTCATATCCTCTCCATATTTGGGATGGATATGACGGTTCACAGACAGCCTGAGCGTATAGGGTTGATATAAGGGGTCCAGCTGGGTGATATTTTTCCTTCTCTCCTGTGCGGTCACTAACGGATGCATCCGCAGGTGTATGAGAAATCGTTTGAGGCGTCCGGCTGTAGATGTTCTTAGTTTATTAATCACTATTTGCGTCATACTAGTTGGTTTTCAGGTTCTCATGAGGTAATTTTGAAATGGTACCGGTTTCAGTTTCTTGCGCTGATACCCGTATGGTATCGCGGTCGACTACATGAGATCAAGATGCACTTTCAAATGGCAAGATGCACTTTCGAATAGCAAGACTGACAAATTAACCCCGTAAGCATCTGCCCTCATCTCCGAAGTCAGAATTTCAGGCACTGTGGGGGAAGGGGTCAATCATGGGACGGCTAGCTGGGCGGAGGAATGGGAAGAGGATTTCCGAGACTACTCCATGCAGCCGGACTGCCATACTGATACCACTACTAGTTCTCTACAAAATTAACACATGTACGGAACAGAAAAGAGCATTCGGTAAAAGAATATAGTCCAGTATGTATGTGTACCCTGTGATTCTCGTGTAGAAATTCCAAGCCCGAGATATGAACTGGTGCGGCTGCTGCTCCACCGACGTCGTGGGAGCCAGATGTGAGGAACGTAGCTAGTCATGGCGAAGCCTTGCCCTTGCGCTGGAGCTCCATTCCTGCCCGGAGAACATCGTGTGTACGTGGGTCTGATGTTTTAACAAGGTTTGCAGAGTGACCTGGCACCCTGTGGGCGACTTGCGCGCGGAACGTTGACAGGATGAGCTCATTTTGACGACATCGTAACTCCATAGAGCTCGCTTGGTGTCATGGTCAAGATAGGGCTGGGCATCACCACGTGGAAATAAGATTTTATAAAAAGATAAACCTTGGCGATGTGCACGGTACAGCGACGCCGCTAGTCAAGATTCCTTCTGGTGGCCTGCGGATCCGTCTGGCCTTTATACGGCTCGGTCGACATACCAACGGCTTTGTCTCGGTGCAGTTACGGTGCCTTTATGCCGCATGCATCTGGGTAAGTTGGACTTTGCTAGTGACAATCGCCTACTCTCTCCATGACGGCTTCCAGCTGCGTCAGAAACCCATCTCCGCCGCCGGCGAGGCCCTTCCCCGTCCCTCCTCCTCCTCGCTTGCGAAGGCGTCCAGCGAAGCAAAGCCCGTCTTGTGGCTTGGCGGTGAACTCTCCCTCACTGCCGGGACCTCAACGGCGGGTCACCGCCGAAGTCCGCGAGCTTTCGGTGGCGGGTCGTGTGGATCTGGTAGGCCGCTGCTGGGGAGGCGTAACGCAGCCTGCGATGGTGGCGGTGGGGCTCATTGAGGCCGATCTGGTGGTGGTGCGAGCTAGGTCGGGCGCGTCCGATCTGGCCGATCTGCGGGTGTCGTGGGTGGCGGTGCCGGCGGCCACTACTGGAGAGGGAGCACCCTCCTCTTCGACGGGAGGTGGCGTTGGCTCTGCAGGGTGCCGTCCTTGGCTGCGCCGGGCGGCGAGGCGGCAGCGAGCATGTTCCGATCTGAAGGTGGTGGCCTCACTGGTACTTTGTCCTCCACGTCCGGCCGGGATTTGGGCGCCCTTTGGGTCTCCCGTTCTGCTGGTCGGAGGGGCGGTGGGTGCGGGCTCTGGGTCGGGGGAAACCCTTGACCAGCGAGGCCGGTCACGATGTTGGCGACGCCCATGGCGCCGTTCTCCTTCTTGTGGGCAACATCGAGACCTACACCTGGCCCTCCGCCTCTTGGTCCCGGGCGAAAGCCTAAAATCTTCGGATTGGGTGGCGGCCGCGCATCGGCGTCGCTTTTTTCTTGAAGGTGCCGCCTTGGGAGCTCTTCGTGGTCAGGGGCTCGGTGTGGTGGTGGTCTGCCGGTCTTCAGTACTGTCCATGCTCAGCAGCTGCGGTGTGCGTTTGGGTCTTGGCCGGAGACGGTGGCGATGTATGGGTGTCCTTTAGAGGTGAGGTCGCCACGACTGTTGTCCTATCCTCGGCAGCTGGTTGGCCTGCCCATGCGTGCTCAGGGGTGAGCTGCTCTGCCTGCCAACGGGACGACGTCCTTCGATCCAGGACGAGAGGGCAGGGGTTCCCTCTTCAGAGGCAGCGACGGGACAACAAGTTTGGCCTTGGGAGGGACAGAGTGTGGCTTTCCTCCGGCGGTGAATTGCTCCCTTGTCGCAGTCGTTGATGACTTGATCTGAAGCCGTCGTGGGCTTCATGTCCTACTGGTCCTTCGGAGCTCGTTAGCTGTTCTGTAGAGTTGTGTATCCTGTCGTTTTATTTTCCGTTTCCTGTTGTATGGTCGGTTGTAATGTGTGATCTGCTTTATATATAAAGCGGGGCGAAAGCCTTTTTCGGTAAGTTGGGATTTGCTCAAGTGCAAAAAATTTCACTTGGTTGGCGGTGCAACATCGCATTTGGACCTCGGATAGGCGAGCGAGGCATGGGCTGCAAGATCGGCCTTCGGCATGTTATACATGTCTCGAAGAGGAGGACAATGCGGAGCACATCTTGGTCCAGTGCGTGTATGCAGGGGAAGTGTGGCATACCATGTTTGATGCTTTGGGTCTGTAGGCAACCATCCCAGACGCGCATGATCACCTCTTGGGTTGGTGGTTGACGCAACGAGCAAGATGGAGTAGGGGTTCCAAGAGGAGTTTTGATACGGTCGTTATTGCAGTTATTTGGGCGCTATGAAAGCAGCGAAATGCGAGAGTCTTCCACAGCACCGACCAGCAGTTGAACGGTCCGGACCTGGCTAGTGCCATTATTGGGGAGTTGAAGGAGTGGAAGGCGGCAGGCCTAGGAGGAGGAGGTTTTAGTGGTTTTTGTGAGAGAGTAGGATTAGGCTAGCTAGGGGGTGTGTGGGTGTGTTTGCCTAGGGTGTTTGTTAGCATTCACCCCTAGGTTTCTTGTACTTTGGTTATTCTGCTTTCTTCTATAAAATTAAGGAACGCTCTTGGCGTGCTCTCGAAAAAAAGATAAACAAACTACTAGTAATTTTTAAAACTGGTCATTCACCCGTGCAACTGCGTGTGCTAGGTTTTTTTTTGCGGCAAACTGCTAGATAAATCGGTTCAAAACAAAGGTAGATATCAATGGAAATTCTTGCATCCATTTTTGTGCAAATTTGTAAGAAATGAAATATATTGAAACGATGTTAGGGCATCTCCAATGCCGACCTGCAAACCATCCACATACGTCCACCGGTCCGGGCCGCGAAATCCATCCAGCGCGGTCATGTATCGGTCCACGGCGTGGTCTGGGCATATTTTCCACAAACCGGAGACAAACATTGTTATGTGGTGGCCCAGCCCAGGCAGACGGCCCAAGGCCTCAAGGCGCAACCGCCAGCTGGCCCGAGACTGACAAAGGAACAAGTCGTCCTGAAGGGGATAAAAGAGGGGAGGCGCTGGAGGGAGGAGAGAGAAGATTATTGGCAAATAGCTTTTCCTTTCAATTCCTGTATCGAGATCCAATCGGGTGTACCTCTTGTATCGAATCCCTGATTGATACTAGTGTGTGCATAACAATTGGTATCAGCAGTCTATCGATCCATCGCGTGTGCACGCTCGATCCGTCAGTCCGGCTGGGCTTAGCAGCGACCTCTGGTTGCAGCTGTAATTCCTATCTCTCGGCAGGAACAGCGGCTCCGCGAGCGATCTGGCGCCTAGGAAGCGCGGCCCGCCCGCCGTAGAGTAGCAGATTTTCGCGGCCATAGACACGGTCAGCGAGCAAGGGGCGGCGACTGATACGTCTCCAACGTATCTATAATTTTTGATTGTTCCATGCTATTATATTATCTATTTTGGATGTTTATGGGCTTTATTAAACACTTTTATATTATTTTTGGGACTAACCTATTAACCTAGAGCCCAGTGCCAGTTTCTATTTTTTTGCCTATTTCAGTGTTTCGCAGAAAAGGAATATCAAACGGAGTCCAAACAGAATGAAACCTTCAGGAGAGTTATTTTTGAAACGGAAGCAATCCAGGAGACTTGGAGTGTACGTCAGGGAAGCAACGAGGTGGCCACGAGGCAGGAAGGCGCGCCTGCCCCCCTGGGCGCCCCCACCCTCGTGGGCCCCTCGTGGCTCCCCTGACCGACTTCTTTCGCCTATATATATCCATATAACTTAAAAACTTTGGGGAACATAATAGATCGGGAGTTCCGCCGCCGCAAGCCTCTGTAGCCACCAAAAACCAATCGGGACCCTATTCCGGCACCCTGTCGGAGGAGGGATCCCTCACCGGTGGCCATCTTCATCATCCCGGCGCTCTCCATGACGAGGAGGGAGTAGTTCACCCTCGGGGCTGAGGGTATGTACCAGTAGCTATGTGTTTGATCTCTCTCTCTCTCTCTCTCTCTCTCGTGTTCTTGAGGTGATACGATCTTGATGTATCGCGAGCTTTGCTACTATAGTTGGATTTTATGATGTTGCTCCCCCTCTACTCTCTTGTAATGGATTGAGTTTTCCCTTTGAAGTTATCTTATCGGATTGAGTCTTTAAGGATTTGAGAACACTTGATGTATGTCTTGCCGTGCTTATCTGTGGTGACAATGGGATATCACGTGATTCACTTGATGTATGTTTTGGTGATCAACTTGCGGGTTCCGCTCGTGAACTTATGCATAGGGGTTGGCACACGTTTTCGTCTTGACTCTCCGGTAGAAGCTTTGGGGCACTCTTTGAAGTACTTTGTGTTGGTTGAATAGATGAATCTGAGATTGTGTGATGCATATCGTATAATCATACCCACAGATACTTGAGGTGACATTGGAGTATCTTGGTGACATTAGGGTTTTGGTTGATTTGTGTCTTAAGGTTTTATTCTAGTAGGAACTCTATGATAGATCGAACGGAAGGAATTGCTTCATGTTATTTTACTACGGACTCTTGAATAGATCGATTAGAAAGGATGACTTTGAGGTGGTTTCGTACCCTACCATAATCTCTTCGTTTGTTCTCCGCTATTAGTGACTTTGGAGTGACTCTTTGTTGCATGTTGAGGGATAGTTATATGATCCAATTATGTTATTATTATTGAGAGAACTTGCACTAGTGAAAGTATGAACCCTAGGCCTTATTTCCTAGCATTGCAATACCGTTTGTGCTCACTTTTATCACTTGCTACCTTGCTGTTTTTATAATTTCAGATTACAAAAACCTATATCTACCATCCATATTGCACTTGTATCACCATCTCTTCGCCGAACTAGTGCACCTATACAATTTATCATTGTATTGGGTGTGTTGGGGAGACAAGAGACTCTTTGTTATTTGGTTGCAGGGTTGTTTGAGAGAGACCATCTTCATCCTACACCTCCCACGGATTGATAAACCTTAGTTCATCCACTTGAGGGAAATTTGCTACTGTCCTTCAAACCTCTGCACTTGGAGGCCCAACAACGTCTACAAGAAGAAGGTTGTGTAGTACACATCAAGCTCTCTTCTGGCGCCGTTGCCGAGGAGGTGAGTGCTTGAAGGTATATCTTTAGATCTTGCAATTGAATCTTTTTGTTTCTTGTTTTAGCACTAGTTTAGTTTATAAAAGAAAACTACAAAAAATGGAATTGAGTTTGCCTCATACGCTTCATCATTTTAATATCTTTCGTGAGAATGATGGGAAGGAAAATTGTGCTCAAGTGCTAGAAGAAGAATTACTAATGCTTGGCATAAAATATGTGAATGATGAGCATGATTGCAACATTGTTAGTACGAATTCCTTGAATATCCATGATGCTAATGATATGCAAAGCCACAAGCTTGGGGAAGCTATGTTTGATGAAGATGATATTTTTTGTCCCCCAAGCTTTGATGAGCAAATTTACTATGATGAAAGCATGCCTCCTATCTATGATGATTATTGTGATGACACGTATGCTTTAAGGAATAATGTTAACCATGAAACTTGTGATCTTGATCTTAATTTTCAATCACATGATAGTTATTTTGTTGAGTTTGCTCCCACTATTGTTGATGAGAATAAATTTGCTTATGTGGAGAGTAATAAAATTTCTATGCTTGTAGATCATGAAGAGAATGCTTTAGGTGCTGGTTATATTGTTGAATTCATTCATGATGCTACTGAAAATTATTATGAGGGAGGAATATTTGCTTGTAGGAATTGCAATAATATCAAGCTTCCTCTCTATGTGCTTAAAGTTTTGAAGTTATGCTTGTTTTGCCTTCCTATGCTAGTTGATTATTGTTCCCATAAGTTTTTTGCTCACAAAATCCCTATGCATAGGAAGTGGGTTAGACTTAACTGTGCTAGTCATATTCTTCATGATGCTCTCTTTATGTTTCAATTCTTATCTTTTATGTGAGCATGATTGAAATCATCATGCTTAGCTAGGGGCGTTAAACGATAGCGCTTGTTGGGAGGCAACCCAATTTTATTTTAGTTTCTTGCTTTTTATTCTGTTTAGTAATAAATAATCTATATATCCTCTGGTTAGATGTGGTTTTATGTTTTAATTAGTGTCTGTGCCAAGTTAAACCTATAGGATCTTCTAGGATGATAGTTATTTGATCTTGCTTAAAATTCCAGAAACTTTCTGTTCACAAAAACAATTGTTAAAAATTACCAGAACGTGATATAATATTGATTCCAATTGAAACAGATAAATAAACAAATTATTCAGGTGTTCCTATTTTTGTAGAATTTTTAGAGTTCCAGAAGTTTGCGTTAGTTACAGATTACTACAGACTGTTCTGTTTTTGACAGATTCTGTTTTTAGTGTGTTGTTTGCTTATTTTGATGAGTCTATGGCTAGTAAAAGAGTTTATAAACCATAGAGAAGTTGTAATACAGTAAGTTTAACACCAATATAAATAAAGAATGAGTTCAATACAGTACCTTGAAGTGGTGTTTTGTTTCTTTCGCTAATGGAGCTCACGAGATTTTCTGTTAAGTTTTGTGTTGTGAAGTTTTCCTGTTTTGGGTAAAGATTCGATGGACTCTGGAATAAGGAGTGGCAAGAGCCTAAGCTTGGGGATGACCAAGGCACCCCAAGGTAAATCCAAGTACACCAAAAAGCCAAAGCTTGGGGATGTCCCAGAAGGCATCCCCTCTTTCGTCCTCATCCATCGGTAACGTTACTTGGAGCTATATTTTTATTCACCACATGATATGTGTTTTTCTTGGAGCGTCATGTCATTTTATTTTGTTTTGCTTGCTGTTTGAATAAAATACCAAGATCTGAAATTCTTAAAAGTTAGAGAGTCTTCACATAGTTGCATAATTATTTGACTACTCATTGATCTTCATATCTTTCGGAGTAGTTTGTTGTTTGCTCTAGTGCTTCACTTATATATTTTAGAGCACGATGGTGGTTTTATTTTGAAGAAATAGCTGAACTCTCATGCTTCACTTATATTATTTTGAGAGTCTTTAGAACAACATGGTAATTGCTTGAGTTATGAATTTAGTCCTAACATGATGGGCATCAAGAGGGATATAATAAAAACTATCATATAAAGTGCATTGAATACTATGAGATGTTTGATTCTTTATGATTGTTTTGAGATATCAAGATGGTGATATTAGAGTCATGCTAGTTGAGTAGTTGTGAATTTGTGAAATACTTGTTCTAAAGTTTGTGATTCCCGTAGCATGCATTATGGTGAACCGTTATGTGATGAAGTCGGAGCATGATTTATTTATTGATTGTCTTCCTTATGAGTGGCGGTCGGGGACGAGCGATGGTATTTTCCTACCAATCTATCCCCCTAGTAGCATGCGCGTAGTACTTCGTTTCGATAACTAATAGATTTTTGCAATAAGTATGTGAGTTCTTTATGACTAATGTTGAGTCCATGGATTATACGCACTCTCACCCTTCCACCATTGCTAGCCTCTCTAAATACCGTGCACGTTTCGCCGGTATCATACACCCCCATATATCTTCCTCAAAACAGCCACCATACCTACCTATTATGGCATTTTCATAGCCATTCCAAGATATATTGCCATGCAACTTTCCACCATTCCGTTTATTATGACACGCTCCATCATTGTCATATTGCTTTGCATGATCATGTAGTTGACATTGTATTTGTGGCAAAGCCACCGTTCATAATTCGTTCATACATGTCACTCTTGATTCATTGCACATCCCGGTACACATGGAGGCATTCATATAGAGTCATATTTTGTTCTAAGTATCGAGTTGTAATTCTTGAGTTGTAAGAAAATAAAAGTGTGATGATCATCATTATTAGAGCATTGTCCCAAGTGAGGAAAGGATGATGGAGACTATGATTCCCCCATAAGTCGGGATGAGACTCCGGACTAAATAAAAAAAAGAAAAAAAAAGGCCATAAAAAAGAAGAGAAAAGGCCAAAGAAAAAATGAGAGAAAATGAGAGAAGGGACAATGCTACTATCCTTTTACCACACTTGTGCTTCAAAGTAGCACCATGATCTTCATGATGGAGAGTCTCCTATGTTGTGACTTTCATATACTAGTGGGAATTTTACATTATAGAACTTGGCTTGTATATTCCAATGATGGGCTTCCTCAAAATGCGCTAGGTCTTCGTGAGCAAGCGAGTTGGATGCATACCCACTTAGTTTCGTTTGTTGAACTTTCATACACTTATAGCTCTAGTGCATCCGTTGCATGGCAATCCCTACTCACTCACATTGATATCTATTGATGGGCATCTCCATAGCCCGTTGATACGCCTGGTTGATGTGAGACTATCTTCTCCTTTTTGTCTTCTCCACAACCACCATTCTATTCCACCTATAGTGCTATGTCCATGGCTCACACTCATGTATTGCGTGAAGATTGAAAAAGTTTGAGAACATCAAAAGTATGAAACAATTGCTTGGCTTGTCATCGGGGTTGTGCATGATTTAAATATTTTGTGTGATGAAGATAGAGCATAGCAGGACTATATGATTTTGTAGGGATAGCTTGCTTTGGCCATGTTATTTTGAGAAGACACGATTGCTTTGTTACTATGCTTGAAGTATTATTGTTTTCATGTCAATATTAAACTTTTGTTTTGAATCTTATGGATCAGAATATTCTTGCCACAACAAAGAAGATTATATTGATAAATATGTTAGGTAGCATTCCACATCAAAAATTCTATTTTTATCATTTACCTACTCCAGGACGAGCAGGAATTAAGCTTGGGGATGTTGATACGTCTCCAATGTATCTATAATTTTTGATTGTTCCATGCTATTATATTATCTGTTTTGGACGTTTATGGGCTTTATTAAACACTTTTATATTATTTTTGGGACTAACCTGTTAACCTAGAGCCTAGTGCCAGTTTCTGTTTTTTGCCTATTTCAGTGTTTCACAGAAAAGGAATATCATACGGAGTCCAAACGGAATGAAACCTTTATGAGAGTTATTTTTGGAACGGAAGCAATCCAGGAGACTTGGAGTGTACGTCAGGGAAGCAACAAGGTGGCCACGAGGCAGGGAGGCGCGCCTGCCCCCCTGGGCGCGCCCCCACCCTCATGGGCCCCTCGTGGCTCCCCTGACCGACTTCTTTCGCTTATATATATCCATGTACCCTAAAAACTTCGTGGAACAGAATAGATCGGGAGTTCCACCGCCACAAGCCTCTGTAGCCACGAAAAACCAATCGGGACCCTGTTCCGGCACCCTACCGGAGGGGGGATCCCTCACCGGTGGCCATCTTCATCATCCCGGCGCTCTCCATGATGAGGAGGGAGTAGTTCACCCTCGGGGCTGAGGGTATGTACCAGAAACTATGTGTTTGATCTCTCTCTCTCTCTCTCTCTCTCTCTCTCTCTCTCTCTCGTGTTCTTGAGGTGATACGATCTTGATTTATCGCGAGCTTTGCTACTATAGTTGGATTTTATGATGGTTCTCCCCCTCTACTCTCTTGTAATGGATTGATTTTTCCCTTTGAAGTTATCTTATCGGATTGAGTCTTTAAGGATTTGAGAACACTTGATGTATGTCTTGCCGTGCTTATCTGTGGTGACAATGGCATATCACGTGATTCACTGGCTGTATGTTTTGGTGATCAACTTGTGGGTTCCGCTCGTGAACTTATGCATAGGGGTTGGCACACGTTTTTGTCTTGACTCTCCGGTAGAAACTTTGGGGCACTCTTTGAAGTACTTTGTGTTGGTTGAATAGATGAATTTGAGATTGTTTGATGCATATCGTATAATCATACCCACGGATACTTGAGGTGACATTGGAATATCTAGGTGACATTAGGGTTTTGGTTGATTTGTATCTTAAGGTGTTATTCTAGTGCGAACTCTATGATAGATCGAACGGAAAGAATAGCTTCATGTTATTTTACTACGGACTCTGGAATAGATCGATTAGAAAGGATGACTTTGAGGTGGTTTCGTACCCTACCATAATCTCTTCGTTTGTTCTCCGCTATTAGTGACTTTGGAGTGACTCTTTGTTGCATGTTGAGGGATAGTTATATGATCCAATTATGTTATTATTATTGAGAGAACTTGCACTAGTGAAAGTATGAACCCTAGGCCTTGTTTCCTAGCATTGTAATACCGTTTGTGCTCACTTTTATCACTTGCTACCTTGCTTTTTTTATAATTTCAGATTACAAAAACCTATATCTACCATCCATATTGCACTTGTATCACCATCTTTTCGACGAACTAGTGCACCTATACAATTTACCTTTGTATTGGGTGTGTTGGGGACACAAGAGACTCTTTGTTATTTGATTGCAGGGTTGTTTGAGAGAGACCATCTTCATCCTACACCTCCCACGGATTGATAAACCTTAGGTCATCCACTTGAGGGAAATTTGCTACTTTCCTACAAACCTCTGCACTTGGAGGCCCAACAACGTGTACAAGAAGAAGGTTGTGTAATAGACATCAGCGACCAACGCCAAGCTGGACGCCATCGCCGAGCAACTCAAGGAATTCCAGGCTTGGATGCGAGCAATGGACACCCCGAGCAAGTCCCTGACGGCTTCGACATCGCTTCTCCAACTCCATGCGGAGGATGTTGAGGCGCAACTAGATGTGCTCGAGTCGTCGGCACCGCATCCACTTGATCCGGCCGTCGTCCACAACCCTCCACCAACAGTCGACGTGCGCACGTATCGGCCCGATGGGCACGGCGGGCAACACTATCATTGGGGGCCAGTGGTGGGGGATCCGAGATCCTCCACTCTGCTTCCGAACAACGGTACGGCCATTCATGCCCCACACATGTTCGACAAAGAGTTTACCTCAGATAATAGCCGCACATCAACCAATTCACATCGATCTCACTTTGGCTCCACACCTAAAAAGGATTTTCCTAAGTTCAATGGGGGGATTATCAAGTGTGGATAGACAATTGTGAGCTCCATTTTGATATCTATAGTGTTCCTAACATGATGAAGGTGAAATTCACTTCTCTGAGCTGTGTGGGCAATGCTGCTTTGTGGCTTAAAATCCAGAAGCGACGCAAATTCATCCACTGGCATGAATTGTGTGATGCTGTCAAAGAGAAATGGGGTAAAAACAAACACACATTCCTGATGAGACAATTACTGCTAGTAAACCAAATAGGGTCGGTAGATGAGTACACCTTGAAATTTGACACACTCAGACACCAAATCCTTCTAGTTGATCCTAACACTAGTGAAGTGCTCTTTGTTGAGAGATATCTGGCCGGCCTGCGTGCCGACATTCATTCAAGTGTTATTTTACATCAGCCTGAAGATGTGGATACTGCTAGTTCCTTGGCCTTGTTGTAGGAAGTGGAACTGGAGAACGTGAAGGTTACAAGCTCTGTGAAATTTGGTCATCGCTACGGCAAGGAGACCTCAAGTTCCTCATCAATTGATAAGCTGACAGCAGTGACCAACACTGATGATACCAAGAAAGTGGCAGAAAAACTGGATGCCCTGCGAGCATACCGAAGGGCCAAGAACTTGTGTTTCAAATGTGGTGACCCATGGGCGCGCGGGCATAAATGCCCTTGTGCCACTGCACATAATGGAGGAATTATTGGAGGTGCTGCAACTCGACGATCCACCTGATGGTAAAGTTGTTTCAGATTCTAGCTCAGATGAGGAGGTCATGATGCTTGCTGCTGCAGGGGTGGCAGCCCCCACAGCTCGTCGTCGCACCATGCGTGTGCACAGGTGAATTGGGAACAAGGAAGTTCTGATCCTTATTAGATTCAGGCAAGAACTGTTCCTTTGTGGACGCTTCTGTGGTACAAGAATTACACCTAGAGGCAAAGGAGGTACCCGCCGCTACCTATGTGATTGCAGGCGGTGGCACTCTTACTAGTTCTCATGTTGTATCAACATTGGTCTGGTGGACTCAAGGGCATACATTTCGTCAAGAAGTTAAGGTGCTACCTCTTGTGTCGGTGTGGAACGACACCTATGGGATCACAAGAATCCCTACTACGGTTGCCGGAGCGCAGGGTTGCGAGGAGAGCAGGGCTAGTAGACAGCACAGGGATCACTTACCCTGGTTCGGGCCGCGAGGATGCGTAAAACCCTAGTCCTGCTTTGGTGGGTGTATTTCTGAGAGTTCTTGAGCTCTCGAACTAGCTGTGGTGAGTGCGTGGTTCGAAAGAGTGAATCCTCCTCCAGTATGCCATGGGCCTCCTTTTATAGTTGAAAGGGGCAGCCACAGTGACACACAGGAGGTGGAAAGGCGTACAGTGCCCTGAGCTTATCGCTCGTATGTGAGGACAAGACGCATTTAATGCATAGCTTAGGTGTCCCCTTGCTTTATTGGGGACGAGGCGAGGCCGTCCGTCCGTCGCCGCTCCTCCTCGCCTTGACATGCGCCACGGCGGTGAGGTGCATGGTGCCATGTGGCGGTCGAGGCGGTGAGGCGGCGGTGGCGGAGCCTTCACGAAGATCTGCATGCCGCCACGCAGGCGCTCGATGAGTTGGCTTGGGAGCTGCATGTTGCCACGCAGGTGCCTTCCCAGCTGGTTGGGCTGGCAGCTGCGTGTGAATGGTGATGGAAGCTTGTTTGGCGTGGGTTTGGCTGTGGCCCCGCTGGCGTCCTTGGCGAGGGTCTTGCCGGGTGGCCCGGCAAGGGTCTTGCCGTGGCATGCTGTCGACCCCCGGCAAGGACCTTGCCGGTGCAGTGGCCTTCCTCGGCGGGGATATTGCCGAGAATCGCCGCCTTCGATCCTCATCGATCTTGAATATGTCTTCACAAAGATCTGCATGCCACCACAAAGGTGCCTTCCCGAGCCCTGGCCCCATGTTGATGACGGTGTTGGGGGCCGTGGGCTCAAGGGTGGCTTACTCTGTTGGTGTGGGGCGAGCTGTCCCAGCAAGGGTCTTGCCGGGGCCGCTGAGGCCGCCCGGCAAGGGTCTTGCCGGGGCCGCTGAGGCCGTCCGGCAAGGGTCTTGCCGGGGGAACGTGCTTCGCCCCTCTGCTCTTTGTGGTCTTGGCCTTGGCGTTGCTTTGATTGTCTTGGGCTTCGGTCTTACCTTGGCTCACCTCCCCTGTTCTGCTTGGTGTGGTCGTGGGCGCGGCTCTGACTGCCCGTGCACAAGTAAAGGGGTACAAAAGCGTGCCCTTCTTTTTGTACACGGACAGGAGCCCCCGGGCCTGGGCCACACATAAGCGCGACATGTTGTTGGGCTAGGCCCAAAATGGTGCGCGGGCAGGTGGGGCGGTTTTTACCGTGGTAAGACTCTTCGCGCGCTCCGCTTCCCACGACCAGCGCCTTGGCCTGGCGTGGAGGGCGTGCGTGGCGATGGGCGGCATGCGTGTGGCGGTTTCCACACGCATGCGTCCTATCGCGATAAATGGGCGGTGCGCCTCGCGGCTTCCCCATAAAGGGATAACCATGCGCCTTGTTCCTTTACCCTCCGCGCAACCCCAATCTCGGAGACCTCTGCCTGCCCCCCTCTTCTTCTTCAAGCTTCATTCCTGCTGGCCGCCGTTGTGCCCTCGCCGCCCTCGGTCTTGCCCGCATCCCCTAGCCGTCATGGCGCCAAAATCCACCAAGGGCAAGGGAGTGGCTAAGGATGCCGGAGCCGCGGAGCCGCCGGAAAGTGCGCTGGCGGTGCAGCGAACGCAGTCCGCCTCATTCCCCTCGACAGTCGACGTGCTCGAGCTTCGTGACTCCTTCAGGCCCTTGTGGGGAGTGAAGACGGGGGGGGGGGGGGGAGAATTCGGGGCATCCGGCCATGCGTGTCATCCCCGCCGACTGCGCCAAGGCTGCCCCAAATCGGTACCCCTTCTTTGTTGATTATTTTTCTTGTGGGCTCTGTCCTCCCTTCTCCGACTTCTTCAACGACATCATGCACACCTTCGGCTTTCGCCTCCTGGATTTTACTCCGAATGCGGTGGCATGCATGGCCCTTTTCGTGCACCTCTGTGAAGGCTTTGCTGGGGTGCACCCCAACACGGCGCTCTTCCGCCATTACTTCTTCCCTCGGATCCAGACGGGAGGTGCCATCTCGGGGTGCATCGCCTGGATTCCAAAATCCAAGGGAGCGTACCCAGACGGCGCCATGAAGGAGAGGTGGGAAGAATGGCGGGGCCGGTGGTGCTGGATCAAAGAGAAGGACCCACCGGCATTCTGCAGAGTTCGCTGGGCGCCGCCGGTTCGCGGAAGCGATTGGAGCGACGTCGACCCCGACGATGGAAAGCTCACGGTTGCCACCACCAGGATTCTCCGGCTTACCTAGGCCGGGCTCACCCTTGAAATGATCGGGGCGGACTTCATCCGTCGCCGGATCGCTCCTACGCATAACAAGGGAGGCCGGCTGGCTCTTCATGAACCCCGCCGACATCATGCGGCTCCGCCCCGGCCTCGACCACAACTTCACAGTGATGGCACACGCCCATTTCTGCCAGCGGATCTTCCAGCTAGACGTGGGCCACAATGGCGAGGTCGAGCGGACCGGCAAGGTCGCGAGGCCGCCGCGAAGGTCGGCAAGGTCCTCAAGGGGCCTTTGTTCAAGCTGCCGACGGGGGTGGTCCCGTTGTGCAACAACTCGCGTCGGTCCAAGATCATTGCCATGATGCCGGACTGCAACGCGCATGGCCCCGACCCAAGCTGGAAGGAGACGGACGATGCCAAAGTGCACCAGTTCTTTGACACCCTGCACGAGGGGTATGTCAACGCCAACACCGATCGGCTGCTTGTCCAGGACACCACCCAGGCGGAGCTAGACTACATCGCCAGCAGGGCGAAGGAGGCACAACTTGCTAGGGAGGCCGGAAGCGCCGGCGATGTGGAGGACAAGGCCGCGACGGCCGCGGAGGAGGAGGAGGAGGTCGCCCTGTGGGTGGCGGCCGCCGGGGGAGCCAGCAACGCCGGCACCGAGGCTCCTCTGGTTGAAGATGTGACCGGCGAGTCGTCGGAGGAGGAGGCCGAGACCACAGGCCCGACGCCGGCTGTGGGGAGAGGGCGAGTCCTGCGGCGGGCCAGTTCCGGCGAGCCGGTCCGGCCTGGCAGGGCTGCGCGGTCACAACTGACCTTGGAGGGGTCCGGGCGCCACACGAGGGCCGCGGCGGCGAAGAAGCCGGCGAAGGTCGTGGTGAAGAAGAAGACGGCCGTCCCTTCTCCATCCACGCGTGTCTGGACTCCACCTCCGGCGGACGTCGACACGGGGGTCACTTTTTATAATGGACCTCTCAGCCCGAGGAGGAAAAGGAAAACAACAGAGGAGGAGGCGAACGATGAGTAAGTATCTGGTTCTTTTCCGTTATCTCTGCCTCCTCAATCTGCGTCGCTCATTTTAACCTGTCTTCATGTTTGCAGGGATGTGGAGACGCTGGCCCAGAGGGTGAAGAGGGCCAAGGTCTCGGCGGGTGGCCAGCCCCCAGTTGGTACTTCAGGGGCGCCATTGGTGGTGTTGAGCAGCCCCCGGCAGAGCCCCCATCGTAAGTTCATCACTCTTCCCCCTGTCGACATGTGTTTGGGGCACGACACTTTTGGCGCTGACTGATACGTCTCCCACGTATCTATAATTTTTGATTGCTCCATGCTATATTATCTACTGTTTTGGACAACATTGGGCTTTATTATCCACTTTTATATTATTTTTGGGACTAACCTATTAACCGGAGGCCCAGTAATTGCTGTTTTTTGCCTATTTGAGTTTCAAGAAAGCGGAATATCAAACGAGTCCAAACGGAATGAAACCTTGAACGTGATTTTCTCACGAATGTGATCCGGAGACTTGGACCCTAAGCCAAGGAAGCTTGAGGAGGGCACAAGGTGAGGCGCCCCAGGCGCACCCTTCACCCTCGTGGGCCCCATGTTGCTCCACCGATGTACTTCTTCCTCCTATATATA
The DNA here is from genome assembly GCA_021605145.1 of Aegilops bicornis. Taxonomy (NCBI): domain Eukaryota; kingdom Viridiplantae; phylum Streptophyta; class Magnoliopsida; order Poales; family Poaceae; genus Aegilops; species Aegilops bicornis. The sequence continues at coordinate 4,351,909 of CM038673.1, read as the reverse complement.
CCTACGTACCCCCAAACAATCAGATACGGAGCCAAAAACCTAATTCCACCGCCGCCACCTTACATGCCACGAGATCCCATCTTGGGGCACATTAGGAGCTCCGTCGAACGGGGCATCCATCACGGGGGCTTCTACATCATCACCATAGCCCCTCCGATGAAGTGTGAGTAGTTTACCTCAGACCTTCGGGTCCATAGTTAGTAGCTAGATGGCTTCTTCTCTCTTTTTGGATCTCAATACAATGTTCTCCCCCTCTCTCATGGAGATCTATTCGATGTAATCTTCTTTTGCAATGTTTTTGTTGAGACCGATGAATTGTGGGTTTATGATCAAGATTATCTATGAACAATATTTGAATCTTCTTTGAATTCTTTTATGTATGATTGGTTATCTTTGCAAGTCTCTTCGAATTATCAGTTTCACTACAAAAAAAATACACTTCCGTGATGATACGTGTTTGTCACAGTAGGTCGCATTTTCTGTCATGCATGTACATCCATGACGATTTTATGACAGAATCAAGATAGTCATACCTGTGCTGTCGTAGAAGTGTTCCATGACATTACCAAAATTATCATCACGGAAGTGTCCACTTCCATGACGATAAATCGCGTCCGCGAAGTGCTTCGTCAAGGGTGACCGACACGTGGCATCCACCGTAGCGAACGCCGTTAAGCTATCGGGTCGGGTTTTGGATCCGATAACCCGTTAACAGCCCGACCAATGGGGATTTTCCACGTGTAAAATCATCATTGGCTAGAGGAAACTGCGTGTCGGCTCATCGTTGGGACGGATGTCATCCACTCATTGGACGAAGGCGCCTATGATACGTCGACCGTGGCACTACCAACAGAGGCCCATTCCTGTGAAAAGGCGGCCCGTTTGACTTGTTCAAAAGGTGGCGGGCCGGCCCATGTAAAGCCTGTTAACGGCCTGTTCGCATTTAGCCCATTTACAGCCTGCTAACCCAAGGCCCGTTACGCCCTATCCGAATTTGGCCCAGTAGTGTCATCTGGGCCACCCAATATGATTCCATCCCGTTTTCACTTCTGGCCCATGACGTCTTTCGGCCCATATGAGGCCCTATGTAACTCTTTGCCTATTAACGGCCCGTGGTGAAACTGGCCCGTAATGAACAGTGTATCACTTTACACCCATTAATGGTCCGTGGTGAAACTGGCCCGTAATGAATAGTGTATCACTTTATACCCATTAACGGCCCGTTATTCCGTTGGGCCGTTTCAATATGTTATCTTTCGGTCTTCTCAGAGCCCATTTATTCTTGGGCTCATTTCCAGCATTCGTTTACTTACGGACCGTTACTGTCATTTTCTGCTTGTGGGCCAAATTCAGACCGTGGTTACAGTCGGCCCGTTTGTGGTCCGTTAATACGTTGGGCCGTTTTCATAGCATCCTCAAATATGGCCTATTAACGATGGCCTGTTATGGTCGGCCCATGAACGGACGATTCCAACTCTAGCATGTTTACGGCCATAATGCGGCCTATTATTGGCCCATGTTTGGCCAATCGGTCATACTGCCCGTATAAGGCCCATTGATGATACGTCCCGTAGAAGGCCCATTGTTTCTACGGCCCGTAGAAGGCCCATTGCTTCTCTGACCCGTAGAAAACCTTGTTCTCTGACCCGTAGAAGGCCCACTTGTTTCTACGGTCCGTAGAAGGCCCATCGCTTATTCTCTGACCCGTAGGAGGCCCAAAGGTCACTACGGTAAATATTAGCCCATGGTTATTGTGGCCTAGTTTTAAAAATAGGTTATTGCAGCCACTAGCAAGCTGCGGAAAAAGAAGCGCAATGACTACAAGCAAACAAATAAACAAGACAACAAGGAAATAAATAAGCAAGCAACTTACGCTAGGCTATCACGGCTATCACACATATTACATCCACTTTGGGCATCAAAGTTCATCACCGGTGCAAATAAGCAGCCGACAAAAGAATATACAAAACTGAGAGCACTTCAGAAGGCACTGGGCCTGGCCAGGTCGGGCCCCCCAAAAAGCTGAAGAAGATGAGTAGACCTCAGTTGTGTCAACGATAGATGCATCAACATTAGATTTAAGGCATGATGGTGTGCACGGCAGTCCTCTGACATCTTCGTTGCATCTTTGACTTCAAGTCGGAGCTGAGCTGAAGCAAGCCTTTCCGCTTTAAGTTGAGACTGAAGAAGTCGAACTGATTGAGGCAGCGGCCGACAAAGTGGTTGTCTCACACCTGCTGGTGAGTAGCTTCAACTCACTTGTCTTCATCAAGACAGGACCTTGGGGTCATCTCGCTGTCCTCAAGATGGTTTGGCTCACTATCTTCCCTAAAGTTACGCACGGCATAAGAGATACTGAGTGCGAAAGAGAAACAAGGAGACATGTAACAGGTTTCACAATTATATAAGCAAATAAATGGATGCATTACGCATAAGGAACATGTTTTTACAACTACAATTTCAAACTGGTAGTTGTTGCAAACATCCAATCAGATGTAAACAGCAAAGCAAACAGCGGTGGAGGAAATGATGCCTATCCAAATCTATACTAGAACAAAGTTTGAAGGCTTGAGAAGGATGAACTTACATTACATGTTAACACGGGCTGGACAAAGCCCTTCTCCATGTTGATGGAAGGATAAATCAATAAATTCCCCAAAGAAAATTCTTTATAAGCGTTGCCATTATTCTACATTTTGCAAAGAGTAAATATAGATCAAATACTATTGGAAGAAATAGAGGATAATGAAGCTCAGGTGCAGACTGATGATACATAATCAAATAGCACTTAATTAAGTACATCGTTACAAGGCAAAAGGGAGAGGGTCTTGACAAGAGCAATGCAGAGCCCATTATTGTTTTGAGATCGTATGATCCTTTGAGCAAGGAGATTCATCTGAAATTAGTTTTCATACAAGAGAGAAGGTAAGGCACAAGCAGAAATTTAGGAGTTCAAATTTTGAATTGATATCATAGACAGTACCTGACGTTGGGCTCCCAGCAGTTCTAATAGGGGTTTGGCCACTGGAGTAGGGGTAAAGTGTGGTACAGTTGGGCCTGTGTTTTTTGTGGCTGCTAATCTATCTGATTTAACAGATATCACTACCTTTTCCAAATACCTAGTTTGTACTCCTTGAGGATCTGCACTCACCCTCTTCCTTTTGGACATCTATTACGAAAGAACAACATTTGACTGGAAAAACATAGTGTGACGACACATGGAATATGTACAGAAAATGGATAGGTATGGCATATACTCATATATGATGCTTAAACTAAGCAGATGGTGTAACAAAGTAGAAGTAATGCAAGAGGTCAGAAGCAAAATATGTGCGACCAATACAACTTTGCAAAGTTAGAGCAAGCACCTTGATGGGTGAATAAGATAGGCCATCCTCCACCATGCCAAGTTTATTAGCCAGTGGATCGTTCCGCAGTATGCCTCTCGTGCGCCCATTCTCATATTCATTTTGATAATGTTCAATATCTGACATGCATGAAAACATAAAAACAAGTGAGATTTTATTTGTAATGCAGAAGTGATTCTAATCCAATATTGCCTCCCTGTAAACCCCTTTGTGCTATCTCTGCAATTCTTTTAAAAGATGCCATGCATGCTGTAATTTGTTGTGTGCATTAATATAATGTGGCCTACTACTCAAAATATGAGAGCTCCAGAAGTGATGACACTTCGCAGATGATATCTTCAACATATAGTAAAGAAGAACAAGTCGACCTGACCTGACATATTCAAAATATACTAAGGGAGAACAACTCGACCTGAGCAGTCGACCACAAGAGAAGAGTATCATCTTAAAGAAGAGCAGAAGAGCAAGCAAATTTGAAGATATTACAAGTCTTTCAATACAATGTCGGTTGGCCACCCATGATGAACCAGAGCGCACAGAGAAATACTATTCTTTCCGGTCTCTCCATATGTGGCTCACATGCATTTCGAAAATAAAGTAGGAACATTTAGCTAACCAATTAAACATCTCTCAGTTTTACTAATATCAGCAATAATATCAGATATGAATTTGTACAACTAAGCTTGTTTAGCTCGATGGGTGGAGCAGTGCTATTACGACATGAACCACATAGGCTGATTGTGGTCATCATAAAATGGGGAAAATATAAGCATGATGAGTACAGTGTTGACCGTGGCAATGGGATGGCAGATCCGAAGCTGCAAACCGCGCAAAGGGTAGTTAGCAACCGATGTTTGCTTTAAATAACAACTAAGATTTGGTATGGACAAGAAAGTACGGTCAACAAGTGACAAAGAAATGCAATTATGCTGTCTCTCTATATGTCGCGACATGCATTTGGAAACTCAAGTGGGACCTTTAGCTAACCAATTAAATGTGTCGGTTAACTAATATCGGTATCATATCACAATCATATTTGAACAACTAAGCTTTCGAATTCTGAGTGTTGTGTTGTTTAGATTGAAGTGTGGAGTAATGCTAGTACGACAGAAAGCACCTACGCAGATCATAGTAGAGTAGATAAAAGGGGAACACCCTAAGCATCAAGAGAAAAATCAGGAAAGTGGAACTAGCTGGACCAGTGGGTGGCGCACATGATTTTCGAAACGAATATAGGAACATTAGGTGACCAATTAAACGTTCTCCGTTTTAGTGATATGAGAATCATATCAGATTCGTATTTCAACACGTACGCTTTGGGTTGAGGTCTTGAGGAGCAGTGCTAGCACGACACGAAGCACCTACGATGATGGTAGTGAATATAAAGGGGGGAAACCATAAGCTTTACGAGTATAGTACCCGTGCCATGGCGGATCTGAAGGTGCAAACGGACAAAGCTACTGCAACCAATGTTTGCTTTCAACTAGCCACTACGATTTGGTACGGACAAAAAAAGTACAGTAAACAAATTACGATCTATTTTCCGGGTGAGATCAATAACTTAAGCACATATGGAATAGTACCACCTCTCTTGCGATGCCGTGTAGGCCTATGCTGATACGTTGAGGGTGATGCGGGTGCGATGGTTGTCGGAGGCGGGGAAGAAGACTTTAGACGGCAGACGGCCGGGTCGGGGGATATATCCTGTTGCCGTGGACGAGGCGGTCGTAGGAGCGGCAACGGAAAGGTGGACGACGGCGCCGATGAAGCGAGAGGAGGCGATGAAAGGATCCTGGTCCAGCGCCGTGGATGAGAGACGACCATCTCTTGCAGTGGACGACGGGGTAGGGGTAGCGGCTCCGGCAAGGTGGAGGATGGGATGGCGGAAGGAGGAGGCTGGCGCGGTCACGGAGGTTGTCGTGCCGCCGACGGTGTATGAATGGGGAAATGGAGGGAGGGGATCTCAAACTTTCGGACGCTTCTACGAAATGGGGAAAATTACGAACTTATCCCCCGTTTAAAATTTCGGACATCGCGTCGGTTGGGGATAAGACGGTAATCTCGCATCTCCCAAATATTTGCCGGTAACTATTTCGGGCGAGGAGAGGGTGTATGGCCACCCACGGTTGGCGCCCACGGTGTATGAACGGGGCTGACGGGTAGGGCGGTTGTGTCACGTCTGATGGAAGTTACACATCTGCCCCTATTTAAAATATTAGCCTACATCGATTTCGGACGAGGAGAGTTTGTTTTTCCGCCCACCGTGTATGAATGGGGAAATGGATGAAGAGACACATGTCTTTCGGACGAGCTTGAATCAAATGTGTTTTGCCGCCCACGTTTGGCACCCACCGTGTCTGAATGGGCTCAAAGGTCATCATGTCATGTCTGATTGAAGTTACTAGTCTACCCCTATCGACAGCAGTGTAATTCCGGTCGATAAGGATGTCAAGTGTAAGGGGTAGACAGTAATTTCCATCTCGCAAACACTTGCTTCGGGCAGCCCACAAATTATAGTGGGTGTTTAGCCGCTTCGTTCAAAACTTGGGAGAATTAGCATTCACGTTTGCCCTGGGACCTGGCAAACTAAATTCAAATCCAATTTGTATTTGATTACCAATATCCACAGATAATTATACGTTTTGTTATTTATTTCTTCAAAACCACAACAAATATTTATTCCACCTTTATATATGATTATGATTTAGAAATGTCGTGATCTTCGAATTCAGTAGGTTGGGTCAAACAGTTATTTCATCCAATACAATATGCTCACACGAAAAATAGTTCACCTTATGTCAATCATACAAGTACTCAGGATTACCTCGCCTAAAAAATTCGAATCATTACAACACATGGACAACATAGGGGGTCTTGCAACATAATCCATTCAGAGACATGACACAACATGCAAGTACAATAATCTAATGACAATTTCAACTCGTATCTAAAGAAGAACCGGATTACCTTGGGCTTCAGATAGCAGAAACATCAGGACCTCCTCCGTCTTCAAATGCAACATTCTTACTTCCTCCAATTCTTGGGTTGCTTGCATAATGCATGCCGCTAATACCGTAATTTCCAGCCTCAAGATAAAGATTACCTCAATCATGGCAGCCACACCATCTCTTTCTGGCTCTAGTAGAGCCTCAAGCACTATAATATATGTGCTCAGACTGCTCTCCGGCGGTGTTGCCTCTGAACTGCTACCATCTGGTGACATGGATGGCGCACTGCTTCCACAAATAGATTCTGGGGTTGTACATTGTCTCCTAGTGTGAACGGCATCCTGAAAGGTTTCCGCTGGACATCAGTAAGACAAAGTTATCGTATGATCCAGGCAGTAAGCTTACATGGTAAATGACAGACGAATTACTGCTGAGCATGGCATACTATATTTAAATGGTTCAAAGCAGCATCAGCCGAAAAGAAATTAAAATGTAAGATGAAACTAGGGATGTAAGTGGCAAATAAACGACATCCGCCATACCACATCTAGTTAGTTTTGCTACCTCCCTAGTTCATTTTCCTCAAAAACAAAAACTCTTTTGAACTATCATACCACTAGTGGACTTTAATCAGGATTAACGGGACCCAGATTGACATCCCTAGTTGAAAGGGAGTGTACAACGGTATATTTAAGTTGCCAAGGCATCTAAGCAGTTGAAATAATCTGAGAAAGTACTTAACGGTGTGGCCTCATATAAACTACGAAGACAGTCTTGTGATGAAGTTGAGAGGAAAAGTTAAGGACTCAAATGAAATAGGCATGCATTTCTTTACGATAGTATAGCAGGCACTGCTGACATATTGGCCAACTCAGGTATAGCGTAACAACAAATAAGCATTCGAATGAAGCAATATAGCAAAGCAGACAACTGAACTATTTTTAATTCGGTAGGATTACACGTTGAGGGCACAAGCCAAGAAAGCAGCCCACTCGCATTACATTTCACATGTACTAAAACACACTGGCTTACCATATGTTGCTGTGAAGCCTAGCTGTTGTTGCAATGTTCTTTGAAGATATCGTCGACATCCCGTGGTTGCAAATCTAGTTGTTGTAGTTTATTCTGCACCATCTATTTAGGTAAAATTAATTTTAATCGCATGCACCTTTGGTCGAATTGATCATCAATGGTTCATCTAAACTAATGAAAGAAGGGTGTGTGCATACACGATAATATATCTGCTTCCCTCTATTTTTATGCTTGTTCGAGGTGCCAGCCCCAAAAGAACAAATATTTTGCTTGATGGGGTTGGCAGCTCCATAATTAATAGAAGCATCAGATTAGTCATGCAACTTGGGAAGATCAAGAACACACAAACAAGTAATGAACAGAGGCTCGGGCGGTGATGTAATAGCTAGCATCGAGAAAATGTAGGGTAAAACGAACAAAAAGCAACGGAACCACATGCTAGTTTGCTGATATGTAATTAAGCATAGAGAACATTAAGCGATCGATGGAACCAACGGTGGCATCGAGAACAAAACTAAAGCATATTAACTATATGTGCCTTTGGTTTGTAATTTAGCACATGTAACATGTTCACTTTGCCGTAAGTATGGCCCTCTGGTGCAAGCGAATAACGCGTCTCATGAAAAACTGAATGATGCCCTAAAGAAATTCAAAGGTGCGGTGCTTATCCTAGGAAAGTGAACGTAGGCGCCGGCCATTGGATAATAGTACCTGATTCTCGGCGGTGTATGGGTATCGTTGTCATACTTGGTAGCTAAGGATCGTCGATGGTTCTCGTGTTGCGGTTGAGTTTGGGCGGTTATCGCCCGTCATTTGAAGCGGCTCCGGTGCTCTGATTCTTGGCGCTTTGTCGACATACAAGAAAGCTCATCTGTGGTAAGTGAACAGTTGCACGATAAAGAGAAAAACGAAGGAGTACAAATCGAAATAACCTCATGAGGCTGCGGCGTCGGTAAAGCAGGGCCGGTGGAGTTGAATATGGCGTCCGTGGAGCGGGTCCGGTGCAGTGGACGAAGGATTAGGCGGGCGCGTTGTAAAGTGCTTTCGGTGAGGCGGATCTGTTGCGGCGGACGAGGGCTTGTATGAAGGGCCAGCGAAGGGGCGGACAAGGGAGTCAGTGAAGGGCCTACGCTGTGGTGGACGAGGGCGCCGGTTAAGCAGATCCGGTGCGGTGGACCATGATGGCGGTCAAGGAGATCTGGAGCGGTGGACAAGCCCGTCGATGGAGCGGCTCCTGTGAAGTGGTGAGTTGGCGGTTAGGGGTTCCAAGGTGAGGACGGTAGATCCGGCGGGGTGTGAGGTCCACCGCTGCGGCGGAGGACTAGATTCGGCGGCTTGCCGTGGTTGGGCGGGTCGGGGAGGGGCAGGGGAGGGGCTTTGGGGAAGAATGTTGGGGGCAAAGAGGGGAAAACAATGGAGTTACCAAAGCAGCCCTTTTCCGTTCATGTGGCGGGGGTAAAATAGGAATATCGCAGGGCTAAACTTTCGGGCGCGTGATATTTTGATGTGAGCGGGAAGTTTGAAAGCTTTTGGCGCCTAAAATTATAATTATTCTGCTCTCGTACGGCCGACTATGATATCATGGTCGACAATTTGTTTGTTTTGCATGCAAAAAAATGTGCAAGTTTTGAAAATCAATGTCTCCAACTCGAAACTTAGATTGTCCATTCAATTCAAATATGGATCATTGAGCTACTACAAGAAAATACCATCATACGGTCCAATTCAAATGAAATTCCAAATGTGTTTATCCTAAATATGATGACAAAAGCAAAAATGTGTATGTGTATGAATAAAGTGGATGATTATAAAGTTTGAACATGCCCGTATGTGTATATCTCTAGGTTTGATATATGAATTTGAAATCACAAAATCCCGGCTTAAAAAATGTACCTCCGTTTAAATGAATTACAAAAGCTAATGATGGAGTCGAATTACGCTACATCAAGGTATATCACGCATGTTCAAAGTACAAACTGTGAAACAAATTGATCAACCATGAGTGCACAATATCTCAATTACGCTAAAGTCCCTCAAATATAGACACCTCACTCTTTATCTGAAGTCAACACCCCCCCACCACCACCACCACCACACACACACACATAGAGAAGTCGTTCTCTCCCCCAAACACCAACACACGAGCACATTAACACCCCTCTCTCTTGCAAAGTCCGGACCCCAACATAGGTCTCTATCACTTTGTCTCTTGGGCATGCACACATCTCTTCCCTCACTCTCTAGGTCTCCTGCTATCTCTCTTACCCAAGCACACGCACTATGTAGATTGTATATTTCCCATACACACAAAACGTCGCCCCCAAACGTCTATCTCCCTAGTTATGTGGTTCTTGCTACGTCTCGAGCTTGCGTTGGTTTTCCCCGAAGAGGAGAGGATGATGCAGCACAGTAGCGTAAGTATTTCCCTCAGTTTTTGAGAACCAAGGTATCAATCCAGTAGGAGGTCACGCGCAAGTCCCTCGTACACTGCACAAAGCGATAGCTACTCGCAACCAACGCGATTAGGGGTTGTCAATCCCTTCATGGTCACTTACGAGAGTGAGATCTGATAGAGATAATATTTTTGGTATTTTTGGTATAAAGATGCAAAGTAAAAAGTAAAAGCAGAGCAAGTAAATAAAGTGATGGAGATTGATATGATGAGAATAGACCCGGGGGCCATAGGTTTCACTAGTGGCTTCTCTCAAGAGCATAGGTATTCTGATTGGGTGAACAAATTACTGTTGAGAAATTGACAAAATTGAGCATAGTTATGAGGTTATCTAGGTATGATCATGTATATAGGCATCACGTCCGAGACAAGTAGATCGAAACGATTCTGCATCTACTACTATTACTCTATTCATCGACCGCTATCCAACATGCATCTAGAGTATTAAGTTAAAAACAGAATAACGCCTTAAGCAAGATGACATGATGTAGAGGAATAAATTCATGCAATATGATAAATACCCCATCTTGTTATCCTCGATGGCAACAATACAATACGTGCCTTGCAACCCTTTACATCCTTTGGGCAAGGACACATAAGATTGAACCCAAAGCTAAGCACTTCTCCCATTGCAAGAACTACCAATCTAGTTGGCCAAACCAAACGGATAATTCGAAGAGACTTGCAAAGATAACTCAATCATACATGAAATAATTCAGAGAAGATTCAAATATTATTCATAGATAAGCTGGATCATAAACCCACAATTCATCGGTCTCAACAAACACACCGCAAAAAGAAGATTACATCGAATAGATCTCCGAGAGAGAGGGGAGAACATTGTATTGAGATCCAAAAGAGAGAAGAAGCCATCTAGCTACTAGCTATGGACCCGAAGGTCTGAAGTAAACTACTCACACTTCATCGGAGGGGCTATGGTGTTGATGTAGAAGCCCTCTGTGGTAGATGCCCCCTCCGGCGGAGCTCCGGAACAGGCCCCAAGATGGGATCTCGTGGATACAGGAAGGTACGGTGGTGGAATCAGGTTTTTGGCTCATGTCTGGTCTATTGGGGGTACGTAGGTATATATAGGAGGAAGGAGTATGTCGGTGGAGCGTCAGGGGGCCCACGAGGTAGGGGGGCGCGCCCAGGGGGGCGCGCCCTCCACCCTCGTGACCGCCTCTGGCGCTTCTTGGAGTAGGGTCCAAGTCTCCTGGATCACGTTTGGTGAGAAGATCACGTTCCCGAAGGTTTCATTCCGTTTGGACTCCGTTTGATATTCATTTCTTGAAATCTGAAAAAGGAAAAAAACAGCAATTCTGGGTTGGGCCTCCGGTTAATAGGTTAGTCCCAAAAGTAATATAAAAGTGGAAAATAAAGCCCATTATAGTCCAAAACAATAGATAAAGTAGCATGGAGCAATCAAAAATTATAGATAAGTTAGAGACGTATCAGGCATCCCCAAGCTTAATTCCTGCTCGTCCTCGAGTAGGTAAATGATAAAAAGAGAATTTTTGATGCGGAGTGATACTTTGGCATAATTTCAATGTAAATCTTCTTTATCATGGTATGAATATTCAGATCCGAAAGATTCAAGACAAAAGTTCATATTGACATAAAAATAATAATACTTCAAGCATACTAATCAAAGCAATCATGTCTTCTCAAAATAACATGGCAAAAGAAAGTTCATCCCTACAAAATCATATAGTTAGGCTATGCTTCATTTTCGTCACATAAAGATGTTCCCAACTTCTATACCCCCGATGACAAGCCAAGCAATTGTTTCATACAAAAAATAATCTCAAACTTTTTCAACCTTCACGAGATACATGAGCGTGAGCCATGGATATAGCACTATGGGTGGAATAGAATATGATGATGGGGATTGTGTGGAGAAGACAAAAAAAAGGAGAAAGTCTCATATTGACGAGGATAATCAACGGGCTATGGAGATGCCCATCAATTGATGTCAACATGAGGAGTAGGGATTGCCATGCAACGGATGCACTAGAGCTATGAATGCTCAACAAAAGAAAACTAGTGGGTGTGCATCCAACTTGCTTGCTCATGAAGACCTAGGGCATTTTGAGGAAGCCCATCGTAGGAATATACAAGCCAAGTTCTATAATGAAAAATTCCCACTAGTATGAACAAGACAACTTATGAGACTCACTATATGAAAAACATGGTGCTACTTTGAAGCACAATATATGAGACTCACTACATGAAGAACAAGGTGCTACTTTGAAGCACAATATATGAGACTCACTACATGAAGAACAAGGTGCTACTTTGAAGCACAAGTGTGGAAAAAGAGATAGTAGCATTACCCTTTTTATTTTTTTTATTTTTTTGGGCCTTTCTTCTTTTTTTTTGGCCTTTCTCTTTTTTTGGGCAATGCTCTAATGATGATCATCACACTTCTGCTGATTACAACAATAAGGATTACAACTTGAAACTAGAACAAGATATGACTCTATATGAATGCCTCCGGCGGTGTACCGGGATGGTGCAATGAATCAAGAGTGACATGTATGAAAAATAATGCATGGTGGCTTTGCCACAAATACGATGTCAACTACATGATCATGCAATGGCAATATGACAAAAGTAAAGTATGTCATGATGATGATGAACGGAACGGTGGAAAGTTGCATGGAAATATATCTCAGAATGGCTATGGAAATGCCATAATAGGTAGGTATGGTGGATGTTTTAAGGAAGATATAAGGAGGTTTATGTGTGAAAGAGCGGATCATATCACGGGGTTTGGATGCACCGGAGAAGTTTGCACCAACTCTCAATGTGAGAAAGGGCAATGCACGGTACCGAAGAGGCTAGCAAAGGCGGAAATGTAAAAGTGCGTATAATCCATGGACTCAACATTAGTCAAAAGAACTCATATACTTATTGCAAAAATTTAGAAGTCATCAAAAATCAAGTACTACGCGCATGCTCCTAGGGGATAGATTGGTAGGAAAATACCATCGCTCGTCCGATCGCCACTCATAAGGATGCACAAGCCGGTACACTTCATGTTTCAAATTTGTTACACAACTTTAACCATACGTGCATGCTATGGGATTTGCAATCTTCAACACAAGTATTTCTCAAATTCACAACTACTCAACTAGCACGACTTTGATATTATCACCTCCATACCTCAAAACAATTATCAAGCATCAAACTTATCTTAGTATTCAACGCAGTCAAAAGAAAGTTTCACATATCTTGAATACCAAGTATATTAACATTAAGCAAATTACCATGCTATTAACGACTCTAAAAATAATCTAAGTGAAGCATGAGAGATCAAGTTTCTTTAAAACAAATCCACCACCGTGCTCTAAAATATCTAAATGAAGCACTAGAGCAAAAATTATCACGCTCAAAAGATATAAGTGAAGCACTACGAGCAAAACTATCAAGCTCAAAAGATATAAGTGAAGCACATAGAGTATTCTATCAAATTTCAATTCATCTATGGCTCTCTCAAAAGGTGTGTACAGAAAGGATGATTGTGGTAAACTAACAAGCAAAGACGCAAATAATACAAGACGCTCCGAGTAAAACACATATCATGTTGGTGAATAAAAATATAGCTCCAAGTAAATTACCGATGGAAGTGGACGAAAGAGGGGATGCCTTCCGGGGCATCCCCAAGCTTTGACTTTTTGGTGTCCTTAGATTATCTTGGGGTTTCCATTGGCATCCCCAAGCTTAGGCTCTTGCCACTCCTTGTTCCATAATCCATCAAAAGAATTCACCCAAAACTTGAAAACTTCACAACACAAAACTCAATAGAAATCTCGTGAGCTCCGTTAGAGAAAGAAAACAAAATACTACTTTAAGTGTCGGTGTACTAGAGTAGGGGTACCCTAGTATCCCGTACTCGTGCCGCAGACGATTCTGCAACACCAGCGGCAAGGTTTGCCTCGTCACCGCCAATATCCTCCGTGGCTCCTTTGGAGCCATTCAAGAACAAAGTATTTGATTGAGAAGACAAGGCCCCGACAAGGCGAGCTTGTCGGAAGGCCACCTCGCACGCAGAAGACAAGGCCCGGCAAGAGGAGCTTCTTTGGGAAGGCTCGGGCGCGACAAGCCTCCGTAGCGACAAGAGACCGGCCATGGCAAGGAGCTTGCCGCATGACATGCAACTTCTCTCCGTCTCGCTCCAGCTCACCCGGCGACGTGTCGCCATGGGACCGTTCCATGCGCAGCGTGTCGGCGGCTGTGCAGCCAGCGGAGAGCAGCGATAAGCGGCGTGACAGGCTCGCCATCGTGGCGGCGGAGGCGCACTGACGACCTCTGTTACCTTTGTTTGGGCGACAACGACGGGCATTTATTGCTTTTGTCCCTTGCCGTCAGAGTTAGGTATTTTGCACTGTACATTGTTCAAGTAGGTGTACCAACTCCTATTTTTACATTTGTACCCCCGCCTATGTTGCCACCTGTCGGAGACCCCTTGAGCATATAAAAGGAGGCCATGCGCAACGTAGGAGGGGTTCTGCTCGTTCGGTTCATTCGACCCACTCGAGACCAGAGACACTCACGCTAGGTTTTGTAGCTCGCATTGCTCCCTGGAAAGAACACAATAGATCAAACAAGCAGCAGTAGGAGTTTTATCTCTCCGGAGAGCTCCGAAGCTGGGTAAACTGCTCGTGTGCCTCGCCTCGATCCGCTCTTCGTGCGATCTCCGCCCCCTCCGAACCACAAGGGCCTGGTCGGCCCGGCCCCATAGGTGTTCAGCGAATGCGATCAGCCATGACGAGCTTGCTGGTAGCGGCGGCTCGCAGCTGACTGAAGGCGATCCTCCTCGAGGAGCAGCGCGTCATCTTGTCGCAGCTGCTCTTGCTCGAAACTCATCATAGCGAGCACTTCGAGGCGATCCGTATCTGAAGTTCCGTGGGGAGAACTGCCTCTGCTCCATAGACTAGAGCAAAGGGTGTGCGGCGGTGGCTCGATTTGGCGTCGTCTGATCGACCAAAGAACCACCGGCAGCTCCTCGATCCGATTTCTTCCGCACTTGTGCAGCCTGTCGAAAGTTACGGTCTTGAGCCCGCGGCACTTCAGCATTTTCCCTCTACCTTGACCGTTGCTTCTCGGTGAGCAGCGAAGCAAAAGCAGACCTTGGCGCCAAGGTCTTGGGCGTCTTGCATGAAGGTGCGACTTCGTGAGTTGTGTGCCGTTGTCGGTGATGATCCGGTTAGGGTTTCGAAGCGGCAAACAATTGACTGAAGAACTTGATCACGTTGTGTTGTCACCTTCCTCACTTTGCTTCCACTTCCGGCCACTTTGTGAACTTGTCGATGGCGGCGTACAAGTACTCAAAGCCCCGACAACTCGGGGAAGGGGCGAAGGGCGTCGAAACCCCAGCACCGAAAATGGCGAAGTCTCGAGGAAGGCGACCTTGTTCTTGGCTGCGTTCAGTCCGCCAAGAATTCAAACAAGTTGACGCCTTGAAGTGGGAAGGCCCTTATCGGGTGAAACAAGTCACTAGGCCTGGCGCTGTCCGCCTTGAGACCGAAGATGGCATTCGGTGAGCAACTCACGGAACATTGAGCATCTTCGTAAGTTTTACCGCGAAGCGCGGTTGTCGGAACCCGTTTCGGCAACCACCTTTTGTACAAGTCTTGCATTTGTTGCATGTAATCCTTTGTACAAAGCCGGTATGAACCCGTGCATCGATAAAGCTCATGTGTTGCGCACAACTTGTCGAGTTCATGCTTTCATCAATTTATTGCATGCTTTGGCTAACACTTTGTGCAGCAACCACACCCGGTAGCAGAATCGAGCCGCTAGGCTCCATAACGTTATTTCCTCTTCTTTTCTTTTCTCAAAGAAAGGAAGGCTCCCAGCGCACAAGTTAACCAGGGGAGGAAGAGATAATACTATGGACCAGGCACCGCTCGAGGAAGTTTCACCTCATCGGGAAGCAAGAGACAGAAAAGCTAAGTTGCCAAAGTTTGAGCAATCAGTTTTTAAATTTTTAAGTTATCTTCCTCGAACGATAGTACTTTGTATGGAAAACCTGTGCGCAGAGGAACCAACTCGCCGGCTAGTCGCGCCCTTACTTTGTTTCGAGTCCGCTCAACAACTTAAGTGAGAAACGTACAAAGGAAGGAATCAAGTAGAGGAAATAACGTTGCATTGATCGTTCACCTAAGATAGAGTATATTACAGAATAACTTGTCGCTGATCTAACAAAGTTTTCTAAACATGATCGTGGCGACAAGGGAAAGATAAGGTTGGCGGCCTAGTCCACGCGGTCGCCGTCGATCCGCTTGATCTTGTTCACCTTGTCCACAATGGGTGCGACAAGGGCTTTGAGCTCCTCCACGTTGGCGTCGGACGGCAAGGATCTGAGGACGTCGTTAAGGTTGAGGCCCGGGTTGCGGAAGGCCACCTTCATCAACACCTTCTCGAGGGCCCCTGCACAAACTTGGCGCGATTCCTCGGCCAGCTGCTTCGGGACCTCCCCCCGGAGTCGCCGGAGGCCCGTCCCCACGCCTTTGAAGAATAAGCTGAGCTTGTCGCTGGGTTGGAGATGCTCGTCGGAGGAGTACGCAAGGTCCGCCATCCCCAGCTCCATCAGCTCGTTGTGGATGTCGTGGCGGTGTCCACAAGACCTTCGGTCCGGTGCTCCACGCTCTCCCTCAAAGTGTTACAGGCGGAGGCAGCATTCATGACAGCTCCTCCTTGGCCTTGATCGCCTCCAACAAGCCCACCTCCCGCTCTCTGGCGCCATCCAACGTCTGCGTCGAGTGGTCGATTCAGCTCGAGATCCGCCTTGGAATCCTTGGCGGCGTCGAGCTCCTTGGCCTGTCGTGAGGCGGCTCTGCAGCTCGCCAAGGGTGTGGCGTCCTTCTCGCGCTCACGCTTGAGCACGGCAAGCTCTTCGCCGCTCTTCTTGAGGGTGGCCTCGGCTGTGCCACCTTCGCCTTCAGCTCTTCCTTGGCGGCCTCGGCGGCTGCGGCGTCGCCCGCTTCTGGCGCCCGCCAGCGACTCTCGCAGCAGCAAGGTCTTCTTCGTGTCTGTCTAGGTTGACCTTCCGCTGCGCCAGCTCGCTTTCTGCTGGCGAAGCTTCTCGGCAGCCGACCGCTGCTCCTCATCGGTGCGGCCTTCTCAAGGATGAAGGCGATGCGCTCTTACGCAAGCTGCCCCAGCGCTTCCGCCACGTCGCGGAGGGCTTCTTTGTTGGCGCTCGGAGCTCCTCGGCGCGCTTCTCCATATCCGCTCCGCCCTCGCGACAAGGGCTTCCGGGTCTCTAACTTGGCTGCAGTGCGGTAGAAGCGGCAGCAGCTTCTTCGGCTGCTCCTCCTCGAACTTCGCTGCTTCTTTGCTACTTGGCGCGTCCACCGGCATCAGCCCGGCCAGCGAGCAGCTTCGCCGTCGAAGGTTTCTCCCTCGTGGCGCCACAGGCTCGGCTCCCGGGGGAGCTTGATGAAGACGCCTTCTCCGGCCTTGGTAGGCACGGGCTGGGGCTCCTCGAACTGGCAGCGCGACAATGGCCGGGGAAATCATTGTCGGTGTAGTGCTTGCCGCTCCTGCGGCCTCGGGGCCCGTCGATGCGATCGCCCGACCCTCGCCCGGCCTCGCGTCGGCAGCCTCGGTGGCCTCCTCGCCGACAGGCTCGTCGGCGACGGCCTCTCCCTCCACGACGACGACCTCTTCTTCTTCGGCGGCGGCCTCGTCGGTGTTGCCGCGCGTTTCCTCCTCGCCGGCGGCCTCGACCTCCATCGGGTCTGCGTCGACGAAGAAAGAGCGATCAAGCGAGATGTTCAAAAGAAAGCGAAGAAAGCAAGCCCAAGGGAAAATTTCGTGTAAGGGAGTTACCTGCAACGGGATCCGCAGCTATGACCTCGACCGCTGGAGGGTCACTAGCGCCGTCCCTTGCCGGGGTAGCCTCCCTTGCCGGGGTGGCCTCCCTTGTCGGAGGGAGCTCCCTTGCCGGGGAGTTCTCCCTTGGCGACGTAGTGGCAGCGGGCAGGATCTCGGAGGCGGCTTCTGAGCCCTCCTGATGAGGCTGCTCTGCTCCTACACAAACAAACAGTCAGATATCAACAAAGAAGGAACACCCCCGCACACCTAATAGTAAGAAGGAAACTGCACACTTACTCTGGGGGCTGTGCTGGGGGCTGCTCTGGGGAAGGGTTGCCGGGTCCGGCAAGGCGGTCTCGGACGCGTCCCGTGTCGCCACAAGAGAATCGTCCTCAACGACGACCGTCGGGATCTTGGCCCTCTTCGCCGCTCTCTGGGCCAGCGTCCTGAAAAGGAAAGAGTCCAGAGCGAAGCAAATCAGATTCAAGATGAAGCAATAAAAATTGAAGAAATACAAGCACAATCTCGAGAAGCTTACTCTTCGCCTTCCTCCTCGGAGCTGAGCACGGAGAAGTCAAACTCCGGCCCGCCTCCGGTGCGATGAGGCGGGGGAGTGGGCTCTCTTGGCCGCTTAGCGGAGGCGTCGCGGCGACACGAGAAGATTCCGCCCGATTGTCGCTGCTGCAGTTTGGGCGCTCCGCGGCAACCTCGCTTGCAGCGGTGGAAGCGTCGGCCAGCGCTTCTTCTGTGGGCTGGTCTGCTGCCCGACTCGTCTCGACCTGCGGAGACGCCTCCTCGGCGGAGCAGGGCTCGGCCCAGCGGCAAGTCGCTTGGCGGTGGGGAAGAAAGCGCCCTCGGCGGGGTCCACTCGACCCGGCCTCTGGCCCGACAAGCTCGTCCTCGCCGGCGACCTCCCTCGCTCGGCAAGGCTTGCCGCCTCCGCCTCCTCCACGGTGAACACAGAAGGCTCCTGGCGGCGGCTGCTGCCGCCTCCTCCACCACAGTGGCGATCCTCGCCATCTCTGGTCGGTGGTGTCGCGGGTGAGCCTCTTACGCTCGTCGGCGGCGGATCGGCACTTCTTGCAAATCATCGAAGAATTGCTGCACGATCTCGTCGGGGCTCCTGCCATGTTGGGATGATTCCGTGGGAGTCGCGGTGGCATCATGGCGCGGATGCGGTCGGCGCCGAAGTTGTTGCACAATGGGACGACCCCCCGCGGCAACCTGAACCACTCTGGATGTTCGGGGTCGTTCTTGAACAGCTCGAGCAGCACTGAATCCAGCTCCATGGCGGTGAAGTTCCAATTCAGGCCCGGACGCAGCCTCATGATGTCCGCCGCATTCTGGAACTCCCAAGCAGGCCTCCTCCTTTCACCGCAAGGGAGCGTCTGGCGGCGAATGAAGTCTGCGCCAATCGCTCCCATCACAACCCGGCAAGCCCGAGGCGCAGAATTGGTCACAACTATCTTCAACCGCATCCTCCGCGCCAAGTTACTCCAATCCCTGCCCGCGCACTATTGGGGTTTTGGCGCCTGCAGCGGTGAAGGCTGTGGGTTCTCCTCTACGACCAGCACCAGTTGGCTCTCCACTCCTCCCACTTGTTCGAAATTCTCCCTCTAGGTAGGCCTCTTTCTTGCCGATCCTAGAGACCCAGCTATTCCCGGCAAGTGGCTCTCCTCTCTCGGCGGGAACAAAGAAATGGCGGAAGAGTGCCACATTCGGTGGACTCCGACAAAGTTTTCGCACAAATCTTGAAACTGCCATGGTCAAGATGGCGTTGGGGTGAAATCAAGGAGGCGGAGGCTAAAGGTGTTCATTATGTCGCATAAAGAACTTGGAAAAGCGGCAAAGACCGCAATAGAAAAAAAGGCGAAGAAAGGGTACCTGTTGGGGCCAAATCAGCGGCGAGGCGGGAGCACCCTCGTGCGCGGATGCGCCTGAGTCTCCGTCGACGAAAAGGTAGAAGACATCCGCAGCTCCCGTGCGCCGAGCTGCGGGGAAGATCTTCGCTCCTTGCGCAGCGCCGCGAGCCGCTGCGCCTCGGCCGACAGCGCCCTTCTCCTTATCGGCCTTCGGGGCCATGGCGAGGCGGAGGAGGTCGGGCGGTGAGTGTGCTTGTGGCGAAAGGGGCGGGCCCTGCTCTCTTCGCACCGGAGAAGAAGAGGGAGCGGCGGTGGTTTCTTGACAAGACAGCAATGGCGGGGTGGTCGGCCTGCCTCTGTTTCCTCCGCTTATAAAGGGAGGAGGCGGACGTTCGCTTATATTAATAAAGAACCCCCACGACCGCGCCCACGATCTCTCGCCTGACGCCACGTCCGGTGCGTGCCGTTAGTGGGGATCGTGGTGGGTCCGGGCGAAGTTGCGGCGTGGTCGAGGCCGCGTGTGTCCGTGCGATTACGGGCCTAGCCCGACAAGCGCTTCGGCACCGTGTCTGGCCCAGGCCGGGGCTCTGTCGGTGTACTAGAGTAGGGGTACCCTGGTATCCCGTACTGCGTGCCGCAGACGATTGCAACACCAGCGGCAAGGTTTGCCTCGTCACCGCCAATATCCTCCGTGGCTCCTTTGGAGCCATTCAAGAACAAAGTATTTGATTGAGAAGACAAGGCCCGACAAGAGGAGCTTGTCGGGAAGGCCACCTCGTGCACGCAGAAGACAAGGCCCGGCAAGAGGAGCTTGCCGGGAAGGCTCGAGTGCGACAAGCCTCCGGCGCGACAAGGATTGACGCGGCAAGGAGCTTGCCGCTGACATACAACTTCTCTCCGTCTCCGCTCCAGCTCACCCGGCGACGTGTCGCCATGGGACCGTTCCATGCGGCGGCGTGTCGGCGGCTGTGCAGCCAGCGGAGAGCAGCGATAAGCGGCGGCTGACAGGCTCGCCATCGTGGCGGCGGAGGCGCACTGACGACCTCTGTTACACTTGTTTGGGCGACAACGACGGGCATTTATTGCTTTTGTCCCTTGCCGTCGAGTTAGGTATTTTGCGCTGTACACTTTGTTCAAGTAGGTGTACCAACTCCTGTTTTACATTTGTACCCCGCCTATGTTGCCACCTGCCGGAGACCCTTGAGCATATAAAAGGAGGCCCATGCATAGCGTAGGGGTTCGGCTCGTTCGGTTCATTCGACCCACTCGAGACCAGAGACACTCACGCTAGGTTTTGTAGCTCGCATTGCTCCCTGACAAGAACACAATAGATCAAACAAGCATCAGTAGGAGTTTTATCTCTCCGGAGAGCTCCGAAGCTGGGTAAACTGCTCGTGTGCCTCGCCTCGATCCGCTCTTCGTGCGATCTCCGCCCCCCTCCGAACCACAAGGGGCCTGGTCCGCCGGCCCCATAGGTGTTCGCGGGTACGATCAGCCTCCCCGACATTAAGGTACTGTAATGAACTCATTATTTATTTATATTGGTGTTAAACCTACTGTATTCCAACTTCTCTATGGATTATAAACTATTTTACTAGCCATAGATTCATCAAAATAAGCAAACAACACACGCAAAACAGAATCTGTCAAAAACAGAACAGTCTGTAGTAATCTGTAACTAACGCAAACTTCTGGAACTCAAAAAATTCTACCAAACTTAGAAGACCTGGAAATTTTTTTTATTAACCAGCAGAAATTGGAATCACTATTTTATCATGTTCTGGTGATTTTTAACAATTCGGGCACTGAGCGCAAAGATTCTGGAAATTACAGCAAGATCAAATAACTATCTCCCAAGAAGATCTAATAGGTTTAACTTGGCACAAACACTAATTAAAAGATAAAACCACATCTAAACAGAGGCTAGATGGATTATTTATTCCTAAACAGAAGCAAAAACAAAAACACAAAATAAAATTGGGTTGCCTCCCAACAAGCGCTATCATTTAACGCCCTAGCTAGGCATAAAAGCAAGGATAGATCTAGGTATTGCCATCTTTGGTAGGCAATCCATAAGTAGCTCTCATGATAGATTCATATGGTAATTTTATTTTCTTTCTAGGAAAGTGTTCCATGCCTTTCTTTAAGGGAAATTGGAATCTAATATTTCCTTCCTTCATATCAATAATTGCACCAATCGTTCTAAGGAAAGGTCTACCAAGAATAATAGGACATGAAGGATTGCAATCTATATCAAGAAATCTACGGGCACATAATTCCTATTTGCAAAAATAAGAACATCATTAATTTTTCCCATAGGCTTTTTAATAGTGGAATCTGCAAGATGCAAGTTTAGAGAGCAATCATCAAAGTCACGGAAATCTAGCAAATCACACAAAGCTTCGGGAATAGTAGAGACACTAGCACCCAAATCACACAAAGAATGAAACTCATAATTTTTAATTTTAATTTTAATGGTCGGTTACCACTCATCATTGAGTTTCCTAGGGGTAGAAACTTTCAACTCAAGCTTTTCTTCATAAGATTGCATCAAGGCATCAACAATGTGTTCGGTAAAGGCCTTATTTTGACTATAAGCATGAGGAGAATTTAGCACGGATTGCAACAAGGAAATACAATCAATTAAAGAGCAATTCTCATAATTAAATTCCTTGAGATCCAAAATAGTGGGTTTAGCAATATCTCGATTTTTATTTCTTTCAATCCCACTTTTATCAATTTCGTCATCAAGATCTAAAAGCTCCGAATTCTTAGAACGCCTTCTAGGTAAAGGAAGATCATATTCTGTTTCATCAAGATTCATATTGCAAAACAAAGATTTAATAGGGGACACATCAATAACTTTTAGATCTTCATCTTGATTTTCATAGGAATTAGAAGAACACGCTTTAATAAAGGCATCTTTGGAAGCACGCATCCTAGCGGTTCTTTCTTTGCACTCATCAATGGAAATTCTCATAGCTTTGAGAGAGTCATTGATATCATGCTTAGGAGAAATAGATCTAAGCTTTAAAGAATCAATTTCAAGAGAAATTCTATCAACGTTCCTAGCCAAATCATCAACTTTAAGCAATTTCTCTTCAAGCAAAGCATTAAAATTCTTTTGTGAATTCATAAACTCTTTAACACTACTCTCAAATTCAGAGGGCATCTTATTAAAATTTCCATAAGAGTTGTTGCAGGAATTTCCATAATTATTAGAAGGATTACTAGGATAAGGCCTAGGATTAAAATTCCCTCTATACGTTTTGTTACCAAAATTATTCCTACCAACAAAATTCACATCCATAGATTCATTATTATTCTCAAGCAAAGTAGATAAAGGCATATCATTGGGATCAGAAGAAACACTCTTAGAAAATAAATTCATAAGTTCATCCATCTTTCCACTCAAAACATTGATTTCTTCTATAGCATGCACTTTTTTATTAGTAGATCTTTCAGTATGCCATTGAGAATAATTAACCATAATATTATCTAGGAGTTTAGTAGCATCTCCTAAAGTGATTTCCATAAAAGTGCCTCCCGCGGCTTAATCTAAAAGATTTCTAGAAGCAAAATTCAATCCAGCATAAATTTTTTGTATAATCATCCATAAGTTCAAACCATGAGTAGGACAATTACGTAGCATTAATTTCATTCGCTCCCAAGCTTGTGCAACATGTTCATGATCAAGTTGCTTAAAATTCATAATATCGTTCCTAAGAGAGATAATCTTAGCGGGAGGAAAATACTTAGAGATAAAAGCATCTTTGCACTTGTTCCAAGAATCAATACTATTTTTAGGCAAAGATGAAAACCACGCTTTATACGATCTCTAAGCAAAAAGGAAATAGCTTAAATTTAACGACATCATTATCGACATCTTTTTTCTTTTGCATATCACATAAATCAACGAAGCTATTCAGATGAGTAGCGGCATCTTCACTAGGAAGGCCGTGAATTGACCTTTCATAACAAGATTCAACAAAGCAGTATTGATTTCACAAGATTCAGTATTGGCAAGAGGAGCAAGAGGAGTGCTAAGGAAATCATTATTATTGGTATTGGTGAAGTCACACAATTTGGTAGCATCTTGAACCATCACGACAAACAAGCAAACTAACACACGAGCAAACAAATGGACGAGGAAAAGGCAATGGAAAGAGAGGAGGAGATTGGGAAAGAGAGGGCAAATAAAACGGCAAAGGTGAAGTGGGGGAGAGGAAAACGAGAGGCAAATGGCAAATAATTTTATGCGAGAGATAGGGATTGTGATGGGTACTTGGTATGTTGACTTTTGCGTAAGCCTCCCCGGCAACGGCGCCAGAAATCCTTCTTGCTACGTCTCGAGCTTGCGTTGGTTTTCCCCGAAGAGGAGAGGATGATGCAGCACTGATGGCGTAAGTATTTCCCTCAGTTTTTGAGAACCAAGGTATCAATCCGATGGGAGGCCATGCACAAGTCCCTCATACACTGCACACACGATAGCTACTACGCAACCAACGTGATTAGGGGTTGTCAATCCCTTCATGGTCACTTACGAGAGTGAGATCTGATAGAGATAATATTTTTGGTATTTTTGGTATAAAGATGCAAAGTAAGAAGTAAAAGCAAAGCAAGTAAATAAAGTGATGGAGATTGATATGATGAGATTAGACCCGGGGGCCATAGGTTTCACTAGTGGCTTCTCTCAAGAGCATAGGTATTCTACGGTGGGTGAACAAATTACTGTTGAGAAATTGACAAAATTGAGCATAGTTATGAGGTTATCTAGGTATGATCATGTATATAGGCATCACGTCCGAGACAAGTAGATCGAAGCGATTCTGCATCTACTACTATTACTCCACTCATCGACCGCTATCCAGCATGCATCTAGAGTATTCAGTTAAAAACAGAATAACACCTTAAGCAAGATGACATGATGTAGAGGAATAAATTCATGCAATATGATAAATACCCCATCTTGTTATCCTCGATGGCAACAATACAATACGTGCCTTGCAACCCTTTACATCCTTTGGGTAAGGACACCGCAAGATTGAACCCAAAGCTAAGCACTTCTTCCATTGCAAGAACTACCAATCTAGTTGGCCAAACCAAACGGATAATTCGAAGAGACTTGCAAAGATAACTCAATCATACATAAAAGAATTCAGAGAAGATTCAAATATTATTCATAGATAAGTTGGATCATAAACCCACAATTCATCAGTCTCAACAAACACACCGCAAAGATTACATCGAATAGATCTCCACGAGAGAGGGGGATAACATTGTATTGAGATCCAAAAAGAGAGAAGAATCCATATAGCTACTAGCTATGGACCCGAAGGTCTGAAGTAAACTACTCACACTTCATCGGAGGGGCTATGGTGTTGATGTAGAAGCCCTCCGTGGTAGATGCCCCCTCCGGCGGAGCTCCGGAACAGGCCCCAAGATGGGATCTCATGGATACAAGAAGTTACGGCGGTGGAATTAGGTTTTGGCTCTGTCTGGTCTATTGGGGTGCGTGGGTATATATAGGAGGAAGAATGCGTCGGTTGGGCGTCAAGGGCCCACGAGGTAGGGGCGCGCCAAGGGGCGCGCCCTCCACCTCGTGACCGCCTCTGGCGCTTCTTGGAGTAGGGTCCAAGTCTCTGGATCACGTTCGGTGAGAAGATCACGTTCGAAGGTTTCATTCCGTTTGGACTCCGTTTGATATTCTGTTCCTTGAAATCTTGAAAAAGGCAAAAACAGCAATTACAGGCTGGGCCTCCTGTTAATAGGTTAGTCCCAAAAGTAATATAAAAGTGGAAAATAAAGCCCATTATAGTCCAAAACAATAGATAAAGTAGCATGGAGCAATCATAAATTATAGATACGTTGGAGACGTATCAGTTCTCGCACACTCACCTCACACACCACCCCCACTGCAAACAAGCACACTTTGTCTCCTTGTGCACCACTCTCCTCTTTTTATCTCTCCCACATGCGGAACCGCCCCAGCTCCTTCCCTGTATACATATATGTCGTGACTCTTTGTATAGCTCCCTAATGTATAATCATTCTCGATTTCGCACATTGTTCTCTACACCATCTATTCTAGACCTCTCATGAAGTCCCTATCACACACACGATGACTCGCTTCCCTTGCGTCTCCGTTCATAGGCCAATTTCGGACAACATCAACATTGTCTCCCTATCTATACGCCATTTATGGACACAAACGACCCCTCTCGCCCCCTCTCTCTTCCTCTCTCTCTCTCTCTCTCTCTCTCTCTCTCTCTCTCCGTCGCTAGCTCTCTCTTTCTCTCGCTCTCACACCCCTCTCCCACACACACACTCGATGTCTCTTCCAAATAGTCTGCTCCCCCTGCCCGCACCCGTGCTATCTCGCTACTACACATGTCACACCATTCCCCCTTCCCTTATACTAGGTTTACATCATCAGTGGTCTCTCTACTCCACATACACTCCCTCCCTCTCACACACAAACACACACAGACACGCACAAACACCCATTTATCTGGATCCTCATCTCTCCTCATGTCCGCATGTGTATCTCACACACTCACTCTCTAATTATGTATATGTGTCTCCATGTTACACAACACAAAGCCCCATGTACATGTCTCTCTCTATACTCCACACACATAGACACAAAGAATCTGTTATCATTGCCTCAGTCTCTAACATATCACACACGCACACTGTCTCTCTCTCTCGCAAACATGCTCAACAAGGGTTTCCCCGTAAATAACTTACCGTCTATTCATCAATAGTCGTGGAAGTACGGCGAACACGAGACGTGAAAAAGAATAAATCTACACGTGCTTAGACCACCTAGTATGACTACTAGGACTAGAGCAAGCCAAAAAGCGCGCCGCCGTCACCCCCTCCTTGTCGGTGACGGGAAAATCTTTGTTTTACTCGGTCGAGAAGTCATTGTGCTAAGATCCCACATGTCGAGGTGTTGAATAGAATGTAGATGCTAGTTTACGGAAGCAAGTATCGATAATACGGTTGTATCTCCATACTTATATTTCTTCTCTTATAAAAAACCTAGTTGGTGATGATGGTACGTGTGCCATCTTGCAATATAGACCGTCCGATCTATATATGACGGATGGAAATTAAACTAAAAGATACCCGCACCCCTCTCCACATATGCAGACAAGGCCTTCCCTTGTTCATCCTTATCTCCAACAAACCTCATTGTTGAGCAATTAAGAAAGGAAGCCTCTGGAACAAAGCTGGCACAGTGGCGCTTGGCGTCGTCAATCCCATGCCTCCGCTCGGTCAGGCCACCAACCACCACCACACCCCACTCCTCTTCACCTTATCTCATATTTCTCGAGATATCATTAGTTTTTACACATGGGATTACTCCATGAGGTCAATCACAACAAGTGTATAAAAATGCATCTTGATGTTCCGTGCAATGCACGGATCTTGCTAATACTCCTACACAAGACTAAGTTGGTGATGCTTTGGTGTATACGCCATCCGTCGTTTCTGACCATTAGATCTACATCTAACGATTGTGAGGTAAGTTGTTTCCTTTTCTCACCAACATCCCACTTGTCTACCAATTTGCAGAAAAACCCATAATTAGTATCTTAAAACCAACCACATCCCTCCCTGACCTCACCAAAACAGCCCAAGGAATATATTCTAATTGAAACATAATATATCTCTAGTGACATATGTATATCAAAATTAGAGTGTTTTGTACCAAGTTTGTGAATAAGTATTATTCTAATTATGATTCGTTAAGCGGACATGAACATTGCTAGTATTTCCAACCATGCATTTTTTCCTAGTATTCCATAGTTTGAGTTTTCCATCAAGATATTAGTCACTCATGGTTGATATTTACTTTCAATCATGTACACATATGCACTATGTAACTAGCCTTGCTTATTGGCTTCCAAAGCTTAACTTTCACTCCTACTTACAATATGTAGAGTATTTAACAAAAACTACCACTTTCAACCAGCCCTAGGAAGAATCTATTGTACAAAAAATAGCAAAAGCATACCCAAAATTTCTTAATCCATGCCAAAAACTACCTAGTACTCCTACCGATTAGGTTCGTTTAAACCCATTTATGACAGGGTTGGCCCACACGTCCGTGCTGGGAGGCAGCTTAAACCAACACATTTTGTTTGACCATTGACACGAGGGACCCACATCTGACCTTCTATCCTGTTATTCCCCCTCAAATCATTATTTTTCATTAACATTACTTCAAACAAGATCTTGATGCGTGTTCGTCGGTGGCGCCGGTGATGAGCGAGTTGGTCGCCGCTCCGCCGGATGGGCCGGATGCCGCGCTGGCCTCCACACGGGTTGGCAGGCTGGCCCGAGCATGACTCATGAGCGAGCAAGCCGCCGCGCTGGCCTTCGCTCGAGCCAGATGGCTGGCCTTAGCTGGCAGCCTTGAGCTGAGCAAGCCGCGCTACCGTGCCAATCTAGCTAGCAAACCTTGCAGACAAGCATCTGGACGGAGCTATCTTGGCTAGCTAGCGGCCGCGAGCGCCGGACGGAGCTGGCATCCGGGCTGCCGTAACATAGGCTCCGCACCGCCGGCGGTTTTGACCTCGCCTTCTGCCGGCGGCGGTAGCTGTGTCCCATGGTCGAGGATGACTAGGTGGACGGGCCGGAGGTAGGAGGTCACTCGAGGATTTTTGTTGGTAAGAGCATGTACAATGGTTGATAAGGTAGTCTTATCTTAAGTCTGCCACGTATGCAAGTGGTAGTAGTTTCTTGGCATTTTAGTGGTTTCTTGCATTATTAGAGCAAGTACAATAGAAATTGAGTCGTGGGCTATAAGAAATAAACTAGTATATTTATGCTTAGTTGGAGGAAAGAGAAGACGAGAGAGAAGGTAAGCGGGCTCTTCGTGAAGAGCCAGCTCTAGCACGTGCTCCTAGGCACTTTGTGAGAATGAGAAGTGGGCCACATAATAAAAAAGTAGTACACTCTTTTGATCTATTATTGTACATGTTGGCTATAAGATGGGCTATAGATGACATGGCACTGGCTTATAGCCAGCAGCTGGCTATACTATTAACCATGCTCTTAGGGGTTTCTTGTAAGGAACAATGTACGTACTACTAGCGACAAAAGGCGATTCTAGGTTGTGTTGTACTCCAACGGGTACTACTAGTGGTCATGGGAGTGTATACCTCGTTTTGTGGGTTCGATCCCGGCCGAACGCACGTCGGACTTTTTTAAAAATAGTACTACTACACTTCGCTGTGAGACAATATTTCACACGGGTAGTTTGAGTTTTGAAGTCAAACGGACATGCGGCCCCACAATCTGGGTGCACTGGACAGCCTAGCCACATGAACGGGTTTTCCTTCCCAGCATCCCGTGGCTCGCGTGCTCGCCCTAGCCGCACCTCGCTTGCAGCTTCCTCATCAGCTAGTAGCATATTTAAACTAGCGCCTCCCAATTAAGCCCGAGGAGCCGGAAAAGCCTGGCGGGGCATTGGGAACTGTGCAATATGGCTCTGTACGTAAAGTGCTATACTACTACTCTGTAGCTTGTGGTGTTGCACGCATGGACTTCACTCCATTATCGGCTCTACTATAAAAGAAATTCCTCTTGACGTGTTTTTTTTGAAACGGAGGCAAAAGCTTTGCTTCATCTCATTCATAATGAAGGAACTACTAACAAAGTTCCACGAGATCCATTACACCTCCACAAATGGAAGCGAAATGCCTAGTCTCGCTGTATCAAATAACTCAAATGTTCTGCCCCCACAGTAACCGTCGCTGATAAACAGGCTGCTAGTGTGTGCGTGACAGGAGCGGCTGAGTAGGCCAGCTACGTGAGAGGAGCGGCTGAATAGATCACTGAGAGTACCCACTAGGCTACTACGCAGGTGTACTTCCCCTGCATTGATAGTACAACGATGGTTCTAGAGAACAGTAGTACCCTCCACTTCCAACTGTAGCTCCTTGGGCCTGAGATTCAAGAGTTCAAGCTGGTGCACTATACTAGACTAGACTAGAAGTACAGTACATCGCACTACTAGTTGAGAAAAGTAGTACTAGTACTGCTTTCTGATGCAATACGTACTCCTCAAATCACATAATGTAAGGCGTTTTTGACACTAGTTGGCGTGTACAAAAAATGGCAAAAACATACCCAAAATTTCTTAATCCACGCCAAAAACTACTACCTAGTGCCAAAAATTTCTTACTAGTGCTATTATTTACAGTATAATGCAATCCCATAACCTTCCATAATGACTAGTAGTAAATAATAGCCTCACCCCTTCGCTGAGGAACGATCTACAGTTGGAAGGGACGAGGCCCTGCTGTTACTACGCTCTTATCTCCTCCTCTTGATTCCCTCCCCGAAGAGAAGGCAGTTCGTCGCTGCTCCCATGGATTCGCCAGGCGGTTCTCCTCCTCGTCGGGGATGGGATACCTTGGACGACGAACCTCTGGGAGAAATCGCACGCCGCTCCGACGTCCTCACACCGCAAGACTCGGTGCTTCCTGCACCAACTTTTTCAAGACGCTGCTTAAACAGGCTTGGGAAAAGGCCATGCTTGTTGGTCTTCCATGTGTCCTCGAGGAGAAGGTTCTTCTATGGGACAATCCTTCAAACAGTCCACCACTCCCTGGCCATGGTTGCATGTTGACTCCGCTAGAGTTGCCGACGTTGAGAGGTAGTCGGATTTTGTCCAATGAGCAGGTCAGTAATGGAGTTTGATCATGTAGTACTTAGTTATTCCATTTCCATCCCGTAATTTCTCCGCCGCCCACTGTCTTATATATAGGTCTGGGTTGGTGCCAACGAAGATTGGCTTGCATACCTCCGGCCGGATACCACCATCATTTTGCACAACATCCACAGTAGTGCGGCCGTTCTGGTAGACCCCTTCTCCAACATTGGGATCGGACTTCCGGACTAGCTGGGCTTGAATACGTATGATGATGCCTACATGAGATTGAAGAAGGTAGCAATTGCGGACCCGCCGACAAAGCGACGCGGCTACGGCGATTACTATCTCATCGCGGTGTTCGACATAAGGATTGCCATCAATGCAAGAGGCAGTAACGGCAGAGGCTGGCGCATGTTTGTGGCGGCAGATTTGTACCCCTACACGTACGAAGACGCCGTGCGCCATCTAGGCCGCATCTTCGCGGTGACAAGCCAGGGGACTTGTTTCATCTGGTTGCCATCCTACGGTACGGGAGATTACAAATGGAATGCACAAACTATCATTTGCATCCCTAACGGTACTCCATTATTTTGCGAGGACCGGTCATCCCTCGATCAAAATAAGATCGGCGATCCTGGATGTGCATTTGCATCTGCGATTCGGTCTAACACGGAACCTTGTAGCTGACTTTGGCATATTGGGATCAACTATCTTAGCGGTCATTACCCATGGTACCAGCGATGTGCAACATGGTCACACAATCTACCATGATCGGACCGTCACCATCTACCCGGGTATTCCATTTTTAACCCTCTCGCCTTCTCTTTCATTGTTGTACTAGTAGTATACTTTGTAGTACCAGTAGGAGTACTTTTTACCTTGGAGGAAGCGTATAGCTAGCTAGGCCCTTGAAGACTTGAACCCACTAGCTGCCACCATTTTTGTTTTTCCATGTCTTACTATCTCATCCATGTAGCCAAGAGTGGCTATATATAATAAGCCAGTTATTTTACTTCCTCTATACCGGAGTAGTACTATTTGCTTTGCAGTATTCTTGACCGCCATATTTGAGCACAACATTATTATGCATGGACCTTGACTATATGCGTCACCATGTGTCCAGATCTGGGATGTCGCGTGTACGGATGAACGACACCGAAGTTCGACCCAGTGATGCTACGTGGGTGCCGAGGAACACTCTTGGAGAGTACTCGCTTTTCATCGAGGACAGCTACCCCATTGTGAAGCGAATGCCACCTTACATGCACGACACGGAAGGCCGCCGTTCATGAAGCATGGTTGTGTCTTCAGTGCGCACCGCCAGATGAACGACATGTTGGGACACGCTATCCCTGATTTATGCCGCTTCAGTTTGGATGAGTCTCCATCGTGTGGAACCGGACTAGAAAGCCGCAAAAATGATTCCCGTTGCCCACCGCTATGGATCGTGCCATCCATGAAGAACACACAGGGGCTGGAACACGGAGGAGGACATGTAGCCCATCTATAACGTGTAAGTGGAGTACGGTAATTGTGAACGGTAGCGCTGTGAATATATGTAGACTAGTCGTGCACAAATTTATCACGTGAATTGGAGATGAACTTGTGTGGCATACTGGCATTTGTCCTTTAGAATTTATTACTAGTAAATGTGTTATGTGTACGTGCAACTCGTGTGGTTGTTGCACGGGCTCCAACATGCTCTTCGAGAAAAAAAGGTGGCACAACTTTGGATATATGTGACGTGGCGGCATCATACAGTAGCATCGTTCGCTATAGTTGTAGTACACTCCTACTAGGACGACAACTCCTATAAAATCTTGCGCTTGGCTCTTTGCTCTTCGGGAGGTTCAACAGTTCGTACCTGTGTGAACCTTGCACTTGGCTCTTCGCCTCTTCGGAAGGTCCAACAATGATGATACTACAGTACAATATGCTTCTGGCAATCTGACACCGATTGAACTGCTGCACGTCCACCGCGAGGGCGAGGGCGAGGGCGAGGGAGAGTGAGAGGGCGCTATAGTCAAAACCCTCTCCTCGTCCTGTGAACCACCACGCGCGTGGGTGAGGGAGAGGCGTAGTAAGCAAGCTTCTCCTCGTTCGGCGAGTTGACGGGACACATCAAAGCAGTACTAGTACTAGTAGTAGTAGTCCATACTGCGTCCTTTCCGATTAATATGGCTTAATTTGCAATGAGAAAAATACACTGGCGGTCAACGTATGTAACAATACGCTCTTTACGGTCACTATATATAGTTTTGCGGCGATTATACGATCACTAGCTCATCGTAGAGCACCGTATTGCACCCTCTTGACCCGGCCACATAGTCGACGTGGCACTTTGTTGATGGTTAAATTGTCACCTGGTTTACGGGTCCCACCTGTCGGTTGGCGAGCAAAGAAATCAGTTAAACAAAACTTTACGCAGGCACGCGACACGAGTCCAACCCTTCTTGCGAAACGCATACAGGCTGTGTATGTGAGTGCATGCACGTGTCCCCCTCGGTCTTCCAACAAAGGGTGTACATCGGCTATAAAACAAAGAGTGTA
Source organism: Aegilops bicornis (assembly GCA_021605145.1). NCBI lineage: Eukaryota > Viridiplantae > Streptophyta > Magnoliopsida > Poales > Poaceae > Aegilops > Aegilops bicornis. The sequence continues at coordinate 4,319,201 of CM038673.1, read as the reverse complement.
GTACATGATGTACATCTACACTTCCAATGCATTTAGCCTTTAATCTAAATCGATATTGATTGACTAATGCACCAACTTGTGCTGTAGGTATAGGCTACATGTCTATCCTTAATTACAGACATGCAACGGCCTTCATTTAATCTTCCTATCTCAATGGTCGCATGCACACATAAGTCTGCTACTTTTGGGCGTTAATTATGCCCTGGTCAATGTGTAAATCTCTAAATGTACAGTCTTTCACGGACGTAGGGAGTAGGTTGAGCACTTGAGCGTGAGCGTGTGTGTTGCATCGTGTGTTGTGTGCCGCATGGGTGCGTGAGTGTTGCGTGCGTCCATGTGTACGTGTGAGTGTTGCATGTTGCATGCATGCATGCATGCATGGGGCTTACTCCCTCCCATTGACATGTTCATATTTCAAGCTTCCTCTGTTCCCTCCATATGGTGATACTCCCTCTGTTCCCAAAATACTACGGAGTAAAAGCCTCCCTCTGTTCCCAAATACGGAGTATTTGTCTTTCTACAGATTTCAACAAGTGACTAGGTGCGGAGCAAAATGAGTGAAGTGAGCATAGAGGCATAGGGATACTGTAGAAAGGAAGTTCTCACGATCCATTATTCCCCATCTCGGTTAGAGAGAACTATTCAACTAGTCTTCGCAGTGAAGTGACAATACACCTTTGCGGCGAGATGGGACACATAATTAATAAGCTGAACCAGCGTGTTGGTGTTACTAAATCAGCCTTACCCAGTATTGCCATCATGTTTGCCCGATGAAACGCGCTTCGCAAATACGCCCTCGCACCTCATCCTCCATTAAGCGACATATGGGCCCTGTTGTGGTAGACCCACATGTCATCGGTGTAACTATTTACACTACGAAGGACGGTATATCCTGGTAGTAGTACTAGTAGAATTGAGATTGAATGCACTTTCTTCCCCGTCTTCCACTCTTCTTCCTCCTCTCTTATTCTTCCTCATCTCTTCTTCTTCCTCCTCTCTTCCCCATCGTCGGCTGCACACCATTTACCCCTGCTCACTGCTCGCCCGCCCGCGCCATCTTCCTTGGTAGCTCGCGCGTACCATATCCCCCGCTCCTTTGCCGGCCACACGAGGAGAAGCTTCTTCGCTTCCTTTGCCGAATCCACTTCCCGGCTGGCTCGCGAGCACCGAAAACCCCAATGGCAGAACCGACGTCTGTGAGCCACGATTGGAATTCCCTCCCCGATGTTCTCTTGGAGCAGATCAGTAGTCATATGGAGCTACTCAGCACCGTCCGTCTAGCCGCATGCTCGGTGTCTTTGTACCGTCTACTAAATGCGCAACCGCCGGCTCTTTTCAAGACACCACGCTTGCTAATACCCGATCCTCGCGGTGGCCCGGACACCGACTTGGCGATCCTACGGAGGTTGCCGTGGTTGCTACCACTACCCGTCCACATCCTTCATGCGCGGCCACTCTTTGGGCGGGCATGAAATAACTGGATCGTCCTCATCCACCACACTGGTAGTCCATGGCATCTCGTGGATGTCTACACCCAGCGAGAGATCACCCTTCCATCGTTGGATACCGCCACCATCGAGCCTCGCGGCCCGCCGGACACTCCTGCCTACTACGCACAAGACGCGTCAAGCTTTTGGCTCGACCTCTGTTTGCAGAAAGTTGTAATTTGCGAAGTGCCCACACCATCAGAAGACTACATGGATTACAAGCTCATTGCCTTATTCAACATGGGATTAGTCTATCTGGAATCCGGTCGCCATACATGGTTATGGCTCATCATCAATCTGTTGAGGCAACATTTACATGCGATGCTATAATGCACGATGGCATCGTTTACGCGGATCGGCCTTGCAGATTGGCTGCCTATACTGGTGGAATCTATTGTCGTGTAATTGTTCTATCTCATCTCATCTTTACGTTATGAATACGACTGCCTGTTCATTTGTTACAAATTTAGAATGCGTAGCATGTGTATAACCACATAATTGCTATATGTTCCTCTCATTTCCTAGATTTTATGACCACACATGTTATTGTTAGAGTTGATATGAGAACAATTGGCATCTAATGATTGTTAGAATACATATTATGAGCATAACATCATGATTGCTATATGTTACTCTCGTTTACAAGATTTTTATAACAACGCATGTTATTGCTTAGAGTTGATATGAGAACAGTAGTAGTAAGTGCTATGGTAGCATATGAGTAGGTATTTGTCATAGCTGTTTTCCTCTCATTGTTACATGATGTTTGAACCATGACATATTGCTAGAATATGAAAGCCATTGGCTTATTTTTTTAACTTGGAGTATGATTATGACCACGGCATTGCAATTCTCTGTCTATGATATGTGTCACTGTTATAATAATCTTAATTCCACACATACTCTGAACATGATTGTTTATTTTTGTCCATTTGGTCTCCAATTTGAATTGTTGCAGCAGACACGAATGTGCTGGCCTTCATGATTCCAGCACCTGGAATCATACCAGCCGATGGGTGGTGGTTTATCGCTCGTTCAGCTGACGGTGGTCATTTTATGCTCATTCGCACATACAAAATTGACCAAACCATTACATCAAACCACATGCAGTACAATGCGTGGGGTGTTCGTGACATTGATGGCTATGGCTGCTTCGTGTTCGAGAAAGATTCCAGCTCCGTTGGGCCAGGTGTATTCAACTGGAGGTGGGTTTACAGCCTCGGCAACCACTCCTTGTTCCTCGGGCTCAATTATCCGATCATCCAACCAATCATCGATCATATCACCGGTGATGATTACTGTGCTATGCAACTTCCATTCACGACGGGGGGCTGTGTTTACACATAATACCATGGGTTTCATGAATCACCATATCCAAAGATTCGTCGACACAGCTTGTTGCCAGATAATCTTCAGTGTGTGAAAGGCATCAAGCTTCCATGCGACAGATGGCTTTTGCAAACCCGACATGGGGCGATGTGGTTCATGCCAACAGCAAATATGCACAACTTGATTCGTGCTGATATCTAGACTGAGCCATGTATTACATTCTTTGTATACGACCCTCTTTTGTTGGATATTATGTATTGTTGTTAGTTTGAAGCACTCCTATGGTTTGAAGGATAGATACCTTCACGGGATCAAGTGCATCCTAACTCACTGCGTAGGATGTACTGATAATGATGATGGAGATGCTGTGCAGAAGCCATATATATATATATACATATATATATATATATATATATATATATATATATATATATCAGATAGTCTTCAAGTGAGTAATTGTTATATAAAAATATATATAAATTGTGACACTAAATAAGACTAGTAAGTAGTACGATGGCGATTACTAGTATCGTCGGTCAAATTATTCATCATGTCCACACATTGAATTGGCGTGACAACACGCTGGCGTGAGGTGACACAAGAATCGGCGGCATGTTGGGTATTACGGACTTCAGATTTGGAGTACCACTTATCTGTCGAAATCTTTCATCATTCACTTAAAACAATCGATTGATCATACATTGAGTACCATATAAGCTGGAATTACCAATGCAAGTCGAAGAAGGATTGGCGGTGCTGCCATTTGGCGTCAAGATTCGATCCACGGATCGAGGCTGATCAAGCACCTTGAGGCCAAAGTGAGTGCTGCATCACGAGATTTCAGTCTCTCATCGATTTGTTCATACCAACATCGACAGCGAGCACGGCATATGCTACACCCAACCTGAGAAACTTCCAGTTAAGACACCGATCAGCCGTCTACTTGCACAAACATATTCCTTTGTTTATAGATCTATTTTTCTTTTTAGACGCAGAATTGGTGAAGCAATTACTATTTGACAGTTAATAAAAAGTGAAACAACTGACTGCAACATGCCAAAGATGTTATGAAAATGCCAACTAGGTACACTAAAACCTGTATTCCATAATACTGCAGGTATCACCTTTGAGTGGCCTAAGGAAGCATTTCTTCGGTATAATTCGAGGCGTTCAAAAGGGAGCACGTGGATAGCGTTGCAAGATCTGATTGGAGTGCGGCATGCACGCGATGTGGCACAAGACCGGCAATACCTTGCCGGTGATGGTCAACGGCGGCGTGACGGGCAGCAAAAAGGTTACAGTGCTGCACACCAACAAGAAATTCGACCAGCGAGAGGACCAAGCTGGGTGATTCACGGTACCACCTCGGGGACTGGAGCAAGAGAAGGAGGCGGGACTGGTCCTCTGCAAGATTTTCTACCAGGGCGAACACTAGGGCCGGGAGTAAAAGATTATAAGTTAGTTTGGTATTGGTAGTTGTACTACCTTGTCGTCCATAAGTTGGTATTGTTGTTAACGATCTTTTGGTATAAACTTGCATTTGCTTCCAACCATCATGCCGAGGGTCGGCGTGGATATAAAGCTGAATCATTTGTTTCGAAACGAATTTTCAGGCACCTGATTTTTATTTGATGGGTAGCATAAGCACCCGCCGTTCGAATTCCCAGTTCTCCATTTTTTTTGAAACAAGTGCATGCACTTATTATCACGATAAAAAACAATATTCGTGCTGCATCCCAGTTATCAGTCAGTACATGCAGAATTCTCTCGTTTATTGAGCACGTATATTGTTTTTTCAGGTCGAGCAAGTTTCAACTGGGTTGTAGACTGCCCAGGGTTGGTTTTGTTTTTAACAGGCCCAGCCCATGACGACAACGGGGCACAAAGATCCAGTGGGTCTCTACTGGCCTCAGCCCGCTTGGCGTTAGTTATATTTTGTCTTACAACATCCGCATGCAATTTTTTTACTGAATCAAACACACAACCCAGTTCTATTTTCCTCTTGAAACACATGTCCTACATCCGTTTTCTAATCTCTACCTATAGTTTTACTAGTTCATATACACGTATCATTATATTGAAAACACATAAAATTCCCTTTTCATATTTACATCCTTATTTTTGTTGTTTTTTCCCACCCAGCTGTTTTTTTACCACTGGTTTTCCCTTAAACCAACTCAATTGTCCCACGTCTTATTTGCTTACAAAAACAAAATGATTTTTTTGACAAATCAATAAGTTCGTAAAAAAACTGTTTATCATTTCGGGATTACAACAGTTCGGACTCCACCGAAATATGCAAAATAAGGTTGATGTTTTTGACCGTGGTCCTGGGTAGAAAATGGGTTGTAATAAATTACTTAAGAATTAGAAAATGGGCTGCGAATTATAAAAAATAGCAAATGGGCTTTATGTTGTCTGCCAGAGATTTGGAGGCTGACTTGTGGGCCTACTAAGTTCATGCGTACACAAGGTTTCGCAAAAAAGAAACTTAGTCAACAATCAACTCTACCAGCATCAGACCGTTAGATGTCAATCTAACGGCAATCGTGCTTCTTCAGTCTCTGATCTTCCTGCCATGACCGCCCAAACCAGCGCCCGTCGGAACACTTTGCTCCGCCTCCCGTGGCCGGCAGTGCTGCCGGGCAGGCCTCATGGCCCCATCATACTCGCAACCCTGGCCTATCTATCCCTCTACTCACCCACACCTCCTGTTATTTTCCGGCGACGACAGCCGAACCAGTCAACCCTCGTACTCTCCACCGCGTGGGCAGCCACTGTCATGTCTTCCCCGGCTCCATGTCGTTCCCTTCATAGGCCTCACCGTCGTCCACCGCCCTGGTGCCCTCGGCGCAGCGTGGTCAACGATGTCCATCCAACGGCCATAGTGCTTCTTCAACCTCTGGTCTTCTTGCCCCAGCCGCCCAAAGCAGCGCCGGTCGTGTCGCATGCTCCTGCCTCCGTGGCGGTTGTCTTGCCGCGGAGGCCTCACAAATCCCCATACAACTCCCACCGCCGGAGGCCATCCCTCTACTCACCCACACCCCTGTTATTCTGCGGCGACAGCAGCCTCACACCGCAGCCGAACCAGTGAACCCTCGTACTCCTCTCCGCGTGGGCATCCACTGCCGCGTCTTCCCCGGCTCCGCGTCGTCCCCTTCCTAGGCCTCACCATCGTCCACCGCCGTGGTGCTCTCGGCGCGGCGTGGTCAATGTGGTCAACGACCGACTTCCATCGAAGAAATCTTTATCGTGGAGAGGCCGACAGCTCGGTCCACGACGGCCGCAAGGAAGTGCCTCCTTATGCAGCGCATAAAATAATTATTCCTCCACGGCAATGAGGGACCCACCGGACGGGCCACGATTTCGGCGTAAAAAGTTTCCCCACGACTGCTGGGACCCACCGGACGGGCCACCGTATTCATGAAAAAACGTTTGCCCACTGCTGGGACCCTGGGACGGACCACCGTGTTCGCAAAAAAAGCGTTCCCCTGTCGGCTTGGACCCACCGGAAGTGCCTCCTTATTACGCCTGAGAAAAATGAATACTCCCCACCTAGCTGGGACCCACCATGGTGGGAGGCTGACTTAATGGGCCTACTAAGTTGGAGGGACGGAGGGCTTTGTCAACTTAGTCAATATGAACGATTCTAGCTCTAGTGACCGTACGATGTCCATCCAACGGCCGTCGTGCTTCTTCAATCTCTGCTCTTCCTGCTCCAGCCGCTCAAACAAGCACCGGCGGGACTGCCTGCTCCCTCCTCCCCATGGCCGGCTCTGCTGCCGCGCAGGCCTCACCGCCCCACCGTACTCCCATCGCTGGCCTAGCCATCCCTCTACTCACCCACACCTGTTGTTATTCTCCGGCAACGGCAGACAAACCAGTAAAGCCTCGTACAGTCGTACCCCCCTCCGCGTGGGAAACAACTGCGGAGTCTTCCCTGCCTCTGTGTCATTACCTTCCTAGGCCCCGCCGTCGTCCACCGCCCTGGTGCTCTCGGCGCGGCCTGGTCGACTGACATGCATCTGAAGTGGACTGTATGTGGAGAGGCCGACAGCTGGGTCCACGGCCGCACGCAAGGAAATGCCTCCTTATTACGCGCAAAATAATGATTCCTCCACCTGACATCAGGGACCCACCTAAAGGGCCTCTGTATTTCGTGAAAAAAACGTTACCGCGGTGACAGCTCGGACCCACCAGCTATATCTTCGCACGCAAGGAAGTGCCTCCTTATTACGCACAAAAAATGAATACCCCCACATTAGGCTGGGACCCGTATAGTGGCGGTGACTCGTGGGCCTACTAAGTTGACGGGGACGGAGGGCTTTGTCAACTTAGTCAATATGCACGATTCTAGCTCCAGTGACCGTACGATGTCCATCCAACGGCCGTAGTGCTTCTTCAACCTCTGGTCTTCTTGCTCCAGCCGCCCAAACCAGCGTCGGTCGTGCCTCGTGCTCCTGCCTCCTGTGGCCGGCTGCGATGCGGCGGAGGCCTCACCGCCCCTACTACTCCCACCGCTGGCCAGGCCATCCCTCTACTCACCCACACCCCCTGTTATTCTGCGGCGATGGCAGCCTCACACCGCAGCGAACCAGTGAGCCCTCGTACTCCTCTACGCGTGGGAATCCACTGCCGCATCTTTCCCGGCTCCGTGTCGTCCCCTTCCTGGGCCTCGCCGTCGTCCACCGCCCTCGTGCTCTCGGCACGGCGTGGTCAACGGGAACGGCTTCCATCGGACGTGGACTGTACGTGGAGAGGCTGACAATTTGGGTCCACGGCAAAGCAAGGAAGTGCCTCCTTATTACGTGCAAAATAATTATTCCTTCACCTGACAGCGGGGACCCACCGGACGGGCCACCGTATTTTGCGAAAAAATGTTTCCCCCCTGACTGCTGGGACCCACCAGCTACACCTTCGCATGCAAGGAAGTGCGCCCGGGCAAAAAAACGATTCGCCCCCTGACTGCTGGGACCCACCAGCTACATCTTCGCACGCAAGGAAGTGCGTGACAGTCGGGACCCACCTGGTCGAAGCGTACGTAGCGTTGTCATTTTGGTCGCGAACGTGTACATACATACTGGTCGATGTAGAAGCGGCGCCGCGTGTCGTAGTAGAGGCGCGAACGTAGCATGTACACGCGTCGTCTGGCGGGGTGCAAGAAATAAAATCTGACCCACGTATGTGTACATACGGACGGGGTCTCGAACGCCTACTCGCGCATACGTACGGCCAGGGCTCGTGTACATGGCTGGGTCGGAACGGAGAAACATCGTCGTCGTCATGTTCATGGGCAGGCAACGGAATGCGTCGTGTTCATGGGGAGGCAACGAAATGTGTTGTGTTCATGGGGAGGCAACGAAATGCGTCGTGTTCATCGGGAGGCAACAGAACGTGTGGGAGCCAACCGGCTGGGTCGGAACGGAATGCGTGGTCGTGTTCATCGGGAGGGCTTGGACGGAACAGGCGATGGAAACGAGGCCTGGCGTACCGCTGAATGGAGGAAACGGACCTCCTACGGTTGAAACGGGGGTCCTGTTGATCGGGAGGGGTGTGGCGTACCGCAAAACAGAGGAAACGGACCCCCTACGGTCGAAACAGGGGTCCTATTGATCGGGAGGTGTGGCGTACCGCAAAACAGAGGAAATGGACCTCCTACGGTTGAAACGGGGGTCCTGTTGATCGGGAGTGGTGTGGCGTGCCGCCAAAGCAGACCAACGGACCTCCCTACGATCAAAGCAGGGGTCCTGTTCATTGGGAGGGTGTGGCGTGCCGCAAAAGCAGGACTCCACGGGATACTGTTCATCTCCACCGTCGACCTCCTCCGGCCTCCACGGGCTACCGTCGACCTCCTCCAGCCTCCACAGGCGCTGTTCATCCAGCCTCCACCGCGCGCTACTCCACCGGCTACTGTTCAACCACCCCTCCACCGTCTACTGTTCATCTAGCCCTCCACACCACGGGGTCCTGTTCAACCACCCCTCCACGGGCACCCCTCCACCGTCTACTGTTCATCCAGCCCTCCACACCACAGGGTCATGTTCATCCAGAGGCAACGCCACCGCTCACTATTCATCCAAACCCCCATAGCGCTCCTTTGTTCATCCGAGAGGCGGCATCGATCGGCTTGATTAGCAGCAGATGGCGAAGAATCGCTCGATCGGGTTCGATTAAGAGCCATCGATCGATCGCTTCCGGGTTGATAGCAGCGTAACTGCGGTCTGTCGCTTCGGGTTAAGATTAGAGCCCAACGCCTCGCTTCGAGTTGATTAGAGCCAGCGGCTCACCTGCAGCAGCGTGCGTGCGAGAGAAAGCAGCGCATCGCTCGGCCCCCGACCTCCCACCGTAACCGGGAACTCCCTGAAATTTTCCTCGCCCTCGTTTCTACCACGGTTTTTCCCGTCATGGACGGCCCAAAGAATGTCATGCAGCTGCGTCTCCGGCCCGCCCAGGACGAAAAACCCATTTTCTGTCATGATTTTTTGTCATAGAAGTAGGAGCCCACCACATCTATGATGATACCGGGCTTTGTCACAATTATCGTCATAGAAGTGTCATATGTATGACAGAAAATTTTTACGTTCGGCCCAAAATGTCACGGATGTGTCTTTTTTTTGTAGTGTTTGGTTTGCCTACTAGATTGGTTTTTCTTGCAATGGGAGGAGTGCTTAGCTTTGGGTTCAATCTTGCGGTGTACTTTCCCAGTGACAGTAGGGGCAGCAAGGCACGTAATGTATTGTTGCCATCAAGGATAACAAGATGGAGTTTTTATCATATTGCATGAATTTATCCCTCTACATCATGTCATCTTGCTTAAGGCGTTACTCTGTTTTCTTGAACTTAATACTCTAGATGCATGCTGGATACCGGTCGATGAGTGGAGTAATAGTAGTAGATCTGAGGCGGAGTCGGTCTACTTGTCTCGGACGTGATGCCTATATACATGATCATACCTAGATATTCTCATAACTATGCTCAATTATGTCAATTGCTCAACAGTAATTCGTTCACCCACCGTAAAATACTTATGCTCTTGAGAGAAGCCACTAGTGAAACCTATGGCCCCCAGGTCTATCTTCATCATATTAATCTTCCATCACTTTATTATTGACTTTGCTTTTTTACTTTGCTTTTTATTTTACTTTGCATCTTTATCACAAAAATACCAAAAATATTATTTGTCATCTCTATCAGATCTCACTCTCGTAAGTGACCGTGAAGGGATCGACAACCCCTTATCGCGTTGGTTGCGAGGAGTTATTTGTTTCGTGTAGGTACGAGGGACTCGCGCGTAGCCTCCTACTGGATTGATACCTTGGTTCTCAAAAACTGAGGGAAATACTTACGCTACTTTACTGCATCATCCTTTCCTCTTCAAGGAAATCCAACGCAATGCTCAAGAGGTAGCAAGAAGAATTTCTCGCGCCATTGCCGTGGAGGTCTACGCAAAATTCAACATACCAAGTACCTATCATAATCCCTTATCTCCCGCATAACATTATTTGCCATTTGCCTCTCGTTTTCCTCTCCCTCACTTCACCCTTGCCGTTTTATTCGCACTCTCTTTTCCGTTTGCCTCTTTCTCGCTTGCTTGTCATTATGACTGAATTTGGGGAAAATATTGCCGATATGGGCAATAATAATATCTTACAAAATTCTGATGCTCCTGCTGAAGAATCCCCTACCTTGCATACAAAAAGATTTCGAATTGGTAGTGGTAATTTTATTGGGAAAGGAGTTATTCAAGATTTTTTTAGTTGTGTCGGTGCTTTGCCTTCTATGGGCGGTTCTATTCTTAATAGAACAAGTAGTCTTGCGGACGCTATTGCCATGCTTATAGTTGAACTTCAAAGGTAATTTATGCACATGCATCCTTGCATATAGAGAATTTTCCTAGAATTCTCTACTATTGAGCATTCTTCTGTTAAGCGTGCCGCCACTATCTTTTTGGCTCATGAGTTCAGATTCATAAGAAAAGAGGCCAAAGAAAATCTTTGCGCATTATAGGGTGGATGCTAGTCATCCTCCCATTGAAGTCATCCTTTTTAATCTATAAGACATGATGTGTTTACAATCTTTGGATCATATTGCTTATAATGAAAATCTTAGGAAAAAGGTTCCCGCCGATGTTCTAGTTGATAGAATTTCCGAGCTTAATGATGATTTTGCTATTCAAAATAATGGACTAGGTTTTCCTCTTGAACGAAGGCTTGTAGTTTTTTTGCCAAAAGAATGCTTAATGATGAATTGGTTGTGCAATACAAAGGGCCTAGGGAGGAACCCATACCTCCGGAAATTGATCTTGGGGACTTTTGTCCCATTAAATTTAGCCCTTTTGATTATTTTTGCTTGCCTCAAAGAAAACTTGCCGCTGAACGTAGAGAATATGAGAAAAGTTTTCATGACTTGCCTTACCACTACTATGGCAATACTTAGATCTATCCTTGCTTTTATGCCTAGCTAGGGGCGTTAAACGACAGCGCTTGTTGGGAGGCAACCCAATTTTATTTTTAGTTTTTTTTTGCTTTTGCTTCTGTTTAGGAATAAATCTTTGATCTAGCCTCTGGTTAGATGTGTTTTTATGTTTTAATTAGTGTTTGTGCCAAGTTAAACCTATAGGATCTTCTTGGATGATAGTTATTTGATCTTGCTGTAATTTCCAGAAACTTTCTGTTCACGAAAACAATTGTTAAAAATCACCAGAACGTGATAAAATAGTGATTCCAATTTCTGCTGATCAATAAACAAATTTCCTAGGTTTTCCTATTTTGGCTGATTTTTTAGAGTTCCAGAAGTTTGCTCTAGTTACAGATTACTACGGACCGTTCTGTTTTTGACAGATTCTGTTTTTTCGTGTGTTGTTTGCTTATTTTGATGAATCTATGACTAGTAAAATAGTTTATAACCCATAGAGAAGTTGGAATACAGTAGGTTTAACACCAATATAAATAAAAAATGAGTTTATTAAAGTACCTTGAAGTGGTCTTTTGTTTTCTTTCGCTAACGGAGCTCACGAGATTTCTGTTGAGTTTTGTGTTGTGAAGTTTTCGGAAATTTCCAAACGAACAATTTCAACGAAATCTTTCAATTTCTCATTTTATTATGTTCAACTTTATGTATTCCTCTACCCGTAGAGTTTTGGGTAAAATCTTTTGATGGATTATGGAACAAGGAGTGGCAAGAGCCTAAGCTTGGGGATGCCCATGGCACCCCCAAGATGATCCAAGGACACCAAAAAGTCAAAGCTTGGGGATGCCTCGGAAGACATCCCCTCTTTAAATCTACTTCCATCGGTAACTTTACTTGGAGCTATATTTTTAGTCACCACATGATATGTGTTTTGCTTGGAGCGTCTTGTATGATTTGAGTCTTTGCCTTTTAGTTTACCACAATCATCCTTGCTTTACACACCTTTTGAGAGAGCCATACATGATTTAGAAATTATTAGAATACTCTTTGTGCTTCACTTATATCTTTTGAGTTATATAGTTTTGCTCTAGTACTTCATTTATATCTTTTAGAGCACGGTGGTGGATTTGTTTTAAAGAAACTATTGATCTCTCATGCTTCACTTAGATTATTTTGAGAGTCTTAAATAGCATGGTAATTTGCTTGAATAATCTTAATATGCTAGGTATACAAAAATAGTAAAAGCTTTCTTATGAGTGTGTTGGATACTAAGAAAATTTTGATGCTTGATGATTGTTTTGAGATATGGAGGTGATAATATAAAAGTCGTGCTAGTTGAGTAGTTCTGAATTTGAGAAATGCCTGTGTTGAAGTTTGCAAGTCCCGTAGCATGCACGTATGGTAAACGTTATGTAACAAATTTGAAACATGAGGTGTTCTTTGATTGTCCTCCTTATGAGTGGCGGTCGGGGATGAGCGATGGTCTTTTCCTACCAATCTATCCCCCTAGGAGCATGCGTGTAGTGCTTTGGTTTTTGATGGCTTGTACATTTTTGCAATAAGTATGTGAGTTCTTTATGAATAATGTTGAGTCCATGGATTACACACACTCTCACCCTTCCATCATTGCTAGCCTCTTCGGTACCGTGCATTGCCCTTTCTCACATCGAGAGTTGGTGGAAACTTCACCGGTGCATCCAAACCCCGTGATATGATACGCTCTTTCACACATAAACCTCCTTATATCTTCCTCAAAATAGACACCATACCTACCTATTATGGCATTTCCATAGCCATTCCGAGATATATTGCCATGCAACTTTGCACCATTCCATTTATCATGACACATTCATCATTGTCATAATGCTTAACATGATCATGTAGTTGACATAGTATTTGTGGCAAAGCCACCGTTCATAATTCTTTGACATAGTATTTGTGGCAAAGACACCGTTCATAATTCTTTCATACATGTCACTCTTGGTTCATTGCATATCCCAGTACACCACCGGAGGCATTCATATGGAGTCATACTTTGTTCTAGTATCGAGTTGTAATCATTGAGTTGTAAATAAATAGAAGTGTGATGATCATCATTTCCTAGAGCATTGTCCCAAGTGAGGAATAAAAAAAAGAAAGACCATAAAAAAAGAGAAGGCCCAAAAAAAAGAGAGAGAGAAAAAGAGAGAAGGGACAATGCTACTATCCTTTGCCACACTTGTGCTTCAAAGTAGCACCATAATCATCGTGATAGAGAGTCTCTTGTTTTGTCACTTTCATATACTAGTGGGAATTTTTCATTATAGAACTTGGCTTGTATATTCCAACAATGGGCCTCCTCAAGTGCCCTAGGTCTTCGTGAGCAAGCAAGTTGGATGCACACCCACTTAGTTTCTTTTGTTGAGCTTTCATACATTTATAGCTCTAGTGCATCCGTTGCATGGCAATCCCTACTCCTTGCATTAACATCAATCGATGGGCATCTCCATAGCTCATTGATTAGCCTCATTGATGTGAGACTTTCTCCTTTTTGTCTTTTCCACATAACCCCCATCATCATATTCTATTCCACCCATAGTGCTATGTCCATGGCTCGCGCTCATATATTGCGTGAAAGTTTATAAGTTTGAGATTACTAAAGTATGAAACAATTGCTTGGTTTGTCATCGGGTTTGTGCATGATGAGAGCATGACTAAACTATATGATTTTGTAGGGATGAACTTTCTTTGGCCATGTTATTTTAAAAGGACATAATTGCTTAGTTAATATGCTTGAAGTATTATTATTTTTATGTCAATATGAAATTTTATCTTGAATCTTTCAGATCTGAATATTCATACCACAATTAAGAAGAATTATATTGAAATTATGCCAAGTAGCACTCCGCATCAAAAATTCTGTTTTTATCATTTACCTACTCGAGGACGAGCAGGAATTAAGCTTGGGGATGCCTGATACGTCTCCAATGTATCTATAATTTTTGATTGCTCCATGCTATATTATCTACTGTTTTGGACAACATTGGGCTTTATTATCCACTTTTATATTATTTTTGGGACTAACCTATTAACCGAAGGCCCAGCCCAGAATTGTTGTTTTTTTTTTCTTATTTTAGAGTTTCGAAGAAACGGAATATCAAACGGAGTCCAAACGGAATGAAACCTTCGGGAACGTGATTTTCTCACCGAACGTGATCCAGGAGACTTGGACCCTAAGCCAAGGAAGCTTCGAGGAGGGCACGAGATAGGGGGCGCGCCCACCCCCCAGGGCGCGCCCTCCACCCTCGTGGGCCCCATGTTGCTCCACCGACATACTTATTCCTCCGATATATACCTACGTACCCCCAAACGATCAGATACGGAGCCAAAAACCTAATTCCACCGCCGCCACCTTCTGTACCCATGAGATCCCATCTCGGGGCCTGTTCCGGAGCTCCGCCGGAGGGGGCATCCACCACGCAGGGCTTCTACATCATCACCATAGCCCCTCCGATGAAGTGTGAGTAGTTTACCTCAGACCTTCGGGTCCATAGTTAGTAGCTAGATGGCTTCTTCTCTCTTTTTGGATCTCAATACAATGTTCTCCCCCTCTCTCGTGGAGATCTATTCGATGTAATCTTCTTTTTGTGATGTGTTTGTTGAGACCGATGAATTGTGGGTTTATGATCAAGATTATCTATGAACAATATTTGAATCTTCTCTGAATTCTTTTATGTATGATTGGTTATCTTTGCAAGTCTCTTCGAATTATCAGTTTGGTTTGGCCTACTAGATTGGTTTTTCTTGCAATGGGAGAAGTGCTTAGCTTTGGGTTCAATCTTGCGGTGTCCTTTCCCAGTGACCGTAGGGGCAGCAAGGCACGTATTGTATTGTTGCCATCGAGGATAACAAGATGGGGGTTTTATCATATTGCATGAATTTATCCCTCTACATCATGTCATCTTGCTTAAGGCGTTACTCTGTTTTCTTGAACTTAATACTCTAGATGCATCTTTGGATACCGGTCGATGAGTGGAGTAATAGTAGTAGATGCAGGTGAGTCGGTCTACTTGTCTCGGACGTGATGCCTATATACATGATCATACCTAGATATTCTCATAACTATGCTCAATTATGTCAATTGCTCAACAGTAATTCGTTCACCCACCGTAAAATACTTATGTTCTTGAGAGAAGCCACTAGTGAACCCTATGGCCCCCGGGTCTATCTTCATTATATTAATTTTCCATCACTTTATTATTGCCTTTGCTTTTTTACTTTGCTTTTTATTTTACTTTGCATCTTTATCACAAAAATACCAAAAATATTATCTATCACCTCTATCAGATCTCACTCTCATAAGTGACCGTGAAGGGATTGACAACCCCTTATCGCATTGGTTGCGAGGAGTTATTTGTTTTGTGTAGGTACGAGGGACTCGCGCGTAGCCTCCTACTGGATTGATACCTTGGTTCTCAAAAACTGAGGGAAATACTTACGCTACTTTACTGCATCATCCTTTCCACTTCAAGGAAATCCAACGCAATGCTCAAGAGGTAGCACTGACCTTGCCAGGTATGCAGGAGGAGAGCAGCAGTAGGAGGAGCCGCAGAGGGATACTCCCAACACGCCGCCCCCGTCGACCACGCCGCCCCGAGGGGCATCCGCGGCGAGGGCGCCAGGCACCGGGCCCACGCACATGGAGGAGGAGGAGGAGGACCTGGGCGCCGGTGGCTTTGCCTCGACGCCGAATGTTGGCCGGGAGGGGACTTCCGTTTCCTAGCCGGGTACTGGCACAGGTAAATCGTTTCGCCGTCTATCCTTACTTATTTTTCCTTCTGGCCCTTGGTCCCGGCCTTGCCTCACCCCTTTTTTCGGCGTCCAGACTCCTCCTCGGTGAACCTAGAGGACGTGGACGCCGTCGTCGAGGGCGTCGCCAAGGCTGCCGAGGCGTACGCCGAGAAGATCGCTGCCGAGGAGGCCGCCAAGGGGCCTGCCGGGGAGGCCGGCAAGGGGCTTGCCGAAGGGGCCGGCGGGGCCGCCGAGGAGGACGAGGAGGAGGTGGCTGGCGACCAGCCTTCCTCTTCTGCTGCTTCCGGCTCCGGCAAGTACCTGAGGGTGAGCGACAACTTGTTCATCCACCTTCCAGGCGCGTCGAGCACCAGGACACCCGTTGAGGGGGAGGTGTTCGACGACGAAGTGCTTCAGCGCTGCGGGCTCAAGTCGTCGACAAGCCGATCGTTAGCGGCGATAGTTTGCGGAAGAGCGGCTCCTCCACGCCATGGGCGCCCGGCTTCTGTAAGCTCCAGGCGCTCCACAGCGCCCGCTGGACAAAGCCAAGTCGGGACGGCGGTGGTGGAGAAGGCGGAGCGGACCTCGGGAGGCTGCGTTGCCGAGACGCAAGACTGGTTCCGCGAGGCCCAC
Source organism: Aegilops bicornis (assembly GCA_021605145.1). Lineage (NCBI taxonomy): Eukaryota > Viridiplantae > Streptophyta > Magnoliopsida > Poales > Poaceae > Aegilops > Aegilops bicornis. The sequence goes on along the minus strand of CM038673.1, from coordinate 4,302,573 downwards.
AAGGAGCTCAAGGCCGCTCAGGGCGAGCTGGCCAAGCGCGACGTGGAGCTCACCATGAAGCTCGCCGAGGTCAAGAAAGCTCAAGAGACAGCGAGGAACTTGGCCGTGGCCGCCGAAGCTGCCCGGACCCAGCACGAGGCCGCGCTGAACTCCCAGGAGGAGGACCTCGCTGCGCGCGAGGGAAAGCTTGTCGCCATGCTTCGCGACAAGGAAGCAGAGGTGGAGAAGCTTGTCTTGCAGCAGACCAGTGAGCTGGAGCAGAGGCACAAAGAGGCACTCAACGCCCAAGCCAAGGTCTACGTCACCAAGGTGGAGGAGCTGGAGGCGGAGCGCTGACAATTTGAAAGCGAGCCACAAGCTGTCGAGGAGAAGGACACGCTCAACAGTGCCCTGACAGAGGCGCAGGGCGTGGTCGTCAGCAAGGCTGGGGATCTCTCCAAGGCCAACAACTCCATCAAGGACCTCAAGCTGAAGCTGGAGGGTCTCGAGAAGGTGCTGGAGGAGGCCAAGACCCGAGAGGGGACCCTGGCCAAGGAGCTGGAGGCCGAGAAGCAGTTGCGGGAGAACGAGGGCCTCAACTTCGCGGATCACGTGGCGGGAGAGAACCGTTGGCTCGATCGCCTCGCCACTGTCGCCAACCAGGCCGCCGCGCAGCTGGCCATCATGGGGATGCGGATGTGAGGTACGTCCCGGAGCGTAGCATGAGCGCCAATTGCAGCCTGACCATGTTCTTCGAAAAGGTCGTCGGCGCTCTGGAGCGGCTCCACGCCAACCGGGCGGCCTCACTGGCCGACGAGTCCCGGAGGTTTTGCTAGGGAGCCATGACCAAGGTTCTCACCAAGATGGCGCACTGGTACCCTGACCTCAACTTCGACGCCGCGCTGGAGAGCTTGCCGGAGGGTACTGACCTCGCGCCGCTCATGGAGCGCATCAAGCCCATCATCAGCCGAGTCGGCGGAATTCAGAGGGTGGAGGGCCAGCGTCGGGATTAGGTATCCCATTCTTTATCGCCGCTGCAGGTTCACAACCAAGACAATTGCTATCTCTAGTTAGAACCGCAGCAACAATTTGATGTAATATAACTTTGCGGCACTTTTGGTATCATGCATGTTATTTTCCTGTTTGATTTTTCCTTGTATGTCCGCCCTACGAATCGGGTAGGCTTTGCGGTAGCGTAAACCAGTGGCGTCTTGAGACGGATCCCCATTGGCTGCCGGGTGTGCTGTTTGCTGGGCAAACCACCTTACCGCCCTTAAGCGGCCGCCCAGCTGTCGAGTTTGACTCGAGTCGAGTCGAGGCGTTGCCAGGTGTGGAAGGCTACCCCGCCACTCTCGACGCGGCCGCTTTGAGCTGTTGAGCGGACTCGAAACAGAACAAGGGTGTTGCCAATTGCGGGGGGCCCCTTTGCGTGCAGGTTTCCCATACATAGGCAAGATCCTCGAGGACGATAACCTTAAGTGTAAAA